>CM077791.1:30065148-30665148 GCA_039737535.1 Lagodon rhomboides | reverse complement strand
GCTTCGTACAGTGTTGGTCCTGTATCGCTCAAAGGATATGACAGAAAAGACTATAGATATTTGTTTGTTGTTTTTGTTGTGCAGACACACATAAAAACTTTTACTTTAAACATTAATAAAGGTCCAGTGATCTCCAAGATTCCCAAATATGAACACTAAAGCACAAAACAGTATATAAATGATAAAGAAAGACATTTTCTATTTGACTTATGCTGCATTCATTGAAAAAAATCATATTTGGATTCAGTATGTTACTCAAAAGAGGTTGATTTAAACAACCATGTGTGCAAATTAAGACATTTAAGGAAAATGTGAGTTCTTCCACTATTCTTCATCGTCGTGATTATATATTCTGACCTCCTCGTCTTCCTCTCCTCGTCCTCCTCGGCTGTTAAAAGGTCTGCTGGTGTTTACATGGGTGTGATGTCTCCATCTCCTCAGCCCGTCACCTGACACGGCACGCTTTTATTATAATAGCATCGTTCCATTAGTATTAATAAAGTACGCCGTGTGTGTAGGAAGCCATCCATTCATCAAAAATGAATACAGCGGCATCTCCGCCCGCAGCTATCTGTGTTGTTGTTTTTCCCCTTCACTGCCTTTTCTCTCATCTTCTCTGCTCATAGTGTGTGTGTGTGTGTGTGTGTGTGTGTGTGTGTGTGTGTGTGTGTGTGTGTGTGTGTGTGTGTGCATGATATACATGGACATCAGATGCACTTTTCTGGTTCCGCTGCTTTCACTGTCAGCGTCACCATCTTCGCCACACCTGGCAATTATTATGCAAAAATAACAGCACACAGCATTTCCATTAAGTGTGTTAATGCCGCCGTCCGTTGTCACCACGTGGCACTGTGTCACCAGTGTTACCAGTACGAACACGAAGCCTAATGCGGCCCAACGTGGCTCTTACTCAGAGGTGATAACAAGTCCTTTAAGTTATTCTCAGTGTGAATTAAGTCATAAATGTCACCATTATGTGAATATTGCTGTTCCAGAATGACACCAGGGCCAGTCTTTTGTGACGAAACCTCTCGAGATCAGCTGAGGGAACAATCTCACCTCAGTCCCAGCGGCTGTTCTCATTCGTGTCAGCTTAGGGTTAATCAACCATGATTAAGAATGCATCTTAAATATGTAAGTCAGCGTTGACTTTATGTCATAGGCGTCTATAAACTGTATTTTAAAGAGGTCATATTATGCTAATGTTCAGGTTCATACTTTTATTTGGGGGTCCTAGTAGAATAGGTTTACATACTTTAATTTTCAAAAAACACATTATTTTTCTCATATGGTTCATTGCTTTAGCATCCCTTTTCACACTGTGTCTTAAATGCTTCGTTTTAGCTACAGAGTGAGACATCTCGCCTCTGTTCAATCTTTGGTGAGAGTTGCACAACGGGCAGGATGTAGCCAATCAGAGGCAGAGAAGGGCGGGTCATGCCGAGCAAGGTAGTGTGATCTAAAATAACGCCGCTACAGCAGAAGCAACTGTACGTCTGCTGACTGACTGGAGTGTTTATATTTTATTATAAATATATATATATATTTATATAACGCCTGTTACATAGTGATGCACATAAGTTACAGAAGTAAATGTTTGACTCCCTGTGCAGGGAGAAAAAACTGTTATGATCCCAGTTTTTTATGTTATATTTCCCATTTTATTGTGAAATGGTGCCCTTCTTGCTTTTCTGTTCCTCCCAGTGTTTTTCCTCCCTTCCTGTGTTTTGCCGTTCCTTTCCCTCACCTGTCCTTTTCCCGCCTCACTCCACCTGTACCTCGTCCCCTCGTCAGTGTGTCTGTGTATGTAGTCTTTGTTTTCCCTCATGTCTTTGTCAGTTTTTTCCGTGTTTGTCCGTCTCTTCCTGTGTTGCCACCCTGCGTTTTCCCACCCGTGTCATCACCAGTGTCTCTGAGTGTTCCCCCCCGATATGTTTCTGGTTTTTGTTCCTTGTGTTTTCATTGATTTGTACTTTGCTTTTGTTGCACTTTGTTTAAGCTTTGTCTTTTGTCCTTGTGACAAATTTCTGTTTTTTTCTAGATCATAACAGTAACTCTCTTTGACTTTGGGCTTTTTCACTTTGCAGACCTTTTACATGCACAAAAATGCTACATAACACATTAAGGAAAGGCAAAAACCCAAAAAGCATTTCACCTCTTCAAAAACAAATTTCTTCAGGTTTACACTTGTGGCCCGGTGCTTTATGATGTGTGTAAATGTCCTGGTTTGATTAAGAACATGGACATTTGATGCATGTCTCTCTCTCTTCCCACATTTCCAGTCTCACGAAAAAAAAATAAAAAGCAGAAATGCTGAAGTTTGGCTGTATGGCATTAGCTGTAATGATTGACAAATGGACAGTAGAGCTGGATTTTATTTCTAAACATGTTTTAGTTTCACTTGTCAGAATCCAATAAATTTCTTTTCATAAATTATACACTTTGACCCAAACTCGCCTCAAGAATTTCACACAGCTGATCTGTTTCCTGACGCGTTCGGAGCAAAGTGCCATCGTGTCTGTCAGTCCAGTGTACGGTGAGGAGCTGGGGGTGTAACCGTGTACTCGCGTGCACTGACCACCGTCGTTGAAAGCGTCAGCGGTGGAAAGGTGTGATATTAAGTGTGATTTTTGTGCTTAAAGTGAAAAAATCACACATCTCCCCGTGGTAACACCTGTCAATCAAATGTCTGAAACTCATGTTTCAGGGGTCAGATCACCGAGGTCACACAGGAGAAGAAGAGAGGCTGTCCAACTTTTTTCTAAAGCCACACACATTGGACTCTACAGACATAAAATCATGTCATAATGTAGTTTTAAAGTTTCATGTGGCTGTGTTTTGGTTTAGATTTGAATCAGTTGTTCCAGATTTATCGCTGAACCTTCTTAGTTTTGACTTTGAGAGTTTAAATGAAAATAAAAAGCTCGTTCTGCTGGGTCCTGTTTTTCTTTGCACTGAAATGCCAGATTGTGCCTTTAAAAGGTCCTGGACTAGTCCCAGCCTAGTCAAGCGAGCAGGAACTGATGAAGCCTCTTGGATGAGAGGTGAAACGTCTTCAAGACAAAAACCAAATCCAGTTGTGTTCGATTCAATTTCCTTGAGATAACTATGACCTGGATGAATGAGAATATTCACAGGCTTTAAAAGGTCCTGCTTTTAAAGGCACAATCCGGCCTTTAAAAGCAGAAACAGGAGACAAGGCGAACGTTCACAGAGTGTTTGCAAACTAATGTCGAAGCAGGAAGAAGATAACAGCTGGGAGAACGTGAATCGTTAACTCTGAAAATCTACAAAGACAACAAAGCGTCATCGTGAGCTCTTGGACCGTCCGTGAGAAGCCGGGCTCAAAGTGAGTTTATGAGAGTGTGTGAAGGGCTGCCAGAATCAATCTGAGCAATCAATGTTAATAACTTGCTACCATGCTTATGTGTGAACTGGAGTTTGCCTGCGGGAGCGAGAGGTGTGACGCCGATCCTACGTGACAGGAGCGCAGCCATCTTTGATCTCCAGAAGAAAACGCCAGGAGATGGACGAAATTAACCCAAAGACAAAAGAGCGCAAACAGGTGTGGAGATGCTGCAGCCATGCGGACCGTACAGCGCGCCCTTTATATCACGCCCACTTCTTAGCAACCAATGAGGTGAAAGCAGCTATGGCGTCCAAACCAAGCATCCTCCACAACAGGCTCACCTGGACACACTTATAATATTTCATTTTAAAGCCAACATTGGCCGGTACGGATTATGTGCTGATATTGTCCCTCACTATAAGCTTTTTTTAAAACACATGGCACCACCTAACGTAAACTCCTGTTGTTCCCAAACTATTACACATAACTCGTCTTTTTGCAGCTCTTAAAGCGTAAAACACCCAGCAGGTTTCTTCACGACCACTCCAGCATAATGCAAGTATTTTGTGACTAAAATACGTGTAATGTTTGTTGGTGAGCCTCTTCTTGTATCTTGCTGATGGTCTCGATGTTAATTCAAGACAATCAGGACAAAATGAAACAGCATCAAACTCCCTCACACAGACGTTCTGATAGTGGTGGTTTGAAGTTGTTCACTTGATTTTAACTTGATAAATATTGTACACCTTCTGTCAATATCAAACAACTTGTATTGATAGTGGTTCAAACCTCTGGGTCCTCCTGTCCACATGACCACTGAAACGAATGTGACATGTGCAGATCAGTGGTTTTCAGTCCGAGCGTCCCGTCAGACAAAGCATGGAAAAAGTCAAGCTAATCTTTGTGATGTATTTTTGACAGCTAATGAAATAACTGATGTTTTTTCACTCCCCATTCACAAAGCTTTCCTTGAAACTGTTCAGAGAGACTGCCCACTGGAAAACCTCTGATGGAGATGCTTGATAATTCAGAACATAAGGTCCTGTACTGCCACCCGGTGGCAACTGACAGCAAACAGCAACTGGTGTATCTAATTAATCAGCCCTTGTTTTAACTTCTACTGGCTCTTGAGACCTGTTTTGAATTAAAACTTGAGTCGAGCTATTCTGGATATTATCATCACCGACTTAATTCAACTCCATGTACGTACACAGCTCACGCAGGCACTGAGATGTCAATCAATTAGGTCTGTTCCTTTTGAATTTGAACTATTTATTGATAGATTCATATTTCATTTGTAAATTCTATTCATAATTCCTCTTTTTATTGCCCATTAAAATACCAAATAATGAATTACTTTGTAATTTAGTCTATTTATTAATAGATTAATACATTAATTTGTAAACTCACTTATTAATGCCTATTTTTTATTGTACAATTAGTTCAATGTTTTATTACCGTATCTGTGACAAAAATGTACAATTTAATGAGTTGCCATCTATGGATATTAGACTGACCCTTAGTAGAACTTAGTATAACTCATTAACGACAAAATACTTACTTAGTAAAAACAAAAATGGGAAACACTAATATTTGAATAGAGTATTATTGATAGAACAGCTGAAGATATGACAGGAAACAGGATGACAACAACTTTAGAGTCAGCTAGCTAACAGCGATCATAAGGACCCACTTAAACGGACCAGTAAACTTTAGCTAACCAGGTTTCATGCCGTTTTAAAGAATTAATAAATAAAAAATTCATGCCGATTTTACCGAAACTAGCGACTTGTTTTGTGATAGTATCCCAAATTTAATTTACTGTGCTTTATTCCTGTTATAAATACGGTGGAGAAAAACCTTCAAAATCACAATAGAGGTTTGGTGCACCGAACAAAACATAACGTCCATCAGGGATTTATTTGGATGTAGTTGGAGGATTATGCTCAAGCCGAATTTTCCTCAACACTTCAACAGTTCAATGGGACGTCTCCACCTTCATGTTCAGTCATTTCAGAAATGTTTGAGGCAAAAACAAAACTCAGGGATATGAGAGGGAGGCAGGCTCTCCACCTGCTGTCGTCACCGAGTCGGTGGGCGGGACTTATTCTTACTTATTTTACCTGGATGAGCCAGAGAGTAATAGAATGGAGACACGACTCAGCATACATCTTTGTTAATAGGATTAAATAGGTCATTTTATTGTTATTTAATTTCTCTGGTCTTTATTTGTTATTTTTGGTACTGAAGTAATCCAAAAGTAATTAAGTTACATTACTCTAATATTGTAATAGGGTGAATTCAGGTAATCTGGGACACCTCAGCTAAATAATAGGTATAACAATGTATGCAAGTAGTGTGGTAAATATTTATAAATTAGCTCAACTTTAACGAACTACAACAGTTGAATTACTGCTTACACAACGGACAGATTATCAAATAATAATTACAACAAACATGACTCAGCCTCCATGATAAAAGCTTTAATACACAAATCACAGGTACATTTTCAATTTAAACTTTTTGGTTATTAATACAAACAAAACAAACATATTTCTAATACATAAGTTCTTTCGGGTTTTTTAAAAATATTTTGGTTAGATAATCTTTCTGTTGAAGGCTCCTCTTCCAAAACAAGATATTGACAAAAATAAAAGTTAAATGTAGCTGTATAAAAAGTCGGCAGCACAAATTTCTACTAAAGTTAATATTTGCCTTCAGTGTAAGAAAACAGCCGCACTGCAAATGATAAACACTGCTGCTTCACAGAAATAAAGAGTATCATTCATTTGTAACTTCTTTGTTTTTATGTTAAATTATATAAAATAATAAATATAAAATTTAGTTTTTTGTTTTTTTACATTCTTAAAGCCATCGACTTTTATTTTGAAAATATGGCCCCCGTCACTCAACCTGCCGCAAAGTGCGTCAGTGTCGTGAATGTTTGTTGATCTGTGTTGACCACAGTATCTGTAGAGCTGCTTTATGTAGTGTCTCAATGAAGTGTCGGGGATTGTTTCTTTGGACAGGAGTCATCTAGATAAACAACTGTCGTCCTCGGTTATCAGTTAAATGTTAGCAGCGTCAGTTATAGAGCAGAAAGCCCAGTGTGCGCTGACGATGATGATGATGATGATGATGATGATGATGATGATGATGATGCCGTGATGGACACAGACGGACTGTCTCGGCTTGTTAGCCTGAGTGACAGTGAAGCACTTGATTCGGTGACAGATGCCCTCCGGAACAGGACGGAGACGGAGTGTGGACCCAACAGGCCCGGCCCGCTTCGCACAGCTTGAGAGCAGGAAGCCCGGTTCCTCCTGCGCTGCGTTTGTCACCGCAGACGTTTTAACGGTTGGTTAGCTAGCACCTCGGCTAGCAACTCAGTTAGCTAACAACAAACTTAACGCCAGTCGCTGTGGGCTGCGCTGTCGTCGCTCGAACAATGTCCCCTTTTAGCTGGTGAGTAGATTAGATTAAGTGTGATTAAACGTCGGCCTCAACCTCTTCATCTGCTGGCATGGAGTCTGACGACGACGTGCCTCTCATCTTGACCTGGGACGAGGCAAACAGCGGGCTGCTCAACGAGGAGGCTGAGAGAGGAGACGAAAGTAAGTGTTCACTGTCAAAACCTGATCCTCAGAGACACGGGGGAGTCATGTCTGCTGTGAATGCATGGACAGACATGGATAAACAATAAAAGTTCCCCTTTCCTTCCCCCAAAAATGTTCTCTCATCTTGTTAAAAGGCAAAACAACCTTGATGTGCAAAAGTGGGTCGCTGCAAATGTTTAGAGGTGCACTGTGTAGCTTTGGAAAATAAATTCAGAGACTCAAAAAGGTATTATTTAAAAACACTGATAAGTTGATAATACTAAAAAAAAAAAAAAAAAAAATGTTCCCCCCATAAGTGAATAAACAAGCTGTTCTTGGAAGAAAACACTGTTTGAAGTTAGAAAGGTGGCAGGGTCCGCCACATATAAACAAAGTGAAACAGTATAAATTGTGTTGTCCTTTAAGGTCAGTTTGTTTGTTCAGTTTATTCAGTCATGAAAACAAAGAGAGGTTGTTTCTTTAGTTTGTATACACAGAAAGTAATAAGTCAATGTCAATAACATTTCTTCTACAAAGTGCACCTTTAACTACTTCGCAGGAAATGTCCTCTACATTACTGTGATGATTCTCACAGTTTGTGCACTGGATGTGTCAAGTTTCTTCATCACATGCTGAAGATTACACCAACTGTTTGTGATGTCACATATCACCTCTTAAAATCAGGTTTTCAATGAGCTTTTAACAGACGTATGTGAAACCCAGCACATCATTCTACACAGTGTAGCTCAAACATTCAACAGTAGAAACAAAGAAAAAACACATTTTTGAGTGAAAGTGAAAATACACTCATTTGCCAGTTTATCCGGTACACAATGCTATAACCCACGCAGTCCAATGTTAACAGCCACGCAATAAATCCAACCTTCATGGAGTTTTTATTGGAGCTGTTTTCGGTGTCTATTAAATTTTACCACAAGGGGGTTTTGGTTTGTGGCACTTTACTGATACTGGAGCATGTTGGTATCAGCCAAGAGAAGTGGCTAATTATTGGTTATCAGTATCGGTTGAAAACATCCGTACTGTGCGTATTTATTCTTTTTCCCTCGATATAAATGAGGTGGAAGAAATATTAGATTCAACATGCCCACTAGAGCCTCCAGAATCACATGAAATTGAACCAGTTTCAACCAAATTAGCTTCAGTATGGTTCATCAAATAAACTGACAACTGAGTATAGACTTGTTGAGTATAGACTCGTGAAGGTATGTTTTCTTGCTTGAGAGGAGATCGTTAAACATCTCTGGTGTTGTTGATGGAAGAGTATTCAGTATTTTTGGATATATAATAAATGTAATTACAGCTGTATATTTTGTAGAATGAAGTTAAAGCTCGTCTACTTACCAGAACTGCAGTTGAAGCCACTGAATGTTGTTGACAGTCGGCTGCATACACGCTGCACGTCCAGGCTGCACTGCTTTGATGGAGGCTGTCCACCAGGCTCTGAGATCACGTGTGTGTGTGTGTGTGTGCAGTATGTATAGGTATCCATGCATCCACTCAACATAGTAATCCCACTGCCCTTTGTATGCCTCACATATAAGCTACAAAATGACCCATCAGAGAAACTGCAGCCTCAGCAGCCCGAGCACCCCTTCAGCCCCTCCCTGCTGCTCATGGGCAGCATGTGTGTGTTGTGTGTGTGAATGTCTGCAGCCTGTGTGTAAGTGTCTGTGTGTGTGAGCTAACTGGATCATTTTCTCTGGCTCTGGAGGTGAACAGGAAGAGGAGAGGAGGGTTTTTTTTTTCCCCAGGATATCTGGGAGTGGTGGACAAGGAGGACAGATCCTTCTGTTCTTTCTGACTGCTGTTGGAGCTTTCTGGAAAGTGAGGGAGTTTGAACTTGGACCGGAAGAAAGTGTCACCTCAGTGACAACTTAAATGCCTGGACAGACGTGTGGAGTTCAGTTTTTATTGCTGGTGGTCAGGACCCTTCAGATCTCCACAAAACTATTTGTTGTTTGTCCTTGGAGAAACAGTCATGACTGCTGAGCCTGTTTGTGTTGCTGTGAGCCTGACCTCACCGTGTTTTTGACTGGGAGCTTCAAACATGTTATTGTTCTCAAACAAATGAGGGGCTGGAATAGCACACGGCGGACACGCGGTGTACTCCTGTCAGGATAACAGCCAGGCTGCCGCTGGACTGGAATTTGATCTTCACACTTCAGCTCGATCTGCTGCCGTCATGGTGGAAAGGAAATGTCTGTGACTGCATTTCACAGACTCATATGGTCTCTTCACTGGGTTTTTTTTGTTCCTAGGAGTGGTGCCTAAAGCAGAAACATGTGATGTACAGTGTGTGGGAAGAGCTTAGAGGAAGAGTTTTTATTTATGAGAGAGCCTGCTTGAGAGTTGCTCTGGATTTCAGCTGTCTCTGTTGTACTTTTGAGTTAATTGTGAAGACAGTGCAGGTTTTAGGAAAAGTAGTCTCATTTAAAATTCTATGATGACATGCTGCTTTCTCTGTGATTTTATATATCTAGATGTCTTCCCTGTCTTTTAAAGTTAGTCGCATGTTCTCTGGTTGCACGGGATTAAGTCACCCTGTGGTTTATCTGTCTCCTGTCTGTATCCTGTCTGTGGCAGGAAGGAGGCGTAATAGACAATGTGACATCAGTGCAGACACGGGACTTTCTCACTGACTGGCAGCATTGGGTTCGAAGTTTAAACTCGGCTGCTGAGGCAGACACAGTTAACTGTCACTGCTGAAAGTATCTCTTGTCAAGGTGACTGTAAGAGAAACATTTCTCCTAAAGAAGTAAACAGTTGTCCAAGAAGCACTGAACTACATAAACATTGTCAATTGAATGGTTGTTTGGTCTCCAGTGTCACAGTGTCAGCCTTGTTCCCCGAGCCTTTGCCTGGATGTTTCTGGATCTGTGAGGACTCTGACTCCACTTGTGACTTTGTCTCTGGGGTTTGCATCTGGCCTGAGTGGAATGTTTGGCCGTCTGTATCTCCAGATGTGTGTAGATGCTGGAATAAGACCAGCGTACTGTGAATGACACACACACACAGGAACATTAATACGCTCACAAAGCTGAGGCTCACAGACAAATCCTAACTGATCAATGGAGTGCTTCTGCGGGCAGGCAGCTGGTTGCCGTGAAGATCAGACCCATAACGAGAGTCCGGTAGTGATCTCCTCGTACGCCTCAACGTTAGAACTAGGCTGCACCGGTAGGCACATACACCTTCATGTACTCTGTGTGTCTGTGTGTGGCTAAACCGAAATAAGGAGATTAAAGACCGCTTCTGTTCTTTTTGCACATGATCATCAGCTGTATCAATACGCTGACACTGAAGTGTTTTCTTCCAGATGGAGGAGGAGGCAATTATGACATAGTGAACAACGCTGTGATCTCAACGCCTGGGCCACAAAACCACCGAGGCCAAAATGTGTCCTTACGGCAGAGCTGGGAGATGAACTACCAAGAAGCAGCCATCTACCTGCAGGTATTCACAAGCAGTGGATTGTGACATTTATTAGTGACCGAGTGTGTGGGGCCACTGCAGCTCACGAGTCACATGCAGGTTCACCTGATCGTAATGGTTTTTTATTACACCCTCCGCACTGTATTACTTCTAGATGGTTAAACATTGAGCACTTTCATGGGGCTATATTTAGATCATGAGCAGCTGTGACAAGATAAGTGAAGTTCAGATACAAGGAACTGAAAAGACAGAAGGAAGAAGTGACACAGAAATATGGAAGTTCTCTGCTGATAACCAAGAGTCATCTGCTAACTTAAAAAGGTCCTGTGTAATGATGTTCAACGTCAAAACAGCCAAACATTCATTCTTTAGAGAAGCAATTTGTCAGATGTTATTTTAAAATATTCAAAAATTCAACTGACATTATCAACAGAGTGTGAAGAAACAACAGTGTTGTAGACGTCTGTGTATTGTGTTGCAGAGATGTCGACTGAAGTTAGCATGCTAACCAGTTAGCCCCGGCCCGTTCTGTCTTATAATACAACTTCGTACCTGCAAGAGGTGATAGCCCCTGTAGTCTCAGCTGGCAGATACATTCCAGCTGTTACTCTAATAAGTGTGCAAAATAAACTCACAAAATGCAAAGGGAATAATCTGACTTTTTAACTGTCTTTTTTTCAATTGTCTTAATCATGACAATTTCTTCTGCTGCTGCTGTCTGACTCTCTGTCACCTCTCCCGTCCCTGCCTGCTGTGTCTGGTCGCCCCTCATATTCTTGGTTAGAGCCGGTGTAAATAACCTCGTTACTGTATCTCCTGTTGTGAAACCGACCTCAGTCGTTCCTCCCAGTTCCAGCTATGTTCACTCCTCATGTCAGGCTGCCAAATCTGTCCCGGTCCAGTCACATTCTTACCCTGACCTTAACCCTGACCCGTGAACTAATTAGCTAACGTTAGCTAACTACAGCCAAGTGAAGCTAGCAAATAGCAGCAGTTATCAGTTACCCTGGTGAAATACTGCCCCCTATGTTTTGAGCTGCCTTCAAATTCTGTCCATATTTTACAGTTTTCACCTTTAAATACAATCAAAAGGCTTACATTGTCTATTATGTATGTGTCATTTAAATTTCACATACAGGAGGGAGAGAACAATGATAAGTTCTTCACCCATCCTCGAAACCCGAAGGCGCTGGCGGCGTACCTGTTCGCCCACAACCACCTGTTCTACATGATGGAGCTGCTGACGGGCCTCCTGCTGATGATGCTGTCGCTGTGTGAAGCTCCCGCGGTGCCCTCACTGCGGCTGGATGTCTACGTGAGTGAACGTATACACGCACAGACACACGCGAGCTTATACACACAGTTTGGTGTTAAAGTGTATGTGATGCCGTTGCAGGTCCACGCCACTCTGGAGCTGCTGGCTTTGGTTATGGTGGCATTTGAGCTGTGCATGAAACTTCGCTGGTTAGGTTTCGGCACCTTCATACGACACAAGAGGACAATGGTGAAGGTAACTGATGCATGATGGGTACTTTCTGATGCTAGATTCATCTTCTGTCACTGTGTGTTATTGAGGTCGTCTCTTCATCTTCGCGCAGACGTGTGTGTTGCTGCTGCAGTTCGTGGAGGCCATAGTGGTTCTGATCAGACAGACGTCTCACGTCAGAGTGACCAGAGCTCTCAGGCCAATTTTCCTGGTGGACTGTAGATACTGCGGCGCTGTACGCAGGTACACAAAGACACAAAGGTTAAAGTCATGATCACAGATTAGAAATCAGCTATAGAGGATCAGCTTCCTCAGTTGAGAAGTGTAAGATAAGAGGTTTTTTTGTATATTTCATCGGACTAGGAGCATTTCATACAGCTTCAAAGTTTGGGTTAGGAGGGTTTACATGTTTTAACCATGACCTTGTCCCACTCCCTCAATAAACTGACACCACTGATTTAACAATTTAATGCAATCTTCACTTACAAGGTGTCTTTCACCCGAGCAGGAATTTGCGTCAGATCTTCCAGTCCCTCCCACCTTTTATTGACATCCTCCTACTGCTGCTCTTCTTCATGGTTATATTTGCTATCTTGGGTAAGAAAACTTATTGTTTTAATATATATTAACTGCTTTAGAGGAAAAGTTCACCCACCAAAAAATAAATTCAGTTATTATCTACTCACCCTCAGGCGGATGGAAAGTTTCGTAGTCTGCAAAACATTTCTGGAGCTTCACGGCGAAACAGCGTTTCAGCATTCGCCTCAACAACTGAAGTGGCTGGGAACTTGTTTTAAAATGACAGAAAAAAGATTTCTGCATACAGCATTTCCAGCTTGATTCAAGTCTCTCACAGCCCTAAGATCCCAAATTGATTTGAAAAGATGTTCTTAAAGCTGAAATCTTCACTGCAGCTGCTAAACTAAAAGAGCACGCAACCTGCAATCCTGTGGATGCGTGACCTCGACTCAGGCGATGAGGGTTCAAATAATGTCTTTCAAACCGATCTGGGATCTCTGGGCTTCCAGAAACTTGGATTACAGCCATTTCATGTTTGTTTTTTGTTGTTTAGGAGAATGCTAAACATCTGCATGGGGTTGAGTTGATAATGAACTTTTGCTTTGAAATTGTGAATTGTTTTTTTTCCCCCTTGTATTGAAAATGTAATATAGTTTGTCAAACAAGTGAACCATCTTCTGTCTGACTGTCCTTTTTGTCTCCTCCAGGTTTCTGTCTCTTCTCTCCAAACACTTCTGACCCGGTACGTTGAGTCTTTAGTCCACCTCATGTTAGTTTGTTTGAGTTATGTAAGTTTGGGGACTCTGTGTCTGTGATGGTCACATTTCCTGACCTAAACCCTCTCCTCTCACCGCAGTACTTCAGCACTCTTGAGAACAGCCTCGTCAGTCTGTTTGTGCTGCTGACCACAGCAAAGTAAGCAAAGTAACGGTTCAGTTATCACAACACACGGCATGCAAGCAGTTCACTTCCTGCTTTTAGAGCTCCTCACCAATGTTTTTGTCTCACCACATGTGTCCCTCTTTCTTGTAGTTTCCCTGATGTGATGATGCCGGCGTACTCCAAGAACCGCTGGTCCTGTGTTTTCTTCATTGTTTACCTCTCCATAGAGCTCTACTTCATCATGAACCTGGTACCATTAGTCCTGTTTTCACTACTTTCTAAAGTGTCTCTCTTGATGTATTTTGTACTTCACATCATTTTCTCTGTCCCGCTCCAGCTCTTGGCGGTGGTGTTCGATACGTTCAATGATGTCGAGAAGATGAAGTTTAAATCTCTTTTGCTTCACAAACGCTCCGCTATTGACCACGCCTTCCAGCTGCTGGTTAGCCGCCAGGTATGACCTCACTGTTCTGTGTAGTCTCTTACGTATGTTTGGAACAAATGATTCATTGTACATGGCACTCACGGCTGTTGTGTTTGTCTGTGTTGATGTGGCGCTCCCTCCAGAGGCCGATGGGCGTGTCGCTCAAACAGTTTGACGGTCTGATGCGGTTTTACAGACCTCGGATGTCTGCGAGAGACCGCTTCCTCACGTACAAAGCTCTGAACACCTCAGGGGCTCCTATGCTCAGGTGACTGCCTGACACAGTTTTTACATAAAAATCCTTCATTTTGATGCATTTAATGTGATTTAATGAGTCTTTTGTGCTGCAGTTTACAGGACTTTTACAAGTTCTACGAGGTCACAGGCCTTAAATGGAAGGTGAGGAGCTAAACATTTGTACTGTTTAGTTTTAATTCACGCCAAATGTCATTTTGTTTGTTTTTAACAAACATGTGTCCGTTGTTAAGGCACGGCGCAGTGGAGAACACTGGTTTGATGACCTTCCACACACGACCTTCCTCATTTTCAAAGGCAAGTTCTCTGTTTCTTGTCTTCTATTCCTACAACGGAAGAAATCAGTCTCTCAGTTCCTCATTGCCAGCGCTGTGTCTCTACTTCAACAGGCATCAACCTGCTGGTGAAGTCAAAGGGCTTCCAGTATGCCATGTGTAAGTGATAATTTATATTCGCCCAGCTCTCCTCAGAGATAGTTCACCCAAAAAATGAAAATTCAATCGTGCTGATGGAAATTTGGAAGAAGTTTCGTCGTCCACAAAATATTTCTGGAGCGTCACAGCAAAACAATATAGCAGCGTTCTCCATTATTATTCACACCCTCAAGTTCAGACACCCACTTCAGACAATGTACCTGCTAAAGATTGTAGCTTAGAAGCTACAGTGAAGATTTTGGCTCTTTAAATGGTGTTAATCACCAAACAAAGCTGCGTTCTTTCTGTGCATGCCCATCGTCTTGACGTAAATATGCAGTGACCTCTAAGGTGAAGTTCACCTTTAATATCCAACAGGATATTGGACAGGGAGCTGATCAAACATGCACCAAAAAGAGATAAAACATCCGATGAGGGAGAGCAATGCACACTTTTGCACATGTCACACATCTGCTCCGATTATATTCATTTATTGCATGTGAACACCAGCACCTATTAATCCCATCCTGTGTAAACAGTTGACCGGAAATCTTCACTTGGAACGATTTCAATCAGAATGAAGAAATGTCGTCCGTGTAAACATAGCTTGTGTTTTGCTGTGAAGCTCTAGAAATGTTGTGTCACCCTCGAAACTCCACCTGACATTTTCATTGGCTGAGTGGATAATTAATTAATTATCATTTTTGGGTGAACTTATCCTTTAACCTTTTCTCGTGCCTGCAGATGCGGTGGTGGCCATCAACGGTGTGTGGATCCTCGTGGAGACGTACACGCTGAATAGTAAGATCCCCCCCCCCGGGTCACGTAAACACACCACACAGGAGATTTTGCGCTGCAGACCTCTCACCTTCCTCTCCCTCCGCAGGTGGATTTTCTTGGTCCAGATTTGTCCCCTGGAGTTACATTGTTTTTCTGACCAGTGAGTAGACCGCCTGCTGTCTCCGACTCAAAACATTCATACGATGTAAAACTGATCATAGAGGGTGTCGAGTTGTGTACACGCTCTAATACTAACATCACTCTGCCTCTGTCCCTCCTCTTTTAGTTTACGGTGTAGAGGTGTTATTGAAAATTTCAGGTTTGGGGCCAATGGCTTATTTCAGCTCAGGGTGGAATCTGTGAGTAACAACTTAAGACACTGATGCTGATTGATTGATTGTCATATTAGGTGTGAGCACTGAATCCAAAATGTCAGACTTAAAAACTCACGTGCATAAATCCAAAGGTGCTGTTGGAGTATGAACATTTGGATTCAGTACTCTTACTAAAACTTAACTCATTTTAATGTGTTTTTTTATTGTGAAAATACATCAAAAATGTCTTTGAACCTGTGCCAAACACTGACTCTGTGTTTTTCGTCTGTCCAGGTTTGACTTCTCGGTGACAGTGTTTGCCTTCCTGGGTCTGATCGCTCTCGCCTTTGATATGGAGCCGTTTTATTTCATCGTAGTTCTCCGACCCCTTCAGCTGCTTCGGTACACTTTTATTGTAGTGTCAGTGTACTCACGGCATTATTTCATATTTCTGTTTATGTTGAAATGTTGGTCGTTGTTCTCTTACAGGTTGTTTAAGATAAAGCAGAGGTATCGTAACGTGTTGGACACCATGTTCGAGCTCTTCCCCAGGATGGCCAGTCTGGGTTTGACCTTAATCATCTTCTACTACTCCTTTGCCATTGTGGGGATGGAGTTCTTCGCAGATGTGGTTTACCCCAACTGCTGCAAGTGAGTCAAGACGTCATACTAACATTTAAAAACCTGAAATGTATTTGTCGGCCAGAAGCCGTGACACGGACTGCAATGGCTGCGACATCGCTGCTTGATGCAGTCAGGTTAATAAAGGCAGAAGTTACAAATTGTACTTTTTAAAAACACATTTCATTCAAACTCGACAAAAACAAATTTGTCTTGGTTTGTCTCTCACTCTTGTTTGGTTGAAAATAAAACCTTAACTCACCGTGTTAGACGTGAGAATATCAGGAGAGGAGCGAGAGGGAGGGCGGACATTAGAGAAGCATCGGGGGCAAAACGGCATGTTTAATATTTTCACATTTTAAGGGGTGAGTTAAGGGGTTCTTCATTTATTGTCAGTGGCAAAAAGAAGCACTTTGGACTTACTTTGAGGGTCAACGTTGGCCTGAGGATTGTGTAACTGCTGCCTATGTTACGGCTGCTGGCTAAGGTGATCTAATGGACTGATTCCAAATCGTTTAGCGTCCTAGCTTAAAAACACCAGAATCATCCTTTAACTCTGGTCTTGTGCATTTTTCTATAGTTTGTGTTACAAAAGGATGAATTGTGTCTGCTTCAGGGCAGGAATTTCACGAGGGCCACAAGGGCCATGGCCCTCGTGCCCCCACAATTTGGCCTTGTGCCCTTAAAAAACATATCTGCTCTGAGGCCACGGTGGCCTTGATGCCCCGCCCGCACTGCCCCAGTTGGTTTTGTGGTTTTCTAGTCTGCCTCTTTCCTGTCAACACAGTTTTGACACCTGCATCTTTTGAGAAAAAAGTGTCTTTTGATGACAATCATCATCGGTGGTGGGTTTGATTCAAGCCTGGCATGAACCGCTCGGACGGGCTTTACTATACAATAAGGATAAGGACGCCCTTGAGTATCGAGGGCGTGTCGTCTGTCACCGGCAAAGAACTTTAACTCACCGAGTGTTTGTGATGAAAATAAATTACCGTGACCGTCAGACCTCCACGTGTACCGTCATGTCTCTTTAGGAGCCGCAGCGCCGGATTTCTGTGTGAATTCACGGCGGTTCTTCTTATTATTATTCTTTAAGGCGGAGCTCATTCATTTTGTATTCTTTTTAGATATTTTCAATGGTTTCTTATCTTCAGACATAAAAAAGTATAGGAAATGTTTCTTTACCTGCTTGACAGTTTCGACTGAGACTCTAATCTTCCTCAGAAGCGTCATTAGTCCTTAAATTAAATTCATTATGGACGTGGACTTAGAATCATTGTTTTATTTTATGGCCTTGGTGCCGTGGCTTTTGGCCTTTGTGCCCTCAAAAAAATGACAACACAAAAGGCCAAGTGGCCTTGCCCCTAAAATGACGAAATTTCAGGCCTGGTCTGCTTCCACTAACCGCTCTTCATTCCGACTGTTTTTGTCTCTCAGCACCAGCACAGTTGCAGACTCCTACAGACAGATCAACATCACCATTGGCAACAAGACGGTGTTGGAAGAGGGCTATTATTATCTCAATAACTTCAACAACATTCTCAGCAGCTTTGGTAATCCTTTTTTTGCAACAGCTGACAGCTGCCGTGTTCATAGCAAAGAAAGATCATGTTTTTTAAGAGCTTTTTATTAGAATTTGTAACAAGGATCAGTTCATTTTACTTTTGATAACAGCATTATGTGTTTGTTTTTTTTCTCTCCTCCAGTGACTCTGTTTGAGCTGACTGTGGTCAATAACTGGTACATTACCATGGTGAGATCAAATCTTTTATCTGTACTCTTTCCTCAGTCACCTCTCTGCAGTCTTGTCACCGATCAGTGGGTGTCGCTGTTTCACTGCTGTCGTGTTCACTCTCTCACAGGAAGGAGTCACCTCTATGACAAGCCACTGGAGCCGCCTCTACTTTATGACCTTTTACATAGTTACCATGGTGAGGCCTGTATAGTCTCAGTGTTTGTGAAATATCTGCAGAAGTTTGTGCTGGAGTTTGGCCTTTATTTGTGTGCCAGTGATTGTGAATGTGACGGCGTGTGTGTGTTACTTTGTCTCTGTAGGTGGTGATGACCATCATTGTGGCGTTCATTCTGGACGCGTTTGTGTTCCGCATGAACTACAGCCGCAAGAACCGGGAACCACTGGAGAACCCAGAGGGTGAGACCTTGTGTTACTTGTGTTGTGCAGAAACCTGTTAAAATGTTCCCCATAACTTAAATCATTACATTTTTGGGTGAATGCAGAGGTGGGAGGTAATGTAGATCTTTCAGGTGTCTGTACTTTATTCTAGTATTTATTTTTCTGACGACTTTTTACTTTTACTCCCTACATTTTGATACAAATATCTGTACTTTCTACTCTTTACATTTCAAAACAGGCTTGTTACTTTAGTTTTAATATATTTGAGGGAAATTATCAATTGGTGCACATGAGGCACGGCAGAGAAAACAACGTAACAAGACAGAAACAAACAGGGAGATTCGAGTACATGTCAGAGCATGTACTTTCTCACTTTTACTTGAGTAAAGATGTTGAATCAGTACTTCTACCTTCATTTACACACGATCTGTACATCTGCTTCAGTAAAGACTGTGTGTACTTTTGCCACCTCTAGTTGAAGTCTTGGTTTAAGGTCATATTTAGGGAGTAGGTTATGATTAGGCAAGTGGTGGGTACAGTTAGGGCTAAGTCTCAAGGAAAATAATTTAAGTCACAACCCCACCTACTGTAGTCTGTGAAAGCGATTTGGCTTTGTATTTTCATCGTCATTTATCCACTATCATTTCACCCGTACCACTAAATAGATGATAATATACATTTCCCAATATTGGGCTTGATATATCGTGCATCTCTAGTGTGAATGAGCGTTCAGTGAGTAATTTTAATGTCCGTGTACACGCTTTAGATGAAAATGGGATAGTGTTCGAAGTAGAGGTGAGTCGAGACGAAGCTCTGGCCACTCTGGAGCTATACAAACAGACCTGCCCGGGACAGTCCTCCCTCAGCTCACTACAGGGAGTCCTGACAGCCATGGACAGGGGAGGGGTAAGAAATCACACAAACGACACACAAAATAAACTCTTCATCCTCTGCTCTTTACATGAAGTCCCACTAACTGGCTTTCCCTCCTGCTGTGTTGCGTGCAGCACTTGTCTCTAGTGTACCTTGGCCGTAGGTCTAGAACGAAGAGCGACCTCAGCATTAAAATGTACGAGGAGGAGATACAGGTAAGAAATGGAAGAAATAATCCTGCATACCATGACAGCAGCTGGTCTGTCGTAACCTTCTAACCTTTTTCTATGCCTTGCTGCTGAAGGAGTGGTATGCAGAGTATTCGAGGGAAAACCTGCCTCAATCCGACCAAAGCCTGGAGCTGGATCCGGAGAGTCCCGCCCCTGACCTGTCTTCCTGCCCAGAGCCGCAGCTCAACTCACAGACTGGACCTCACAGCATCAACTAACGCACAGGTTGCAGGCAGAGCATACACACACCACCATCGCAGCATTTTTTTTTTTAAATGCTAAGAAACGCCATCACTCCAGGTCACTTTCAGTTTCACCCTCACGCTCCTCGTTTGGCACAGTTGGGAAACTGGTCCGGGACCTTTTGGATTGACAGGAGAGTGAGACGAGTTATTGATGACTGACAGAAAGACAGCAGTGGAGCTCTGCCACTCGAACAGTGAAGCGGGAATGTTGCCCTCTTTTGGCCTTTTCAAAGACTGCAGCAAATATTACCAGAGCCTGCAGGACTACAGTATTTTGTGTACGTATACTACTGTAGGCCTTACGTGACCTCTTGTAAATCGTGTAATACTTAAACCTGATGCCTTAGTCCAATGGCTCCAACGATCGGTATTAACACAGACACTACTTTCTCACTAAGTTCTCTAAAGACCAAAAGTATAAACAGTTAAACTTCTTTCAGCTCAACAATACAATTACGTTGTATCTCCTGACTAATGTCTCAACAGACTATTTTACTTTTATATAACTTCTTATTCTGTAATGTATTTGAGTTAGTTAAGAAGGGATTTTATTAAATTGTTCAAATTGTCATTGATGTATTTTTTGCTGTATAATAATGCTGGTAACTGCTCATCCACCTGGAAGAAAAGTGAGTAAAGACTAGAAAGAAACACTACGATCTGTAAAAAAAAAAAAAAGAAGACTTTTTTTTTAATTCCTCAAAAGCAGCTTTGTACAGAGTCATTTTAACATTTTGATTTAAATTACATGTAGTTAATTTACAAAACTGTATTTTCCTCCTGGATTCACAAAGTGCCATCACAGCACCAGTCAGCACAAAAGAGAAGTTAAATAAAGGCACAGTGTGATAATTAATTTCAGCTCTCCCTGAGCAGAGAAGTCTTAGTTTGTCATTAATTTTACCTGTTTGGGTCCACAAATGAACCTCAGCATGGCTGCCAGTAGCAGGCAAGTGCACAAAGTGTTGATTCTTGTATAAATAGTGCATCAATATTATGTGTAGAAGAGGATGTCCTTTATTTACAGCTTCTGTTCAAGTGTCTTTTTTAATTAAGGGAGGACATCCCTGATTTCAGACTGACCTCAGAGTCAGATGTGGATCTTTCCCAACTCTGTAAGCAGTGCAATGAGAAGGAAAATGCCATAGAAGAAGAGGAGAAAGATCCCATAGACCCGATTCATGTGGAACTGGCACAGAGGAACAATGACGAAGGACAGCACCAAAGACAAACCCAGAGATCCTGCAAGAACCCACGTCAACAAGCCGTCTACTTCAAACTGAGGAGGAGAAAGAGACAAAAGATGCATTATGTTCACAGGGTTCAAACAGTCTCATGTATCTGAGATTACTACATCTGCAACTCCAGATCTGTGTGTATGTGAGAAGATTACCTCCACATTGGTGTGTGTTTTGAGCATCTGCACCAGACATCCTAAACCAACTCCAAACACCATGTCTGAAGAAAATGCAGTCAAGGATGAAGTCATTAATAGCCACTGCTGTACATGTCCGTAAGTTATGTTTTTACACTGGCATACATGTTCTCATAGAAATAAGGATACTGAAAATGATGCCTCCGAAGCAGGCTGATATGGCCATCCGTGGGTAACCCTGGCGAGCGATGGTGATGTCAGAAAAGCAGTCTGAAAAAAAGAAGAGATTTGAAGTACAAGTCTACGTTTGCATGTCTTTTGCAAGAAAGAAGAACAGAATTCAGCTCTGAAGTATCACCTCCTATGCTGTTGCCCCAGGCCAACAGAGTCAGACCCAGCACGGTGTTGCTGAGACTGAGCACCACACCGAGCATGTGAAGAAGACTGACCACTTCAGAGGCTGCTGCGCTGATCAACCCTGCACTCACCACGAAGCCCAAAAGGGCAAACAGCTGGAGGGAGGAAGAGACAGGCAACAGAAGATATTTCAACACCACAGCATCAATTTTAACTGCACATTTATCCAGTCTGGTAATAACAATGTTTTGAGAGCAGTGCACTCAAAACACACTGCAATGAAGAACAAAGTATAATGAATATCTGCAGTATGCTGTGTATTTTTAGCCATGCTGGCTTAAAGGATAGTAACACGTTCGGCTGGTCTGTCAACCAAACTGAAATATCTGAACAACCATTCAATGGATCACTGAGACTGAGTGTGAGACTGAGTTCACACACTGTTGAATCCTGTTGACTTTGGTGAATCCCTTGACTTCGCCTGTAGTGCCAATATCACATCACATTTTTTATTTGACAAGCACGTTTTTCATTTTTATTAACAAATACATGAAAACTAAGAACCCATTAGCCTCAGCTTTACTTTGGGTTTTGTGCTTATTAGAAAATGTTAGCATGCTAAAATGCTTAAAACTTGGATGTTGAACATGGACAATGTGATAATTTTTAATATCAGCATGTTAGATTTGCTGTTACCCTAACCCTAACCCTGCCCATGTGATACAAAAAAAAGATAATGTGAGTTATTATGATGAGAAACTTGAAATTAAGACTTACTATCTCATAATAATGACTTAATAATGAGAAACCCATAAAATAAACATCTAAAAAATAATGATACAAAGTCAATTATTTTGAGATACTAAGTCATCCTTTTGACAATTTTTTTTAGATACTACTGCAATTAAGTGAAATTTTTGTCATTGTGAGATACATCGTTATTTTGAGATACTTAGTCATTCTTTTGACAAAATGAGACACTAAGTCTTTATTTTGACAAAATGTCTTATTATTTGAGATATTAAGTTATTTTTAGAGTTTCTCATTTTGAGATACTAAGTCATTATTTGACAAAATGTATTTTTTTGAGATATAAAAAAAATCTCATTGTGAAATACAGAGTTGTGATTTTGAGATATTAAGTCATTTTGAGAATTTCTCATCAATTAAGTCATAACTTTCAAATATCAAGTAATTATTTCTGGAAAAAATTCTTATCATTTTGAGATACAAAGTCATTATTTACTAAGTCTTATTTTAAGATACCAAGTAAATGTTTTTAGATACTACATCCTTATTTTTAAAAAGCCGCTGAGCCTTAGTGGAGCTTCACAGAGCTGCCAGCCTGGCTGTGTAGACTCTTACTGCTTATGAAAATTATTACATTTTCTTATACGATATATCCTGTATATTTTGGACAGTATATGTTCTGTTTTGATCTCTGCGAACACTTACTGGATGATATCTGGGAGGACGGTCATTAGTGGTGCTGCAGAAGACGATAGCGGACAGGAAGAGTCCCAGCAGAAGAGTCAGCAGCCAGACGGGAAACTGCCCCTGGATCATATAATCTCCATCTAGAAATGAGTTTAAGGAAAATACAGATTATGGCTGCTGGAATACGTCAAGGTGCCGTTATCATGAAAGGTGACGCACTTACATATTCCAGACTGGAAGGTGAGCACACACACCAGAGGAGCAGTGACTAGATGGAGGCAATTCAGTGGGCGTCTCCAATTCTTGTCTTCTTTATCAGGGTCCACTACAGGGATGCAGAGCAGCAGCAACACCTCGACAGGTGTCTGATGGGTGCACGGCACAAGATGATTTACAAAACAAGACAACTTTAAATAGCTTTTCACTGCTTTACTATGTCATTATTTTAACATTCTGAGTCGTTATTATCAGATATTAAGTAATTATTTTGAGATACAGATATTAAGTCATTAATTTGAGATACAAAGTGCTTATTTTCAGATATTGAGTAATTATTTCCAGATAGTAAATCATTATTTTCAGATATTAAATCATTATTTTGAGGTACAAAGTCATTATTTTCAGATATTAAGTCATTATTTTGAGATTTTAAGTCAGTGTTTTAAGAAAGTTTCAGATTATATGAGATACAAAGTCATTACTTTTCAGCAACTAAGTAATTATTTTGCAACATTAAATCATTATTTTGAGATTTTAAGTCAATATTTTGACTTAATTGACTGTTTTGAGAAAGTTTCTGATTATTGAGTAACTAAGTCATTATTTTTGAGATACTGAGTCATTATTTTCAGAAACCAAAGTCATTTTTTTCAAATATTAAGTAATATTTTTAATATATTAAATCAATTATTTTCAGATACTAAGTCATTATTTTCAGATATTAAAGTCAATATTTTGAGATATTAAGTAAATATTTTGAGATATTAAGTCAATATTTGGAGAAACTAAGTCATTATTCTGAGATACTGAGTCATTATTTTCAGAAACTTTAAATAATTTAAAGTAACATTACTGTTGTTGACACACTCTAGTGGGAACCAATGGTAGAAGAAATACTTGTATCTTTTTAAGCAAATGCAGCAAAACCAGTGTAAAAATAAGATTTATATTTTTATGCTTTCAGATACTTCTTTCTTTTCCCAAAGCACTCAAGTACACATGTAAGTGGGAGAGGATCAGGGCCACTGCCAAAACTGAAAAAACAAAAGTCAGATATAAATGTATTTATGTATTTTACATTTTTCTCAAAATTCGGCCTTTTGTAAGACTTCTAACTTTTGGGGGGAAATCTGACTTTTTTCTCAATTCTGACTTTTTGGGGAATTCTGACCTTTTCTCAAAATTCTGCTTTTTGTTGGATTTCTGACTTTTCTGGGAGTAGTTCTGGCTGTTTTGGGAATTATGACTTATTTGGGGATTACGATGGAGAAAAAGTTGTAATCCCCAAATAAGTCACAATTCCCAAAACAGTCAGGAAAATTCGGACGTTTTCTTTCGATTCTGAGGTATTTTGGGATTCTATTTTATGTATGAATTCAGATTGTTGGAATTCTGACTTCTCTAAAAAATGTGACTTACTTGGAAATTCTGACTTTTCTGGGAATTCTGACTTATTTGGGAATTCCAACTTTTCTCAAAATTCCTCTCTTTGCTGGATTTTTTTTCCTAGGAATTCTGACTTTTCTGGGAATTCTGACTTTTTTTTCAAAATTCTGACTGTTCTGGGATTTGTCACTTTTTTGGGAATTCTTGTCTTCTTTTGGTATTCTGGTTATTTTGACAAATTGAGTCATTATTTTGAAATACAAATTCATTATTTTCAGATATTAAATCATTATTTTCAGATATTAAGTCATTATTTTGAGAGAAAGTCATTCTTTGAGGAAAGTTTTCATTATTCTGAAATAAGTAATTTTTACAGAATTTTTTCATTATTTTTAAATCTACTTCATTCAGACACTGAGCTCTTACACTGCCCCTGGTATATGTCTGTCATCATACACACCTTCAGTACTTTGAAGACTCTCCAACTCCACGGTTTTCTCCTCCACTTCCTGTTGTCCACAGGGTTCAGGGAGCTCAGCAAGATCTGACTTGTGGACTCAGAATAAGGCAGAAGTGGCCTGTACTCTGACTCTGAAAAACACAGACACACACACGTGATTGTTATGGTCCTGATCATGCATTAAAATCCTGGTGTTCATTAACTTATATTGTTGTTTAAAATACTGCATTCCTACCATACTCCTGTTGGTCACTCCCTCCATTCAGGCAGGGCACGTCATAATCAGAGGAGTCTGAGGAGTCAAACTCTGCTGCAAAGACAAAATAAATATCATCACTGGCAATTGCTGAAACATTTTTTTTATTTGTCTGCATGTCCATGTATTTGTGCTTCTAACCTGGGATATGTGTAACACTCTGGACAGTTGAGTTCAGTGAATGTTTCTGCCGGTTGTAGATGTACGCACTGATGATAACAGTCAAAACATACACCACGTAGAGGCCCAGGTACCCTAGAAAAAAAGGAAATGAAGCATAGTGAAGCTCAGAATCTCACAGTGTGTTTAAAACTAGTGAGAGCTTGGAGTAAAACTGAAAAGAGATTGTTCAGATTCAGAAGTGATAGGATATTATGGGATGCATTTATATTTACAGATGCTGTAGCAGCATGACGTTTTGTCTTGGCTCATGTCCCATCTTTCACCTTGATCTCATGATGTCATTAAAATCAGCTGACAGGAAACCAGAACAAACAAACAAAATGGCTCTGAAGCAGAGGTAATATGTTTCTGAGGCTTTAAAGAGGTGATGTTATGCTATTGAGGTTTTTGCCTTTCCTTTATTGTGTTATGTAGCAGTTTTTTACACGTAAAAGGTCTGCTAAGTGAACCTTTAAAATAATAACCAATATTTCTTGGCTACATTGCTTCACACAATATATATTTTGATATTTCTAAATCTCCTAAAAAGTACTTCATAGATGGCGACAAAATCAGTATCACAACATTTTTTATCAAATACCTCAGCGCTGATTCTGTGACAATAATGTAGGGATAACTTGATGGTTTCGAAACATTTTAACACAGTGGCCTTACTGATCAATAATCCTCAAAGGCAAAAAGTAGAACAAGTAGAACAGTTTGGTTAGTTTTAAAAATTACATTACTGTAATACAGCCTTTAAAACCAGGAAAATATAACACTTACGTCGTTTCACCATATAGCAATGTCCAAAATCTAAGATTATATCACCATAACAATATATCGACATATTGTCAAGCCCTAACCAATACCAAGGAAATGTCTTACATGCGGTTTATTATCATTTCAAATGATAAATCTTTACTGTACACATTAACTCTTTATTCATAAATATAAAACTCAAACATCTCATTGACATTTGCATAATAAATGTCTTCCAAAAATTTCTGCAAATAAAAATTTGATTAAGAATGCAAAATATTCACCACACTATTGTTCAGCTATGTGTATGTATCTGTGTGTGTGTGTATCTATGTGTGCGTATCTGTGTGTGTGTACCAAATGTTTCCTTGATGGTCGTGGTTCCTCTGTACAACATGAAGAAGGTCCAATACACTGCCACCATGTAGAAGGTAACATCACGCAAAAATGGACGTGAGGCCACAGCGAAAGGCTTGACCAGCGCCACGCTGCCTGCGACGACTGTGGTAACAAATATACCAGCTCCTGTGGAGGGAGGAAGAGATGAGTGTGATGAGGCTAACCCGGTTTTCATATTAAAATAGCTTGAGTTGTTTCATTATCTTTGTGTGTGTGAAAGACTGGGTGCCTACCAAATAAGGCTCCGACAGCCAGGCCAGCAGTGTGTGGGTTGGAGAAAGCTGCAATGGCACTGAAGATGTCAGGAGCTCCATTACCAAGAGCCAGAAAGGTCACACCCTCAGCGCAACCACCAGTCAAGGAAAATATTCCTCAGCAAAAAAAATTTTTCGTAACACTGGGAAAAATCTAACTGTAGAAAGTGAAATCACTCTCGGAGAGGAACTGGTGAATCACCAGTCTGACTGTTTTGTACTGAGTCAGAACAAAATGAGAACTTCTGATGTATGGCAGAGCTGACACTAACAATTATTTTCATTATGACTAATCTGCCAATTGTTTTTTTAAGATTAATAATTTAGTCTATAAAATGTCAAACTAGAACGGTACTCAGTAGAGCGCATACCTCCACCAAGGCCCAACAGTCCCCTTTAATTCAATCAAGCCTAATCAAATGTCAAATAAAACACATTTAAATCCACTGGATCTGTTTTTTTGTTTGGATCTGTATGAAACTGTACTCACAATGCCACTTTAATATGCCTGATTTTTTTTCTACAAGATCCATGATTTATTCCCTGAAAACTTATCAAAAATGTAGAAAAAGGCCCTACCTTGTAATGTTAAAGAAAATTAGAAAAATCCCTGGATTTGTCCCTTTATCTGGATCCACACTAAAAATGAATGGTGTGAATGGTGTGAATGATTCTGGGCCGATACCCATCCTCCATCCAAATGTCACAAAAATCTGTTTAGTGGATTTTGTGTAATCCTGCTGACAAACCAACCAACCGACTGACAGACATAGGTGAAAAGATAACCTCCTTGTCAGAGGTAAAAAATTGTGGAAAATTCTCATCACAATTCCCAGAAACCGTCTTTAATAAATCTTTAAAAACCCAAAAGACTTACATCTATAATAATGCTCATATTTAGGAAGCAGGAACCATTATTGAATTAATGTAATGTGGATGCAGATGAGGTCAGATTTTCACCACAGGATAATTGTGGCCTAAGGAAATCACAATATTATTGCGACATCTATAGAAAATTTTAAAACAAACCTGCTCAGCCAAATTAATCTTTAACTTTGTTTACTGTATGTTTTGTCTCTTTTTAGTCAAATATATTACAACTGTCAGGAGTTGGAGAGTGAGCCTGTAACCATAACTATTTTTTAAAAAAAAGGATTAACACAATATCAATGCTTGAATCTTAAACATTACGGTTGTTGTCAATACTGATATATTGCTACACCCCTGATGCAGATGAAGGATACAGCCACGTTGTGAGTGAGGTGCAGACTGGTAGAGATGGCTGACAGGTTGGGACAAAAACTGAGGAGATACAGTGGGAAAAAATAGGTGAGGAGACTCACGAGAAATTAAATGTTCTTTAATAGTTCAGGACATTTTATCTTAAACACACAGCAGCTATCATTCAGCTGCTGCAGTGCAGTGTTGTTCAGTGTGTGAAGTGAGGGTGGGACGGGAAGGAAAAGCAGAACAAACTGCTTCCTTTGAAGAAATAATAAAAAAAAACTCTCTACAGCCATGTGACTGTTAAAGCTGACCACACTGGTGGCACGAATTGTGTGTGTTGTCCACACATGCAGGCCTGTAAAGATGGTGTTACAGTGTCCATAGCTAAAACTAATCAATGATAGTAAATGATTCATGCTGCCCTCACATGTATAGAAGAACTTTAGGGAGACACTTACAACTTTGAAGCTGTGAGTCCAAGAATGACAAACAAAAAGAGCAGCCATATAATCTGTGGAGAAACAGAAGAAAGTTAAGGTCTGATGGACTTGTTTTCTTAACACACACTCAGAGAAGACAGAAGTGCTGCTCAAGTCTGCTGGACTCCAACAAAACTCTATACACAAGAAGGTTGACCTTGACAAACATGGCCCTGTTCAACTACACTGATCCGGTTGTTCCTCATCTGTAACACAGACCGTTTAGTTTCTACACAGATAGATTAAAGCTATTTCCAGTGTGACAGTTTGATTTGTTCTGTTGCAAAAGGGGGAATACAGGAAGTTCACACAATCTACAAAAAATCCATTATTTAGCAAAGAGTGAAATGACTGAGTTTAGTAAATCTGATGTTTGATAACTTACAGCAAAATCAACTTCCTCAAAAACAACAACAAAAAAAAATCAGCTGGTGCTGAGATGCAGAGTTTCACACTGCTTCATGACAACTATCTACATGCAGATCTTACACAGAGAGTGACAGTGAGAGGTGTGAGGTAGGGAGGAAGCAGACAGAAGGCCACACGAAGGTAGTTGATGAAGCCATCTTCTATGCTGCAGTCCGGTGTGGTCTTCACAAATGCACAGCGGTCTGCCGCACTGACGTTCATCACGTGGTCACACTGAACACACAGAAAAGTAAAGAAAGATATCAGTCTTCCTACTCACTTGTCTAAATGACTCTGTGTAGATAAAAGCATTAATGTTTGAATAAACATTTCCTCCTTTTCTCTCATCATTATCGTGATTGAAGTAACAAATATTATAAGATACAGCTGCACAACATCAAAGTATAGTAAAGGACATCACTTTGAGTAGAGCCTTAATACTGTGTGACGTGGCGTAAAATTGATCAGTGGGTCCTTATTGACCTATTTATGTCACATGCTCGTCATCAGGTTCAACACATTACACACTAATGGTGGCAGCTTTGTTATAACTTGCCCAGAAGCTTAGAAACCAATCAATACTGCTTTTCCACAAATTAATTTGTTGTAATTTGATAACATGAAAGTATTGACAATATGCAGCATGTAAGCATGATATTAACGCAGAGCACTAAGATAATAGAGTTTGTGGTCTGAATTTACTTTTATCCGTTAAAATGATGAATGAATGAATGAATGAAATGAAATTTCTACCACGTTGACAAATTAATATTGACTCAGTACAAAACAACGATTTCCACTTTGTTAGAGCCACCTGCAACATATAACGCAATCCAACACAACAGCTCAGCCATAAATTTTACTTTTACAAAGATAATAACGTTCTCTCTTGGTTCACGTGGTCACAGAGGAATTATTTCATTATATGTTAATCATTCATGTTGCAACTTCCACTGGACTATTCTGACCACACGAGGGAGAATATTAGAAAACATTTTCAAATAATAATTTGATATAATGCAGGAATAAACTTAGAGCTCAATTAATACATTTCTGGAAAGTTTGGTTCTGTGGCAAATTTCTTCAAGTTTAAACCCGATAAATTTACACACTAACTGTAGTCTGGTAGATAATCCAGTATCTAAACCATTATGAACATTTCCAATTCTTTTCTGAATGAAGTCTGGAGAAGACGTGAAAACACCCCTGTTACACTGGGTCCCCAGTATACACTACAAACAAACACATACACAGTCGTTCCTGTCCAGCTGTTTTTGGAGGACTATGCCTACTTAAGTCTTAATTCATGCCTGTGGTTTCCTTCTTGTCATGTGACAGCTGGAAAAACCTGCTGACAACCAGAATATTAAATAAACAATCAATCATACAATCACACATCAAATCATACCAACCTCATTGTCGGTGTTCAACATCCCAGCTCGTCTTGCGTTTGAAGCCCACCCAGCTGATAAGACACGGGATCCCGCGGTGACCTGCTGCTGCTGCTGACAGGATATCACCAATAAAACTGACAGATAGACACCAGCAGACATGATTCACTTGTCCTCAGAGCTGCGTCCATTCCTGGTGCGTTGACGGAAAAAAAAACTGTGGTTCGTTGTTTTAATCCTGCAATCCCGATTTTTCAGCTCGAATGTAACCGGAAAAACGAATAAAAATGAATTCCCTTCAAACACGCCATTGTTGTCGTAGTTGTAGCTCCACTTTCACGTCTATGGTTTGTTTCTTTGGACCTGTTTAGCGTTTGTTTGCTGACACTGAGTGTCTGTGAACATCGTGTCCACCTTCGCTTCAAACCCCACCTACTGTTTTTCTCAACAGTGCACTTCACGGACTCCTCGTAAATCTCAGAACTTGAACTTTGCAATACAAATACAATAGGATCCAGAAATATATATATAAATAAAAATCTACTGTATTCTGTATTTAGTAATTCTAGGCATGGGACGATATGAAAATGTCGTGTTCATGATTGTGATTCACAATATTATCTTGATAATCATCAAAATATTCGTAAAACTTAAAAAAAAATAAAAAATAGAATTGCACTTAAAGTATACTGGAATGACCTTATATGTTTTTTTTTATAGGAGATAAATGTTTTTATTGCATAACACACAGGAAACAACCTTTTTTTTGTACAGGGGTAGTTTTAAAAATCTGCAATATCCGCAATATTATCTTTGCTGTAAACATGCAAAATTATTTTTATTTAAAACAGTTAGGTTGTGCATAAATTATGCAAAACTCTAATGTTCACATATTTTGTAATAGTTTAAGCTCACACATCTGCTTTTTCCAAGTCGTACTAGAAGGCAGCATGTAAGAAAATCCCTCATGTGTATCTGTTTGTCAGGGGTCTTCTTGCATCTGACCTGAGCTCCAGTTAATTTGTGGTCCAGTTCTTTGCTTACGCTCACCTACCAGGCCTCAGGAGTAAGTTAATAGATGTATTTATCAGGATACCAAAAAAGTGTAACAATATTCTGCTAAAGTTATTGAAAAAAAAGATGTAATTAGATTACAGATACATTCAGTAAAAACAGGGATTACTAACAAAATAAAAGTCATTGTATAGATATTTCTTTCCTCTTGTCTTTATTTGCACATTGTTGGTGTTAAAATAATCTAAAAGTAATAGAAAGTAATCAAGTTACGTTACTTTAATATATTGTGATACTTGGATTACACTACTGACTACATTTTCAACAGGTAATAAGTAACTGTATCAAAAGACATTTTTACAGTATTCCTCCAAACCCTGGTAAGAACTGTGAAGGCGATCATGACTGCGGATGAGTCATGTTTAATTTATCCACTTCAAAAATGTTTAAGCTCCAAAAATCATTCGTACGCTACAAAAATTGTGAATCTATATTTACATATTTATTGCAGACACTCTATAAACAGAGGTACATATCAAAAATACCAAATCACATAAATGCTACACAAAGACAGGACTACATTATATTAGAAAATCAATCTTCAGTTTCATTGCTGCTCTTATACAGAAGTGGGTTTGAATTTTTTTTTATTATATATATATAAAACAAGATCTCACTCATCTACACAATAAAAAATGAAAGTGATACAGCAGTGAGATCTTTCACAGAATTAAAGCGAGGCACATTAATGGCAGATCAGGTGACAGATTCAATCCGAACGTTCAGTCTTGGGTCGGCCGGTCGAACACCAGCGCAGCATCGAGCGGTGGCGTGCTGGAATCAAAGCAGCCTCTCGCCTGTTTAGTCGCCACAGGACACAAGTCGTTTTCGCACCACCTGATGAAGAAACAACAGAAACATGTACGATGGATGACAGAAAAATGTGTGTTTTTTTAACCCGAAAGAGGAATAGGTTTGTTTTTTTTTTACCTGAGAGCTGCATAGGTGTCAGATGGAGAGGCTCCTTTCCAACATGCGTGGTCAATGAGAAGAGCACCTGTTAACAGACAGAAAGTTAAAGGGGAACTCCACCAAAAATAACCCGTGAACCACATCCGTATGAACCTAAAACAAAGACATTTCTCTGTGATCTGACTGCAAGAAGGACGCTGAAAAAAAACATAATGCCACCTTGTAAAATCCGTGATTGTGGTACCTACCTGTGTAGATGCGAGCCAGGCTGTATGCCAGGTCTCTGGCTGCTAGCTCCATGTAGCTCGGTGCTTTGGTAGCTGCTCCCCGAACAAAAACCTCCAATTCAGAGAGAGCACCATCCACTGCTTTCACCGCCGGGGCCAATGAGGAAACACCTGATGCACCTGCAAGCAGGGACTATAAGGACAAAAAGACAAGTGCACATCACATTCCTGTTCAACCCTGTCGAAGATTAGTTACTGAGCTTGTCTGGCGGGATCACTCCCTGACCCCGTACCTTGACGTGGGAGAAGTAAGCATGAAGAACCATTCCTGAGCTGCGAGCCACACAGCGCAGCACATCCAGAGACAGAACATTTGTGGTGCCTTCCCAAATACTCAACACCTGAGAGAGGAAGACATGGTTAGGCTTCAAAATGACAAAACTTTAAGATACTGTTGATTTTTATGTAATGACCTCACCTGTGCGTCACGAAGAAGCCCAGGCAGCCCGGTGTCCTCGATGTAGCCCTGTCCACCGAAGCTTTCCAAACCCTCCGACACCACAGCCACCGCCTGAGACAAAACAAAACAAGGTCCTTAAGCATCGATATCAAAACAGCGAGATGACAGCTTATCGTGTTTGTACAAGGTGTGCACCTGCTTCGCTGTGTACAGTTTGACCACAGGAGTGAGCAAACGTAGCAGGTGTGTATCGAGCTGGGTTGCAATGCCGCTCTCCTCTCGGCCCAACAGACGACACACATCCATCACCAGAAGAAACGCTCCACGAGTCTCCACCTGTCAGAAGGACGCATGGGTGAGGCATGATGGGAGAAACTGTGGAGTTTGTGTAGTATGTTCACCCCCTGCCAGCTTACCTCCATCCTAGCCAGAGTCTGTATGTGCAGTGGGTGGTCTTTGAGGAGCTTTCCAAAGGCAGTGCGGCGGGTGGCGTAGTCACGAGCTAACTGAACCACCCTGTGAACACACACACACTGAAAATTATTTATCAGCTTATTTGTGGCATGTTTTTAGAGATGAGTGCAGGATGTGACGCAGTAGCATCAGTAGTATCCTGCCTTCTCATTGCGGCTGCTGCAGAGACGCTGTTGTGGATCCGGGTTACAGTTAGCATGTTAGCGATGGAGGCCACACCTCTGCCTTCCTCTGAGAGCTGTGAATGTGACAGAGGAATAAAGATGTCACTGATTTTGACATATGACTGATGTCTTGGGGTTTTGGAATATGTGTCAGGAAACCATATTACACCTTTTTGAACATTGAAAAAGTAAAAAATAATAATTATAACTTGAGGTAAAAGGTATTTTATCACAGAAAACGTAAGTCACCCTGTGTGCCGGCAGGCCGTCCAGCAGCAACTCCGCAGTGGGCATCTGTCTCGTCCCGAGCTTGTCCTTCAGTCTCTGAACCTCTATACCCTTCAGCCGGCCATCCTCGTCTCTGCTCACCTCTGCGTAAAACAAAGACAGACCCCTGCTACCCTGTGGATGGAGACGAGCACACGTACAGTGCAATGAAATTTAAGTAATCAAAAGGAGTGGTGACGGATGTTAGAGGAGCGTCAGAAGTCAGAAATACTGGTGTTGTTGCTCCTGTTCCGTCCTGCACTCTGGCCAGTGTGAGAGTCATGTCTGCGTCCGTTGCAGAGGTGAACCACTTAAAGCCGTGTAGTTTGTATGAACCGTCAGTCTGAGGAACAGCCACCGTCTCTGTGCCACTGGCTGAAGAAATACAAGACAATTCATAAGCATTTTCTGGAACATTATTGTGAGTTTTCCTTCATAATACTTGTTCATATAAGAAAAATGTGAGTGTCAGTACTGACCCACGTCAGATCCTCCTTGTCTTTCCGTCATCCACTGTCCAGACGTCCAGAAACGCTCAGGCTGACGGGTGGTCAAACGCCCGTAGGCTTCATCTACTGGCCAGGAAACACCTATAGACTTCACATACACAGCCAGAAAATCACTTACTGAAAAACATTAAATAAATGAGCAAGATAACAATGGTGTTGGTGGTGTTAAAACAGAACAGTATGCTGTGTGATGTTAGTCAGGTGATTTGTTCTTCTGACAAACCTGGATAACTTTAGCAGCTCCATCCGTCATGGCCAGAGGACATGTGTAGAGGCCAGAGGAGGGAGAGAAGATGTACAATTTGCTCATTTGGTAGACGCGACTGCAACACACACACACACAAGTTCTCATTTAGAACAATTATTCCAATTAGAAACTGAAACTGAACTGAATTATTGAACTGAAACATGAGCTTAATTGAAAAAACACGAAGCACCTCCACTCCCCAAATGTCCTCTCATAGCCGATGGCCACCAGTCCTTCCTGTGCTGACAGATCTTTCATGCGCTTCCAGGCCGGTGAGGTCACGATGTGGTCCACTCTGCGACCCCAGGGGTCAAAGTGCACCAACTGAGGACCCGTCACCTCACACTCTCTGCCCCACCCGTCCACCTCGTTGGCCACACGCTCTCCAAATGCACGCAGGTCTGAGAAAGCTGCCTGGGAACAAGTATATACACATAAATTCAATATATCACATACATTCACCTCAGACAACATAGATCCTGTCCAACTGTTTGCTCAGGTTTGGATTTAGAAAATGAGCTTCTTGATGTTGACGCAGCAAAACAAAGAGAAAATGTTCATTAGAGGAAACAGTCAATGACAAATGACTGTTTCATCTTCACCTTCTCGGGCAGGTGTCTCCTCAGGTACCCTCTGAGCAAGGCATCCTCTAGAAATGGGTTCTTCAGCACTGGCCTTTCCTGGAAGAAAGATCCTATCTTGGCTCTGGAGAACGGCAGGTAGCCCGCTGCCTCCCAGAGCTGTTCTTCATCAGATCTTCTGGTGCCCGCCTCGGCTACGCTGGCTGATCTGATGTGGACGAGCTGTCGAGGAACACCACACCACACCCTGCAGCAGCCTCCAGCTGCACGGCGGTTCAGCAGGACTGAACACACTGACATGGCTAAGAAAAGAGAATCAGTACAGCAGCAAGATAATAATATAGAATAATAACTTTATTTGTATAGCACTTTTCTAAAAACACTAAGAAACCTGTCAGCGCTTTACAAGAAAGTAATACAATCTTACAATAAATAAAAAATGTTATTGGTAGTCAGTGCAGATGTACTAAGACTCCAGTAGTACGGTCTCTATGTTTAGTGCCAAAATATATAATATTGTCCATCGTTGTTACATTTTTGGCTTATTTGTTCATTTTCAGAAATTCTCTCTCTTTCATCTACATATTTTATGTCTGGCTTTAGACAAACTTCACACTCATTAAACAGAAATGTACATAATAACCTCACATCTCAGGTTTTATTTATTTAAATTTGCTTTGCTGTTGACAAAGAAATTTGATAGGACACATGACAGCCTGCAGAACTAAGATCACAAAGCAGTTAATCCATCAGTAATAACAATATTATAAGCTTTATAATTACATTGTAATTTACAATTATAATAGATACACTGCATTTGTTTGGAGTCACTGGGTCACAACATGACATTGAAGCTACTGGAAAAATCTGCTGAATTTTGGTTAAGATATTGATATAAAATAGAAGAAAAAGTACAATTTAATAAAAAGAGGTGTGTATTATTTGTCCCATTTAGTAATACAATTCGGCATTGTTTTTGGAGTCACTGGGTCACATGACATGGAAGCTATTGAAAATAAAATGCTGAATTTTTATCAAAATATTGATATAAAACAGAAGAAGCAGAAAAATATAATAAAAAACAGGTGTGTTTCATATGTCCCAATCAGTAATACAATTCGGCATTGGTTTGGAGTCACTGGGTCACATGACATGGAAGCTATTGAAAATAAATGTTGAATTTTCATAATAAATATTCTTATAAAAATAAATACATTAGCAATTAAAATAAGTGTGCTACATTAAGTCAGTTTAGTTTTTTTTTTTTTAATCATAATTTTTCGAAGAGGAATGAAGAAACATTGTTTTTGTGTAAATCAAACAACCAACTGAAAACTAACTTCACCTCGGTCAGTAACCCAACATTCAGCTGAGGGTTCACAAAAGTGGGTCAAAGTTCACTTTATTCCGTTGCCCTGTTTGTGCAGATATTAGCTTTCCGTTTGGATCAATAATTGTTTTTAAATCTGATTTACTTAAAGTTTAATGTTTAACGCAGGCAGCAAGTTACCAGCATGTCTTCTTCCTCAAACTGTAAACCCAAACTGACCCAGAGCTCTGCAGAAACTAGCTAGCTACATGTAAGTTAGCGAGCTAGCTAACAGCTCCGACGCCTTTCTTTACCAGTTTTATTCATTTCCAATCACTTGTATCCATTTATATTGATAACTGCTTTTATAACATTGAATCCCCCTGCATTAAAAACATATAAAGTTCATGGCTGGAGGAGAAACACTAGCATTCTTACCTGACTGTAGCCGAGCAGTGTTTACATTCACAGCTGCAGACTCGCGCCTTCAAAATAAAAGTCCTGTTCCGTGTTAAATGATCCTTCCGACTCCAGTTACATAAAAACACGTTTACTTAGCCAAGTGGTGTGCCAACACTTTTAATTTCCTCAGATTGAGTCTTACAGAATTTAAAAAAAATTGCATTAAAGAAAAAGAAAACCAATATCTCATTAAAATAACAGTGTGTCTGTTACTTCACATAATCCAGTCAACACTCTTCAATTTTCATAAAAATGTTAATTTCCCACTGATCAATGTTATTTAGCATATAAACATAAAAACAGCAGACATACACTCATCAAAAGGTGTTGCTGAACCTGTTTTATTGTTCTAAGTAAAGATTTTCTCAAAAATACAGAGTCCTTTGTTCCAATCAGAACAAAAAGACAGAGCATGCACCGTTTAATAAAACATTTCAATGACATGTTAAAATCTGTTCAAAAGGAAGGACACAGGCACTGAATAATTACTGAACACAACTTTTGCATTTAAATGATTTTTTTTTCTTCAAAAATAAACACAGAACAGTCATAGCTTAAACTCAGGAGGGATATAGGGAAATAATCATACTGATAAAACCCAGTAAGTAGTTCTCGTTTGTGGGTGTGACGCACCACCCAACCGTAAAATATTAACCTGGTGTGCTCTTAGAGCAGGGTGGAGGAAGGTAATGGGAAACACTGATGTGTTTTAGTGTAGAAAAATAAAATTTAAGTACAGGCTGCAGTGCCAAGCACCGTCCAGTCGCGCCCGGGTCTCGAGTCTGATCCTCTTCTGACGATGGACAAAAAATAGGAACATAATATGTAGTCTGTCACAGCATTAGTCGAATATATAAGGTAGCATAAACGGCATTAAATCTACACAAACTATTTGAAGGTCAATCAGGATAGGATGGCTTAAACATAGATTAACATATATGAGTAGGTATATAAAAAGGGACTAAAGAGAACCACTTGACAGAACGGTACCCAACGATGCAGAAACACCAGAGAACCTGGCCAAACTGAAGAACACACAGGTGCTGACTAAATGCTGAAAACAACAATCAAAAATGAAAAGATCCAACTTATGACAATCTGATTTAATGCGTGGTGGGATCACCAATGAAAAAAAATTCCCCAAATATTCACAACCAGCTCTGCACATACGCATGAGTCCTTGGGGAGTCGTCAGAAAGTAATGGCTTGAATGAAAACTGCCAGTCTGTTAATGTGCAAGTCCTCTTCCCTCTTTTATATTTCTCTTTTCTTCTTCTTCCTCCTCTTCCTCCTTAATCACCCTTGGTAAGGAGGTCCTCTATGTAGGCGTCAAGCTCGTCATCTGTGTTTATGTCAATGTCCTTAAAGTGTAAAAGAGCAGTTTTAGTTCATCATTTCTTACTAACAGCAATTATATGGCAAAGATAAAAGGAGTATTCATAAGTGCAGATGAAGCAGTGAAGCTTACCTCTTGTACTTTCTGCAGGAGTGCTACAATGTTTGTTCGTAGTTTCTGTAGTTTTTCGTCGGCCTCCTTCAGTTTGACCTCGGCGCTGTTGCTCTTCTCTTCCACAGCTTTGGCCCTGGCATCGGCTCTGCTCTGGTACGAGTTACACAACGACTGGAGGCCTGATTCATACTGCTGGAAATACTCTTTCTAAATGGAGGGAGAAAACACATTCCTATCATATCTATACTTTCATATCATTTTATCCCTTTAAATGTAGAACACGGATTACAAAAAAGTTTACAAAACTCGATTTGTTTACAAATGATTGCCTTCTGTTTTTACTTACCTTTTTCACAGCATCATAATCTTCTTGTAGTCAGCTCGTAGGACCATTTTTTTTTAATGATTTTCTGATTTTACAAAACAAAAACAAACTACTTAATTAATCTATCATCTCTCTCACCAAAGGAAACGCCACCAACTCCTCAGCTGTCATGCTGTTAACGTCATCCTTCGGAATCCGAAACGCAGGAGGGAAGAAATAACGCAGCATGGTCCTGCAAACATGGACAGCACAGAGAACGAACCAGTGTTATGAGACTTCAATGGAGAATTATCCAGTTGTAGCGTGACAAACTCTTCACCTAGGAACTACTCTTTCGCTAAATAACTTGTGTTGTCTTTAGGGTTGTCAAAAGTATCGATACTCAAAAAAGTATCGATACTAAAACGTTGTATCCGGATACAGAATGAAGCAGAGAAAAGTCGACCTGCAACCAAACAGCAACACACACAGCCGACTCTACCATCTGTTTATTTGTTGCACTACCTCAGACCTGAAACTTGTTATCATAGTTGCAGTTTCTTTTTGCACAACTGTTTTTTATTATAAATATTTAACCTGTGGTTCTGTTAATTTTTACATGTTGCATTTTTCTTGTTAATAAAAATATTTCTGTTAAATTTGGGGGTCTTTGTTTTTATCCTTGTGGTATCGAAAATGGTATCGAGTATCGGTATCGAGTTGAAAATTTTAGTATCGTGACAACCCTAGTTGTCTTCCAGTTTTCTGTCGCAGTCTTTGAGCCAGGCTGTGACGTAGGTGTGTGGGAACAACACGAGTTCGTTGTGATCAGCTCACCTCAACATAGTGACCAGACTGTCAGTCACCTCCCGACTGGTTCCTGGTTGAGTAGTGTCTGGCTCCATCGGTGCCGGCCCCTTCTCGGTCTCCTGTTGTGTGTCAGGTGTCTGAGAGATTGGAGATGGTGGCCGCATCAACCGGACTTCATCGCTGCCTTTAAAAACCCTTCACAGACAAACACATACAAAGAACAGGGTGTTAATTACCTGACATGTCAGCAAAATGTGTCCTGAATGCAGAATCACAGACGCATTATCTCACCATCGGTCTTTAGGGGTGGATCTCGGAACATAGTCGAACTTTACTTTCCAGCGAACACTCTGTTTATTCGCCTCCACTGCAATGACTTTGCCCGTGTACCACTCCTTGTTGACACGCACTTCAACCAGCAGACCCTTATCTGAAGAAAATAAATAGATAAGACATTTTATTTCATTTGTATTTTCTTTTCCAGTTCTATGTGTGTTAGTGCAGAGCGGTCCGTCATCTCACCTTTCTGAGCATTTTTAGGGTCGTTATCTGGTTCCTGCTGTGGGGTCTGCTCATATGCATGCAAAAAACAAAAAACAATCATTACTACATCAACAATCAGAGGAACACTGTTTACTGAGACGACGATTTGAAGAAACTATTTGCATTCCTGCTAATGAAAGAAGTGAAAGACCAGAGGTGAGCTCAGGCTTCGGGTGAGTAGAATGGCATGCTCAATCGTGGAGTTAGAGAAGACTATAAAAACTTTGATTCCAGGGGAGGTTTGTTAGACAAGGGATTAATAATCTTGCATTACACCCAGACCAGGTGACAGATTAAGTTGTCAGGATTGTTAGAAGTTGTGAGCGAAGATGCAGCTCAGCTTTATTTGGCGGTAGCAGAGAGAAGGACCAAGGAAGCTACCTTTGCTTTAGCTCCATGCGGTTGCATGGGAGTGGATTTGGGGACTGAGGTTGGTGTGGTGGGTGCCTGCCGTGTAGGAGCAGAAACCCCTTTCTTCTCAGGCTGTAAATTTGTTTTAACCTGCAAAGTCAACATCACAGCGGCTCTGATTGGATGTTCAGTAACCTACTCAACCATCCAGAAATGACTGCATTTCCTTCTTTTCTTCACTAGAAGAGCCCTTTCAGTTTCTTCAACTTGCCTGCTATCCAAATACTGTACCAAGCTGATTAAAGGGATATTCCGGTGTAAGTTTAATCCATGGTCTAACACATCTTGACACCGAGTAAGACTCCCCCTCGAGAGGTCAAGTTAGCTGACCGCTAGCTTAGCTAGTTTTAGCAACCTCAGAAAAGACCGCACGATAACAATACACTGCAGCTTATGTCTCCAACTAGAAACCGCCATCAAAAAGCTACAAATAATGGTGAGAACAGCACCAAACTTCAGCAACAGTACATGTACAGTCCCAGCACACAGTACGAAGCATCAAACATCTGCTAGCTTTGCTGGATTTGTATTAAAAACACAGCACAACTCACCCTCTCCTCCAGCAGCCTGCCTGTGTGGGAAGCCCTGACGAGTCGATTACCGAGTGCAGTAGATTTCCGCAGCTCAAGGATGAAAATGTCTGATTATTACTCCATGGGATGCTCAGTTCTTATTATCGAGAGCTGACAGGGAAAATAAGGGAAGTAATGGAGTAATAATCATGCATTTTCATCCTTCAGCTGAGGAAATCTACTGCACTCGGTAATCGACTCGTCGGAGCTTCCAAACACAGGCAGGCTGCTGGAGGAGAGGGTGAGTTGAGCTGTGTTTTTAATACAAATCCAGCAAAGCTAGCAGATGTTTGATGCTTCGTACTGTGTGCTGGGACTGTACATGTACTGTTGCTGAAGTTTGGTGCTGTTCTCACCATTAATTGTGGCTTTTTGATGGCGGTTTCTAGTTGGAGACATAAGCTGCAGTGTATTGTTATCGTGCTGTCTTTTCTGAGGTTGCTAAAACTAGCTAAGCTAGCGGTCAGCTAACTTGACCTCTCGAGGGGGAGTCTTACTCGGTGTCAAGGTGTGTTAGACCATGGATTAAATTTACACCGGAATATCCCTTTAAGTTTAGTTCAAAGTCATCTGAATAGTTTTGTCAAAAGACACACAAGTGTTTCTGATTGCATGTTTGGCATTAAAAGATATTTTCCAAAGATGATGAGACACTGACACTGTACTAACGTTAAGCTGAATACCTGCACCGATCTGCAACATGACGAGTAACTTATAAAAATTAAAAAACACTTTAAAATGCATAAGGTAGTTATAGGCACTCATGGAGCATCATATGCCTTTTATTAATGCATTTTAGTTGCTGTTTGAAATCAGATACTGATAAAGAACATGCAAGAATTTCAGTTTGTGATACTCTTCATCTGTAATATGAAGATGTTTGCATCTTCGGTTCATTTCTGCCTCCTTGTTCACTATGTTCCCTTCTTTTTCTCACTTCATAGAAGCTTATCATGTGTGGGAGACAGGAAACACAACAGGCAGCAGAAGAGAGAGCAGCACACACCATCACAGCACAGTAACTCACAGCAATGGTCCACAATGCACGACAAAACCAGACAGACACACACTCACAGGCAACACCTTGAATAGTTTAAGCAACAATGCCAATGCTGCCATTTTATTCTTACTTGAATGTACCTGCTGCTATGATGACCTAATTTCCCCTCTGGGATTAATAAAGTTATCTATCTATGTAGTATGTATGTTTACAGTACTGATTTAGTTGTAAAATCTAAAAGAAGAGCTTCAATGCTTCTGACGTGATGCTAACTAATTTGTAAATTGTGTTGTGCGGTTACCTCGTCCAACCTGCCGCGTTTGGGAGGCGTGGCCTTCTCCACCACCTTCCCACGGTTACTAACTGCTGCGGCCATCTTGGATTTCTTTGTCTGTGGTTTCTCCTCTTCACTCTCTTCCTCGCTGTCTTCTTCCTCCTGCTCCTCCTCTTCCTCCTCCTCCTCCTCCTCCTCCTCCTCACTGTCCTCCTGCTCTTTGATTCTCTTGCGTAGTCCCGTAGCTGCTGGTTTGGCTGATGATGCTTTGGCAGGCGTCTATATGAGGATACATATCACCATGCAGCCATGTCAAATACTTCGATAAATAAAACCATGCAGTGGTACTTTGTGGCATTAGAGGAATTACTTTCTAAATCCTGTAACTTACCCTTGAGCTGCGGCTGGGTGGGGGTGTTTTGGCAGTAGCTTTGGGTACAGGCTTCGCTGCAGTTGGAGATGGCTTTGCTGCAGCTCTGGACCTGGGTGGTTCCACTTTGGGCGGCGGAGGGGCAGGTGTTCGGGTGGGGCGCTGAGAAGGTGCACGAGGCGGAGGGGCACTCGGGGCATTTTTTAGGTGAGCTGGGAGCGGTGGGGAGCGGGGGCGTGCGTTGGATCTTTCAGAAAACCTGGTTGCCTGAACAGACAACACGTGAAAAGGAGACACAACAAACAGTCAACTCCTAAGCTCTGCACTCTTAGCAGTGATCACTTTATCAAGGAGAGCCAGTTCTGCCAACAGGATGTTGGACTGTGATCAGGTCAGCCATCCTGCTCCCTGCCTTCGCTTACTGCGGTCAAGCCAGCCGTGGTTCGCGTTTGCTTGGTCAAACCAGCTGCACATTCTGTTCTAGTGCACGAATCTACTAACATTTACGGTATTCGTGATGAAACCGCTCTGAAGAGCTGCTGGTAGTGACTGTGGGGCAGACTGCAGTCTCTCAGTCAGACCCATGAAACATACGATACTTTTACAGTAATTATTCCCGGTAGTGAGCTGAAGGTATCACGATGGTATCCTTCCGGATCTCAAAGTAAAGGACAATGTGAGAATTTTTTTTTTTTCCATAAGTACTTTTGGATTCATACACTGCTGAACGAAGCACTTCATAGACTACTTGCATGTATAATATGAAGTACTCTTACTGTGTACTTTTAGAGTAATCCTGGGTCAAAATCCTTAACAGAGAACAAGAATAAGGATATTTCACCCAACTTTGATGTGGAATAAAAAACTTGTTTTCCATAAATAGTCCAATATATATATACCACTGCACTAAGTACTTCCTGTACTACTTGCATGCATAATATGAAGTACTTTTACTGTGGACTTTTAGAGTAATCCTTTGTCAAAATCCTGACCAGATCACTAGAATAAGGATATTTTGCCCAACTTTGATGTGCAAAAAACCTATTTTCCATAAGTAGTCCAAGATTCATGTACTGCTGAACTAAGTACTTCCTAGACTACCTGCATGTATAATATGAAGTACTCTTGCTGTGTACTTTTTGAGTAATACTTTGTCAAAATCCTTAACAGAGCACAAGAATAAGGATATTTCAGCCAACTTTGATGTGCAATAAAAAACCTATTTTCCATAAGTAGTCCAAGATTCACGTGCTACTGAATTAAGTAGACTTAGACAACTTATGGAAAATAAGTTTTTTATTGCACATCATAGTTGGCCGAAATATCCTCATTCTTGAGTATGGGAGAGTTTGTACCTGAGAGGAGCCCTCTGTTGGCTTCATGCTGACATCTAGTGGTAGCTTCTTCACATCTGCTGTAGATTTGATGGTGCTCGTTTTCTGATCGAGGGGAAACACAAATTATTATGTTCTGATATTCATAAAGAGTGAGAGACAGAGACAACGAGAGGCTGATGACACGTACCTGCAGGGCTTCTAGTTTCTCCTGCTGCTGTTTGATTTTGTCTACCAGGTCTTTCTGTTTGTCCTCAGATGTCTGCTTGTCTTTCTTCAGAACACCACATGGCAAGTTCTGTTTCTGCTCAGGAGCATCACACCTGGACACACAACATACACACTATATGAGGCACGAAGAAACATTGCATAGTGACTTATTCTATAGCGTAAATAACAACTTCAAAGACATATCCTATCGAGCGTTGTTCTATGTGTACCTGTCCTGCTTGCTGTCTGGGTTCATGAGACACACCCAACTGTCTGGGTAGCGTTTGTCCACAGCATCCATCTGGAACGGCAGCGTTCTCCACTTTAAACATTTATCTGAGAATAAAGAGCAGAATAAGAGTCGGTGTGAGTTTGTTAATACACAATCTGTGTGTTTTCTGTATGTGTGTGGGTCTGTAACTTACCACACTGAATAGTTAGTGGTATCTCCATGGCACGGCGTCTCTTGTATCTCAGCTCTGTTGATGGCGGTGCAGACCAGCTGGCAGACAGATAACCGAACTCATCCCAGAACTTCACTATGCCTTTTTGAGCTGCATAACACACACAGACACTCAGCATTTAATGCAGCAGCAAGTTGTTTATTAAAATCAAAAAGTACATTTTGAAAGTGGGTGTTGGTTGAAGTAAACACTTTTGAGCTGTGAAGGTATGTGAACACTGAGAGAGTAACTGGCCAGGCAGAGTAACGCAGCAGGACGAGGCTATGACGGTTGGCTTTTTCAAACTTTTTACCAAGTGTGGCCATTCAGAACAGGTGCAAATCGTTAGGGATGCACGATATACATTTGTCTAAAATATTAATAGCCTGGTGACGGGAAATGTAAATGCAAATTCCTACAATGCTGAGATACCTGTGCTTTTGACCAGGTTAAACTGTGATCACTGACTGGGATGAGGGGATGGCAAAAGTGTTCAAGTCCATTCAAAAGGACTGTAATATCTGTAAGAGGTTATAAGCACCTGTGGCAACTATTTTGAATAGTTAACTGTTTCAGTGTTATTATTTTAATATCTTTTCTGACCTGTTGATCAAAGAGCGGTTCAACTTTAAACGTTTTCTAGCAGCAGGAGAGTGATTTAAATCCCTTGACACTGATATTTGACAACTGGTTGTAAGACTTATTTGAACTGTGCAGGTGAAATCCAGCAAATCTGACAAACTCACCGATGTTAGTGTCCTTCCAGTACTGAACTAAATGCTCCCCCATGGATTTCAGTAAATGTCGATACTCTTTAGCGTCTGCAAAGTCCTGTTTGTTGTGAGTAGGCTCTAGAACTAAATATGGGACATCCACTACTCCGACCACACCTCCGCAGGCCCTAAAACACACAAATCATATTACTATAAAATGTTTTTTCTTAATCGCTCAAACACTGTTACTTTTCAGTCTATGTGCATGTTACTCACATGCCTCCCTCCAGCTGGGGCCCCGTCTTCTCGTACATCTTGATGAGACGAGAGCAGTTGTACACAAACATCCCATCCAGGTCCCTCTGTTCGATGTTCACTCCAAATATAAAATTCAGCTCCTTGGGCTCCTTCAATGCTCTGAGGAACAAAAAAGTGCAAAAAAGGGTTGGATACTGATTGGAAAGAAAGTGATTTAAAGTGTTTGGCAATCTTTTTTGTTTTCTTTCCACCACATATTTGACAAATCTTTGGCCGGTGAAAACTCCCAATATTAAGGTTAATTTCTTCACAATGATGGGGTGAAACAAAAACAATGTAATTTTAACTATTTGTAAATCTATAAATAAGAGAAAAGCTTTTAAAATAAAGTCTATCATACTTCTGTTTGGCTTCGAGAATCCTTTTCTTCATGTCAGCGTCCCGTTTAAGCATCATGGCTGAATCTTGAACCTTTCTCAGGATTGCCTGAGGAAGAGAAGGCGGAGGGAGGAATCAGTTGAGACATTATAATAACCCTGGATTAATCTGTGTGCCAGTTTCAGTTTAAGAGCTTGTTTACAAATTAAGCGCAATATCCTTTTTGGCTTACCCTCGAATCCTTCGACAGATCCTCTCCTAATCTGGCCTCCAAAGCAATGCGCTTACTCTCTGCCTCTCTGGCTTTCTCCTCCGCTGAAATAAATAACACAATTGTTAAAATTTTGCAACACGAAAGCACACTGTAAATACAATCACTGGTTTCACCACCGACTCACCAATCTTAGCAAGGTGATCTGCTTTCTTCACTTCTTGTTCAGCGCGCGTTTTGAAACGAGTCGATGAGTATTTATAAACCCTGTTAACAACAATAAGAAATGCTGATGAACATCTTGTCACTGGAATGGGGTAGTTACAGACACAGTGTAAGTGTTTTATCTGTGCTACCTTGGTTTAAATAGACAGCAGGACAGTCTCTTGGTCCTGACTTTATGTCCCTGGATAAAAATCCTCATGCGTGGGTCAATGTACAAAACCGCAGCATACGCCCTGAACGACCTCCTCTCCGGCTTCCTGTGAGAGAGACAAAATGTCTGCTCAATTTTATAAAGATAAAAGATAATGTACAAAACCTAGTTCCTTTCACCGTGTTTAAATAGAGTGGAATCACACCAAACATTGAATGTACTCACACTCCTTCAGCAAGTGTCCCAGCCATCAGTATGTCCTGGTGATCCGTCTCTACGTCCAGCTCTGGTTCTCTGTTGTCCATCAGCTTCAGGTTATAGATGATCACGAGAGTACCTTTAAACAAAAACACAACACAGATATAAGCATCATGATCAGTGTGAATCAACACAAAAACAATCCCTTAACATGGAGGCAAATCAATATGCTTACCACTGCTACTTTCTATTTTGCTGAACTGCTCCATCAGCTGCTGTTCGTTTTTAAAAGGTGAGTACTTGAAGATCAGCTCCGTCTCTATGGCGTACTTCTCTGGGTCAGAGGTCAGCGGCTCCTTGGTCTTCAGATCCCAGGAGGGAAGGGGGACGATCACCTGCAGAGAGAGGATCAACATCCTATTGTAAACAAAGTTTAAAGATAATTAAGTAGCTCCAACAAAATAAAAGCCGAATGCACCACCAGCAGCAGCTTACTTCATATATGTTAAAGACCAGGCAGTTGATTTAAAAGGGTGATTTTCAGTTATTTCACTGATAGGTGATGTCACAATATACTTGTTAACAGAATAGCTATATGAAGAAGAAATCTTTAAAATACCTTTTGGCTGTGTGGCCAACAAAATGTACCTGTTCATAACTATTCCAAAAAAATAGATGCGCCTAAGGAAGCAGGTGTGAAATTGCACTGCTCACTTTGCAGATAATGATTAAATTAGTATCAATTAATTTATTATTAATTAATTACGAGTTTCTTTGGCGGGTTGCAAGCCCCTATTCAAAAAATGAGGCACAATTAGTAATCAAGTTACTTGTACCAATCCCTTGTAACAATGCCATCCAACAGTGAACTCTGACCTCATCTAGTCCCTCCTCTTCGTGGAAAGTCCTTGACAGGAAAAGGCAAGTCAGTGTGGTGCCCTTCTTTGTGAACAAGATGAAGTCTTTTCCGATACGCATGGAGCCTCTGTGAAAACATACACATTTCAATGAGTGAAATTTGTGTACAAAATGCACAATGTCAGTGTCAAAAGAACTGGGTGAAGGTCTTACGATTTCAATCCGTTTCCATACTGGCCGATCTGAGTAGACTCGGGGGACCGTTTGCTTGACTTTCCAAACTGAATTACATGAGTTGCCTCATCTAATACAAGAGAGGAGATCAACGTCAGGCTTCACGCTCAAAATACACTGAAACAAAAAATAGCTTGAAGTTATTTCTCTGGTAGTAAAGTTTCACTTACTCGGATCCATTCCAGTACCGTCATCCAGAAAACAGAGCATGTAGCCGCCCCGCAGCTCTGGCCTTTTTTCTGTCGGCAAAGTATGAAGGTGAAAAAGAAACGTTAGGAACAATGAATGAATGTGTATGTTTCAGTGTGTGTGTGAGTTATTCTGAGGTGTACCTGTGTAGATGTCTATTCGTGTGGCATTGGCATCTCTGTGAAAGAAATAAACCAACTGTGAGACTTTCTGCTTAGCACAAGAAAGATTGACTAGTACGTTTTCCAGTCTGCACAACTTGTCACCAATTAGCTCTGTTGCAAAGCTTTATGGGTACCTTGAATTGTCCACAAGCTCCGCCAAGGCTCCAAATAAGAACTCATGAGTTGTCCTGAAAGCAGACAAATAATGTCATTAATTCATCGACTTGACTATTAAAGGGGATTTAACTTGAGTTAACATGGGAAAGTGGTTAGAGAAAGATGGTGAATGAAATGCTTGTTGACAGGATCTGATCTCTGTATTAATATTGTGTGAAGTCGTTATTCAGTTATGTAACCCGTGTTTTCTTAGATTCGTTTGTTGGGGCCCTTTGGTAAAAATAGCCCCTTTTTTATCACCATTTACGGACATCTTGCTGTGAAGACAACAACAATGAAGACTGGTACTGTCTCACTTGAGTGCAAGTAGCTCTCCTCAAAAACTCCTGCCAGCAACATTAAACAGTTTCTTGTAAATGCCTGCTGCAAGCTCGACCGCTATTTTTCCTCGATATTATTAGACACTAATTGTTTTGGTCCTGTTCTTGTGGTTCAACCCTTCCTGGACCTGTGCATAATCCCTCAGCAGTGGATTTGTAAATGAGCCCAGGCTGTGTTCTCATCTGCGTTTCTAAGAGGCTGGGTTCAGACGAGGTATCAACATGCATCCTGAGTGATCTGATCACAAGTGGACAACTTTAGGTACAGGTGTGATTTATTATTATTATGCTTTGAGGATGCATTTGAGATCTAATCACTCAGATGATATTCAGAGTGGCATCCTCTGAGGAACAAGATGAATGGGACAATGGGACAAGTAGTGGTCCCAGGAGAAGACCGATGAAGTTACCTCAACTACCTCGACCTTGCCTCGATAAAAACACAAGTAGTTTTGCTGGACAAATGTCTAACTTGGCAAGCCAGAGCATCTCAAAAACAACACATTTTCTGGAAAACCTTGGCCCTCAGCTGATGTGACCATGGTTAAAAAATCTTTAGGTGAGGAACACCCACAAAACAAAAGGTGGAGATGTCACATCCATCCACGCTAGCCTGCAGCATAGTGGAGTGGTGCAAGTAGTGCGCAATACTAATGTTGCAAAATATTTTTGTGTTTAGGTGCAACTCTGTTTGAAGTTACAGGATGCTATGAGTAAGACAGTAAACACATGAAATATAACAGGATATGCAGAAATTTTACATCATAAAGAAAAAAAATTGATTCTGAAATTTGTAAATAACTGTAAAAATGTCAAACATGGTAAAAATATTATGATACATAAAATAATGACAATATAACACAAACATTTGTGTGTTGTTCACTGGTTAACATATGTTTCTGAACAGTTTACGCGCAATAACATTCGAATGTAGCAGCACATATCGTGTGTTGCATCATCGTCGGGTCACTGCAGAGGTGTGAAAGAATGTCTGAAAAACAACCTTACAATCAAACCTGATCATTTATTCAAAGAACCTTTTAGACTGTTTTGTTAAGTTATATAAACATGCATGTGGGTTGATGTTCTCTAACCTTTGCAGCCATCTTAGATAAGATAATCCTTTATTAGTCCCACAACAGGGAAATTTGCAGTCTAAGAGCCTTGCTACATGCTACATGAATGAGCTGATGTAATATGTGTTTGATCTTTGTCTAACTGCTTGTCTTCAATATAAGTTATCATAATAGTAGCATCAAGTTCATAAGAAGATATTAAATAACAGGAAGACTTACGAGTTTGTGTGCAGGTACTCAAAAGTAAGCTGAGCTCTGCTCAGGTTGCTGTAGCTTGAGTAGGCCATGACCAGAAACTATTACTTCCTGTTTCCTTCCTGGTCCGTGGTTTGTCGTCGTCCTGTCCAGTTTAGCTCTTTTATAGATCTGTCATCCTGCAGATGGAGGAGAAACAACACAGGTCCTGTTTATTAACCTGCAACACGCCTCACTCCATTAACTGAATGCACGGACATGATCTAAAACCAACTACTGTGGGCGCCTTACAACAAGTCAGGGGGGGCAAGTTAACACCCACTCCTTTGAAAAAACTCACACCCATATGAAGGGAACCACGTGGGAGGCCTGTTTAGGGTTATGAGCAAAGGGCGCCTTTAGGCAAGATGTTAGCAGTGAAGACACAAACATGTGTGTATTTATTCATAAGTCAGTCACTGGTCTAGTTGGATTCCTGTAAAAACAGGCCCGGTCACATTCAGTCCAGAGCAAACGACAGAAACGCTCCAGACGATGTGCCGTAACTGTTATTAACGTTTAACATTAGGCTAACATATGTAGCTAGCGGATATTAGCGTCTTCTAGTGTTTATAATGTAGCGTCAACGGTAGCTAGCTAGCTTCACACTGAGGAAACATGTAGCTGACGTCAAACATATCAAGTAATTTTCACCGACTTTGACGGCCGTTTCATGTGACGGCGACTTGGAAGTGTCTTCGCGTTACTGTTACAATCCGTCCCAGGAGGTAGAAGTACTTTGTGACGTTACGTTTCTTTTTCTCTGACAAGGAAAACAAATCCGCCAGGCCGCGAAGAATCCAGCCACTTCGACCGTGGGTACTTGGATTTCTGGTCTGCAGAAGTCCCGCCTCTATTTTTCTGCGCTCGGCCAATAGGAGAGCCCCATGTCAGGATTCTTAACGATGATTGGAGGAGAAGTGGTACGTGAACGAGGTAACATACCGGTGCATCAGCTAATGCCGGATATTGGTTTCTCATCATGTCATTCATTTGACAAAATGACAGATAGATTCATGTGCGGAATTTAAAATATTGACTTGCAGAAGAGAAAAATGTTATGTGTGTGTGTGTGTGCGTGTGTGTGTGTTAACAACAGTGTCATAAAACATCAGTACCACAAACTTTGTTGTATTTTCAATCCTTGGTAAAAACATTTCCTGGTTTTACTTTATTTCCTGCCAATAAGGGCATTTTGACAATGACAAAGAATAATGTTCTCGGTAAGAGATTTAAAGAAATTTCAAGGCTACACTGTAGTAAAAAAATACTTCCAAAAACAATTATTTAGAAATGCAAAACAGTAAAGTATGGTACATTTAAACTGCTCGCCTCTTCAAATAAATACCGACACCACAAATCAAAATTCAGATCTACAAATTTGATCTGCCATTGCTGGTTCTGGACTGCACTACGACCTCATACAGCCACGTCTGTCATTTTTTCCAGCTGTCCTAAGAACAGTTTGGCAAAACTGTATAATTACCGGTACTGTTTGTGTGCATCACATCAAGACTACATTGCAATTATAGTTCTCCTTCACTTGGCAGAACAACACATTAAATCAGAGTGGGTTACTTGTATAAAGACACCCTATGAAAAGTTCCTACACTCCCCAGTAAGATTCACAAGAGAAACCTGGTATATTTTTCATTCAAGTTTAATTCTTGTTAAAATTAGAAAAACAGGATGCCAGTCATTCGTTTCTAAGGCATTAGTGCATACAAACACATATCATTTCATTAAACCTGGTAATTTCCATGCACTTACTGTGCTTAAAGTCCTTGTTTTAAAATAAATATCACAAATGTCCTGTGTCGTAGCAACTGTTGCAGATGTTACACCGTTCTTCGTTTCTCACTTAACAACATTTGTTGCTCAGAAATTTAATTAGAGGCAAGAGAGATTTCAGCGTTCCTTCAACACTCACTTTTAAAGTGATAAGTCTCATGTAGGTTGATGCAAGAATACTTCATGTAGGTCTGGCATCTGGATTCAATCAGCCTTCAATGTCAGATATGTAAATTTGAGTTGTAAAACAGGCCAACTACCCTAGCAGCCCAGTGAGACCTTTTATTCCAGTAAAAAGTAGGAACCGAAAACATCTGTTATAAAGGCAAACAGTACATACTACAGTTTAAAAAAATATCAGATTTACATTTTTGACTGGAAAAACACTTATTCTCAATATATTAAGCTATCACTCGGCTGATTACAGCAAGTTAATGTCCATGTAGACGTTGTTAAGAGTCATTCTGGGCAATGTGGAAACTAAAATAGACAAAAAAAGTTCAACAGAAAATAACACATGGAATGCAGTGTAGGGATGACCAGCGCTCCCATTACACCATGGTCCCATTAAAAATTAACTCCTTCATCACAACCATGTTTCTCACTTGGATGTTATATAATATTTCAGTTTCCAAAAGCAGGAATCTTCCACTGATTTGGTGTTGCACTTTCAAGTGAGAGACAGATTAAAAAATGGTCAAAACTGATGCAAATGAAGCTGGAATATCCTGACTTTAAGTCCCTCGTCTGAGTAGAGCTTGAAGTTTGCTCGACACTACATAAATATGTAGTCAGCACACCCAAGCTGAGATAACCCTGATGACATCACCAGGGTTAATTTCTCCAGAGCCACACAAGACGTTATACAGCTGTTTCCACAGGTTGAGTAGCACCTCACAGGACGTGTGAACTGGTTACTTTTGTAAAATCAATGGGAAGTACTGATACATATTGATGTTTGCTCTCAACCACCAGCTGATTCCTTCAGGATGCAGAGGATGAAAAATGTTCAGCTGTCTATCAAGGGCTCCTGTAAACAAAGTAAAGCTATAGTTAGTCATGTCATACAAGTAAACACAAACATTCTCAAAACCTACAACCTGTATACCATAATTCGTGCATACCACGATAACATTTGTACAATTAGTAGAAATGTATTTAAACCTCTTAAGTCTCAAGTGTTTTTTTGGGGAAATTTAGGGGAAATTGTGCCTTAAAAATGCAGATATAGAATGTTTCCAAATGCTTGAATGGTGCAGCTATAGTTTGGGAAATACACTTATTTGCTTTCTTGCTAAGAGTTTGAGGATAATTTCAGTCAGGTTAATATGAAGCTGGCAGCAGTGGTTTCTGATGTGGTAATTAATGTGATATGGTGATTGAAGAAATGACTGTTACATTTTGTAGATCCAGTCCATTCCGGTTGTAGCGGCGAATGACCGATTGTGTCAGACTAGCAGCGACGCAGAGAATCAGACAAACTCCCAGCAGACACACGCTGGCTTCCAACAGATGTCGCACTGCAACATTCTGCTCCTCCTAAAGAAAAAAAAGCAAAGATAAGAGAATGAGCGACAGGATGACAAGAGAAAGCCTGAGAAAGTTCTGTTGTTCATGTGTGAGGTGTGTGTACCTTTGTTAACATGACTGTGAGTTTAGGGTCATTCTTGGAGTGTAGACTGTAGCAGGTTTGTGACGCTGTAGGCGCGTGGTTGCTCGCTTCCACGTGAATGGGTGAAATGTTTTTCTCAGTTGCAGGGCACTTTGGCGGAAGACTTAAGTAAAGTATACAGGATACGGATTAAAAAACACACAAAAATGACTCCATATTGAGTTAACTGCCAGTCTTTGTATGTAGAATAGTTGGTGATTTAAATTAAGGAAGCTTAGAAACAAACATGAACTTACAGCCTCATGGGCAGGACATTTCTCGGGGCACTTATGGTGAGACAGGTGTAGGTGTCATTTCCAGACAACTCTAGAGTCAAATCAACAATCTCGTCACCTGAAGAGTAAAACAATCAATAGTGGGTGAGAATTTGTCATGATAAACACGCTTTTACCCACTTTTTCCCATTCCACTGCAGAACAAACCTCCAAGATTGAGTTGCTTGGCTCTCATGGTAGTGTGGAGACCAAAATCTTTCAAAGAGCCACTGTCTGAGCTCGTAGTCGCAGTCAGAGAAACCTTGAGACGCAAAGTGGTGACAGAGGGAGTCATTGTAGAATCAACTGAAGTGTCTCTGTCCATCAGAGGAGAGGGGACAGGCGAGACAGGCGGGACAGGCTCAGACAAACTTGCATTGGCTTTCACACACAGCTGGAACTGTGATAGGGAGGACATGAGACGGTTCCAGTCCTGAGGGAAGAATAATTCGTATGAGTTGCACATCAGTACACATGTCACGTTTCCTTTACACACCAGAGCTAGTCCTTGTGAAACCAATGCATGGAGGATCGAATCCTTACCGTTGCTGTGTCTGGGTTAGGCAGAGTGTTAGTGAAGCTGTAAGTGCTGAGGCAGATGAACGAGACAGCCAGACTCAACAGGCACAGGAAAAATGTCACCCCTGGAGGATTCTGGGAAACATAATCTCTAAGGTTGGTCATCGGCTGCCAGAAACCCATCATCAGATTTCACATACACCTGGTACGTGACAGGCTGTAAACAGAAGGGAGTCACTTCAGTTAGTTTTCCACAGTGCTAGAGGGACACTTTCATTAAGACATCACTGGTAATTAAGAAGGATTAAATAATCCCCCAAAGGACTTTATTTTTGGATGAATTTAATTATTTTGCAGCATAACAACATTCATAAAGCTCCTGCCTTTGGATTGAAAACGGCATATATAACTCTGTAGCTGGATATCCAACAACAAAGCACTAAAATTATTGACGATCAGAGATAATCTCCTGTCAACAGAAGCCCTTATTGTTGAAAAGAACCAAGTACGGCTGCACCATATGGTCAAAAAGTGATATTGCGATAATTTTGACAGATGTTGCGATTGCGATGTAATTCATGATTATTTGTGGATGATTACATTTTACATCACAATTTTCAGACAAACATGTTTTATTACATCTTAAGTACAAGGTTTGCAGACCAGAACATCTCTGCAGCACTACAAAATGTCATTAAAACACTGTTTTGTGGCACATTTTTAGCTTTATTAAATAACTGCAGTTCGTGCGTTTAGGATAATCTGATTATAATTCGCGATTAATTGTGCAGCCCTGGTCTACAGTGAGACGAAATCAAATTTAACCGCTCGCTCATATCACAGATCAACAGGAGACGTGTAACTTCACCTCCATATCAGCCAGAAACAGCTTCAACTTTACTGTCAATGAAGCTAATGTTGCTAGCTAACTAGCTGAAAGACCTTCAAGAACTTCATACCTTACATTTGAGCAGCCTTCTTTGACCACGTCGCCACGTCGTTTAGGTCAAATGCAGTAATATCCGAGTTTCTCGATGATAAGTAAGCCGGAGCTCGACATTTAGGACGTTTAAAGTTCATCCGAAGCAGCACGAAGATAACAACATGACAGCGCCGTCGCTTTACGACAGTGCAGCTGCCATGACGACCACCAGGATGTGTGTCACGTGACCGGTAGTGAAGCTTTTTATTTTATTTTTTATAATTTATTGAACGAGGAAAATGTACACATAAAAGTGTATGAAATTAAATACAACTCGTTAATAAAAAAAATAAATTAAACAAATAGGTTACAAAAATAATAAAACAGAAATATTAACTGATTTACTTATCAATTTCATACTTATTCTTACAGGGTTTAGTTTTTAAGTATCTGCATTTATGTATAACAAATTTCCTTAATAACAGTCAAATATTGATAAAAAAAAAAAAAAGTCCAAATCCTGATTTTAAGCAGAAATTCAAATGAAGTAAAAACAAAACAAACACACAAAAAAACCTGTTACAAAATGTACCGGCACCATACTTTAAATTAACATGCATGTTGTTATTTCATTAGTTTCATCCACATTTTTTGTAATATTTACATTGAGTCATAAAAGAAATACTGAAAGTATGTTGGCTGTGTTTCTGTACCAATTACTTCCTCATCATCACAGTGTTGAAAGTATTTAGCTGAACGACTAACGAACTTGCCCAACCCAAACAGGTTTTTTTTTTTTCACCCCAGGCGTTTATTTTACCTGGTTAGAGCTTTAGGGGTGTGGGCCACAGTACCTGAGTGACATGTCCCTCATTCTCCTGTTGCACCTGTTCGAGTGGGACAAACTAGACTTTTAGGTTTAATTTTCTATCATACTTTGCTGACTTCATGTAATTCTGATATAACTGTAATCAACTACACTACCTCCGTGGGTGTGCAGGGCCTTTAACTTACTCTGTCGTTACAGTTGTATTTACAAAGATTACATCGGATCAGTAAAACTAAATTATATTAAAATAAAAGCAACAACAACAAACGATGAGAGCACAGTTTATTTAAAAAATATTTCAAAAAAAATTATCCCAACAATGCGTCATTTCAGAATTTCTAAAAAATTATCTAACTCAGGATTAAGACATTTGTCTTCACAGTGACTGAAAATCTGCAAACGCATCAATAATCATACTTGGTGAAAGAAATGTGCAACCCTGTGAGAACTCCAATAAATCAAAAGGCCATCAGAAAAAAAGTGGAATTGACATTTTTACACATTCAGCATAAGAATCAACTCAATATAAAAATCAGATATAATCTAATTTAGAAGCTCCCACTTTATTTCAGCAAAGTGGGGAAGTTGTTCTTGATCATACTGTTTAGCTATCTTTAAGTTTTCTGTGTAATAATTACGTAAATAGTGCAATGCTGTAAAGCTTGAAATATTATTGCCACTCTCCTGAGAATCAATTACATGACTATTTTGCTCAAAGTCATGTCACACTGAATTAAAGTACCATTTCCCTTTGTCAAAACTTCATAAAGCACAGCTGGCAGTACTTATGTTCATCATGCTACTTGTATATACAGTGTGACAACAATTACGGAGTCCAGTTGACTTTTATAGGCTTGAATGCCCAAGTGTCAGGATGCCCCATGTGCATCAGGTCTTTGTAAGGGGAAGTGCTCCACTGAAAGGGAGGCACCTGGTCCCATGTTGGCCCGCTCACGGCTACCATACCATAGTCACGAAACATCCCGTAAGAGGTCATCTGCAAAATTGAAAGGAATAACACAATAGATCAGATTCAGCAAACATCTTCTTGCACACACAAAAGATTCAGAGGCGTGATGAGTCAAATGTTTTGAGATTAAAACCTTCATGTCTGTTCCTCCGTGTGATCTCTGCCTCAGGGCGCCAAACGGATATGTTCCATTAGCCGGGTTCAGGTCTGAACGGGCCGAGATAGCATTCTCTCCATTGAAAGGTGGATCACAGCCTTCACACTTTGACAGCGGGTCTTCTTTAAAGTTGTTGTACCTGAAGAGAGACATGCATCTCATGAAATGACACTTAATTGAAGGGAATTCTGTAGAATTTGCTGGAAGACGGTTTATGTTAGCGGACTCTGTTACTAAACTAATGTTAGCTGCTGTTGCTCTCTGTTAGCAGAGAGGAGAGAGGCACTGAGACGAAGCACTCAATAACCTGCATAAAGTCCTTCACAAAGACATTCACATTCCTTTTCACATCATGTAACAATCCGTTTACATACAACAAAATACAACAATAGGGTTTTTTTGTTGTATTTTTACCATCAGTCCACCACCAAACCTGTTCGAGACCCTACCTCATGAGGCGGACCATCGAGTCCACGTCTGTGACGGCTGTCTGGTTTCTCCTGAATATCTGAGCCCGAGGATTCTGGTCCAGAGAGAACCACGGGCCGTACTTCTCAACCAGCTCATTGCAGCCACTGGCATTGAATATGTCCACGTAATACCTACATATGAGCACAATTTTTTATATAGAAACATGATTACAGTTAATGTAATCTATAAAAACTCATCACAAACTCAGTACTTACGGTATGTTGAAACTCGCCCAGTACCCTTTCTCCAGCAGTTCCTGAGTTTTATCAGTGAAAACAATGAGTCCCCTGCAGCATTAAGAGAGTTGAAGCTTAGTTTCAAGTGACAGGTTTATAAGTCATAAATAGAAATCATGGACTAATCTTGTTTTCTGATTAAACACTGGATGGAAAGTCTTACGGAATCTGCTCCAGCACAACAAAGAGCTCCTCTTTAATGTCAGTCTTCCCTGGAGTGAAGTGGTTATAGTTCACAATCATCCACTGGTTGTTGTACCTACAAAGCACACACAATGTAAACATATAGCCATAAACTTACTGATGTTTACTGATCTATGATTTCTTTATTTACTATAAATCAATGTAACTGATTGCAGCTGAAACAGCATTACACAACAAACACTCTGATGACCCCATTACAGCTGCAGCTCATGTGACTCTTGATAATGAAGGGCATTGTCTTTGTTCCTTTACCCCACTAATCAATCCACATGACAGTCTAAGGTCGTACAAAATCTAATCTAATCATGTCTTCAATGAGAATTTTGAACACAGGACAAAAAGCAGCAGACAACAGAACCCGGAGCCTGCCTGGGAGAGTACATCGGGTCAACGAGGTGATGACATCGGCTAAAAAGTCACGAGAGCCAGTTTCTTCCCTGTGTTTAAAACTCACGTTCCACTGTTGTACTTGCTGAAAATCTTGGCCCAGTCCGTGCCAGTAGATGCCAGTCGATTGGCCACAATGTTCCTCAACCATTCCATGACGGTTCCTGTGGGCTGAACAAACTTCCAGAGAGCCGGGTTACTGTTGCCGATGGTGGTTTCCAACGTCACCTGGAGACACAAGACACATTAACAACAGAAACTCCATCTAGCATTACTCAATTTGTAACCTTAAGTAGAATAACAGCAAATTATTACTCAATTCTATTATGAATTCAAAGAGTTCTCACCAAACCACTACTCAGGATATAAAAGTCATCTCCAGAGAAGATCGATCCAGGATAAGATGAGAAGGCCTGAGTTCCTCCAGGAATAAAAACATTGTCTGAAAGAAGAATATCGCATAATAAAAGAGCATTATGATTTTAACTCACATCATATACAGCAACAACATTAAACTTAGAATCAAATAATGTTTTTATAAAAAAGGGGATTTTGGTTTCAAGGAAGAGTTCAATGTTTTGGGAAACATGTTTGGCTTTTTGCTTAGAGTTAAAGTGGATACCAACAACAGTCTTGTGTCTGCTTGGTAAATATGAAGCCAGTAGCCATTAAGCTTATCTTAGCATAAAAACAAGAGGCAGGGGAAAACAGCTAGCCTAGGTTAGGACCATTTCCTGGAAGCTTGTTGTCCTCCTGTTGTGCTTTCAGCTACAGCATGAGTTGACAGACAACCAGCTGAGGCTGCAAGGAAGTCGAGATTCTGGTACCACTGGACAGAGCCAGATTGGCTGTTTCCCCGTTTCCAGTCATTATGCCAAGCTAAAGCTAAGCTAAGATAAGCTAACAAACTACTGGATTTAGATTCATATTTCATGCAGAAACAGGAGTGAAATTGATCTTCTCATTTTACTCTCATATTAGCAAATTAGCATATTTTACAAAAATGTTGAACTAATCCTTTAATGTAAAATTTGAGGGACTCTAGAATCTGAACAATGATGAACAGGACACACACTTGCATCAGTAAACTACCTAAAGGAGAAGCTTTGAAGGCAAAGATGTATTTCTTCATTATGCGCAGCATGGCCTGGTAGGTGTTCCAGGTGTCATGTGACACCAGCAGTTCCTTATTGTTCGGCAGCAGCTTAATGAGAGCAGAACACGAGCCGGATCCAAGAGGTCGAGTTTGGCTGGATTTGTTCAGAGCCGATTCCAAGTCCTCCAGATCCCCGCCCAATTGGAAGAGTCTGGACAAAGTGGAGGACGTCAGCAAGAAAGGTTCATGACTCCAGGAACAGGAAGAAACTAGAAAATGTTTGATTAATAAAAAAAAACAAAAAAAAACTGGCCACTTACAGAAAGCCAAATGGGTTGAAGGAGAATGACCCAAGTGGAAATGACAGCTCGTCATTGTAGCTGTCCTCCAGTCCTTTCAGCTGCAGCAGTGCCAGACGCACCTGACAAGCAGCACCAGAGAAAAAAACATCTTATTTCTGGCCTTTAAGCATTTATGAATCAATGCAAGGGCATTTATTGATCCTACAAATGCTCATTAAGTACCTGGTACCAGTAGGGTGAAGTCGGCTGCTTCTCTACTTGCTCCTGAACCCATTGCATATTGGTCGCAATGAAAGCCTTAAGGCGCTGACAGTAATCAGATTCAGACGTGAAGGGCCCACAGTAACCCATCAGAGTGTTCATCCAGTGCTTATAGATGAGCTAAAACAAACATACATGAACATACATATAAGTTTTCAGATTAAATTCACTGTGAAGTCAGTGATGTAACATTAACTGAAAGGCTGTGTAGAATGATGCAGACCTGAGATGTGACTGCAGCCTCCACTGCACCAGCAGCATAAGCCTGGATGCTGTCATTGTACCGACTGCTGGTGGTGACCTCCAAGAACGACCAGCTGAAGAACAAATGAAATCGATTCAATATCTGAGTGCAGGTTTTCACAAAGATATCATCATCGCTGATTACCTTGACATTGTTAATCAAAAGATTTCTTAGTTAATCTGTTTGTTGGCATGAATCAATTCATGTAACGTATAATCACATAAGCATGTTCATACATGTATGTTTACATATCTATGTCACATTTGAGGAATTATTGCTTCTTTCACAAGTGTCACTTCTGCTTATTGTTTGTTATAATATTTGAGTCCAAGAGAGAAAAGCAGAGAAGTGAAATCACTGTTTTGACAACTTGCAACCAGAAAAACAAATGACTGGACAGTCAGCTTGGAAGTGGAAGTTAAACACTCGTGATATCCATGTGTTGTGTTGTGTTCATTTTATAGTTCAAGTGGAGTTTTTTATTTTATTTTACTCTTTACAAGTGATGCACATATTTTTGGATTGAGAAGAGATTAAGAAGCTTTTCTAAACTTTTTTGTTTTTGTCTTTGATGACATTTCTTTCACTGAATCTGACTTAACAAAAATAAATTCTTCACCATACTTTCTGAACAGGTCAAATAAATTGGTCCATGATATAATTATTTGCAAGGTATTAATGCCTTGTCTTTAGCCTTCATTAAAGATGTCATACTATGTTTTTTTGGTTTTTGTCTTTCCTTTACTGTGTTATGTAGCATTTTTGTGCATGGGAGTTACACTCTCTCACAGAAAACACTGATGCTATGGAAGCTATTGAAAAGAAATGCGGAATTTTCATAATAAATATTCATATAAAATAGAAGCAGCAGTAAAATGTAATCAAAAGAGGTGTGTCTTATTTGTCCCATTCAGTAATACAATTCGGCATTGGTTTGGAGTCACTGGGTCACATGACATGGAAGCTATTGAAAAGAAACGCTGAATTAAGATAAAAGTACTCATATAAAATAGAAGACGCAGTAAAATCCAATAAAAACAGGCGTTTCCTATGTGGCCTGTGTAATAATACAATTCGGCATTGGTTTGGCGTCACTGGGTCACATGACATGGAAGCTATTGAAGGAAAAAAGTAATTGTCTATGATCCCACACTGATTTTGAGTCAATTGATCACGTGACCCGGAAGCTATTGAGCTAAAATGCTAATAAAATGCTAATCAAATCAGTAATAAATAAAAAATCAGTGTGGGATCATAGTACTCCACTGGCTGCATGAGACACACCTCTTGTTTTTGCATTTTAAATCTCTAAATATTTTTTTTTATTAATTTTTATATGTAAATATTAGCATTTTAGCTCAATAGCTTCCGGGTCATGTGATCAATTGACTCAAAATCGGTGTGGGATCATAGTACTCAGGTACACAGGAGGTACACAGGCCGGACAAGAGGAAGGTTTGTGAATGTCTTGACCTACAAAGCCAAAACAAGCTGCAGTGAACTCACCCCGATGTTTTAATGTCATCAGTGAAGTTCGCCCACGCCACAAAGTCGTCTCTGTATCCCTCCAGGACAGACAGCTGTCCGCTCTCTTTGTCGATAACAGCGGTTCGTATTTCCCCTCGAACAGGCTCACACATTAAACACAACCCGGCTAAAACGTTTAAAACCGCCCAGAGACTCCCAGACGTCTTGTTTAGCCTGGACGCCATGTTTACATGAGCGGGTCACATGATGACGCGGGTAACTGGTCACCTGACGGGGACGGTACTTTCAAAATAAAAGACCACGTTGAGTGTTTTTTTTTTTTGTGGCCCACACTGATTTTGAGTCAATTGATCACATGACCTTGAAGCTATTGAGTTAAAATGCTAATAAAATGCTAATATTTACATATAAAAATTAATAAAAAAATATGAACAGATCTAAAATGTAAAAACAAGAGGTGTATCTCATGCAGCCAGTGGAGTACTATGATCACACACTGATTTTGAATCAATTGATCACATGACCTGGAAGCTATTGAGCTAAAATGCTAATATTTACATATAAAAATTAATAAAAATTATTTAGAGATTTAAATTGCAGAAACAAGAGGTGTGTCTCATGCAGCCAGTGGAGTACTATGATCCCACACTGATTTTGAGTCAATTGATCACATGACCTGGAAGCTATTGAGCTAAAATGCTAATATTTATATATAAAAATTAATAAAAAATATTTAGAGATTTAGCTTCCAGGTCATGTGATCAATTGACTCAAAATCAGTTATTTCAAAATAAAAGACCACGTTGAGTGGCTTTTTTTTGTGGCTTTCAGTTACACAAACACACACACAAAAATGTGAAATAGCATTTTATATAAAAACTGACATCAGTCCAGTCATCTTGCTTTGAGGCATTATTCTATACAAAAGATGCAAAAACATCCAGAGGTTTTCAAAACTCCAGGGAACTTTGTCAAGGATAGTAAATTCATTAGAATTTGCTCCTTCTGCACATGTCACTCAGGTCCTCATTGTTCACAGTTCTAATGAAAAACACTGGTGGTGACAGTTGAATCAAGGCTTTCGATGAAGACAGCAGCGTTCAGGGAACTCAGTCTTCTGCACCCACGTCAGTCTCCATCGTCTCCATAATTCCCTCCATGACTTCTGACTTTCGCTGCTTCTTGGAGGCCACTGACATAGAGAATAAATAACATGAAAGAACACATTAAAATAAAGAATATCGGCACAGTTTTCATCATTTCTGCAAACAAAGGAAGGCAGACAGACTTACCATGAAAATGTTCTGCTGTTTTCCGTCTTAATGTCTCCACTGTGTCCTCAGCATCAGCCCACTCCAGCACGAGGCGTCTCCCGTACAAATGGGTGCTGTGGCACAGTGCAGCGAATGCTTTCTAAAGGGACAACAGAGGCAAAGCATTTATGATCATGATAATGTAGAGGTTATGTAGCACTAGGGGACAGTAAATTCTGCCTCATAAATAAATGTCTGAAAACTCATGTAACACACAAACCTTTGCGTCCTGTTTGGTGAGGAAGTCAACAAAGCCAAAGCCTCTGTGATTTCCTGTACCAGCTGCTTTCTTTGGAAGACGGACAGTCTTCAACTCTCCAAATGTACTGAAAGGACAGAAGGAATAAATCATGGTATTATTAAATCATCTCACTCCAAACCTTTTCTTCACAAAAACAATTGTGTGCGAGTGACTGACGCCTACCAGAAGAGCTCCCGAACTTCCCTGACACTGGCTTGGAAGGGGACGTTGCGCACAAGGATTTTGGATCCTGTCTGTTTCTTCTCAGCTTGCTTCTTCTTGCGTGACACCTCAGTCGTCCTGCAAACAGGGGAAAAGGACTCAATAAGCATTGTCGACAGAAGTGAAGCTAAAGCTTATTTAAAACTTTTTCCAATAAGACACTACTGAAACTACTAAACACTTCACCACACTCAAAGTTCATTTAACCCCTTTCTGTTGCACATTTTACCTCGTGGCTCTCTCAGAAACCTTCAGCTCTAACTGGTGATCGTCCACAGTACAGTGCTGGCGGAGGGTTGAGACAAAGAACACGCATCAGCCAAGGAACCAGAGAGAAAAGCAAGGAGACTGTCACAGAGGAAATACGGACATACCTGTAGCTGCCTCAGGGCTTTCTGTGCTGCTTCTGCTGTCTGAAACTGGACAAAACCGTAGCCCATGGACAACATCTTGCCTGGAATCACACCGACATCATAATAGGGGGTTTGTTAGGAAGGAAACACTGCTTGTGAATGTGAAAGATCCTCATTTTAATGTTAAGTACCTGTTTTATCTCTCTTCTTGGAGATGGAGCATGACTTGACCTTCCCACATTTGGAGAATGTCTGCAACAAATGAAGGAAAACAGTATTAAACATCATTCAGTATTAAAACATGAGTGAGGGTTGTATTTATGAAGTGACCTACCTCCTGAAGTTTCTCCTCTGTCGTGTCGAAATTAAGATTCTTAATGAAAAGTGTTGAACCAGGAGCAGATTCCTCCTCCTCCTCCTCCTCTTCTTCTTCTTCTTCCTCCACTTCCTCCTTCTTCTCCTCTTCTACTGCCATCTCCTTTTCTAATACTTGGTTAGACAGAAGCAAAAGATATTCTGGTTATTCGAACGATCCCTTTCATGTTTAAAATATATCAAACTTGAAAAAGATGGTTTACCTGGTTCTGGTTTGGCTGCCACAAACACCCCGACAGGTGCCCACTCCAAATACAGCGGGACATGTTGAAACTAGAGTGTTTGGAGATAAGTAGAAGTGTTTAAAGTTACTCTCCTCAAACATATCCTGCATGTTGGTAAAAAGCTTCACACACACCTTGCTGTAGGCCAGCCGAGTGAAGGCTCGTTTTGCCTCGGTCGGCTCGAGGAACTCAATGATGGCAGTGAGTCCCGAGGGCGGCAGCAGCACTCGGCCCAAAGAACCGTGAGGTGAGAAGAGCTCCTCCAACTCTGACGCCGTCACTCCAGCTGGAAGGTTCTTCACCAGGATGACAGATGTACTTCTCGCTGCTGCCGCCTGTGCACCAGGGGAGAAGCGTAAGGCAAGGTAACTGGATTACAGGCATTGTAAATTGTTAATAGAGAACTGAGTAAACTTTTATGTTAAACATACCTGACTAAAGGAATCCAGGCTGACATTGTTGTCCAGTAGAAACTGTCGAGTCTCCTGAACGATCTGTGTCTCTCCCAGAGCCATCCTCACTGCAACGCTTCCCTTTGACTCCTGCAGAGGAGGGCAAGAAATATAAAGAATCGTTAAATGTGCACCACTCATAATGATTCACATCGTTGTAGCTACAACAGATTGAAAAAAAATCTGATAAATAAATGCTGTGTTGACTAATAAAGGGTGCCAAAAAGGGCAGAGACTAAAATCACAAGTTGCCGACTGGACTATCTTTTTTTTTTTTATAAAATCAGGGTCTTATTTTGCCTGTTTACCTTTCAAACAATGCAACGAAAGAGAAAATATTGTGACCTCGATGACATCTCAGAGCAGTTAAATCCTACCTCATAATTTCACCCAGTAACTAACTAATGCTGGAGGTGATAATTAGTTCCGGGGGCACTGATGTTTTAGAACCGGATGTGCGGATACTCACATGGTCCAGGACTTGGCTTTTTGTGGTGTTGTATTTTTCAGCGATGGCGTCTGCCACTGCACTCGTGCCCACAAACAGAGTATTCCAGTTGTGGGAGCTAAAAGGAAACATTCAGTTAATATAAAGGGGTGAGCACAAAAATAAAATAATACATTTATTTGAATTTTATTTTATCTTTTTGAAAAAAAGATTTTCTATACCTGGAACTTGAAGCTTTGCTTTTAGCATCTTTTTGCCGTTTGTAAGACGAAGAACCAGGACCACCAGCATCTGTCTCCACCTTTTCCTTCTTTACCGTGGAGGGCAGCAGGTGAAGCATCCTTCCCTAAAAGCCCGAAAAAATTAATGTTTCTAAACTCATTTGAAAAACAAGGGTTTTGACTAAATCAGGAGGCCATTACAGGTTTCAGGTACCTGAAATACGTGTCCGTCCAGCTGAGCCAGAGCCGTCACAGCATTCTCTGGTATCATGTAGGTTATGAAAGCGAACCCTTTAGGTTTCTTGGTTAGGTTGTCAATCGGGAAGAGGACCTCGGATAAAGGACCTGCAAAGATCGTCATATTATTAGAAAGTCAGACAAGTTGGCGATTATTTCTTGCAGGTGAGCGTTTCTTTTCTTCACCATGCTTTTCGAACAGCTCTTTGATCTCTTCCTCGGTGCAGGTGTAAGGCAGATTTCTGACAAAGAGTCGACCCGACTCTGAAACATCTTCCTCCTCCTCGTCCTCCTTCAGCGTCCTGGTGAAGTTTCTGTCAATTTCTTTGGCCTTTTTGTCTCTCTTGCCCTGACCGCCGGAGGGATCCACACGGAAGACCTCGATATAACGCCCACCTGAAAAAAAAACACATGCAGAGGGGATGTCATGACGAGCCAGAGGACCTGATCACACAGCCGGGGTGGATGATAAAGACAAAATGTCACATCATAATAGGCTCAAGGACTTAAAATATGCTGATGGAACTATTTTATAAAAATGAGAGTTTTTAAATTCTGGTTTAATATCCAAAATATAGGAATAAAGTTACAATATCTATTGGTTTAATGCATCACTTTGGGCTGTCGATCAATCACTGTAAAAATTTAAAAATGAATAAAAAATAAAATAAGAACAGGATACTATGTTTTTCTCACCTATGTAGTCTTTATTCCTCTTCAAGGCCTTTTCTGCCTGTTCTTCAGTGTGCAAGTCCACATAGACATAACCTGAAACACACACAAAAGATGACAACAAACACCCCGTTTACACCTGGTATTAAAAAACAATCTCTATCTGGACACCAATGAGGAGAAACGAATGTTAATGCAATGTGTGATTACATCGTGATTGGATCTGCCTGATCACATCTGGTTTCTACTATCCACCCACCAGGTGAACAGTTTAATCTATAAATATATACATTATGCTTTTAATAACTTACCTGTTCTGTTTCCGCTTTCATTCTTTCCGATCCTGATCGCTGCAGGCTTCAACGGGGTCATGAACTCTCGAATTTGTTGCTGTTAATGTCACACACAGAAAACATGTTGGTGTCGGGGTTTTTTTTTTTTTAAAGTGGCTGCAACTCTGAATTCAGAAAGCTCTTGTTAACTCACCTCTTTGACATTGAAGGGGACTCCTCTCAGCTTCACGGTGAACTCTGTAACCGGCTCCATCTGCATCGAACACACGTGGGTGTAAATCATTTCAGACTGAAAACAAAACACGGTACTGAACAGTAATGTTTAATGTGCAGACGACTCTGATCAGTCACCTCCTGCTTGGCAGTTTTCTTTGCTTTACTCTGCTTCTTCTCCTCAGAGGAAACTGATGTTTTGGTTTTGGAGGTGTTTTCTCGGTCACCGCTCTCGTAGGCGCTGTCTGTGTGCTGCACAGGACCACGATCCTCGTCTTCATCATCGGCTCCCTCGCCGTCCTCCTCCAGGGTGTCGTCTGTCTGTGCTACCTTTGAGCGCAGATACTCCATATCGGATAAGCCAGACTTCAGTGCTTCTTTAGTGGCACCTGAAAGCAACAAATTGCCACAGGTTATTTAGGCTGCACCGTCCAAACGACGTGGCCCACAAATAAAGGCTCTTTGAGGCTGACTGCTTCTCAAATACCTCCAGGTTTAGTACTAGAAAGTTAGAAAGAACACACAGCTGTAAGTGACATACACTAAGAAGGGACTACCATTACCAACCTTCATCTCCATCATGTTCTTCTTCCTCGTCCTCGTCCTCTGACTGGTCTGAATCAAAGTTGAGGTAATCGTCTGAAGCGGGCTTCTTCTTGCCCTGAGTCTTCGTCCGTCCACCGGCAGGATCGGGTGCTTGCTGCATGGTGTCGTTCGCCCAGGTTGGAGCTTGGCTTCGATTCTGATGGACTGACAGAAACTCCTTGAAGCCCTGGTCCTCCTCCAGCTGACACACAGAGCAAATGACAGACAGACAGCAATTATTAGACTGTGCAAGGCTGATGTAGTAAACTCAGTGATGTATGAGAAAGGATGGTTGCAGTGCTTCATCAAGACAATAAATCATTACAAGTATATTAACACAGATCCAACAATGCAGCAGACAATGTTTATTAAAATAAACACATTTTAGCGAATTCAATTTAGAGTTGAGTATCATTGACGGTAATTTGTTTACATGTTTTTGATATAATTCCAGAGTTTTGGTACTGATAGCAAAACATTACTATATATTGATACCTCACTTTGATCTTTTATTTTCTGTACATCGTGCTATGATCAGATTATGGTTGGTAACAAAACGAATGACTGAGATCGTTCGGCCTCATCTACGCACAGATTTTACAAATATTATTTAGGTTTTACACACGTCATACAAATGTACTCACATTTCCGAGCGTGCTGTTGGTTTCCTTTTTCTGTTTCTTTTTCTGCAGACAGAAATAAAAAAAGACATATTCAGCATTTTTAAGAAGTGACAGTGTTGCAGAACTTCACTACACTGCTCTTATATAAAATCCTGAATATACTAAATGAAGTAAAGTACACCTACTTGGATAAATACTTGAGTAAAAGTACTTAGTTACATCCCAGCCCTGACAGTTCGTGTGTGTGCAGGTACCTTTTTGCTGTCAGTGTCCGCAGGAGTGGAGGGTTTGTCCGGGCCTGAGCTCTGGGTGTGTTTGCTCCAGGCTTTCGCCTTAGTGGGGTCTCCAAACGCCTTACACATCTCCACCTGCAATAAAATGACAACCACGTTCTCACACATGGAAACAATCCAATCCAACTTTATTTGTTAAGCACTTTAAAACAACCAAAGTTGACCAAAGTGCTGTACAGAAAAATAAATAAGACATCATAAATATAAGACATAACAGCTCACATAGGTGCAAAATTACATATAAAAACAACAATAAGTTAGAAGGCATAAAACATGAGTAAAAATAATAGCCATGTAATAAAAGGGTTTCAAAATAAGAAATTAAGTCAAGTAATACAGTCGGCATCTTACTAGGTGTCAAAGGCCACGGAGAAGAGATGGGTTTTAAGAAGGGATTTAAAAACAGGTAGAGAAGAGGCCTGTTTAACGTGCAGAGGCAGATAATTCCACAGTTTAGGAGCCGCCACAGCAAAGTCACGGTCCCCTCTGAGCTTCCGCTTAGTTTTAGGCACACTCAGGAGCAGTTGATCATCTGACCTGAGAGAGCGGGCAGGTATATAAGGGTGTAGAAGCTCAGAGAGGTAGACCATTCAGGGATTTAAAAGCAAATAAAATAATTTTAAAATGGATCCTAAATTTAATAGGCAGCCAGTGGAGTGAGGGTTGAAATGGGGGAGATGTGCTCATGTTTACGTGTGCCAATTAAAAGACGTGCAGCTGCATTCTGTACCATCTGGAGACGAGCGATGGAGGACCCACTAACCCCCACATACAGTGTGTTACAGTAATCCAGCCGAGTGGTAACAAAGGCGTGGATTACTGTCTCAAAGTGCTGCCTTGACAGAATTGGCTTTATTTTGGCCAGCTGCCTCAAATGGATAAAAACTTGATTTCACAACAGCCTTGATCTGAGTGTCAAACTTAAGCTCAGGATCCACTTTAACCCCTAGGTTTGTGATACTTGGTTTTATATACTGGGCCAAGGAGCCCAGATCTACAGGGGGGGTCCGAGTGGTGCCATCAAAAACCATCACTTCAGTCTTATTTTCATTTAAATTTAAAAAGTTCAGAGCCATCCAGGCCTTTATGTCGTCGAGACACTTAAATAGCAGTTTGACAGAGCACTCATCGTTCTTTTTAAGAGGCACATAGATCTGACCGTCGTCTGCATAACAGTGGAATGAAATGCCGTGCTTCCTAAGTATGGAACCAAGAGGGAGCAAATAGAGAGAGAAGAGGAGAGGGCCAAAACAAAACACAAACACTGCAGACGACACGCGTGTTGAATGAGTGCTGAAGCCGTACCGTCACTCTGGACGTGTCCACGAAGCTCTTGTTGAAGTGTTTCAGGGCTCTGTTCGCGTCCTCCTCGGCTTTAAAGCCCACGAAGCCGAACTTTCGGAACTTGCCGTCCTTGGTGAACTTCAGAGAGCAGTCTGTCACGGTGCCGAAGTCGGCGAACATGGACCTGAACCTCTCCTCCTTCATCTGCACACAACACACACACACACACACGGTTACATTTTCAGGGGGATTTGAACAAAATGCTGCCGGTACCGGCTGCTGACTTCCGGGCGGGTTACTCACCCCGTTCGGGAGGTTCTTAACGATGAGTCTCGACATTGTTATAGTTGGTGTAACTTCTCTAATACAGCAGAAGTTCGGTGTTTTTTACATATATGTCAACAAACGAGCGTGGATGATCCTCTAGGTCGCCATGTTTAGTGGGAGGAGTCTTGTTCTTCTTCTTCGTGGCTCTTTATGGCGGCTGGCAAACAACGTTCTGATGCATTACCGCCACCTACTGGTGAGGAGTGTGGCTCAGGAATCTAATTTATAGGAAAATACTACTAATACTAGGGGTGGTTAATCAGCCCAATTTCCCGATTCGATTCGATTCCGATTATTGAAGTCTCGATTCGATTATTAACGATTATTGATATTCCATTTAACATCAGTCAGCTGCTGAATTATTTTACTTCTCTTTTGAGTAACACCTCACAGCACCTTCAATATTGTATAGAGTAACTGTAATATCCAAATTATTATTTTTTACTTTGTTTTAAATGTAGTCTTTCACTGTTAAAAAATTGTCCACACTTGTGAATAAATGTCCAAATTCTATTTATTTATGTTATTCTCCATATAACAAAGATGCAGATGCTTTGGAACTTTCTGTGGTCACAAGACAGCTGTGTAATACCTTGCACCTCCGGGTTAAATCAGGTATGACAGCCAGTAAGAGGAGGACTCCGGTTTGTATAACAATTAAAAAAAATTAAAAAAAATTGAAATAATCGATTTTTGGAAATTTAATAATCGACTCATAATCGTCAATATTATAATCGCGATTAATCAATAATCGATTTTTTTCACCAGCCCTAACTAATACATAAATAAATAATAAAAAAAACAATAAATAAAATAAAATTAGGTTATATTCTCTCTATCAAGATACTGTAATAAGGCTTGGTAACATTTCTTACTTGAACTTCTTTGTAAAATGTCTCTTAAATCAAAACTCAACTTAATTTCTTTAAAGAGATCTTGTGAGGTTAATTTCAAGGTTCATACTTTTATCTGGGGGTCCTATAAGAATAGGTTTACATACTTTAATTTTCAAAAAACACATTATTTTTCTCATATGGTTCATTGCTGCAGTGTCCCTTTACACACTGCGTCTCGAACGCTCCGTTTTAGCTACAGAGTGAGACAACTAACCTCTGTTCAATCTTTGCGCATTACTTAAGGTGCAGGATGAAGCCAATCAGAGGCAGAGAAGGGCGGGTCACGCCAGGCGAGGTAGTGTGATTTAAAAATCACGCTGCTACAGCAGTAGATACTGTATGTCTTCTGTTTGACTGGTGTATATATTTTATAATAAATATATAAAACTATATATTTATATAACGTCTGTTAGTGATGCACATAAGTTTCAGAAGTCCTTCCTCTGGCTACATGATCTGATAATGAATACATTGCACCTGGATGTGTTGAGATACAGTATGTTTTAAAAAAACAATGCCTACAATACTTTATGATCTGGCAACCTTTCATAACACACCCACACAAAAGTTCCTGAGCTGTAGATAACACACTGTTTTGGGGGAAGGGAAAGGAAGGGAGGGGTTCCTGATCCCTGACTGTTTCCAAAACTCTTTAATATATAAGCACATTTATCTTGGGCAGATTATTTATGTACATAAATGATCTACTTCTTTGTTTTAATATCTATAAATGTGCTTAAACATAATTTCTTTCATGAAAATAACAAATGAAAGAACACCAGACAAGATAATATAACGCAGAATAGAGAACTTTATTTTGAGATTTGTGACAGTCTCTACATTTTGCCCCACTGAAAAGGCACCGACCCGATATCAGAATTAAAGTAGTGGCATAGTCCGTCCCTGTGCTGCTTGGCCTGAGTGGTTTTGTTTGTTCCGTGCGGTAGGAAGGCCTGCTGCAGATCAGGGTCTTGTCTCCATTTTCCTGGGATAGTGTCATGATCGGGTCCTTCCTGGTCAACAATTCCTGCCATGTACAGGTCACAGTTCTCCGTCTGCAGGAAGTTGTGAAGAGCACAGCAAGCTAAAACAATGTTCTCCACTTTGGCAGTGTGCTGAAAACTAATGTTGGATAGAAGGACCCGAAAACGGTTGGCTAGGACGCCGAAGGCATTTTCTACCACCCGCCGAGCTCGCGCCAGCCTGTAGTTGTAGATGCGTTGCTCTTCAGTGAGCCTGCACTTCGTATAGGGCTTCATGAGGTACTCCTTCAAGGGAAACGCCTCGTCTGCCACAATGCAATAGGGGGCCAGCTGGTCAGAAGCAGGAAGTGGTGCAGGGGCGGGGATGTTGGATGTCCTATTCTCCAGGGCGTCCTGCAGTGAGCATCCACCAAACACACCGCCATCTGAAACACGCCCGTTGCTACCAACATCTACACACAGGAACCTGTAACTGCTGTCGACCAGTGCCATCAGTACTATGGAGGATAGATGCTTTTTGCTGTTGACCGATGATCCACTTCTAGGCGGTGGACGAAAGCTGACATGTTTCCCATCCAGAGCACCGAGGCAGTTTGGGAAGTTCCAGCGAGCCTGGAATCCATCGGCTACCTGCTGCCATCCTTCCGCCGTATCTGGGCACTGAAATAAACAAAACAAACAAGAAATAAAAAATGTGAAACTCATGGGGGCTAGTGTCATATTTTACATCTTTAATGACTTGTACTGCATACCTGTAAGTATGTGCAAAGGAAACAGATAAATCATACATACCTTCAGATATTTCTCCTTTAAAACCTGGTGGATTGCCGCGCAGGTTTCTGGAATGAATTGTCTAATTGTTGATATTCCCATTCTGAAGTGGTGGGAAAGGGTCCTGAAGCTTCCCCCTGGAAACATTAACAAGAACATCACTTTTATTTATCAGTAAAAAAAAACAACAACAGTAATCATCATAACCATTCGCTACATGTTCACTGATTCTGGCTGCAGAGGTGATTTTCAACCTCGTACCAGACTCCATTTGAAAAAACAGTAATTTTAACTCGATCTAATGAAACTTCATAAGATTGCTTTCCCAATTAGTCAGTAGACATGAAGCATAGGAACAAAGGGTCCTGGTGTGTAATACCGCGGTTGCCATTGCTCAAAAGCACAACAAACAATGTGTTGGTGCCTACCTGTTGCCAAGTACCGCAGCGTCACCGTCAGACGCTCCTCCACCGAGATACAATCCCGGTAGTTCGTGTTTTGTCTCCGGATGAGCGGACTGATGAGCTCCTTCAGCGTGTCGAACTGGACAGGAAAGAGCCGAGCAAAGTCTTTAAAATCGGAGGTTTCACTGAACTCCAGCTCTCGACTCGGGCTCGGTAAAACCCCCTGAGCCTGCCGCTGTAGGATCCACGATTGCACCCATTTTGTGCGGTTTCTCCTTATTTGTTTTCGCCTCCGCCTCCGCCTTTCCACAAGCAAAAGACCGAGGGCAGACAACGCCAGGGCCATTTGCATCTCACGAGACATGTTCTCGAGTGGAGGTGGCAGTGTTACGAAGCCGTCCAGCAGCAGGGTGAGGTGAAAAAGCTGTACAAACGCTGCTGTTTACGTGTTTGTAAATCCGCGGTCTGGGTACTTCCGGTTCCACAGTTATTGCCTCTCGCGCAGGCGCAGAACGAACGAAGTAGTTGGTCTTCTTCTTCTTCTTCTTCTTCTTCTTCTTGCATGAGCATCACCCGCCCTGTGGCTCTTTGTCAGAACCTTATTTTAACATCCTGCTTTGTGAATACTCTCCAACACGGAATAAAAAAATAAATAGAAAGTTTAGATAGATAGATAGATAGATAGATAGATAGATAGATAGATAGATAGATAGATAGATAGATAGATAGAATTACTTTATTGATCCCAGACTGGGAAATTGTTTTGTTACAGCAGCAGTGGGTCCACAAAATACATTCTGTACATAACATAAACATAACATAAATAGAGAGCAAGATATATAAAATGTATATATACAGTGCAGACTGTACTATAAACAAAATAATCTACACAACTGTACAAGAAATAAACAATTCCTATAAATGTGCAATAACAAACCAAAATATACATATGAATGAATGCGCAAGAATAGAACCACATGTTATATAAATAGATGAATAGACTTAAAAGAACCTAGAATGTGAACATGTACATGTGTTATAAACAAAGTAAAAAACAGTAGAGAGATCAGAGTTCTCTCTGTCAGGCAGAGGTGAGAGAGTTGTTGTATAAAGTGATGGCCTGTGGCAGAAAAGATTTCCTGTATCTGTCACTACGACAGCGAAGCTGAAGCAGCCTTTTGGAGAAGGTGCTCCGCTGTCCGACCAGTGTGAAGTGGAGAGGGTGGAGAGGATTATCCATGATGGATAACAGTTTTTTCAGTGTCCTCCTCTCCACCACAGCCTCCAGAGTGTCCTGTTTACATCCAATCACAGAGCCAGCCTTCTTTACGAGTTTATTGAGTCTGTTGGTGTTGCTAGCTCCGATGCTGCTCCCCCAACAAACCACAGCAAAGAAAGGTCAGGTTTGTAATTTATAATCTGTCTGAGCCCCTTCCAGACAGAACCAGTCGTTTGCTGAGAACTGGTGTTGGAGTTTCTCAGAGTACTGTTGCTCTCACCGCCTTGCTAAAGCTGTACTTCGACTTCTTAAACCTGTCCCCGTCCCTACTCCTGAACGCATCCTCTTTTGCAACCTTAGCTGTCTGAGTTTGGCTGTGAACCAGGGTTTGTCATTGTTATAACTCACCCTGGTGCGTGATGGGATACAACAGTCTTCACAGTAGCTGATATAGGGTATGATGTCACAGCCTCTGTATACTTGGTGACAGTCCTGAAAGCATCCCAGTCTGTACAGTCCAAACACGCCTGCAGGTTCCTCACAGCTTCACGAGTCCACTGCTTTGACGTCCTCACAACAGGTTTGCAGAGCTTTAGTTTCTGCCTGTATGAAGGAATCAGGTGGACCATGACGTGATATACACCGCTGACTGTGGTGTAGCAGTGATCCAGAATATTGTTCTCTCTGGTCGGGCAATTAATGAACTGTTTGAATTTGGGTAGTTCATGGCTGAGGTTACCTTTGTTAAAGTCACCAAGCACAATCACCAAAGAGTCCGGGTTAGTCTGCTCCACACTCAGTATCTGGTCGGTGCCTCCTGCACTTTTAACCTCGCAGCTACCGGGCTTCATTTTTCGAAGTTAAGCCGATTATATGAGTTGGGAATTTGAGCCAATTACTCAAGGTGAGTATTCAATGGGATTACTATAATTTACTGGTGCCGCTTGTATATCTGAGGACATTCCAGTTTACTTTCACTCAAGTAGATAATTCATGAAATGTTGTCCTATTTCTTTTAGCAGGTAACGGTTACAGAGCAGCCTGAAGTTATACTGTCATGGCACAACAACCACTTAATTTAGGTAAAGGGGTTTGTTTGTACTGTGCACCAGTGATGAGATCTAAGTACATTTACTCAAGTACTGTATGTGCATGTGTGACCCTAAACTGAAATATGAGGCAGCTCAAATGGCATGAAAAGTTCACATTGGTTAAAGGCTCTTTATTGAAAAAGTTGTACAAATCAACATTAAATTATACCAAAATATTACAAATTAAAATGACTTGACATCACCAGCAGGACGAAGGTTCAGAAGAGGTTGTTAAAGCTTTACATGCTTGACCCCTGAGTCACTGGCTGTATTTCAAATAGAGGTTGATAACAGCGTCATCCCGGCGCCGTCAGCTCGGCTGACCGCCCTGTTGTTGGGTGATCGGAACTCATTGTGGATTTCCAGGAAGGTTTTGTTCTTGGTCTCGGGAATAACGAGGAAGATATACATCGCCACTGAGAAGCAGATAACCAGGAACACCAGGAAACAGTACTGCTGCAGCCCGATCTGTGCAAATCAAACACAATATGAGTGAGTGAAACATCCGAGCCTGCTGTATAAGTCTTGTTCCCTAATTTGAAATGTACCAGGTGATGATGAAAGATATACTGTCATGTTCAATCAGTTGCGACACCTACCACAATAAAAGGGAAGACCAAGCCGATGAAGAAGAAGCTGAACCAGTTCACTGACCCTGCTATGATGTACGCTGCAGAGCGTGACGTCTGGGTGAACAGCTCAGTGGTCAAGATGTTAGTCACGCCACCTTCACGTGAGATGAAACAAAAAAAAAGAGAGAGAGAGAGAAATCACTGTTAGTTGTAACAGCAGCTGCAGAGGGAAAGACTCGGAAAGCTAATTATTTAGTCAGTTACCTGGTCCGAGGCCAAAACTCAGGATGAAAGCGAACACACACGCCATGCTCAGATATGGAACTAGTGGGCTGGCATCCTGACGGAACAGAAGCATTATATGGTTCATATTATATCAAAAACAATGGTCCAAATATCTGTTCTTTACCTTCTTTTACACATCAATCTATCCTGTTGCTCATCCACAATCTACACTTCCATTCCACTACATTTTGGAAGCAAATACTGTACTTTTCACAACAATTATTTGATTACTTTAGTTACTAGTTAGCCGACGGATTGCCTTCTGCATCAGAGCCAAAGTAGCATATTTTAAATTATAGACACTGATTCTGATCATCCGAAAAATGCTGAATATTGGATTTTACAACTCGTCAGTCAGTGACATAAACAGTGTATTCATACCTGTAGATATGTGTTAATTTACTTTAAACTTGTACTTAAATACATTTATTGCCTGAAAATTCCCACGAGTTACATCTCAACAACCCCCGGGGAGTTAATTACCTGAAAAGTGAGCGTCAGCGTGAATAAAACGCAGCAGATGCTCATCAGCGTGTATCCTCCTGCGATGAGCGCCTTCCTTCCCAGACATTCGATGAGCATACCCTGTGAGACACACAGCATGTCACAAGACCAAGAAGACTGCAGGCAAACACTTTCCTTGAGTGTATCTGACCTTTAACAGGATATCATCAGTTATGTTCTCTCAGATCCTCATAGCCTCACAGTATTTGGGTTTATGTCTTACTGTTAAACGTCCCACTCTGGTCCTTTTATTCCTTTAAAATATAATATTATAAGAAGTTTTTTTGGACAATAAAACCACTCTTTATTCCAGTAGTGCTCTCACTTTTCCAAACTTTAGTCAAACATACAAAAGTTTGTATGAGAAACGTGTTGATGAAGGTTCTCAGTTGTCCAGGTCATGTTTATTTTAAGCGCTGTGTCGTAGACAACTGGAATTGGTTCAGTTTCCTGAAGACGTGTCACCTCTCATCCATGAGGCTTTTCCGCTGGTCAAACATCCGGCCATAAACCCGCTGAGATCAGGATATTGTGTTCAATGGGAATATGTGAACCCTGCATTTATGCCCGGGTCCATTGACTCTGAGGTAGACACGGGTTTTTATCACCTCGGCTTGAGTTTGATCTAAACGTGAGACCTGGGTGAACACGCTAAATAACTGAAGTGATAATGGAAAGAAAGGAGTTTGGGATGCGGTCTATTCAATATTGGAATTGGATGTGGAGCCCCGGTCATTCCCATGAAAGCTGCTCAGTTGTGTTTTGAAGACATAAAAGTTTGATTTCCCGGCGATGAATATAACAGCTTGATGTCGCATTATTGGCGTCACCAAGGAGGTTATGTCTTCACCTGTGTCCAAGTATTGGTCGGTTTGATTGGTTTGTCAGCAGGATTACACAAAAACTGCTGAATGGATTTCCACGAAACACGGATGGAGGATGGGTCTCGGCCCAGCACAAACACCTCTAATATTTGGTGCATTAAAGGGACATCAAGACATTTTTTGTCACTTTCTTTAACATCGTGACATTTCTGACATTTTTGTTAATTTGATATTGGATGAGGCTTGATTGAATTAAAGGGGACTGTGCGGCCTGGGCAGAGGTATATGCTAAAAACTAATACTTACACATGTTAAAGCCGTGATGCATTCACAGGCGCCGGTGCCGAGGGTCACATATGGTATTTTATCACTGGGGATACCGGCTTGTTTGAACAAGTAATCTGCATAGAAGTAAATCTAAAAGAAACACAGACAGAAGACAAATTTACAAACGAGTGATTTCTAATCCTAAAAGTTGTCAATGAGGAAACTGAGGAACAGATTTGACCCTGTGAGATCCAGCAGGAAGACAAAAGGTGCGTCATCGTGTACGTACAGCGTTGATGCCGTTCAGCTGTTGAGCGGCGTTGAGCAGCACGATGGTGAAGAGCTGCCAGCGGACGCTGCGATCACGTAAGAGCTCCCAGGGTGTCTTCGCCTTGAGACCTGCTAGATTATTCCTCTCCTGGTTGATATCCTCCCATTCTTGATCACAGTTGGCGCCGTGCAGTTGCTTCAGGGCTGCACACAGGGAAGCAGAATGGCACAAGAGTTGATTGTACTTTTCTCCGCGTGCACCGTTCTTCTCATCTGACCGGGCTTGGGGGGTCTGTTTTAAAGAATCCTATCAAAAGGTCTCCTGCATCAAATCAGTTCCTTTTCACATGATGTGAGAGGCATTTATTGTGATCACATGTTTGAACCCACAACTTTGAAGTCTTGTGATTCCAGGGAGTAATCAAACCTTTTAAACTGTCATGTGTTTGAAATCAATCTTTGCAGGCGAAGAAATGGAAGCAGCAGCAGCGGCAGAGTTAAGTTTACCTTTCTTACATCCCTCTTCATCTCCCCTGTCAATGAGCAGGTAGCGTGGACTCTCTGGGAACCAGGGCAGGACGAGGAGCTGCAGGAACGCTGGGATACATGTGCTGGCGAGCAGGATTGGCCAGTACTCTTCTCTTCCCAGGAGCTCTCTGAAAACACGCACAGATCAAACCCATATTCTGAGGAGAGGCTCAGACTGTGTGATGCTAAAAAATCAGGTATTTCAAAGAATGTTACTTCAGTCCAACCACTTGTCCAGACAAGATCCCGCCAGTGATGAAAATAGAGGTTCCCATTCCCATGGCACCACGGAGCGAAGTCGGAGCGATTTCCCCCAAATACTGCGGCTGAACACAAATGGCAACGCCTGTGAGAAGAAAACACGATTTTAAGCCACATTTTAGGGGTTTGATGTTCAAACGTATTAAGATGATCTCAAGGAAATTGAATCGAAAGCAACTGGATTTGGTTTTTGTCTTGAAGACGTTTCACCTCTCATCCGAGAGGCTTCATCAGTTCCTGCTCCCTTGACTAGGCTGGGACTAGTCCAACTAGCCGGTGTGGAGGTCCAGCTATTTAACCTCTCAGGAGGCGGTCACAAGGCCACTGAGGCCTATGGGTCGTATGTGCTCCATTATTGCCAACGACAGCCGTTAGTATGGTCGTTGGGGATGGTGGAAAGTTGGTTTCGAGCTTTCCACCAAATAGCTGGACCTCCACACCGGCTAGTTGGACTAGTCCCAGCCTAGTCAAGGGAGTAGGAACTGATGAAGCCTCTCGGATGAGAGGTGAAACGTCTTCAAGACAAAAACCAAATCCAGTTGTTTTCGATTCAATTTCCTTGAGATAACTATGACCTGGATGAATGAGAATATTCACAAGCTCGTATTAACATGAGTTCAATACAAAATGTGTTTTACTGGAATGTATTTCTAAATCATTCACCTGCATTTATTCCAGTGAAAACTCGTCCGATGATGAGTAATTCAAACAATCCTGCCGGGTAACTCAGACCCAACAGCAGAGCAGCTGTTAATGCAAATATGTTGTTGGCCAACAGGGTCATTTTCCTGGAAATGCAACACAGCGTTAAGACTGAACTACTACATGGAAAATAAGATCAATTTGCCAAAGTCCTTTCTGTCCATACCTCCCCAGCTTCACGGATAAAGCCCCACCGACTGATGCTCCGATGAATCCTCCAATGGTGTACCCAGACACGATGGTGGACCAAAGCAGGGTGAGGACATCTTCTGATATGTCTGTCTGGAAACGCTCCCTCCAGGTTTGGTTGATGAAGTCGTGCACATACTGGAGACAGACAGAGAAAAATGACGTGCACATCCATCAGCTGAAATAAAAATCTCTGAGTGGTGGAAATCTGTGAGCTACACCCGATAACTAATAACTAGTGACTGTAATTAATTGGGATCTGAGATAAAATGTAAATAAGAATAAGTACATTTACTCTTAAGCACCACACGTACAAATACGATATACTTTTATCTGCCAATTTCAGTAACTGCTTACTTTTCTATGGAAGTAAATTTAGTCCGAATTTTGAGAAGAAAGTCCAAATTCTGAGTTTAAAGTCGAAATAAAATTCTAAGAAAAACTTAAAATTTGAATTTTAAGTCTGAATTCTGAGTTTTACATCAAAAATTCTGGACAAAAACTCTGAACAGTCACAAGAATACTTTTACTTTTTTTCCTGATCATACTGTACCTACATACTTCAATTTGGTCTCACTTTAAAACAATGAAGGAAACTTGTTGTCTTGAGAAAGATCAATAAATATTGCTATTTGTCTAACGTTGTATTTTAACCATATTTCTAATTGTTAAAGGGGCACAATGTAATTCAAACTTGGGATTGTAATATTTAAAACATGCATAAGTTAATAATAGAAACTCAAAAATAAATAAGAATAGAAATGAATAAACAAGCTGTTCTCAGAGGAAAATAAGGTCCCAGAACACTGTTTGAGGCTAGAAAGGTGGCAGGGTCCGCCACATATAAACAAAGTAAAACAGTAAGTTAATAATAGAAGTAAGTTAATAATAGAAACTCAAAAATGAATAAGAATAAAAATGAATAAACAAGTTGTTCTCAGAGGAAAATAAGGTCCCAGAACACTGTTTGAGGCTAGAAAGGTGGCAGGGTCCGCCACATATAAACAAAGTAAAACAGTATGAAACTGTGTTGTCCTTTAAGGTCAGTTTTTCTATTTAGTTTACTGAGTCATGAAACGAAGAGAGTTTGTTTAGGCAGTATAAGATCTTGTCTGAGGCAGATTAAAAACTGAAAGCATGTATGTTTTAGTTTACGTGATTTTGCAGAGTTGTTGCAACTTAAAACGACAAATGAAATGAACTTGTTCTTTTCTAACTTTAAATAAAAGAGGTGAATACTTCCTCCACCACTGATAAGACTGGTGACATGGACTGTATGAACTACGCAGCTCCTCTCACTGTTCAGTAACATATCGCTGGTTATAACTGGTCAAGTGACAAACAAAAGGCTTCTTACCACTGTGGGTGCATTGATGACTGATATATTATATCCATACTGAAAGGTTCCTCCTATACACGCAGCACACAAAGCCAGCAGCAGAGATAAGTTTGGAAACTGCAATAAAAAAAAAAGAACAAAACAAACAAACATTGAGGTATGATTATAGATAAAAAGCCGTGTCCCACGCCTACAGTTCCAGTTTTTGTTCGATGCTCTTTATCTTCATACCTTTGTCTTCTTTGAATCTTCGATGTCTTTAAGAAGCAGAGGTTCATATTCATCCATAAATGCTTTTGGCATTTTTGTCGCTGATGTTTTGCTCAAAGCCTCATCCAGTAGTTATGTTGTCCGCTGAGTTTCCTCCTGTAAAGGGTTCGCTCTCGGGGAGCAGAGCGACCAGACACTAGTTCTGACGGGAGGTTGAGTTTATGTCCACGGTGACACAACTGAGCTGTTGTCTGTCATAAAGTGACCGTGGGGTGAAGAGAATTGACAACATTATACCGTGTTTGTCAAGATTTCACAGCAATTTAACTGCATCAGCTTTTTTTACTTGTTTTTTTTCTCCCTCCCTCGAAATGCTAGAGGGGAAGAGCATCCTTTCAGGAAAAGTTGTGGCAATGCTGACTGTATTTCACAGCAAACATACAAAAAGAGAACGCAAAATGTGCCTCTGCGCACAAGTCAAGCTGCAGTTTATGTCCATCAGACTCTTCAGAAAGACTTTAAAGGAATTCAGTGATAGTTCTCGGAGAAATAAAACGATTCCAGTGAATAATTTCTGGTGTGAAACTCGACGGAGGACTGATGAGGGCTTTTCGAAAGGAGGAGTGGTAGCCTAAGGGTTAGAGAAGTGAGCTTGTGATCGGAGCTTGCTCAACCCACATTACAACCGCTGAGGTGCCCTTGAGCAAGGCCCCTTAAAGATGCACTATGTCAGAATTTTAGTTTCGAAATGACAGGAATGATAGTCCGATAGTAAACAACACCAACGATCCCTCAATGCCCTGAGCTCCCAGTCCAGGCAGAGTCAGCTAATATGACCGCTAGCTGCATGGTTAACCGAGCTTAGGAGCCAACGGCAGTTAGCAGCAGTTAGCGGTTAACCTGATGATGTGCTGCAATTTATTTGCTTGACTTCCACAGACGGCAAATCCTTACTGCCCCTTTAACCCCGACTGCTCCAGTGGTGCTGCAGCTTCCAGGTGTCAGTGCGATGAAAACGAGAGCATCAGCTTCCACGCAGCAGTAAAGGCCAAAGACGGATAACGAAGGAAAGATAAACTAACCACAGAAGTGTTGAATATCAAGGGGCTCACAGGTTGGAAATAATTGTTGAGTCATTAATCATGCTTTTAGAATGGGGTTTGGGTTGCCAGGTTGTCGCAGGACACTTGGCCCCTATTTTATTCTCCTTGTACGTCTCTTCTTAAGGGCTTTGTTTTAAAATCCCGAACAATCTCTCTGTCATTGTTAAGCGGATGGCTCCCAGCCGAACCTCCTGCTGAAACCTTGTGATTCATGCAGTGTTAACATAAGTTTTTACTGAGGATATAAAATCCTGCAGGGCAAAAAGCCTCCTCCAGCTGAACCCGAAAATGTTCAATGCTCTCCTGCTCTTGTCTTTGATTGTAGTTTAAATTTTAAAGCAACATTATGTAGAATTTGTGTATACAAATCCTAGTCCCTGTAACAATTTGTCAGACATAATGCAGGTGCTGACTTCAGACAAAAGTCATTACATCATCACAATGTTATGTGTTGAAAACTTGTACTTTGGATGTTACACTCTGATGCTCCCCTCTCACTGTGCCATCAAGAGGTTTCTGAAGCTGTTATTTTAAGGTAAAAAAGTTACATAATGTTGCTTTAATGCTTATTTCAGACAACATGGCTTACATTCTTTGCCTCCACTTGACTTGTTCACCATTTAAAAATATCAATAAATTAACAAAATAAATGAACCTCAAACCTTTTTAGTTCTCACAGGTGTTAAATACTAAAAAAGCTCAGAGGGTCAATTTGAACTTACCTCTTTCTTTCTTTGCGGAGATTCATACTCGAAATTCATTTGGGAAGCTGCTGTGAATGGATTCCTGAATGAACCATTAATAATGGATGTTCCACTTCAGTCGAGGCTCTCAATGGCAGCCTTTTCGAAGGTGCAGCATATGACCTCAGCTCCGGGAGGTGGTGGTGGTGGTGGGGGGAGTCTCATTAACTCCCTAGAGCACATTCCTGCATTGTGCTGGGTTTTGTTCTTGGATGAGGGAGGGATTGCTGACCTAAATACAGAAATAATATTGACTCCTTGTTGTACAAATTAAAAGGATGGAGCAGGGGGCCAAAAGAGCAGACACTGGCTGAACTGCATTTATGGTCGAACAGTGCCAATCCCTGGCAAAAAATAAGATTGTTTTATTACGTGACGAGACACCAAGTGTAGTTGTTGTAAATGCCAGGTGGTCTGCATCAGGTTTTCTCCAAGTTAAGGACACAGATTAGACAGAGGACTCGAGTCGGTCGAAAATATGAGGACTTGAGACTTGCTTGACTAACACTGATGAAACACTTGACTTGACTTGGTATTCATGACTTGAGACTTGACTCAGACGACTTGAAAGGATTTTCTTTTCATCAAGATTTGCATTTTTTCCAGATGCTGAGAATTAACATTAAGTTTTTGAACCACATTTTCTGGCGCAAACCTGCAAAGATAGCAGAACACAGGTGACCAGCAGAAGCCAGTGCACAAGGCAGCTGTCATGGAGGAATATCGTTCCAAAATAATTCAATTTGGATTCATTAATTATGTTGTCAATGACGTTCGTAAGAAGAGAACAGCGGTATGCATTGCAACGATGGTGCTAAACTCTCTGACGAACCAGAGGGGCATCCAGGGCGCTTTTGCTGTGTCAACCCAAATATATTGTCATGTCAGTGAAAAAGAAAAAGGGTTGTGCATCTCTTAGACATTGTTTCAATAACTTTGGGTGTCTGATCGAACAGCTCTTTAAACACAAGTTCATTTTGCTCTGGGTTGCTGCTGATATGCCGATAATAGTCTTATGGGGCTTTTCAAGGTCACGCTCAGCACACATGACCCAAACAGTTAAATAGTTTACTGGCGGAAACTTTTAATCCTGAAAGAGCCTCTGAGAATATGCGCACACTACCGCCTGAGCGTTCGAGCATTAAAGTGGAATTTCGCCCCACAACAGAAATAACACAATAACACTTTATTCTTAGTTTTTTCTTCTTTGAAGCAGCAGACAGTCATGATATCATCTTTAGACGGTGCTTGGTTCTGCTCCACAGACAGGAGACAAAAGAAACACTTGTGCCAGTAACTTAAGCAGCTTGAAGAACTCAGTCAAACTACATTTCACAAAACGCAACATTTCACAAAACACAACATTTCACAAAACGCAACATTTCACAAAACGCAACATTTCAACAAAATGCAACATTTCACAAAATGCAACATTTCACAAAACGCAACATTTCAACAAAATGCAACATTTCAACAAAACGCAACATTTCACAAAACGCAACATTTCACAAAACGCAACATTTCAACAAAATGCAACATTTCACAAAACGCAACATTTCAACAAAATGCAACATTTCACAAAACAGCAACATTTCACAAAACGCAACATTTCACAAAACGCAACATTTCAACAAAATGCAACATTTCACAAAATGCAACATTTCAACAAAACACAACATTTCAACAAAATGCAACATTTCAACAAAATGCAACATTTCAACAAAATGCAACATTTCACAAAACGCAACATTTCAACAAAACGCAACATTTCAACAAAATGCAACATTTCAACAAAATGCAACATTTCACAAAACGCAACATTTCACAAAACGCAACATTTCACAAAACGCAACATTTCAACAAAACGCAACATTTCACAAAACACAACATTTCACAAAACAGCAACATTTCAACAAAACACAACATTTCAACAAAACACAACATTCAACAAAACGCAACATTTCAACAAAACGCAACATTTCAACAAAACGCAACATTTCAACAAAATGCAACATTTCAACAAAATGCAACATTTCAACAAAATGCAACATTTCACAAAACGCAACATTTCACAAAACGCAACATTTCACAAAATGCAACATTTCAACAAAACACAACATTTCAACAAAATGCAACATTTCAACAAAATGCAACATTTCAACAAAACGCAACATTTCACAAAAAGCAACATTTCAACAAAATGCAACATTTCAACAAAATGCAACATTTCATAAAACGCAACATTTCACAAAACGCAACATTTCATCAAAACGCAACATTTCAACAAAATGCAACATTTCACAAAAAGCAACATTTCAACAAAATGCAACATTTCACAAAACGCAACATTTCAACAAAACACAACATTTCAACAAAACACAACATTTCAACAAAATGCAACATTTCACAAAACGCAACATTTCAACAAAACGCAACATTTCACAAAACGCAACATTTCAACAAAATGCAACATTTCAACAAAACGCAACATTTCACAAAACGCAACATTTCACCAAAACGCAACATTTCAACAAAATGCAACATTTCAACAAAATGCAACATTTCACAAAACGCAACATTCAACAAAACACAACATTTCACAAAAAGCAACATTTCAACAAAACACAACATTTCAACAAAACACAACATTTCAACAAAACGCAACATTTCAACAAAACGCAACATTTCAACAAAACGCAACATTTCAACAAAACGCAACATTTCAACAAAACGCAACATTTCACAAAACGCAACATTTCATAAAACGCAACATTTCACAAAACGCAACATTTCAACAAAACACAACATTTCAACAAAATGCAACATTTCAACAAAATGCAACATTTCACAAAACGCAACATTTCAACAAAATGCAACATTTCACAAAACGCAACATTTCACAAAACGCAACATTTCAACAAAACACAACATTTCAACAAAACGGAACATTTCACAAAACGCAACATTTCATAAAACACAACACTTCAGAAATCATCACAAACATGATGTGTGTGCAGTGAGTCTGTCCCTGGTGTGATGTTGCTGTCTGGCCGCAGGGGGGCGCTTCATCCGCACGGGCGAGCCCTTGTGCAACACTGAAAGTCTTCCCCCGCTGCTGTAGGAACCAGCAGAGCGGCGGCTGGTCGTGGCTGGTGGCTGCTGCGGGTCGTAATGTCGGGCAGAAAGCCCCGCTCGGTGGCGAACCCCCTGGAGTCCGCTATCACCACCCCGAGTGAGAGGATCCTGAAAGAATGCCACAGTCTGTATGTGGACCCAGAGAACGGTAAATAATCGATAGATCGGTAGTTCGATCAGTGTCAGCCTTACAGCACGCGCACTTGTGTTCTTATGTAAGTTAGCGGTTGAGTCGGTCTGAAGTTTGTGGTGGGCTGAAGCCTGGAATGAAGCTGGTGGAGTGTGTGGAGGAGGTGGAGGAGGAGGTGGAGGTCTGCAGCAGCTGTCTGTCAGTGTCACACGCGTGACATTGAGAGCTGGTGCGGCTCCTCTGCAGGACAGCAGCGCCTTTATCTCACTTTATCCGTCAACTCAACGCACAAACAGACGCTCCTGCAGAGTGAAACCGCTGCAGGGTTTGTTTCAGACCTGAGGCTCAACGCTGGATCAGCCGCGTCTCCTCGGTTTTATGGTTTTTGCTTTGATTCATGTGGTGACTTCAACAATAATCCTGTTATGTACCGTGGAGTTCACTGGATCACTGTGTGTGTGTGTGTGTGTGTACTTTGCACTTCAAGGAGTGGCCTTTGACATGTTCCCTTGTCTCTGTTGTCACAGTATCTTAGTTAACTCTGGTTAAACACAAGAGCTGCTTCACTTCAGGGATAATAACAGTGTGGGGGGGGATTGTGGATTCAAGCTTTCGTTCCTGAGCTCCACTTATGATTAGAGCACGACCGATATATCAGCCGGCTGATATTATCGGCCGATCACCGATATGTACAAGATAAGATAAGAAGACTTTATTGTCCAATGGTTTAAAAACACAGTGGAAATTTGCCTTTGGCATCTTGGTAGTCAGCCAGCAACAACAGCTGGGCACATCCAGCACAGTAACAAATAAATAAATAAACACATAAAATACAACATTACAATATCATACAACAGCTGCGGATTCATTGTAGCTCAAAGTTCACCTGAAGGCTTTTGTACCCAAGGTACATTCATTTATCATTTACAGCACAAGGTTTGCAAAACGAAACTAATACTGCTTTACCACCAAAATCTAAGAATCGCCTATTGATCCCATTCCCACTTCCTGCAGGAAGCGTTACGATGTACGTCACTTTTCACCCACCTGAAACAGTTGTAACAGAACGGTGGACACGTTATTTTGAGCGTCACAGACCCCGAGACACGACTCATTTCACTGTCATAATTTGAGCCATTTTGTTCCAATAGCATTTGGAAAGATGCACGATTAAATTACTTTGTCCCACTTCAAGTTATCCGGGCGCTAAACCTGGAAGTCGGCCGGCGATCCAGGTATTTTCATAGCTGGGAAGTTTTTGTCTTCACTGAGCAGCTTTCATGTGAATGAATGGGACTCCACCTCCAACACTGTGTCCAGTAATAAAACATCCATCCTTCTTTATTTACACGGTGGAATTAAGCGTGGTCACCTGGGTGTTAACTTATTTTTAGACATTATAAGGCAGAAATATTAATATTAATGCTGTTTTGTTAAGTTGATTGGAAACGACACAAGTATTGAAGCTAATTTTTTTTTAGCAATTTAGGTCGTATATTTGTATTTTATTTCACCTGCTTACTGTGTGTGTGTGTGTGTGTGTGTGTGTGTGTGTGTGTGTGTGTGTGTTTCCAGGCCTGGTGAAGATTGCCAGCAGTCTGGGAGTGCGGCTGCTGCCTCCCAGGAAGAAGATCTTTGTGATGATAATGGGTAACCACTCTGCAGGGAAGAGTTCCTTCATTAACTGGTAATACAATCTGCATCACATTGATCTTTTCACAAGTATATGTATTGTGATATAGTATGAAATTTTCTTTTCGGAAAAAACAAAACCAAAAAACGATATGAAACTGACTATTTTTGGCTTATAAAACGTCTCAAATCGCTCGTACTTAATTTTGTTGTTATTTTCTTTATCAGTTAATCTTGTGATCATTAAATCATTTGTATAAAATATAAAATGTCACTGTCACTCAGAGTTATCTTTAAAACAGCCATTTTCGTTGGTTGAACTGTCTAAAAACATGAAAAAAAAGCAGCGGTGGTTCACTTTTGAGATTCAGGAAGCAGAAAATTCAAGCAGCCAGGGTTGAAAAGTGTTGTTATGTATTACACATTCTGTTTGAAGGGTCGTAAAACTCTGTTCTTATTGAATTGTCACTCTCAGCTGGTTCAGGAATGTGTTTTGAAACCAACCTCCTTCGTGAGGAGCTCAGCTGTCTGGCAGTCGCTGTTCGCCCCGAGGCTGGAGGTGTTTTCAGCAGGAAGTTGTTGATGCGCTGCTGTGTGAGCGAGAGCAAACAGAAATGGAAATATCGGATTCGTTAGACTCTCTGTACTCGTTGACTTGAGCATTTTGTGTACACTCGTCTTCACTGTTCTGATTAACAACATTGGAGTCGGATAAATCAGCTCAGACGAGATGAGAGCTCGTGTTTTATGAAGCTGTCTGTACATTTTAAACACTTTAATCCTGTTTGACAGTGTAGTTTATTATCAGACATCCTGAGGTTAACGACGGGCCTTCTACCGGACCTCAGGCAGGCACCAGGCTAGTTTAATAATTAAAGCGTTGTTAGCTGAAAGGCATCGGCCGATATTAGATATCATCGAATATTTTTCACAATATTGAAAATAAAAGCCTGAAGATGCTGCAACAGCTGCATCACACAGCTGTTGCAGCATCTTCAGGCTTTTATTTTGAAATTTCCCAGTTCGGCATTATTTCAGATTTGAAGCAGGGACATGGAGAGCCTCGGGATGTGAGCGAGGCTACAAAGACCAGGTGTTAACTACCAGCACAGATCGAGCAACGATGATATTGTCACAATACACAATCACAATATTTGGGCGGGACTATACGTGATATCAAATTTTGGATATCGCCCGAGCCTATTAGCTGATTGAGAACAACTGGATAATAATACTCGTTACATTCACTTATCAGGAAAAAGCAGGGACCAGTTTTAGCCTCTCAAATGTGAAATATGTGATTTTTCCGCTGCGTAAGAGTTAAATATCTTTGGGTTGGGTTATTTTTGACTATTTTTTATCATTTGTTTTTTTAAAACCAAACTTTCACTAATGAGTTGTAAAAATATGTAAAAGAATGTGAAAGAAAGCATCCAGAACTGAAACTAAAATGTTTCTTTTGCCAGCTGGTTGTCTGTGTTTCATCCAGGACCTATACATCTGCCAGGATAAACTGTGAAAATGATCCTGCACAAAACTATTTTGACAGATATTGTGATTGCAATATGATTCAAGATGAGGAGGAATGATGAACTATTACTATACTATCACTAGAAAAACGTCATTAAAATGCAGTTTATCACACATTCTGCATTGCAAATTGGTTATTGCACTGAGCCGCAGTGCGTTTTGATTTTATTTAGATTAATTGTGCAGCCCTGGTTGAAATGATTGTAGCTTCACTCGTATAACTCGTTCGTAATGCCTGCTGTTGTTTTCATCGTAGGTACGCCGAAGAGCACATACAGAAAACAGGCGTTGCCATTGAAACGCAGGGATTCACGTTCATCACAAGTGGTCGCAAAAGAGAATCGCTGACGGTAAGATGCTTTCGAAAGAGAATCGTGATAACCACGTCCAGCTGACGTACCGTATACCTTCACGCCGACACTACAGGGGCCGTCACACTATCGCCTCCTGTCGGTGTTACGGCTGACTTCAGTAGACATTTCTGCAACATTTCTTTTTAAACAAAGATTCTGGCCACGTCTCAGAAAACGTCTCCTTTAAAGGGATATTCCGGTGTAAGTTTAATCCATGGTCTAACACACCTTGACACCGAGTAAGACTCCCCCTCGAGAGGTCAAGTTAGCTGACCGCTAGCTTAGCTAGTTTTAGCAACCTCAGAAAAGACCTCACGAAAAAAATACACTGCAGCTTATGTCTCCAACTAGAAACCGCCATCAAAAAGCCACAATTAATGGTGAGAACAGCACCAAACTTCAGCAACAGTACATGTACAGTCCCAGCACACAGTACGAAGCATCAAACACCTGCTAGCTTTGCTGGATTTGTATTAAAAACACAGCTCAACTCTCCCTCTCCTCCAGCTAGCCTGCCTGTGTTTGGAAGCCCTGACGAGTCGATTACCGAGTGCAGTAGATTTCCTGCAGCTAAAGGATGAAAATCCATGTTTATTACTCCATTACTTCCCTTATTTTCCCTGTCAGCTCTCGATAATAAGAACTGAGCATTCCATGGAGTAATAATCAGACATTTTCATCCTTCAGCTGCAGGAAATCTACTGCACTCGGTAATCGACTCGTCAGGGCTTCCCCACACAGGCAGGCTGCTGGAGGAGACGGAGAGTTGAGCTGTGTTTTTAATACAAATCCAGCAAAGCTAGCAGATGTTTGATGCTTCGTACTGTGTGCTGGGACTGTACATGTACTGTTGCTGAAGTTTGGTGCTGTTCTCACCATTAATTGTGGCTTTTTGATGGCGGTTTCTAGTTGGAGACATAAGCTGCAGTGTATTGTTATCGTGCGGTCTTTTCTGAGGTTGCTAAAACTAGCTAAGCTAGCGGTCAGCTAACTTGACCTCTCGAGGGGGAGTCTTACTCGGTGTCAAGATGTGTTAGACCATGGATTAAACTTACACCGGAATATCCCTTTAAGTGAAGTAACGGGAGCTGAAGCTGCAGCCCGTCGTACAGGCTGATGGAGGCGATGTGTTCGATGTCAGCTCGTATTGGAGGGCACTCCCTCAGTCAGTGGTGATTTCTCATTCTGCATGCTGCTCCAATGAGGGGCTTTGTTGTATGGACACACACACACACACACACACACACACACACACACACACACACACACACACACACACACACACACAGAGGCATCTTTGCAGCATATTTACGGGCTCGGGAGACACCTGTCTCTCCATCTTCCCTCATCCTTTTCCTCTGCCTCTCTGTTCACATCCTGCCGTGGTGAAGGTGATGAAGATGAATAATATATTTGCAGCGCTGGACTGCAGAATGGAAGGATTATCTACTGTGTACAGGAAAAGCTTAGCGCGAGCGTACCGAGCTGCAGCACCGCTGCTGGTGTAAGACTTGGGTACGAAGTGCTGAGAAGAGAGAGGACTCTGTTGTAGCAAACTGCAGATTCATCTGTGTCTGTCAGGTTGTTTCTCACACTGTCACTTTTACCTCTTTCGCAGGGAAATGCAACGTTACATCTCTACCCTCACTTTCGACCACTCCTCGAGTTCAAAGGTAAGCCTCCTCTTCTTCATCAGTAGCTCGTAATGGCTTTCTGAAAAGTGCTTGGAAGCATTTACCATGAACATGGTTCCTCTCAGCTGTGATTATTCTTTCAAAGAATCCATTCTCATCCTCCTGAGTCATTATTTGTCGATGTGGTTACTGCATGCGGAGTTTGCACAGTCGTGTTGTGATGCGTCACATTACGGAAACATTTATAAACATCTCATATATCAGAGTAGTTTTCTACATGTTTGATACTGAAGCTGCATGAAACGTTCTTCCCTCTGTAGGACGATAAGATCAGCACTGCAGTCTTTGTGCACATTCTCATTAACTCTTTACCGTAATGCCTCAAATGTCAAATGAACAAAGTCCCCTCTGAAGTGTGCACAATTGAGAAATGCAGACGATTGTGTTGTTATTGATTTGGTTTTTCCATCACAGAGTAAACAGAGAGGGCAAAGTGTTTTAACTAGAATTTGCTGGAAAAGCAGGGAGAGGCTGCGTTAGGAAGAGTGAGCAGGAGACGAGTGTAATCACGAGCTGCAGGCAGATCAGCTCCTTTGAGATTTGAGGTTATATTTCCGACCGCTGGAAACTCTTGAAGTTAATCGAAGTGAACGTTACAGACTCAAGTTTCGAAAACAAAAAGTTGAGTTTTTCTGTTTTGGATCGGACAAAAAAAAAACCATTTCATCCGTTGCATGAACAGAAGTTGTGCAAGTTATTCAATGGTTCTTAGTTGTGACAGGTCGGGCTTATCTTTTGTGATATGATGTTGACTTCAGGTGCTTCACCTTGATGACTCAATGCTGAGTCACAGTTCTTTTTTTTCTTTTTTCTTTATAAATCAGACCAGACTGCTCTTCCCCCCTCTTGTTTCACTGTGCTTCTGAGATACGTGAGACGAGATTACTCTCACCGAAGGAGACGCAATCAGCAGCACATTTGGTCTCGGCTCTCTGAAGCCTCCTGATGTTGAGGTGGTCATGCAGAAAGTCTGGGTGTGCCTGCCGTCTGAGTGGGAGCATCAGCGTAGAAGAAGAAGGGGGGAGAGGAGGGCAGTTAATGTATGTGTGTGCGTTGACAGCGAGCGTGCACGGAGCGAGGGTTCACTGGGTGCGGACCGGAGCGCTCGCGGTGTGGCGTGTGAGTCACACGCCCCATCGACAGCAGTGCAGTGGAGGAGCTGCTGAGAAATGTCACAGCCATTAGAGACGGCACAGCCCCGACCGGAGCAGCGAGAGCTCTGCAGGCCTGCAGCACCAACGATCTGCTGCCGGGATACAAGGAGCCTTTTTATTTCACCGCCGCCCTCAGGAAATACTCTATATCAGGCATTTGTTTACCTGTCACAGCGGCTCATGAGGATGACTCATCAGAAAACAGCACCATATATCCTTACGTGGGAGCAGCTGCTGATTATACAGTGTGGTCTCCTTTGGGAGACACCAGGAGAGCATTTTTAATCTTGTCTGAGACTTACATGAAGCATGTTTAACTCTGTCTTCCTTATCAACCTGTTGTCAGGAGTTTGACTACATGCTGCACGGGAATTGTGACTGTTTTTTCAGGTCCAATGAGTCGTCGTAGGATTTTAGGCTGTGTTGTTTCCTCAGTTTTTGTTTAGATATGTTTGCAATGCGTCTGGTTTGACCCGTTTAGTCCAACAAGTTCTTTTTTAGTCCTCCAGTCGATGCAGCATTATTAGAGCCTTTGCCCTTTTCATCGTTCGCAGGATCTCCAGTGTAGCCGTCTCAGTTACAGTCACTTGAGGAACTTAGCACCCGTTGGCGAGTATCGCTCACGTTTCCTCGTCACCTTTCAGGAGGCTCAGAGGACTGTGAATATGTCTGTATCAGCGCTATTTTATTCACTTATTTTCAAATGAGCTAACTGCTATTTTTCTTGCATGCATGTGTATGTTGTACAGTCCTGACTGGGTTGAGTACAGACCAGCAGCCTTGTAGTGATCCATGTGAATCATCCTGGTGATGTTTCCCGTCACCTGCGGTGCAACGATAATTGCAAGACCGTGGGAAAGGTGCGTGATCGGAGGAAGATGCATTGCTGCTGTAAGAGAAGCATGAGGGAATGCTAATGTGCCACAGCAGCAGCGGTCGTGCTCGCTGCAGCACAAGGATGTGATTTGTGCTGGCTGTTAACACCTGCCTCTTCCTATGAAACAGCTCAGTGTCATCCCAAGTGTGTGTGTGTGTGTGTGTGTGTGTGTGTGTGTGTGTGTGTGTGTGTGTGTGGTGGGAGGATGGGGGTGGTGCGTGTGGGTGGGGTCTATTCCGTGAGTGGTGGGGGTCTAAATAGTGATCCTGTTCTGAAGCTCAGAGTCGTGTGTGGCGGTTGTGTCGGAGTATCGTAAAAACCCTCACGGTGCGTTGCCTCACAGTCGTTCTTCACTGGCTAGCTTTATGTCCCACGCTGCATGCTAAAGCTGCCAGTTGAAGAGCTGTTGTGTGTAACCATGACAACCAGCATGCTCAGAGAGGACGGACCCTCGGCGAGCGTTTTCACGCGTCTCAATAGAAGTTATCGGTGAGGGTGTGGCCGCAGAATTTCTCGACGCAGATCATCCTGTGCATTTTTTTGTGATTCAGTTACACACTTCTCGGAAATGCAGCCTTGCAAGCAAAAAGAAATGGACAGAGTTCTTGATATTCCAAGTATTGATTGCACTGCGGCTCCCAGTTGTACATAATAACAGAGTCATTAGAGGCGACGGCTTCCTGCGGGGAGTCGACCCTTTATTTAACACATCTGAAGGAAGCACCTGCACACACACGCGTTGTTTGTGTCTTCCAGGTGTCACCGACTATCTGTCTGCTGAGATCTCCACCTCCAAGCAGAAGAAGTTCAGCCTGGTGACATTTGTGGACACGCCCGGTTTGGTGGACGGAGACATGGTCTACCCTTTCAACGTCAACAGCGCCATCACCTGGTTGGGTATGTCTTCGCTGCTGTTTAACCATCTGCTCTGAAGCTGTCGAGCTTACGGAAGCGTATTGCATTCACTTGATAAATTTATTTTTTGGTTTGTTTTTCGGAGTAATTATTTGTGTTTTTCTGAGTAATTTATTTTTTTGTCTGTTTTTTTGAATAATTATTTTCCTGATTTTCTGAATAATTTTTTTTTCTGTTTTTCGGACTAATTTTTTTCCTGAGTTCACAGAGCATTTGAAGATCCATTCATTCATTGAGAGCTCGACTTCATGGTTACAAACATGACCGACTTGTTCAGTTTAATCAAGTTTTACTTTGATCTGGGTTTAAGACACTGGGAGATAGTCCTGTCTTTAACTCATGTAGATGGTATTATCATTAGTTTGTCAAGGCATGTATGCGCGGGCAGGAGTCACCATAGGTCCACGACATGGTCCACGGGAGAACAGGAGTCTGTTACAGGTTGGATGTTCTCGCGGAGTTCGAAGTATCTCGATATTTCAGAAAAAAAATTACTCCGAAAAACAGGAAAAAAAATTACTCTGAAAAACAGAAATAATTATTCCAAAAAACAGACAAAAAATAAATTACTCAGAAAAACAGAAATAATTACTCAGTAAAACAAACCAAAAAATAAATTTATCAAGTGAATGCAATACGCTTCCGTACGAGCTCTCCCAACAGATGTTTCATTCATTTTTTTGCAGGAGAACAGGCCGACCTGGTGTTTGTGTTTTTCGACCCGATGGGTCAGGCGCTCTGCAAACGCACGCTTAACATCGTGGAGCAGCTGAGTGAGAAATGTGGAGACAAGGTGTTGTTCTACCTCAGCAAGGCAGACGAGGCTGGGAGTGAAACGGACAGACAGGTACGTCCGCTGAAAGGTGGAGTCTGGTATATTTAAACATGGACCCTATAAGAACACGTTTTGGTGTTTTAAATCTAGTTCATCTGGCAGCGGTGACACAGCTGCAGAGGCTGTTATTTAATCCTTTGGGGCAACTCTGACGGTCTGAATCCCATGTTTAAATGTGCCAGAATTCCTCTTTAATATTTGGCTTTTTTCCTCCTTAAAGTTAAAATAAATCACTCATGTTTCTTCACTTCTGCAGAGGGTGATGATGCAGATAGTTCAGGAACTGTGTCGCCGTCCAGGTCTCAACAAGTGTGGCTTTGAGATGCCGACAATATACATCCCCAACCCATCGAAGGTGAGACTGCTCGCTTTCTGTGTGTTCATGTGACGGCCAGTTAACCAGGATGAGATTTAGACATCGGTACGTGTGACTGAAGCCCGTGAGCGCTCAGTCAGCAAGTCCAGAGGGTGGACGTCTGAATTCAGACCCATAGTGGGAACACACCACTTCTCCTCCCCTGGTGTTTTCAGCTGGTCTGATTATTGCTGCTGCTGCAATCAAAGCAAATCACAACTAAATCGTCTCTGTTTTCCTGAGTAGCAACGGCCAACAACACCGGAACAAACAGTTTATTCATTCATTTAGTCTATAATGAGACGTGAAAGCAGATTGAAGTGGTGCCGGGCTGACGGCCTTAATTTTCCTGGGAGTGAAAGTGAGGTTTGTAGGGAAACAATCTGAATGCAGATGGTGTCATATTTTCTCCTTGCGATTGCAGTTTAAGTCAAAATGTGCATGCTTTTCTAAATGAAACCAACAATAACCATCTGATACTGTCCCTAAATCATGCCATGTTTCCTCGTCACCAGATTGGAGTTCCTTTTTTTTTTTCCTCCTTTTCCTTAAGCGATCCAGCTCTGATCTGAGGTCTGGATTTAAAGCTCTCTGCTATCCTTGGGGCTGAACAGTCATTGACTGCCCTTGAATGTAAATTCTCCACTTCAGGTTTCCTGGTGGGTCTTGATGGCTGGAACAGGATGATTTGTTTTGCAGTATGATGACTGAGAGAGTTATCCACTCTTTGGGGGGGGAAGAGGGGCTGTAAACCATCGCGTTTGATCAGCCACCTTTGACACTGGCTGCCCCAGTCTTGAGTTATTGCTGCACCATCTTGTGATCTACAGCCGCAAAGCTCCACGCCGCACGGTAGATTTGTGCATCCCTCCCTCCTGACCTCCAATTTATTTTTCGCTGAGTAAGTGCAGCTTCGCTTCCTGCCGTCAGTCAAAAAAACACCCTCAGGATTTGCTGTGGAAGTTTCCAGACCATCCCTCTTTTAAGATGCGCCGGTGTTTGCACAGTTATCCCAAAATTGATGCACTTTGTCTCGTGCAGCCGAGCCGGTGTGTGAACCAGATCGATGGGGTGTGTCAGACCATCGAGAAGACCATCAACCAGGCCGTTCAGAAGACTTTGGATCAGCTGGAGAAGGACTCTGACCTCATTTGTTCCACCATCAGCAGCAGACTGGAGAAGGACAGGTGAGCTCGTGTTACTCTGTTTCATTTATTGCCGAAGCTAATTTACCCTGATACGAAAATGACAGGTGGCACCTTCGAGCAAATAACCCATATCGTGTGTGTACGGAGGAGATAAGAGTCGCCAGATATTACCCCGCTGTGGAAAATATGATATTAAAACCAGATATCCTCTTTGTGCACGCAGGGCGGATGTGAGCTACAACAAAAGCGGCCGTCTTCACTCGTTCGTGTGCGGCGCTCTGGGCATTGTCCTGCCCGCCCTCTTCATCCTCAGTTTCATTGTGAACACCCTCTCCAAAGAGCAACTAGATGAGCTGCTGGGCGAAGAGACGGCTCGGACCGTCTCCATCTGCACCGTAAGTCTCCGGGAGTCACGCAGAGGAAGAAAATCTCATTTCATTCTGTGTTTTTCTCAGTTTTTTCCACTGTTTGTTCAACTTGTGTCTCACAGGGAATAGTGATGTTCATATGGGACTGGATACCAGAAGATGGACAAGTTGTGTTTGTGATCTTCTTCGGGGCTTTTTGCTACCTCCTGCTATTCCTGGCCAAATATTTTGCAGGGTGAGCGTTAAAAATATACAATCCCGACACATCCACGTCCTCTAAAGCAAAACATATTGGTTCTAGCATCCAACATATACACACCCTCTCTCTCTCGTACACTCTCATGCATGCTGGAAATGATCGTTGAACTTGTGAGTGTTGTGATATTGTTTCTTCTCAGCCGAGGGAATAAGACTCTGACGAAGAAGGAGAAGAGGGCGATGGCAGAGTACAGTGATTATATCCAGGATATCGTCAAAACGAAGAAGGTATGCCACTTCAAGTACACTTTCTCTGCACCTCTACGGAGCTTTGTAGGGTTTTTTCTCTGCAGCTAGCTGCTAAAATCAAAATCTGACATCCAAAGATGTGGTTAGATTTCATTAAAATATAAATAATTACAACTTCAATGCACATTTAAATGAAACTCATCAGAATTATGAATCTCACACAGTTACATTTTTCCTCCACAGGGGAAGTTGTATGAATGGTACCTGCAGCAGTGTGCAGCAGAATACGACCTCTGACCGCCGGGTAAGCTGGAGACGGATTATACGTGCGTGTCAACACATTGCTTCAAGACGTTTTTTGGTGAACAGCGGCATCATTTTTGTGTGTTTTTCAGCGGAACCAGCTGGACTTCCCAAACGGATGATTGTCCACCAATCGATCAGGTTTCTCCTCCTCTCAGTCCGACAGGTGTAGCACAGATCACTGCCAGTGTTTTTCATCTCAAGATCTTAAAGATTAAGATCAAAAATCGAAAGAAGTGCCTTTTAACAGTTACTGTGATTGTCATTTCATGAAAGCAAATTTCAAAATGTGAACTGATTTATGCTAGAAGTGTTTACAACTGGACCTTTTTCTTAATATCTATAAACTATAAATAATGACGAGCTGTTTTCTGCCAGTTTTCTACGATGTGAAGCTTCGCCCTCATGTAGTCGTGATCCTGCAGCCTCCTGAAGTCAATCACGTTGTCTTCATAAGACACCAGAATGTCTCACGTTTTCAATATTGCAATAACCAATACGACACTCGGGGCATTAAAGTCGGAAGAAGTATTTTCATACAGTTCAGAGCTGCCTCCTCCTCCCAAAGAGTCTCTGTCCTTCTCTTAAACATGTGTTTGTGTTGTGTGATGTGTAGAGCTGTCAGATCATGTTCATGTATAAATCATGTGATAGTATTTACAGAAACCGCTGTGATTTAAATACAACAGTATAGTGAAGTCTGTCGCTGCACCGACGTAGTTGTTCATGAGCACTGAACCCTTCATGTTGTCCATAGAATGTAGTTTTATGACTTAATCACCATATACTGCCTTCACTCCAGTGTTTGTGGACATATTTATTAGTCTCTGAGGTGCTTTTTGTCCAAATATTGTAGAAAAACTTCTTCGGGCTGTTTGCAATATTATTGTGAACCCTGTCAGTGTGTATCGAGTGTGTTAGCTCGCTCCTCTTTAGGGAAAAAGCTTTGTTTTACCAGATATTTCATTTATACATTGTATGTGAATTTATCTACTCTGTGTAATGTGTCCAGTTATTGTCTTTATTGAGACTCAACCTTCTTGTCTAGAAATGATTTTTTTTAGTAACCCCGACTCAAAGAATGAAACTCGAACTATGCTCTGTCTCTTCCTCAGAAATTATTAAACATTTTCTACTGACTTTTCTCTTCTGATTATTTACTCTTTTTGTCCTGGTTAAAGGAATCTTATAAAGCCTTTTCAGTTTTTATACATGTTCTTGTGATTATTAAAAGGTCTTGAAAGTTAAAAAGCCTAAAGCCCGCACCAACGAAAGCTCCTCTCTCCCGCAGAAAACACTGCTCCTGAAACGCCCCCTCAGTAGCCCCGCCTTTATTTCTGCGATTTTGTGACATCACACCAAGTCGCCAGGTGACACATATTCGCATAATTTATGCAGAGTGGCTAGTTTGGCATGTAAGAATTAATTTAGCAAAGCTGCTCTGTTGTTGTTTTGTTGTAAGTAGTGCCAGCTCAGGCGTGTGTGAGCCGACCAATCAGAGGAGACTGGATATTTGGGAGGGGGTGCCTTAAAGAGACAGGAGGGGAGAAGACAGTACGAGACAACCGAAGCACTAAAGCATGTTAATTAGGGGTGTGACGAGATCTCATGCCACGATATTTCTCGTCGCGTTAAAAATCTGTCTCGCGAGATTTGTGACAGTTCGTCACTTCATCCACGAAGATGAGCAGCTGGAAAGCCGCTGAGATCCGGGAGATGCTAGCGTCTCCTCGCTCTCTGTAGCTGTCTTGGTTGTCCGCTTGTTGTTGTAGCGGCGAGCTAATAGCGGTCGCTACTTTCAAATTAAAAGCCCCCCGCTAAGAACCCAGTTCTAAACTCCGATGGGGTGCAATGTAAAGCTCTTATTTTGAAGACAAACTGCGAAAAATTTCCCATAAGGAATGAATGGGACGGGGTCAAAAAAGTTGCAAATCATCACGTTTTTCAAACATCTCCTGCTCTGGCAGACTTTGACCTAGAGACACCATTCAAACTTTAAAATGTAGGCACAAGTCTTATCTATTTGAGTTGTATTTGAACTTTCTTTCTACGATGTTTAGTTTTTGAACGGTGACCCTTAATTGATCGTGAGTGATTTCGAAAAAACTCAGAAAAATTCAGGATTTTAAATGAGTGTGTATTGCGGAATGTTCGCGCAGCACCAACTGGCAGAGTGGGGGAGCCTGAAAAAAACTCTCCGAAAATGTTTCTTTAGATGACGATCCTAGCCACAGATTTCACACTACAATAGTGATATTTTCCAAGAACGTAGCCACACTTGTCTTCTGTCTGGCAACGTGTCCACTTTATCGGGAGGATGTACGGTTTTTTAATTATCTGCGTCTAACCGACACAAACTCCAGCAACTGCCCCATAAGCCCCAATGTTAAACGGGAAGAGGATTTTGGGAGAAAAGCAGAAACTGCCCTGCTTCTCTTCACGCCCAACTTCCTGCTTCACGTCACGTCACATGTTGACGCCTACCAGAGGAGGAAAAGTGGAGGCTGTTTGGAAAAGGAGGAATATTACACCTCCCTTTTAGATAGACAAGGCGGCACATTGCAGCACCACCACAGCTCAGTACTCAAATCAACTGCACCTGTGTAGAAACATTTCAAAATGCATGTGGAACTCGGTTAAATGAAAGTCTGTTGGTCCAGTCATATATTTTGTCATTGTAGTTTTCTTAAAATCTTGTCTCGTCTCGTTCTCGTGTGACGAGTGTATCGTCACACCCCTAATGTTAACCTATTCTACTAGTAAGCAAAGATAAAATTATGAACCTGAAAATGAGCACGATATGTCTCCTTTTAATAAAGTGCACACATAAACGACAGGCGGAGAAAGAAACGTCGAATGGTTATTGTTGGAAGACTTTTATTTTCAAAGTTAAGTTATAAAAATGCCGTTCCAGGCTTCTCTGTAGGAACAACAATGCTTTCTCTCTCTTTTTTTTTTAAACAATGTGTGGACTGTCTGTCAGGTATTTTGGGATCATCAGCACACCAGGATGTGATCAAGCATCTACTTTATAAACCCCTTACAAGCAGTTCTGAATGGAAACGAGAGAACGAGTGTAATTACAATAACCTGGGGGGAGAAAAAAAATAATATTAAAGCAACAATTTCATTTCAGACCAGGCCACAAACCTCAGTTCCCTGAGTTAGTAACAAAGAATATATCCGGATGGAGGTGACGGCTATCAAAAAAATAACCTTAAGCTACTAAAAGGGGTTTGATATCTATCGGTTAGAAAATACATGAATCTATTGTGCAAGCACTAGTGTGTGTGTGGGATCAAAGTCTGATTAGAATTTCATTTGTGCAATCTACGAGCAAGGCAACCGACACAAAGAGGTATGTTGTAACACTAGAAACGGTCGTTTATTAGTACGAATTAAAGCTGCACGTGTGTGTTAGAGCTGCGTTCAGGGTTCAGGGTTTGTTTTTAGCAGATTGAAGCTTTGTTCGCTGATGCATCTAAATAGAAAAACTCCGTTTAGGTGGCTTATTTCTTTTTTTAAAACCCCTCTTATAGTAAATTAAAACCATGCAGATCTAAAGGCCTGTACGCGAGCACACAACCGAATCCGTTATTTAAAAAAAAAAATTCAGTTCAAATTGTCTGTTCTTATTCTGTTACAGTGCATTCAGGATTATAGCTATATACATTGTTATTTTTTTGTACAAAATGCCAATGCCCATTCCTGGCTTCTTATAAACAAAGTGTACAGGTAGATACATCTTGAATCCGATATATTGCTTTGTTGTGAAACGTGACAACACGCCGACCACAGTGGTTCAGTCCGTGAACGCCTCACGTTAAAGTGTCTCTCAGGAAACAAAAGCGAGTTCCAGTGTCGTCCTCGGGGAAGTGTGTGTCCAACAGTCCTCTCCCCAGTTTGTGTCTGTGTGTGTGTGTGTGTGTGTGTCCAGACCGGGATAGCTGCTCAGTGTCTCAGCACCATAAGTGTCCATATTGAGGTTGGACTTTGGGTCTGTCCTCGTGACCTTCAGATGTGAAGTCATTGGGAGCCTTTGTCAATCAGCCAAGAAATGTCTCCAGTCCTGCAAATAAGAGACAAAAACGGACGTGAGGAACATTCACACGTTCGTAAAGTTCGACAGCTCACACAGCTCCCTCACACGGTCAACGTGGGTGAAATGGAAGAAAAAAGAAGCTCGTGTTTGTTCGTACTTGCCAAGCCGTGCTAAGATCCTTCAAATTTTTGAGTTTGCATTATGAGAAGTGAAAGACAATGAGAGACATGAGCAACACGACAGTCAAATCTGAGCAAAACAGACACAAAATACATGCAGAGATATTAAAGAAGCATTTTATTTTGAAGGTCTCATGGTTTGCAAATGAAGTGGGGTTTGATTATTTTTTACGTTCCTGCAAGTGCAACATAAATACTTTTCGAGTCAGATGACAAAGAAAATCATTTCTACCTACGCTTTATATTAATCCTCCCTCACAGTTTTGCATTTATTTGTCGAGTAAACACTCTTGACAGTTTCCAACACAATAAAACATATTATAATGTTGTTTGTTTTAATGTGTACTGAAGCATCTGCGACAAAAGAATCTGAAATTCTCGTGTTTTGATTCATTTCTTCACGATTTTACATATTTCTAAACTGCTTGTGAACGATTTCCTCGTGTGTATAAACAGTTAATAAAGGTTTTTTTTTTTACACATTGTAAGTTTTTGTTTGTGTGTGTAATCAAATATGATCAATTAAGATCACAGCTGTGTTTTACTGTCATTGCTTTTTATCATCTATTCACTGTTTATACATATTTATTAACACTTCAAAATGTTTTTTTATAATACCATATTTAGTAAATGGTAAATTTATAGTGTCAGTCAATAATCACAATTTATTGAGCACTTGTTTCCTGTAAAGTTGCAGCTAATGTTTATAATACTTTACTAATAAATACTGTGTATCTGTAAACATTATCTGGATGTCCATTATAAAGATGCAGCTTATGTTTATGAACATTAACAATTGTTAATACTTCACTTAAGAGTCAAATAAAGTTTAATTAACTATACATTTACCGTGTATTAATTAATGGCATTATATAGTTTCACTGTTTTTAAAGATTATAACATTATATTGTGTTATAAATGTTATAAAAGTATTTATATATTTGCCTGTAAGTACTTAATATTTGGGTAAATGTGTCAAACATTCTACACAACTATATAACTTCGTTGTTCAATTCTTACTTGTTATAAGTAACATGTTCCAGGACCTCGTCGAATTTATGTAATCATGCTTTGTATTTGATTTCTTACTTGACGTAAAATAAAGTGTCACTGAATGAATGAAGCGATAAAACAGAATAACATCTGTTGTTGTTGTGTCTGCAGTTCTCTGTCTTGTAGTTTCGACAGGCTCCTTTAATACTTTCCGTGTGACTGAAGTCACAAGCTCCCCGACTCGATGTGTTTTCTGTCTGAGTGATATCAACTCATTTGTCATGTTTTTTTCTTCACAGTAAAACCAGAGGAACCTAAAGAACATAACAGCTATTGTAACCGTGACCAGATTTAAGTCCGGGGAGGGAGACTTACTCCACATCTCGCTTCTTAATCGTCTTTCCGGATCCTAAGACCTCTGCCACTCGGGATACAATGGGATCATAGTTCATGCTGGCAACAGCAACCACCTCCTCGCTCCTATAGATGGACCGCAGGAAGAAACAGTGAGAAACTATTGTTGAATCAGAGCAGGAGGCACGAGTTCAGACTAAAGGAGGTGCAGAAATACAGAGAAGATACACGTACTGTCAAGTTTATTTAAGATTGTTAAGAAAAAAAAAACATACCTTGTGTAAAACGCCACAAATCTCAGTTCATCCAGATCTCCTTGTATAATGACATCATCAAATCCATCACCATAACCTTCACAAATACAAAATAAGATGCAGAAATGAAAAGAAAAACAGTCCAGTTCAGGCCGGATTCTCAGTCTCAAGTCTTTATTTTTGAGTGTTTACAGCTAGATGGCAGTATAGTAGCTCCACTCGACAGTCTCTGAACTCACTGCAGCTGATAAAATGTCAGGCTGAAGCAAACACGGATTAAACCTAATAGACAGAATGCATTAAAGGTGTGTACCTACCTGCATAGCGTATGGTCTTCCCAAACATGGCTGACCAGAAGTAAGGCACAGTTTTGATCTCGGTGGCTCGGCCCATCATGCTGAGAGCTGCCACCCTCCCTGCCGGCGAGGTTGTAAACAGGAAACGTTACATGCGTTGTCTTTAAAGCAACTTATACCATGGTCTGGGGGAATACTCGATTCTGATTGGCTGCAGGGTGTAGATTAATCCCTGGTATATGGACACCTACTAAGTAGTTCCAGTCAAATTGTCTGTTCACCGTCTAAATTAATGCGCTAGCTGGCGTAACCATAGCGACGGGAACGCAGTCAAAGCCGCTGTTTACAATTTATTTCCAGCACTGAGTGCAGTCCGTCAGTCCTTCAGAGCCTTATCCTCTGAACACCACAGGATGGAGACTGTAACACACAAGCTGCAGAAAGTTCACTTCCCCTCTAAACTTACTGATACTTTATATCACATAAGCGAATAATCTCACATCCCGTTCGCTGTTCAGCTCTCTGCTTCAGGCTGCGGCCACAGTAACGTTACACACGGCCGATCATTTGTTCGTGAACATCTTGATGTTGATTTGGGGACAATGACATGACTGGTAAGCTAGCTAGTCTTGTTGTTAAACACACTGTCAAATTATATTTACTGTTCGTCAACCGTACGCAATGTTATCGACTTTGAATCTTGCTAGCATAGCGTTAGCTTTCTGGCTCACCGCTGAGCGGACTAGAATATCTCCCGTTGCCAAGTCGTATCTAAGGTCCGTCCTATTTACTGGAGAGGTGAACAACGTTTCCGTTGCATAAGAACCTTACGGGAGGGTAATGGTTGTTCCAGGTATTAGTCAAACCCTCAGGCGTTACCAGGGAAACTAAGTTATTGCCTGTGAAAAACTTTATATTTTGATTGTAAAACGCATGAAAATATAAATTAATGGTCTTAATTTATTTTCTTTGGCAAGTGACCATGGTATAAGCAGGATAATGCCCTTCGAGGTGTCCATAATCAGGAATTAATGGACTTCGCGGAGGCAACCGTCTGACGTGCAGTGGAGCACGGTTGCCTCCGCGTCGTCCATTAATTCCTGATTATGGACACCTCGTCGGGCATTATCCCTTACATAAATCCTGATCACAGTAACCGAAGCTGTAAACAGACTCACCGTGTACGTGAGCCATCTGCCAGTGAGGGATGTTCACCTTCTTGTTGTTTCGTGGCGGGAAAGGAAAAATAACAACGTCTCCTCCGGCGAAGACGCCGTCGGCGTTCGTCTGCATCATCTGGGAGAAATTTAGAGGGTCAAATGTATAAAAATTAGTATTTGAATCACATTTAAATGTAAAATACTGTTTCAGGAACGTTATTTTTTTTAGTGTTGACCACCTTGTTGACGGTGATGAAGCCCTTGGAGTCCATGTGGATGCCGCTCTGTTTCAGGAAGCCCGTTGCAGGAACACTTCCTGGAGGAGAGGAGACACTTTTTGAGATTTCAAAACTCTTCAAAAAAGGGAGTTTCATCACCTGTTTGTGCGTCGTCTTTGACATTACCTGCTCCGATGACACACACGTCCGCCCGCAGGACTTTCCCGCTCTTCAGCACCACCTCTTTCAGCTGTGTGACAGGAGAAACTAAATGTCCAGGCCGTCTGATAGAGATGCACGATTATGTACATGAACAGCTTTCTATTCATTCTGTGAGACGATGAAGTCACTTTGGAGGAGCATGTTTTTCTGTCACCTCTCTCCTACACTTACGTTACAACCTTGACACCTTGAAAACAAGTGGATTTTGATCACCATATGACAAGACACTGTACCATCAACGTGATTCTGAAGCTGCTATTTTAAGGTGAGTTACATAATGTGGCTTTGTGTTTCTCTGTGTGACTCATCTTCATTGTGCTTTAAACAAAAAGGGGGAAAGTGCTGCTGAGCATCATGTCATGCTGTTTCTCTCACTTTCTGAATACCTGTCCATGATGGCCAATCATCTCTGACACCTCGTTCAGCATGTAGAACTTCACCCTGTTTGCCTCAAACAGCTGCAAAGACAAAAAAAAAAACATGCATCGGACTCAGTAACTGTGTGGAAAAACGTTTGCATGTGTCTTCTGGATAATGAGAAGATGTACGACATCTCTCTCTGGTGGTTACCGGGGTATCGACCAGAAGAGCCTGACTGGCATTTTAACAAGTAGGATTTTTTTAATTCTGGAGGTGCCACGTGTTCTTGAAAAGCTTGATTTCCCGGTATTGTGCCATATCTTAACTAAATATTTTATTGTTTAGGAAGTAAATAAATAGGAAGAAAAGGATAGAAGAAAAAAGAAGGAAAAGGGAGAAAAAGAAAAGGAGGAAAAAAAAAAGCACTACAGAGTTAATAATACAGTATTAGACATGTGGCTACCAAATGTCAACTATTTGGGTTTTGTTTTTGTCTTTTCGGTCTTAAAAATAAGAAAAAGAAAATCATATTTGTAAGATTATGGTTGTCTTTTATTTTCATTTATTTATTTATTTTTAATTTTCTCATTGTTGGTATTATGCTATATCTTAGCTAAATATATATGTATATATATATATATATATATTTTTTTATTTTTTTTGTTTGTTTGTTTAGGAGGTTAAAAAAAGTGGCTCGAAAGTGACTACTGGATTTTTTGTTTTTGTCTTTTTGGTTTAGGGAAAAGGGGGGGGGACAAAAGCAAAAAAACATCTGGTTTTTACCTGTGCAACACAGGTGTGTTCATCATGGTACCTAATATGTTGTACACGGTTGTTTCCTCTCTTCAGTAAAGCTGCGGTTTATGTGGAGCAGTAAAATCGTTCTCTACTTTTGAAAGTGATAAATTGTTCCCTGAGGTTCTGACAATACTCAGTACTCCACTATTAGACTTTGTTCTTTTGACAAACATTTACTTCCTTTAACAAGTGTATTGGATGCTTCTAATGTGTACTGTACCTTGCATTGAATAAAAACGTGTCCCCTACCTTCATTATGGCTTTCCCTACTTTCTCCCCGAGAGCTTTTTTAAAGGGGACCGTCTCGATCCCGATGACGGACACCGAGTGAGCCTTGTCGGTTAGAGCTGCAGCCACCTCCATGCCTGCAAACACGAGGAAAAGATTTAGTCATCTGGTCCAATTTTTCAGTATACAAGATGTTTTTTCTGGCTTCTCTGACCCACAATCCTCTGCACAGAAGGTGAAAACACATCCCACCACATGAACCTCTGAGAGCACAGACAGGTGACCGATCAGAGAAGCCGCACTGACGGATAACAGCAAGACGATCAAAGTTCAAGGCTGGAGTGTGTACTGAAAGTAAAAAGAAACGTATTAAATTTGCAACATAGCCTGCGTCCTCTCGCATGGAGTCGGCCATGTTGCACCTGGATCTAGATACTACGACGGAGTATTAGGGCCAGACTAAGAGAAAAAAAAAATATTTTGGAGGGCAAATTACGAGAATAAAGTCATAATATTAGGTCTACGAGAATAAAGTCGTAACATTACGAGAATAAAGTCATAATATTACGAGAATAAAGTCAAAATATTACGAGAATAAAGTCAAAATATTACGATAATAAAATCAAAATATTACGAGAAAAAAGTCATAATATTACGAGAATAAAGTCAAAATATTACGAGAATAAAGTCAAAATATTACGAGAAAAAAGTCAAAATATTACGAGAATAAAGTCAAAATATTACGAGAAAAAAGTCATAATATTACGAGAATAAAGTCAAAATATTAGGCGATTAAAGTCAAAATATTACGAGAATAAAGTAGTAATTTTAATGAGAACTCTTCCCGCTGCGTTAGAATGAGGAATGTTGAGCATCACTTGAAGAGTTGCGGCTGCTGGGCTCAGGCTAAGGCGACTGTTTGGTTGAGCTGGTCACGTCAGATCTGAACTCTATCGAAGCTTTTTTCTCATTAAAACGACTTTTTTCCGCTTGTATTATTACGACTTTATTCTCGTAACATTACGACTTTATTCTCGTAATTTCCCCCCAATTTTTTTTTTTTATTTATTTATTTTTTTTCCTCTTAGTATGGCCCTAATACTCCGTCGTAAGATACGCTTTTGTTTTATGCATTTTTAGAAGGAGTTTTTTGTTGATTGCAGTCTGCAGCCACTAAATCTTAAACACCTGTCCTTTAGGAGTACAAGTGCTCAGATTTGTATGTTTTAGACCTTGTCCACATGTACACAGGTATTTTTTCTTCCTCCGGTTTCTAAAAAAATCTCGTCCACACCAACGGTATTTAAAAAAAATCTGTCTGCTGTCATGCGAACACCAAAGCAACAGGTGGCGATATAACTTCTGCTGTAAGGCCACGTTGGCCAATCAGAAGCCTTTTTTTCTGTTGTTTTCCTGTCGTCACATAAACACTGAAAATAGCTTTTCTGAACATCTTCACCCTGGAGGCAGTTTTCCAAAAGATCTGTTTTAAGTCACCTGAAACGCCGTAAAGTGTACGGAAGGCCCAAACACAAAGAAAAAGCGTTGGACAAGGTCTTAGACGTGTCCCTGGTACAACACACCTGATTCAAATGAACGGGTCGTCATCAGAGCTTGACGAGGAGCTGATCATTTGAATCAGGTGAGCACACACACCTTTAGACGTTAGATGTTCTGGAGCGACTGTAGGAAATTACTTCTCCGTGTCCGTCGTCTGTCAACAGCAGAACTTCTTTGCTATTCCAGTTTGATTTTCCTTTTTCGCTTCTGTATTTTGTTCCAATCTAAATATCAATATATGATAAACACTGTATATTATATTGTTTTTTGTGACCAGGTTTTATTAATTTGACACATTTTTAATGTATACATCAACAGTAACCTGGTGGTGGCACTTGCAGTAAAATGCTTACAAACCAGCCTCGACCTATGTAAGAATATATGCCAAATGTCAGCTGCTTGGATGATAAACAAAAGCCTCTTCAGGGGATAATGAAAGAAGCTCTCAGTCTCCAATGGAATACAATGTGAAAAACTGAAGGTGTACAGGTGCTCGGGTTTCAAGGGGTTCAGCACTCAACACAATTTCCCTTAAAAGAGCAAAATGAGGCAGCAAAGAAATCTCAATAGGGGCCTAAACAGACCAGAGTGTCCAGCTGGCACTCTACTGGGATGAGGCCTGCAGTGTGTCAGGGACAGATTCAGAATGAGAGCGAGTCCAAACCTCTCTTAAGCCTTCACAAAAGGGCGTCGTCACACCCTGATTGGCTGAGAGGGAAACACCTGAGGCTGCGTCCACTCATTAATTAGGAGTCAACAGTCTCCACACCTGCACACAGGTGATCAGACGCCAATGCAGCCAGTCCAGAGGCGCACAAGTGCATTAATAGACAACCGTGTGACGACCGCTTCACTTGTAACTGCTGCTGCATATTTCAACGACTTCACTCAAATAAAAATGTAAATCCTCGTCTCTGACTGGCCGTTAAAGGGATATTCTGGTGTAAATTTAATCCATGGTCTAACACACCTTGACACCGAGTAAGACTCCCCCTCGAGAGGTCAAGTTAGCTGACCGCTAGCTTAGCTAGTTTTAGCAACCTCAGAAAAGACCGCACGATAACAATACACTGCAGCTTATGTCTCCAACTAGAAACTGCCATCAAAAAGCCACCAATTAATGGTGAGAACAGCAGCAAACTTCAGCAACAGTACATGTACAGTCCCAGCACACAGTACGAAGCATCACACATCTGCTAGCTTTGCTGGATTTGCATTAAAGCACAGCACATTCATGCTCTCCTCCAGCAGCCTGCCTGTGTTTGGAAGCCCCGACGAGTCGATTACAGAGTGCAGTAGATTTCCGCAGCTCAAGGGTGGAAAATGTCTGATTATTACTCCATGGACTGCTCAGTTCTTATTATCAAGTCAGCTGACAGGGAAAATAACTGGGAAGTACATGGAGTAATAAACGTACATTTTCATCCTTCAGCTGTGGAAATCTACTGCACTCGGTAATCGACTCGTCAGGGCTTCCCCACACAGGCAGGCTGCTGGAGGAGAGGGTGAGTTGAGCTGTGTTTTTAATACAAATCCAGCAAAGCTAGCAGATGTTTGATGCTTCGTACTGTGTGCTGGGACTGTACATGTACTGTTGCTGAAGTTTGGTGCTGTTCTCACCATTAATTGTGGCTTTTTGATGGTGGTTTCTAGTTGGAGACATAAGCTGCAGTGTATTGTTATCGTGCAGTCTTTTCTGAGTTGCTAGCTAACTTGACCTCTCGAGGGGGAGTCTTACTCGGTGTCAAGGTGTGTTAGACCATGGATTAAACTTACACCGGAATATCCCTTTAAGTTGCTTGATATATATGAAGAAGAAATAATAGTCGTGCACATTTCACTGCTGTACTTTACTCGCTCACTTCCTGGTATTTTCTCTTCATTTCTCAGTTTCTTAATCAGCACATGTATTAAATAAATGCGTCTTTTTCTCACCAACGAACGATGTTCCCACAATCACAGCGTTCTTGTTGTTGGCCAGCCTCGCTACGCTGTTAGCGTCCTCAGGCGTCTGGAGGTGAAACACATTCCTGACGTCTTTGCCTTTGTAGGTCATCGGTTTGGGTCTTTTTTTTCACGCAGGAAATGGAAGCAAGCAAATGTTTATTAATTGATCGTCTCAGCTGCTCAATTATCCCGTGTGATTAAAGTTTTATTTGTTTTGCTCACTTGCTTCCTGTAGCAATAAAGAGCTTCCTGTACTCCATCCTCAGGCCGTCCTCGAAGGTCACAGATCGTGTTTTCACGTCTATCGCCACAACCTGAAGCAAACGTCGTGGAGTCACACAGGTTTAGTCATCATCAGACATTATTAAACGAGTCTTCACGTCAGATTCTGAGGTCACCCGCTCTCACCTCTTTCTCTGTGAGCAGTTCAATGTCGTGGTCCTGCAGGAACTCCACGGAGCGCAATCTCAGTTGCTCTGCGGTGCTTTCTAAGGACTAAAGGTCGACAGGTTAGTGCATCAGAGAACAAAATCAAATGCGAGAATCCAAAAATGAATCCTTCCAGAAACACCAAGAGTTTGTGCAACTGTACACAGCCGGGACTCAGTGAAATCTGTCACTGTCTTTACATCTTTGTTGCTGTGAGGCGAAGCTGTTCACCGGAGAGCTCCTGTTTTTAGCACCACGCATCAGAGCAGCACCTCTGCAGTGTGTGTTATGTAACTTTCTTGGCAAAGTCAGATCTGTCTGAGTTTTTTTGTGGCCAGGGTCTGTGTACAAACCTTACTCAGTTTAGGCCTGTCATACGGAGGATGTCTGTCCATGGTGCACATGACGATGCGGTCGGTGAAGCCCTCCTGCCTCAGCGTCTCTGCACACACCAGAGCTGCCGGACCTGGTGGAGACATTCACAATGAAGGACATTTTCTTGAGTAAATGTACTTTGCTTCTTCATGGCTTCTGTGTGTATATTCATGTTATGACATCTTTTTTATGACATGTTTCTCTGGCGTACGATGTTATGAATTGTTTGATTCATGAGCGCTCTCAGTCTGTAGTGCGACCTCATTGGTCCGTGTGGGTCAAGCAGCCTCTTTAAAGACACACTGTGGAATTATTTCTCCCATCTAGTGGTTAAATGTTATTCTGCATTCAAACGAATACTGCTCTCTAGCGCCTCGCGTTTTCAAATGTGCGTTGCAGCCTGTTGGAACTACGGCAGCCGGGATGTGTCAAGATTCAAGAAGCTGTGACAACAACACGTCTTCAAACAGCACTTCATCAAGTTTAGTTTCGGGTGATGAGGTACGTTATTTCAAACAGACTTCAAACTGCAGCTGACGAGCGCGTCTGGCTAAGCTCCTTCTCCGTTCCACAGTCACGCTGGCTCTGAGTGAAAACGCCTTTAGCCTTATCTGTACCACGTAGAGCTTTTTGTCCCTCTCACCAGTTCATCGTTTTTTATAGAGCGGAAGGACATGGAAGCCTCCGTAGAGCTCGCCCGTCCTATGGAAATACAGAGAAGTGATTCTTCCCTCAGGAGGAGAAGTGAGATTGCTGGCAGAGATCCTTTTACACCAATGAGGACTTATTTGACCTACACAGTGTACCTTTAAGATCGTCCCTTGTTTTGTCTCGTAAAACAACCTGATGAATTTTACCTGATGGCGAGTAAAGACGACAGCTCGCAGGAGTTTCTTTGTTCTGTTTGATGTAAAGAAAGAGGGACACTGACCTGAGCCGATGATGAGAACGTGGCTGAATCCTGTGCTGGAGTTAATGACTGCTGAGCATCGGGCCATGGGCTTTGACCTTTTCTGTGACTGAAGAGCCTGGAAGAAAGAAAAAAAAACAAAAAGACCTCCGATCAATCAGGCGCTCGGTGTGTCCCCTGCATAAATCATCCACACTCTCGTTCTTGTTACCTGCTTGTTTGCGCGAATGATCACCTTGTCCTTTTCAACTCTGACCTGAAGCAAACAGACATGAGCGATGTGTACACTTTTTGATGGTGCTTAGAGACATGATAAGGCAGGGAATGTGTTTAAGAGACAGCGCCGGCGGGGGGAGGGAGGTCACCTGGAAGGTTGGCAGGCTGTCCAGCCCGGGGAAGTCCTCGATGTCTCCTGTTGCGATGTTGAAACACGCACCGTGCCAGGGACAGCGCACGTGTCCCTTTGACAACACACCTGGAGCAACGGAGAACGATAAGAAAGTCCAGTTAACGATGTTACGTATTATTAAGAACGTAAACATCATGCCAGGGAAAATCTCTCCCTCACCTTTGACCAGCGGTGCTCCGTAGTGCGGACACTTGTGGGCCATGGCTGAAAACTCCCCGTGTTCTTTGATCAACAAAGCTCGGCCGCTTCCCAAGTCGACCTCTCGCATCCTGTTCGAGCAGACAAAAACAAAAAGAAGAGTTTGTGCGTGTGCATTTATAACTCTTTCATGAATAAAATCCTTCTAAGACAATGTGAAAACAAAGCAAAGGAACATCAGGCCTACAACTGCAGCTCAACTCACCTGTAATACGGTTTAATGCCACATATTTTTAGACATGTTATTTGGTTATTGGTGTCCATTAAAGGTGTAATTTGTAAATGGCCGAGTAGCTCAGTTAGCCGTGTAACTAAATGTGCATATTAGCTTAAAGGGATATTCCGGTGTAAGTTTAATCCATGGTCTAACACACCTTGACACCGAGTAAGACTCCCCCTCGAGAGGTCAAGTTAGCTGACCGCTAGCTTAGCTAGTTTTAGCAACCTCAGAAAAGACCGCACGATAACAATACACTGCAGCTTATGTCTCCAACTAGAAACCGCCATCAAAAAGCCACAAATAATGGTGAGAACAGCCCTGACGAGTCGATTACCGAGTGCAGTAGATTTCCGCAGCTCAAGGATGAAAATGTCTGATTATTACTGATTATTGTGTCACGGTGTGTTAGACCATGGATTCAACTTACACCGGAATATCCCTTTAAGGCTGTTTGCCCACATCGCAACCTCCCAGACTGAAGACAGGAGATGCAGTACAGAGGTGATTTACAGCAGCTTGAAACAGGCCTACGACTGACTGAGAGGGTGAGAGGACACGACCGGCGGGCCAGGAGAGTAAAAAAGAAGACTTTCTGAAAGTGTTTAGATCCTCAGAGCCACTGTAAATAAAAGATTATTACAAAAAGATAATTTTTGTCTTTCTTTGTGTCCCTGTCAACGAGAACTTGCATCCTATTGGATCCTCTAGCTTCATTTCACCCCGATGTGTTTGTATGTGTGTGAAAAAATAAGTAGTTGTTCATTTTCTTACTGTCCGTTTTCCAGATCCTTAACGTGACAGACGGAGGCCTCCACGTAGTCCCGTGGTTTGTGGTAGAGGGGCAGCTGGGTGGAGTCGTCGTCGGAGCCGTGTCCCAGGGCCCCGTTCGGTCTGCAGTCAGCAAAGGGACTCGCTTTGCCGTTAGGCGACAGCCCGTCCATCTCTTTTTCTTTTTCCAGGAGAGAGAGTTCCACTTTGACTTCAACTGCACAACAGAGACACGTCGCACTTTAGAAAAATATCTGTGCATGCATGACTGAACACACACATGGCAGTAAAGCAAGGCTGTAAAACCTTCAAATATAAATCTGTTAAAGTAACGTTGGCAGATTGTTGAAGCCACCAATCACCAGTGGATTGCACCATTAATCCTGTATATCTGCCCTGTGTTTTTTTTTATTTTTTTTTTATTACTACCCTTCTCCGTTGCTTTGGAAGATTAATTTGCCTTTCAGCTGCGGAGACGTTCACGGCTTTCGGACAAATCGAATCTGACGTCTCCACAACTGAAGCAAATGAAAGCAGCTGAAGGGAGACGCCTTCTTCTTCTGTTCTTTTTCTACCTCTACTAGCAAAATACTTACAAAACACAGCACCTAAACCTTCCTATGGAGAGCAGTGCCATTCACAGCAGATTTGCCGGTGTTGTAATATGGAAAATCCACAAAAAAGACAGGCGGCTCAGCACGTCGCCACTAAATTTAAAAGAAAATCACACCTTTCTCTCAGTCTGTCTACATCTAAATTAACTTACTAAGCTGGAAAATATGACTTTGACAGGGTAACAATGCCTTATATAATGAGATTTCCATTTTTAGTTTCTAAGCTTTAACCAGAATTTCTTATAGTTTTGCTGGTTTTCTAAAGAGTGGATTATTTTTCTTTTTCTTTTTTATGACATGTGATGAGCTGCGGTCGGGTTTACACTTCTGAACATTAAGAAAACGGTTGTGTAACTCCTTTTTTTTCTTGCACTGCGGCAGGCTTTATCTGTTCGGCTGGAAAAATGTGCTGATCATTTCGGTTCTTACACAGTAATCTGGCTGGAATTTTCTCCCGCTGAGCAAGTCTTAATTAAAATCAATGGAAAATCATAATAGTGGGTGCAATCGCAGGAGAAGAAAGAAAGAGAAAGCTTTTCCACAGCCGAGAAGAGAATCTCTGGATGTCTGCTGCTAAATCACCAAACGGATGCTTAATTTGTTCATCAATGAAAAGTTAAACCAGCTAAAATATCTTTTAATTTCTATCCTGTCAGTGTTTGGACGTTTAGCACAGGCATTTTATTTAGTTGTGAGCGAGTGCAGGGTGTTTATGTATGTGTGTATATATCTATAGTTTCACAGTGTTGGTAACCTTTCTGTGTTTCTTCATATGTTGACGCAGATGAAACCATCAGCGTGTTTTGTCTACACGCTCCTCCACCTACTGGATCCTGTCATGGTGCCAGTTAGCTCCCACTGACACTTACAGTGAAACTATAAATGTACTCGATTTTCAGTGGGAGTCATCTTTATTTATACTTAACACTTCAACTTTGGGTCTCAGAATGGGCTGAGAAAAAAATATGAATACAATCTTTTATCAATCTAATGCCTTCAGACTATGTTTTGAACCACTGCAGCTGCTTCAGCGCGCCGGAAACAGTTGTAATGGAAGAGAAAACAAAATGACTAGTCTATGTCTAGAAGAGCCGCACAATTACATCATTTTATCCCGTTTAAAGGGATATTCCGGTGTAAGTTTAATCCATGGTCTAACACACCTTGACACCGAGTAAGACTCCCCCTCAAGAGGTCAAGTTTGCTGACCGCTAGCTTAGCTAGTTTTCAGCGAAAACAATACACTGCCGCTTATGCCTCCAATTAGAAACCGCCATCAAAAAGCCACAATTAATGGTCAGAACAGCACCAAACTTCAGCAACAGTACATGTACAGTCCCAGCACACAGTACGAAGCATCAAACATCTGCTAGCTTTGCCGGATTTGTATTAAAAACACAGCTCAACTCACCCTCTCCTCCAGCAGCCTGCCTGTGTTTGGAAGCCCTGACGAGTCGATTACCGAGTGCAGTAGATTTCCGCAGCTCAAGGATGAAAATGCATGTTTATTACTCCATTACTTCCCTTATTTTCCCTGTCAGCTCTCGATAATAAGAACTGAGCTTTCCATGGAGTAGTAATCAGACATTTTCATCCTTGAGCTGCGGAAATCTACTGCACTCGGTAATCGACTCATCAGGGCTTCCAAACACAGGCAGGCTGCTGGAGGAGAGGGTGAGTTGAGCTGTGTTTTTAATACAAATCCGGCAAAGCTAGCAGATGTTTGATGCTTCGTACTGTGTGCTGGGACTGTACATGTACTGTTGCTGAAGTTTGGTGCTGTTCTCACCATTAATTGTGGCTTTTTGATGGCGGTTTCTAGTTGGAGACATAAGCTGCAGTGTATTGTTTTCGTGCGGTCATTTCTGAGGTTGCTAAAACTAGCTAAGCTAGCGGTCAGCTAACTTGACCTCTCGAGGGGGAGTCTTACTCGGTGTCAAGATGTGTTAGACCATGGATTAAACTTACACCGGAATATCCCCGTTTAAGTTAGCCGGGCGCTAAACCGGAAGTCAGCTGGCTCGGTCGGTGATCCAGGTGTTTTCATAGCTGGGAAGTCGAGCTTTTTTTGTCTTCACTGAGCAGCTTTCATACGAATGAACAGGGCTCCACCTCTAACGTCCTTAATAGTCTGCATCGCAAATTCTTTCTTTGTTTACACAGCAAACCCATTATTTTCCCATTCCCACTGCACACAAAAGCCTGATCTTAGTGGGTTTAAGTTGGATTTTAGAGCAGTGGAAAAGGGGTACAGGGGACAGTTAGTTTCCAGCCGTGTTAGTGGTAAAAAAACGCATATTTTTGACAAGACGTCGTCACTAAAACCAAGTGTTTTCTGTGCCTAAAGGCCCCCCACACACCGGGTCCGACGTCGGACGTCTGAAGCGTTAGGAGAGAGTCGGACGAGTTCGGGAGCTTTTCTGTTCGGTGTGTTCAGCTGTGTCGGAGCCGCGCGGAAGCGCGAGGACGGCATCTGATCCGACTGAACATGCGAAGTCGGACGTCTGAGTTAGGACGCCGTCGGATACTCTGATTGGTTGTTAGCTAGCTGTTCAGTGACCATTCTGATTGGCAGTGTGCCAGCGAATCAGCGCGGCGTGTGGGAGGGGCGGCAGAAGTGACGATGGTAAACAAACCACATAAACAGAGACGGCACAGAGTTACAAACAACACTTCACCGTTCGTTATTTTGGGGATAAACCAACGTATGTTTGGAAGCCATGGCTGTGTGGACCGAGGACTTTGAGGAGCAGCTGGCTGCCCTGGTGGAAGAGAGACCACCGTAATACGACATCACGCAAGTAATGCCGAGCTAACACTGTGTGTGCTTTGTGTTGATAAGCTACGGTCCGCACTCCGTTCTGTCATTTCCATGTTTTGGGTGACTGGCACGAGACTAGCGCCACCCGATGTTTAGGAGACTTATTGCAGAACGTATACGCTGCTGTGTAGCCGGGGCGGTGTGTTTCAATGTGACTTTTCTACCGAACGGATCCGACGGAGTGGTCGGAGAAGGAAGTCGGATAAGGAAGACGTCGGACCTGGTATGTGGGGGCCTTTAAGCTAACCAGACCACAAAGTTTGAACATATCCGTGGTTTGAGGTAACGTACACTGCCGACATTTATTCCGCTGTTGTTGTTTTTATCGTCAATTATTAGCAGCTGAAGGTCTGAAGTCTGACAGCAGCCTCCGTTCAGTCATTGTATGCAGAGAACTGGCCTCCTTCCTCACTTCACCTCCATGAGATGCACAAAAGAAAAGCTGCAGATGTGTTTCTATCACATATTTGGATGTTCATGTCTCTGTGTGAAATCCTCCTGACCAAAGATGCCACAGAGAGCATTTAAAATTCCTCCTACACTAAAACACTATAGTGGAAACAGAGGGGGCTGCATATGAGAGGACACGTATAACAGGCTTTGGAGGCTGTAGGTAGCTCTGGAAATGACTCAAACTGTCCTGGAAAAAAATAACCCGTCTCTCCATGGAAACCATATTCAAACACGTGTATAGATTCACTGACGCTGTAACGATGATTGAAGAGGAGAGAGTCTTTTCTATCATCACTGGATCATATCCATAGCTTCCTTTATTAATCCACTGCCAGAGTATTAAACTTTACTTTTAATCACATGAGCAGCACAAACAGCCTCAGTCCTCATGAGAAAAGTTGCATAGTGCACCTTTAACATTAAATATTCATCACACTGCAGCGTCTATCGAGACAAAACATTACGCAACACTGCAAATAATATCATAATATATTGACTTTGTAGGATAATAATATGATCATATGACATCATCATGTAAGTGGTAAATGTTAAAGGGGCATTATGTAGTTTTGGAGAAGAAATTCTATAGAAATATAGATTTTTTTTTTTCCATAACTGAATAAACAAGCTGCTCTCAGAGGAAAACAAGGTCCCAGAACACTGTTTGAAGCTAGAAAGGTGGCAGGGTCCGCCACATATAAACAAAGTAAAACCGTATAAATTGTGTTGTCCTTTAAGGTCAGCTTGTTTATTCAGTCGTGAGGACAAAGAGAGGTTGTTTATTCAGTTAACCACATCGCCCAGCCCTCTTGGAAATATTAAAATCAGGATAGTGTCTTCAGGTAGAGACAGAAAACATGAAAACCAAACGATACTAAGCAGTAACGGCACAAACAAATGTTACCAAAGAGCTGTCGCTGCTGACTAACACACACCTGACTGAGACGAGGACACGTGTCGGTTACCTGGTTTGGGTTTGGAGAAGCATCCTCCCATGATGGGCCCAGGATGGAGGGACGACCAGGGAGAGAGGGAGGGAGAGGGGGGGAGAGGGAGGCGCGGGAGGCGCGGTCAGATCCTCGGGCCGGGCTGCGTGGTCGGGAGGTAACGATGACACAGAAGAAGTGAGAGAACCTGCAGGTCCGGGCTGGCCATCGCACACCTCAGCTCCTCCACATAATCTGTGTGGACAGACGGGGCGACACCATCAGAAACACGAGGATCAGCCGGATCTGTGTCGTTTGCTGTTGCTCAGGCAGTTTTAAAGAATCTGAAGATGTTTAAAGAATTGTCTGTTTTTCATTTACAACTTTTATTCTTCACAAAAAGTCTCTGGTGCTCCTCTGAAGTGAGGATCAGACGGCCAAGACGAGCCAGCCAGATCATTTTTTTCTCTGTGTGTGTCTATATGACACATGCCAGTGCTTGTAAAAAGGAAGCAATTGTGTTAATTAGGATTGTTTCCACACACACTGTTACCTTTGTTCATGCATATTGCATGGAAACCGTTAAATATTAACAGCAGCTCAGACACCTATTAACTTTCTCGTCACACTGCGCTTTAAAGGGAAGCAGGGGCCCCTTGAGTTTCAAAATCTCCCCCCTCCTCCCCTTGTTTTTTTTTTTTTGTTGTTGCCACGTTGCCCTCACATTTCTGCCAGCTCTGGTATTTCACCCACACATACAGTACTTAGTTACTCACTGGCTGCTACGACTCTGAGCAAAGACGCGGGATGGCAGGTGAACCCGCAATCCATCACCCAATTATCCTTTTGAGGTACAACCAAAAGGACTGCTTGATATTCCGAGCACATCTTAATGTCCTTGAACTTCAGGAAAAAGAAAAAAAAGAAAAAGTGTGCAGCGTTGAAAGGAGCGCTGCTTAGAAAAAGTTCCTGAGAACAAAATGAGAAATGGAAAAGATCTGCTCTGAGATGTGTTGTTGTGTCTGAACTGTGTGTTTGTCTGCAGGAGGCGACAGTAACTAAGTTACTAAGTAATAACTTTGAGATAAAGACACTTCTACTTTATGTGAATATATTAATTCTATAGGAGTTTATACTTCTGTACCAGCATGTTTCAGAGGAAAATATTGATCTACTCCCCTCATTTATTCGACAGCATATTGAAAAAGCATGATGAGCTTAATGAATAAATGAATAAATCAGTGAATTCTGTTGGTTTTGGCCCGTTTGACACATTTCAGATGTCTATGAGTTGTTGGTAACACTTTATAATAACCATCATTAATACATTTATAGTTAATTAAACTGTAGTTTATAGGTTTTTCCACTTTCACATACAATTAAATGCTTTAATAATTGAAACTTTATAATTGCCATCCAGATATTTATAGATGAACTTGTTATTACCTTTGCCGAGGAGGTTATGTTTTCACACGTTGGCTGGTTTGTTGGTTGCAATGTTGCTTTCATTAACAAAAACTATAACAAAAATGTTTGTTAACCGCCTTTGTGTCATGAGATGAGATGACGACGAGCTGCAAATAGACTGAAAAAATAAAACTATGACAAATATATGTTTTCATTTTGTGGGTTTGTTGTTTTGTCGGCAGCAAAACAAAAAAGCAAACAAACTACTGAACGGATTTCCACGAAACTTGGATGGAGGATTTCAGAATAAACTCCATTAACTTTTGGTGCAGATTCAGATAATTCACTTTCTTTAACATTGTGAGAAAAACAATCTGGCGTATTTAGGTGGCTGATGTTTATTCTGTGCCATTCTAGTTATAAAGTGAGTTTTCTTTCTGAGCTTGTCAATTTTATTTTCTCTGCCCAAAGAGGTAAAATCACCCGACAAGAGAAGAATCCAAACAATGAACACAGATTTATGTGGCAGGTTTCTTTTTTTTCTTCTTCTTTCCTCCACTAAACACGTCACAACCCATCAGATTGATCTCGTGACCCCTCGAGGGGGTCCGGCCTCTGGATCAGGAACCACCGGAACCAAACAAAGACGTTAAACCAGCTCCACCCTTCACCAGCACTGATATTAACAATCTAACAATGTAATATCTAATAAACCTGTCACAGCGGCCATTAATCTGCATATCCAGTACTTAAGCTTTTGACAGCTTCAATAATCAACACTGTATTTTTTATCTAGGTAGGAATGCAAATGCAGATCTTTACTTGTATTGGAGTATTTTTCCGTTAAGGCTCTATTTTCATGTCAGATTTTCCAAACTGAGGATGAAAATGCCTCTTTTTTGGTCTGTATTCCTGCATTATGCATTTATACTGTGTCTCTCAACAAAATCAGAATCACTTCCCACAGAGAGATGCCATGTATGAAGTCTTGTCCGTCGCATGGCGGCCGTTTAATAATTTGCCACCCCTGAAATTTTGATGAACAACAAATTGGATCGTGCTGCCGGGCTGCCGTCCTGGAGCTCCAGCAAGCCCAAGATATTTTTGTGCAAAACTTAAAGTAGGTTAAGCAGATTTGGTCCTCACAACATATGACGCAGATCCCACTTCGCTCACTGTTGGGCCTGTCCCCAAGCAGTGCTAATAATCCTGCCCGCAAACAAGCTGTCAGTTTCACTCACTTTCCCCTACAAATGTAAAACCTGTTACTGGAATGTCGGAAGGGAGAATTAGCAAAAACGCAGCTCCTGGTTGGTGGCGAGGCGGCTGAACGCTAAACTGACTGTGAGTGGAAAGAAAAAAAAAAAAACAGCAGGAATGTTGAGCAACAAAGTGGCTGTGCTCTGACCGTTCATCATTCAAAACTGCACTTGAAAAAATTCTGTGACAGTAAGCAGGGATGTCATTACCTTTCCAGAAAGAGCCCCTCGTCATTAAACGCGATCATCACCAACAAACATCAGCGGCAGGAAGAACAGATGCTGTAACATCCACATGTAGAAAAAAAACTTCACTCTGTCACTTTACAGACTTCCAATCGCTCTGACTCTCAGCAGCAGCTGAAGAAAAGAAGAGCTTCTCGCTCAGCGGCTGTTTTCCCCTCAAACAAGACAAACTCGAGGTGTCTGTTTTATTCGCACACTTGCTCGGCAGGTATGTCGGCCTGTTAGTTAACGATTAGGGGGCTCTCTGATCCTCAGCTGATAAAAGGAGAGCTCACGACAATCCACACCTCTGCACCAGTTTGCACGTTCTCCCGGTTTGTGAAATAACAAGATAAGTCAGAGGAATCGTCCCCCCTGGTTGCGTAAGTTGCTCTCTCACCAGGCTCTTGGCGGTTAGCTATTTTGTTTACCATCGGCTCAAGGAAGCGCTCGACGTGAGGGACAAGTGGGTGAAACTGTTTTCATCTTTTATCTTGAAAACATTTCTGCCTTTTTACTTATTTCCAGGGGAGGAAGTAGAGAGAAGAGTTTCAGGCCACGACTGAAGTTAGAATTATGCAAGTTCATCAACTGAGTCAACCAGATGTCCCTTCGAAACCCCAAGAGGCTTTCTGACTGACTTCTATTTACTCCATTGCCTACGTGTCTTAACTATAAAGGAATAGAGAAGTGGATTACAGTTGACCACAATCCTCGTTAAGAAGCTCTCGTACGTGACACAATCAGACATTGTGAGCGAGTTCATTCACACTGTCAGGGTTGACCAAGTTTGTAGGAATGTTTGCTCGTTGACGTCTGTGTTTAAAAACTAAAAAAACACGTGTCTAAAGTTTGACACATGATTTTTGGCATTAGGTCAAACAAACCTTTAGTTTTTAGGCTAATACATCGATGCCACGTGGCTCTAGATTAAAAAATTCAGCAGTGTTTACTGTGACGCTCAAAAGGACGGAAATCTTCAATTATTTTGTCATTTTTTTCCCTTTATAAAGTCGACCTAAACTTCCCAGTCCGTGTGAAGTTGATTAACAATGGCACCACAGGCTTCTATCAGGTCATTCTGCTGCTGCTTTGAGCGATAACCTCTCCGTGATGTCATGGAAAAGTAAAATTGTGGTCTACAGAGGGCTGCACACCCCCACAGAGGAGCTGTGCTTCCATATAACAACTCTGCTATTGACCGGAGTCTCAGCATGCACACAAACAAATACACACACACACAAACACACACAAGGGACCATCAAAACCAACAGAAACAGATGATGAAGATGTTCTAACTGTTAAAAAAGTTTCCCTTCAGATGAGTGTTTAATCTGCTCTTTTAGTTTTTTTTACGCGTGTACGTGTCGCAGCTCTGCGTTTTCAAGTGTTGTGATTTCATTTTTATCCAAAGCAAGCGAGCACAGCACATTGGATCTGGACCAGAGAGCAAATAACTTCCACACAAGCACTCCACATGTGCCAGGAGGGGAATAATGGATTTTCTGACGAGCACACAGAGCATCACATCAACACATCATAAAAACAGAGCTACATTTCCCCTGTAACTGTAAGAAAAGGAATAAATCAGCTTACCGGTGTGCATGGAGCAGGTGCACTGAGATCCTGTCAGACTCCCTGGTGCTCAGCTTCCCCCTGCGGAGCACGGAAGCATATTAGCACACGAGTCTCCTCAACAATCCCGTCCCTCTGCTGGGACCGGCTCCGTCCACTGGAGTATTCCCAGTCTGTGTGTCCCTCTGTGCTCTCCTCTTCTTCTTCTGCCCTCTTGATGCAGCAGAGGCTGTAGTGATTGTGTGTGAGAGTGTGTGTCTGTGTGTGTGTGTGTGTGTGTGTGTGTGTGTGCCCCTCACAGAGCCCCCCTTCCAGCAGCAGCAGCAGCAGCAGCAGCAGCAGACTGAGCCGAACCAGTCGTGGGAGTTGCTCTCGTTCACTGGCCGAGCCTGCAAATGCAGCACGGAGGACCTCTGCCAGCTTCTCAGCTGTATGCAGTATTGATGGAGTTGCTTAGGGGATGCTAACACAGCATGAATTCTCACCGGTTCCCCCCCCCTCCTCCTCCTCTCTCTTTCCCAAACACACACACACACACACACACACACACACACACACTCTCCCTCCTACAGGCTGCTTGCTTTTCAGTTCAGAGCCTTTCAGCCTCGCCTTCAGATGTCAAAGACCTGACTTGCCAGTTAAGCCCGATCAAACACTCGCTGCCCTCTCCACCGCGCTGCCCACTTATCACACTGTGCCGGATGTCTGTGCTGCAGCAGGAGAGCGTCAGACATTTATTGTATTTATTCTGACAACCAGGAGACACATAATAAAACATAACTCTTCAGACAGATGCACGCTGTAAACCCAAACAGCTCCCACAGTGTGCGTGAGCTGCACTTCTTCCAGTGTGTGCAGCAGAGGGGGGGGAAGAGTGGAAGTGCAGTTGCTGCAGTAAATCCCAGTTTCAGTCAGGGGGGGTGGAGCAGGATTACAAAAAGGTATATGTGGAGTCCTATAGAAACGAGCTCCCAACATGTTTCCACTGCTTTTGCTCCCACTGTGGTAGAAAGTGCTGGTACGAGGTCATTCACCTGAGAATCTCAGATCCATTTCACTGAAAATGATGATGAGGATGCAGCGTTGACAGTCTTCACATTGTTCCCAGAATGCTTCGCAGGAGATTTCCTCTGTATTCCTACAGTGAGCTGACAGCTGACACGTGTCGCTGTGCTTGCGTTACCCTCTGCGTGTGTTCAAGCACATGTAAAAGCATGTTTGAGCAGAGCATTACTGCACTCGGTAATCGACTTGTCAGGGCTTCCCCACACAGGCAGGCTGCTGGAGGAGAGGGTGAGTTGTGTTGTCGTTTCAACACAAATCCAGCAAAGCTAGCAGATGTCTGATGCTTCGTACTGTGTGCTGGGACTGTACATGTACTGCTGCTGAAGTTTGCTGCTGTTCTCACCATTAATTGTGGCTTTTTGATGGCGGTTTCTAGTTGGAGACATAAGCTGCAGTGTATTGTTATCGTGCGGTCTTTTCTGAGGTTGCTAAAACTAGCTAAGCTAGCGGTCAGCTAACTTGACCTCTCGAGGGGGAGTCTTACTCGGTGTCAAGGTGTGTTAGACCATGAATTAAATTTACACCGGAATATCCCTTTAAGAAGAAAAGAAATGTCCAGATCAGTTCTAAGCATCACGACGTACACGCAGTGCGCCGAAGCCAAATAGTGTATTAAGGACTAAGAGGATCTGATGGTGCCAAGTCCCTCCCCGAGACGAAATTCAACACAGAGGAGCTGCAGCGCTGGAATGCAACTATTCACTCCTGACCTGGCCGCGGGCTCAGAGACCCGGTGCAACACAAACGTCGGAGCACTTTTACTCCTTTTAGTAAAATACTGATCCATGCATCAGGCTGGAGATTAGATGGTTATCTAATGTCTAATTGTCATTGTATAAAAAGAACACAACAAAACTGTGTTTGTAGCATTTAGCAGTTACTGTTTTTGCTCAATTTTTAAACTAAATTTGTAGAAACACAGGAGCTACAGTGAGTTTAAAGGGGCACTGTGTAGAAGAATTTTAATATTTGCAATATTAATGAGGTAATAATAAAAACTCAGAGATGTTTATTTGCTCCATAACTGAATAAACAGGCCGTTCTCGGAGGAAAATAAGGTCGTAGAAGCTAGAAAGGTGGCAGGGTCCGCCACATGTAAACAAAGTAATACAGTTCAGTTTGTTTATTCAGTTTATTCAGTCATGAAAACAAAAGAGAGTTTGTTTATTTAGTTTGTTTAGACATAAAAAAAAAGTGGTAATATGAGGTAATAATACAAACTAATTCAAAAGAAACATTCATCTTTTCCACAGGTGAATAAAGAAGCTGTGCTCAGAAGAAAACACTGTTGAAATTGTCTCGTCAAAGGTCAGTTTGTTTATTGAGTCATGAAAACGTAAATATTTTGTTTATTTAGTTTGTTTAGGCAGAAAAAAATCAGTGAATGAAGATCGTTAACTTCCTCAAAACGTCTTTTTAAAGAAATTTTACTCTTCAAACTGTCCTCTAAAATCAAAATCACAAAAAGGAATTCATAACAAATGCAACTTTATTCTATGATGGTATTTCTACTCTTACACTGAGAGAAGTCTGATGTGCATGTTTACTGGTAAATAAAATCTCTCCTCTGTGGACTTTAAAGAATTAAAAACTACTGCAGCTGATTATTACCTCACATTACTTTAATAGTTAGTGAAAATAATCTCTCTGTTAACCACAAACAGAGACTACAGGAAGGTGTTTGATACTTTCAGTAACAGTGTGACTTAAAGATGAACTGCATTCATATCATTTCAGTCACAAGGTAAAGTCTTATAAAGGTATTTCAGGCCTCCATCTGCTCTATAACACCTCTGTCTTCAGGTAGTGCTTCGTCCTCCGCTTCGCCTGCGGGCTGTTCGGCACGCTCGGCGGCCTCTGGTCGAAGTCTGACATGCACACGGCGATGAAGAAGAGAGTCCCTCCGATGACCAGAGCCAAACCTCCAAACCATCCGGAGAACATCGCCTCCCCGTACTCCCAGCGTGGCATCACATCCGGAAAACCCTCGTCCCAGAACTCCACCACAGTTGTGTAGGCCACGATAGAGACGGGGGCCAGGGTGGTGAGCCCCGACACCCAGGACAGCACCCCGCCGAGGATGAGGAGCCGTCTCTTCAGGCCGGGCTGCCCCAGGCACACATCCACCCCTTCCAGTCCCGGGAGGACAGCCAGCAGAGCTAAACCTCCTGTGCCTATGGACACCGACATGAGCACCCTGGAGATCTGCAGGTCCATCGGCAGTGCCATGATGGAGTCGTAGGCCTTACACTGAATTCCCACCTCCTCCGTGTAGAGGCACATGTGCCACAGTCCGGAGAACCAGTTCTCCACTTCGTTCAGGTCGGAGTTCATCGTCTTCCAGAATGGGAGAAAGGTCGTGACCAGAGACGTGACGTAACCCCCGAACGTCACAAAGAGTGCGGTTCTTTGCATGGTTTTAGGTGTTAGAAAAACCATCTCTGTCCTCTGCTGTGCTGCTGTGACTCCTGTCTCACTCAGGTCCCAGATCCAGAATGGCTCTGAAGCTCGTCCCAACTTTGGGCCGGCCCACTCCTGCACCTGAGAAGTGGGAGATAATCCGCGACTGCTGCACGACAACGGACGTACTGTTTTGTTTCAGCGTTCAATATCATCGCAGTGAACAATGAACTCTGTTTTTACATGAAACCAGATACGTCCAATGGGATTCTGGGCAGCGTGCACACAAGTGGACTCAAATGAATGAAACATGAGCAAGCTGCACATGACGGGGCGCACACAAAAACAGAAGAAGAATTAAAAAGCTATAACGGCCTGTTTCTTTGGGGCTGTAAAATGTAGCCCATCTTTTTTTTAAAGTTGTTGTTATTTCAGATGAATTTCAGTTAAGACATTTCCACTCTGAGGAAATCGAACGAGGAGCTTTTGATTTGCCAAGTGTCTCGAGTGTCCTGACTATGAATAGCACTTTGTGCTCCCTGCAACGGTACTTACAAGAGAGTCCAAAAGAGTCCAACACTTTGTGAATTCCACTGAGGGTTTTCACAGATCCTGCAGTACAACTGGCAGCTCACAGAAACGTCAATGCAACGTCTCAGCATTTAGGTCAGCCTTTTATTTCTCACTCCCGATGACAAAATGCTCGAAACAACTTCAAGATAAAATGCCTCACTCATTCATAACATGCAGCACTTTCTTATAATCTGTCCATCTTATATAAAGGAGCAGTTCACCCAAAGTCATCTACTCTCCCTCATGCCGAAGGTGTGGTGAAGTTTCTTAGTCCACTTGCCATTTGCGTTTACTGGCACCTCAGTATTTAGTTGGTTGTAATCTGCAAGCACAACTTTTCCTCCTTGTCGCATACTTAAAGGGATATTCCGGTGTAAATTTAATCCATGGTCTAACACACCTTGACACCGAGTAAGACTCCTAATGGTGAGAACAGCACCAAACTTCAGCAACAGTACATGTACAGTCCCAGCACACAGTACGAAGCATCAGACATCTGCTAGCTTAGCCGGATTTGTATTAAAAACACAGCACAACTCACCCTCTCCTCCAGCAGCCTGCCTGTGTGGGGAAGCCCTGACGAGTCGATTACCGAGTGCAGTAGATTTTCGCAGCTAAAGGGTGAAAATGTCTGATTATTACTCCATGGAACGCTCAGTTCTTATTATCGAGAGCTGACAGGGAAAAAGAACAGAAGTAATGGAGTAATAATCAGACATTTTCATCCTTGAGCTGCTGAAATCTACTGCACTCGGTAATCGACTCGTCAGGCTTCCCTACACAGGCAGGCTGCTGGAGGAGAGGGTGAGTTGTGCTGTGTTTTTAATACAAATCCGGCAAAGCTAGCAGATGTTTGATGCTTCGTACTGTGTGCTGGGACTGTACATGTACTGTTGCTGAAGTTTGCTGCTGTTCTCACCATTAATTGTGACTTTTTGATGGCGGTTTCTAGTTGGAGACATAAGCTGCAGTGTATTGTTTTCGTGTGGTCTTTTCTGAGGTTGCTAAAACTAGCTAAGCTAGCGGTCAGCTAACTTGACCTCTCGAGGGGGAGTCTTACTCGGTGTCAAGGTGTGTTAGACCATGGATTAAACTTACACCGGAATATCCCTTTAAAGGAACAAAAAATCTAAAATCTAAATTTCTTCTCCTCCATCCCCATCTCTCTGCGAAAGTGGAAAGCGGGCTGAAGTTTCATAGTCCACAGAATTTTTCTGGAGCTTCACGGCAAAACAGCGTTGAAGCGTTCTCCTAAACAACTGAAGCAGATGGGATGTTATTTTAAAAGGTAGATAGAAAGGTAGAGAAGCCCTGTGATCTCAAATTGATTTGAAAAGACTTTATTTACGCTTTCAGCTCAGCAGCAACAATTAGGAATCTCTGTGCTTTTGAAAAATTATTCAGATTACACCGGACGAGCTGTATGGAGCCAGTTTATCTACTTCGGTTGTTTAGGAGAACGCTGCAACCCTGATTTGCTGCGAAGCTCCAGAAATGTTTTGTGAACTACAAAACTTCATCCGGCTTTCCATCAGCATGGGACTAAATTACAGAATGTTAATTTTTGACTTATTAACTTATCCTTTAAGTCATATAATGTAGTTTTACTGTTAAGGGCTGGACTGGAATTTTGTAAAAAAAAAAAAAACATTGAAATTCAAATCAAACATTCAACCTATTATAATTTAATCTCGCTCACTTCACTTAATATAAATCTTTGTAGGTGCAACACATCACACGAGCTGAAGGAATCCACCCCCTCAAACTGAGGAGCATTGTCTGACCTTATCATCTATAGATCTGTGGAAACTGAAACCTCTGAAGGACGTGCGGCTAATTTGACGAAAGGTCAAGATTTTAACCTTCAGCTTCTCTCACGTGGTGTATAGGTTACAGAGGCCTGAGTTTATGGTAAGGGTTCGTGTGAGAAGTTCAGATTTATGCTGGTATATTGATGAGAATACTCTTTTTAAACACATGCTTACACTGAGAAGTTAAAAAAAAAACATGATCACAAAGCCGGGTCGAGCAGCTGTGCGTAGAATTTAAAGGTAAGTTCAGTCCTCTATCAGTCAAAAAATCCTTTATAGGAAAGCTCTCTAAACTTTTTGGCAGACTGAACCGTTCATGGACAGCTGCCAAACGATTTGTTGGGCCAAATCTTTAATTACAGAATGAGGTGGTTTACTCAAGTAGCCACATTGGGAGCCGTGAGAAGGTGAGAATCTTTTGTGTGAGGAGCACAAGAGTTCAGATCGCTCAGTGGTTCAGAGACAGAGACACATTTTGTATAAGATTTATTAAGGCTTTAAATACATGAAACCCACATGGGTATATATTTAATAACAGCATACTGATGTGTCACTAAATACACATTGCTATAATGTACGGATAAAGAGACCTTGTCTGTTAGTAATGGTAAGAGGTGATTAGTATTACAAAGATTTGTAACATTTAAACAAGACGAAGAGCTTGAAGACAGACGCACATTCTGATTATTTTCATATAATGATTCTGATTCCTTGTACATTTAATCCAGGCATGTTAACTGTGAGCTGAGAGTAATACACGTGATGAATACAGGTATAAATAATCAATTCTATAGCGGAATTTAAGAATCTGAGCACAGAAAGACAGCTGAGGGCGACACATGAACATTTCGTTACTGTCCAAGTCAATACTGAGCAGAATAAAACCGTACAGACATTTTTCCTTCCGTGTTCTCAAAATAAATAAAAAAGACAAACTAAACATAAAAAAGGGAATTTTTTGGACCATTTAACAATAAAACTGAGCTTGAATCTTTCTCACTAAGATGAAGAGTGAGAGATGAGAACAACTTGATACTGCATGGATAAAAGAGGGTCGAGACATGCCGGGTCCACCGCAAAGAAAAAGTACTGCGTGTTGGGGACGAAGGAATGACTAGAAGTAGGCGGAGCGGAGATGTATGGCTTCTGCGAGAGGAGGAAAAAGAGCCCTCGGCTCTCGGCGTCATCCTAAATGTCGGAGCCCATCTCGGCACACTGTTTGTCTGATATGTGTGTGGCTAGAGACTCAATGATGTCCAAAAGCAGCAGCTGGCTGAGAGACCGCAGGTTGGGGAGCTTGGATACCTTTGGGAGGGGAGGAGAGCAAAAAATGAAAAGAATGAGCCATAATTTAAGACGATGGCCGTGTGCAGAATCGCATACTAACATACTGCCAACTGCATAATCAACCAGTATGTATTGGACACTGATTAAGTATGCAATTACGATGATTGTCCACACTGAAGTATATAAGTAATGTTGAGAAATACAGACTGACAGTTGATGTGACTTCCTGTATATTTTGCCTAATGTGGATCTTTGAGGTCGTACGTATGCAGCTTCCGCAGCCTAGTCTTGTCACAAACGGACAGGAAGTGGAATTTTATTGTGAAGTGTTCAATTGGGTGAATAAACGAGTGGATGGCAGCAGGGTAGCGCATCCTGCAGGCACCTGAGAAGCTACTAAACTCTGAAAATGAAAATGAGCCAATAGTCAAAATCTACACTACATATTATAGGCCGATATTTGCCTATCACAGATATAGAGATAAATAGACAGTTTGAAGAGATGTGATGCATTCTGGGACGGCTGTGTATGTGTAAGCTCATCCTGCCTACTCAGAAGTTCTTGCTAATCTATCTATCTATCTATCTATCTATCTATCTATCTATCTATCTATCTATCTATCTATGTACGACAGAGTATTAGGGCCAGACTAAGAGAAAAAAAAATATTTTGGAGGGCAAATTACGAGAATAAAGTCAAAATATTACGAGAAAAAAAGTCATAATATTACGAGATTAAAGTCAAAATATTACGAGAAAAAAGTCATAATATTACGAGATTAAAGTCAAAATAAAATATTACGAGAATAAAGTCAAAATATTACGAGAATAAAGTCATAATATTACGAGAATAAAGTCATAATATTACGAGAAAAATTCAAAAATATTACGAGATTAAAGTCAAAATATTACAAGAATAAAGTCAAAATATTACGAGAATAAAGTCAAAATATTACGAGAATAAAGTAGTAATGTTAATGAGAACTCTTCCTGCTGCGTTAGAATGAGGAATGTTGAGCGTAACTTGAAGAGTTGCGGCTGCTGGGCTCAGGCTAAGGCAACTGTTTGGTTGAGCTGGTCACGTCAGATCTTAACTCTATCGAAGCTTTTTTCTCATTAAAACGACGTTTTTCCCCTTGTGTTATTATTACATTATTCTCGTATTATTACGACTTTATTCTCGTAACATTACGACTTTTTCTCGTATTATTACGACTTTATTCTCGTAACATTATGACTTTATTCTCGTAACATTACGACTTTATTCTCGTTATTTCCCCCCAATTTTTTTTTTTTTTTCCTCTTAGTATGGCCCTAATACTCCGTCGTAATCTGGGCTCCTCTTACATACACATAAATACAGTTGAATTACATTACTTACTCAATTTGAGTTGATATAGCACATTAGTATGCGATTCTGGACACAGCCAATGAGTCAAACAGAGTAAAATGAGGAATAAGCAGCCCTTGATTGCTCATGCATGAAAAAATGAAGATAAACAGAAAGAAGCTAAACAAAAACACTACCAACGCTCCAGCGGAGGAGGGTGAGAATTGAGCGCTTCGCTGTGTCTCTGAATAACAAACGATAATCAGAGTGGCACTTTGACCCTCATCGTTATGTGATGAGGTGCTTGTACAGCCGGCCGGCCTGTAAACAGTCTCCTCTCTACGCAGGAGATGGAGGGCGATCCACTAGAAGGCCAAAGGTGTCAGTCCCCCCGCAAAGAAGACATGCCTAGAGGGTTAGCTCAGCTGCAGTGAGTGGGCAGCAAACCCCAAAGGCTCCGGATACAAGCCCACCCACCTTAATGAACTGGTGGACAATAATGTGCAGGCAGTGCTTCTTCATGTCCAGAGCCTGGGTCTTATCGGCCGCCTCCAGAATCTGAACGGGGGAGAAATATTGAGGGAGAGAAGTGAGTGTGGAAATGATTCATGCAGCATTTAGAAAAGTCTTGAAGTATGAGCCAACACTGTCAAATCAGGTCACTTCTCCCCCCCTGGGTAAAAACACAAATACCTGCAAGACATTCTCCACAGTGACGTTCATCTCCAGATTCTGCTTACAGTAAGCCTGCAGCCTGTTGTTGGAAAACCCGTAGTAATATGGTGCAGCGAACAGATAGCTGTCACGACAGGTTAAGGCAAAAACTGCTCGTGAAAACATGCTGAAAAACAAAATTAGGCATATTTTAAGCACCTTTATAGTCACTTTTAACTTTGCACAAAGGACATGAGAAACCGTGAATTAAACAGTTGGGTATTTGATCATTAAATGCAACACATAGGCAACTATTACACTGGACGTAAAGACAGCAAAAAAACTATTCTGAAAGTCTACATTTTGTTCCTTGTAAAGTAAAGAAGCACCCAATGAAATTACTTTTACCTCAACTGACAGTTCGGGTCTCAACAGAAGCGAACACCTCAAAGTTATAAGATAAGTATATTCTGAGCGTGTTTGCCTTGATTGACAGGGTCTCAGCTTATCACTCTGTGGTTTCAACTTTCTCAACTCCACCACTTCTCTGTCAGTCAAATTTGTATTTTATGGCTCAACGGTTGAGAGGAGCAGAGCAGAAGCTGTGTCCCATTTCACAGGCTGCCTTCATCAAAGGATGTGGCCTCATTATAATTTCTTTTCATTAAATTTGCATAAAATGTTGATAAGATGTCACAATAGTTGGGGCTCTGCCTGTGAAATACTTAATACTTAATCTGATGAATTAATCACAAAGCAGTCTGAACTTGAGAAGGATACAGCGAATCCTCTGGAGGCATGTTGACGTCACCATAGTAGATATAACGCAGCATGGACTCAAAGGCCTGCTTACTTGGAACCATCTCTCCGATGGAGATATTAACCTGACCGTCCTCGGGCATGAAGGAGCGAAACATCGCCTCAAAGTAACTGAAGAGTAAAAGAAGCACATTTAAAAATGTAAGACATACCAATGAGCTGAAATGAACCACAACGCCTCCAAGTGCTATAATGAGAAAATGATCACCTCCCAAAAATGTTGCACATTTTCAAGATCATAAGACGGTGTTGTCTCTACCTGGATCGGGCTGCCAGAATGGCTTTATGAGCAGGTCGTGGGTGTCCGTCTAACAGTAGGATAATGTCGCAGAACTCCAGCCCGCCTCCCTCCAGGTAAGCCTTCATGTCCTGGACCAGGGAGGTCCCGATGTCCACAGGCTGGTCCGAGTAAATCCTGGGTGGAGGCTGCTGCTTCCGTCTCACTATCTCAACAATCAGCGGGGTGGACAGACGTTCAAACTCCTTCGTCATGATCACCTGGTTAAAGTGCGACTCCTTCACCACAAAATTAAGGCAATGTTCCTAGAGAAAGAAATAATTTGTTAACATTGATGTCAGAATAAAATGTTTCTCTTTCCTCAGCAATCGCTGTTTTTAATGTAACGCACAAAGCTACAGAACAACTCAAAGTATAACATTCACTGCACTGAAGACATCCTGAACCGACCACAGGAGGGCAGTACGAAACAGATTTGCAGCAGGTGATGAATTATTCGCCAGCAGCGATCCAGACATACCTTGAGCTGGTCCAGTTGCAGCTTGTTGGCATTTTCACACACGCTGAGAACGTTCTGCAGGTCGACAGACGCCTCAATGTACTGCACACACAGCTGCTCCAGGCGGGAAAGCTTAAAACTAAGGGCCAGTTTGTAAACATCCATGATTAGAAGAACATCCTGGACATGACCTACGGAGAAAAGCGAGGAAAAGAGCGATTTATTAAGACTTTTCTGCAATTTCAATTTCACGACTGACCAACAGTGAGACAATGAGGTCAGAAGTACCTCTGCGTGGGTACTGGATCTTGTCCGTGTAGAGGAACTGCATCAAGACTTCAAAAGGCTGGGCCTCCGCTTCCCTGATGGCTACCTCTAGCAGCGGCTGTGTTCCTGATGGCCTGCTGCCTGCTGGGATATCCCTCGGGCCTCCAGCTGCCCCTTCATCACTCTCCTCGCTGCTCTCCTGTTTCGCCTTCTGCACAAAGATTATGTAACAGTTTTGTTTAACATTCCAGCTGAGGTTCCTCTAAAGCAGTGACCTCCTACTGTTTTTAAAATCATGTTAGTTGTTTCATATTCCATCGTCTCAGTGGAAATGAGGGGCTCTAACCTGTCTCTGCCTATCCCAGGCCTGCAGGATTTTCTTCCGCAGCCACTGACACCTTGCAGTCACTATGGCAATATGCCCCAAGACTCTCTCCTCCCTCTGTAAACAACAAAACAATGAGTCAAATAGATGGAAAAAAATCACCTCAATTACGTGAAAGGCCATCATCAGTTTTGAGAATCACATAAAGATCAAACCCACCTCGCCCAGAATAAACTCCACATCACAGAACTGACGATTCTCCCACAGTTTGCCATAGTCCTCGTGGAGAGTACACTTTGGGTAGCAGGAGAACTAAAAGAGGAAGATTATATTGAAAAAAATCTCTCAAACAAACATTAAACTTTAAGTAAACCAAGTGTATAATGTTTTCTTGAGACAATAAAGACTTTTAACAGCAGTGCACTAACCTGGAATCTGTACATCTCCCCACTGCGCACATTGTTGTCCACAGTTCCTCCAAAGATGTACATGGCATCTTGAATCACGGCAGCAGCATGGAAGAGTCTCCCACTGGGCATCTATACGTTCAAAAGAATTGCTTCAAATATGTAGTTAAGGATTTAATTACAAATGTGTTTGCATGCAGCTGAACAGACTATTTTTCATACCTCACTGTCCAGACTGGGGTGGATCACCTCCCAGGTCTGAGAATCCACATCGTAGCAGTGCAGTTCGTTGGGCAGCGTGTTGTCAGCAGCACCTCCAAATACATAGAGGTGGCGGTCGAAGGCAACCATAGTGTGGCCGTAACGTCTCTGTGGAGGCGGAGGGGAGCCCCGCAGTAAGTGTTCGGTTGGGATGCGTGTCCACCTGAGAAGATGACGTTATGATTAGTCCCATGTAATGCTGCCAACTATCGGACGTGTAACCGAGGTGAGTCGTCAGCACAAGCAAAGGGTGAGCTGAACTCACATGTGCCCCTTGAACTCAAACTGGAAGAGGTTGTTGGTGATCTTGGCTCCACTCTGACCAGAAAACACAAACATCTTGTCCCTGCATACGGCTACAGGGAAGTTGCAGCAAGATGGAGGAATCTCACCACTCTGATCGATCTGACGGACACAAAGGCAGAGGCAGAGACGTTAACACATACAGGACAGTGTTGGTGTGTGTGATAATCTCAATGTTCTTCTGGTTATAGTATAATAAAGTTTATTGTACTGGCCTCCTCCCAACAAGCATGTTCTCGATCCTGCAGACTGATGGTCCACATGTCATTCAGCCTGCACAGGATGATAATATTTCTCGTTATTATATGTAGGCAAGACAGAACCGGCTTGAATTGAAAGTGGTGACTGGCTAAACAGCTTTGCTAACTGCTCATTTCATTACTTATTATTTAGAGGCAGGGCATACACAGAGAGAAAGGGAGGCGGCAGAGATTACGTGTTGGCTTCACAGACTGAGAGAAATTGAACAATGAGTGCCTGCGGTGATTCGGTGTATAACCGAATGATACAAAGCTTTAATTTAAAAGCACTCTCCATCAAGACCTGAGGGAACACATCCAGAAACAGAGTGAGTAGCTGGAGGAGCTCCATTTTAAATGTGTCCTCTGTGTCCCTTTAATTGAACACTTTATAACGTGCTTGGCTCTCTCCCTCGTCGCATGTGTTTTGTACTGAGGAATACAGAGGACTGATAGAGAGCTTTCAAAAACAATCACCTGAAGCTCAATATCAGTAAACCAAATGAGTTGGAGGAGGACTACAAAGTTTCAAATATGGATTTGTTGCAAAGAAGCTAGAGGGAAAATTTAAAAACATGGTTGCTTCACACACATCTTCAACCTCCAGCCACAGTCATAAAAAGTCAAACATACCTGGCATTTCCATCATAGCCAGCAAATATCCAGAGTTTATCACTATAGACTGTGGCCCCATGTGCAGACCTGGCCACTGGCAAGCTGGAACAGAGACAACGGACAGCAGAGTTGAATTCTGATAGCGTGGTAGCTGAGCTTTCTGTTTTTACAGATTCAATGTATTGATTTTATGCCCAACACATCCAAAAATAGTTGTGTTACCGGTTGCAAAAAGACACTTTCCAATGCTGCTGTGTATGTGCCTTTTAAATTATCTACCCCAAAGCAGTAAAAACAAAAATAGTGTTTGAATGGACTGTTTTGTTGTTGTTGTTTTAAGAAAAAGCGAAGATAATCAGCGATAGACCGTCTTTAAAACAATTAATATAAAAAATCATTAATAGAAACAGAACTAAAACATCTTTAAATATACATTACCTCCCATCCACTTTCCACTCAGTCCACTGTCCTGTTGCAAACTTGTACTCAAAGAGGTCATTTTTGTTTTTCAGGTTTGAGTTGGAGTATATGTCACCAGTGTAGCCACCTGAAAAATATCAAATCAATCATTAATATCACAGGTTATGATGGGTGTAATTAATATTTAATGATGAAGAACATAAGCTCAGAAATGTTACCAAAAACAAACATGCTGCTGCCATAGACAACAGCTGAGTGGTGATATCTGGGAGCAGGTGGAGTTCCAGTGGTGAAGGCTCTGCAGTGAATATGATACAAAACCAATAAATCACACTGCAAAGTCTACAGATCTTTAATTTGCTCATTTGTTGTACATTGCTGTAATCATACCGACACCATGAGCAGTCCTTCACATCAAAACGGAGCAGGTCATTCAACATGTTCTTCCTATTGGGTGACAGGAAACATACATGAAGGTGATGTAGTGTACAATAAGTGTAAAGCAAAGATTCAGTACTACTCACCCATTGTCTCCCCCAAACACGTAAATGGCATCCCTGTATGCCACAACAGTGTGCTTACTGCGCCTAAAACAGAGCAAATGAGGTTCAGGATGAGTTGAGACTGCAAATATGCAGTGAAGTCAGAAGAAGCTGCATCTTCTCATCTGTCAACATGTTACCTTGCGCCGACAAACTCATCACACGGAGGCAGTCTTCTCCAGCGATGGACAGTCTCAAAAGGGCCAAAGTTGAGGGTCAAATATTCCACGCTGTCGGAGCAACTGTGGTCGAAATCAACACTCGGTGCCACTTTGGTTGATTTACAGGACATTGTTGCTAACTCATCCAGCTAAGTCATTCCTCAAGGCCACTCATCTGCAGGGGCGTCCACAGCTAACGCCATCGTAAAGTCAGTCCTCCAGTGCGAGAGCTAAATCGGTGTTTCTGACACGGCTTTACACCTGTATAGATAAGCTAAAGTCCGCTTTATCTACGTTAGAGGATTATAAGCTTCCGGCTAACTGTTAGCTACTAGCGATGCTAAAAACTAACACTGACTAGCCACATAGCTAGCTCTGGCTAGTAAGCTACGTTTGAGCCACTGCTAAACGGCAAACAACAGCTATAGCGAATGAGAATTTAACGGATAGTGACTAACGTTACACTAAAATATCTCCTTTATACGGCAAAATAGTTAAGCTAGTGAGTGTGGTAACGAGACGAGTTAGCGGCAGGGATTATGTCACGAAGGTATTAGCCTCAAAACTAAAGTTACACTAGCAAAACAACAGTGCTGTCATCACAGAGCACGTTCAGCCAGCCACGCCCCCGAGCGCGAGACTGTCGCGTTCTTCTTCTTCGCGTTCTTCTTCTTCTTCTTCTTCTTCGTCTCTAGTTTAAACCGTAAACCAACGTGTAAAGGTGCATGGCGCCACCTACTGTACCGGAGTGTAGAGCCTCAGGGCTTCTTGTACCTCAGGTTGCATAAATAAATAAATAAATAAATAAATAAATAAATAAATAAATAAATAAATAAATAAATAAAGTGATCTGTGAGTTAAGAACAAAAACAGAAATGTGTCATGCATATAAACTAGCCAGAGGGGTTTTTTCACAGTTGTTCTGAATAATGGTTTATAACTGCTCTGCAACTTATAAACCCTTTATAAAAGTGTGTTTTATGATAAAGTGGTACTGAATGTAATATATTTCTACATGTAGTATTCATATAATAATATGAGTGTGTTCATACACACGTTAGATCTTTATCGAGATGTGCATTAGTGGAAGTATGCGAGGCTTTTTAAAATGGTTAGCTTTTCTCTGATTAGGATACTTTTGCAGGTAAAGAGGATTGTTAACTTAAATGATAATATAAGATGTAACCCAGGAATTATATTCAATAATATAACATACATTTGTATTCAAACAGTTTTTAATTGTTGTAATTATACAGTTTTGATAAGAAATACTCACCCCTCCTTGGACTTCCTCATTACAACTGCTGGATTAACTGTTACCTCTGACCTGTTAATTGGTCTTTGCCATTTTTTTCTGTATTATCTACAACTCAACCTCGTTATATATTTGTTTATTCCCAATAGGGCCCTGCCAGCACTGATCTACTCACCCGAGAACTGGTGGTTTATCTTGGTCCACAGTTTCCATATTAGATTTGTTTTTTTTTTTACGTTTTCAAAAATACACAAAAAAACAGGGACAGTCTTGCTACCTATACATATGTAATAAGGATTAATAAACAGTCTCAGACACAGACGCTGTCTATTTTATGAATCAGACAGAACATTTAAAACATGCAATATTACGTATAACTTTCACTTTATTGTGGGGATAAAAAGATTATCATACATTTCCAAAAAAATGTAATAAATAGGGAGGTGCATGGAGGACAAAATCAGTAAATCACAGAAATGAATTAATAACGGAATCAATTACATTTAAACATAAATAGAGAAATTATTAAAAGCATAGAAACACAAATTAAGAAATAAATGAGAGATACGTTGCATAGACAGGAAAGATTAAGTTTAATTAAGATAATGAGGCCGTGTAATCACATGCAGGTGGTGTTTAACACTGTAAGTCATTGTCATAGGGCCTTTCCCAGTAGGATTTACCTCACATGACTGACAATTAATTTTATTTTTGGCTCACTATGCACCAAAGTCCCACCGGTTCATCAGTGTGCCTGCCAAAACACCTGGCGAGGGTGAAAGCTGTTAGGCTCAACATTGTGACATCAGGAGACAGTGGAGGAGCAAAAATGTAATAGCATAAAACATATATCATATTGTATAAAAGTGTGAGTTAGAAAATTATTTCCTCTTGATTGCATAGTGCTGTTCTTGCTTGTTTAATTCATTTCATGTTAGACATATTATTTGTCAGACCTTTTCACGGCAGACATTTTGACATGTCTTGTCAGGAAAAGCAGATAAATACTACATTTGATTTGCAGAAGTTGGAAGAGGAGCGATCGTTAATGTTATTAGTTGCACCTGTGCTTTTCCTGGTATGACATGAAAATGTGTAAAAGGTCTGTATTTACTCACCTGTTTCTTTTTAAAGGGGCACTATGGAACTTTTAAACACCTATATTCTTGAACTGTAGGACCTCTGGCGGGCGACTGACTCTTTTTGATCTCACCCCAACAAAACTGAAAATACACAGAGCTTTTCTCAAATGTTTACACATATAAATGTGGACATATGCCTTTAAAGTACATCTCATGCTCAGGAGGTCTAAGTTTGAACGGTAAACCCCTTCCTTGAGTCAAGAGCTCCGTCTCTGTTTGTTTATAGGCCTGTAAAAAAGTTGCATTGTGCACCTTTAAATGACGTCTGATTTTGTCCTCCATAGCAGTAAAGTTGGACGTAACACTTACATTCAGTATCTTCACATGTGTGTTTGAGCCCTTAGTCAGGATTCACATTTTAAGAAATTAATAATTTCAACTTTAGGGGTGAACATCAACGTTTACTCAAAGTCAAGTCCCATTTATTCTTCAAGCAGCCTTAAAAACTTGGCAGGGATGGCAACATTTATTTTCAGTATTCCATTAAGGGGCTTATAAAATTAGTCCTAACCTTGCTTGTTCACTCATCTACACCGTTAGCTCACGTAGAGAACAATACTCAGACTCATCTGCGTGTGGTAAACTTGTTCAGTAGTCGTAGATTGTGAGGTCTAAAGTATTTTTTTTTTCTCAAGCACCCATCAGATACATTACAGCGCACGATGCAAACAAGTCTTCAACAAAATGAGTCATAGGATTGAAATGTGACAGAAACCTTGAACCTTTCACGCTATCAGCCGCACAGTCAGACGTCTTTTAATACAGTCTGTCGGAGTTGAATTGGCCCCTCGTCACCAGTTAATGATGTCTCGGACGTGGCCCCACAGCCTGGTGATCCACAGGTTGACCCCGAGCTCCGTTAAGTACTGAAGCTCCGGCGTCAACATCTTACGGCACAGCTTCCGATGTGCCTTGTCCACATTCTTCTTCAGGTTATAACCCATGATGGACTTCTCTCCGATTGGCTGCCAGGGCTGCATGGCCGTCTCTTGGATGCTGCCTGCCTCTACAGCATGACCCCCCTCGATGCAGATGGATGCCATCTCCACGTTCCTTCTCCTGAGCTCTGCCACGTCCTCGGCCATCCGCCGCCATCCGTACGCATCGACTTTCCTCCAGAAGGTCTTGTTGAAATGCTGGTATAGCTTCCAGTCAATAGCGTTCCACTCAAGAGCCCTGGCCCTCAGCTCAGGGGTCAGTTTGGACACGGTGGATCCCTTGCGGGCATTGAGCTTGAAGAAGAGCAAGTCGTCCATCTCCCAGCAGAGGGCATCCTTCAGCAGGATGAGTGATTCCTCAAAGTACTCCACCAACATGACCAGCTGAAAACGGTCAGTTATGAACTTGATTCCCTCCTCCACCCGCGGATCATCCAGCTCCAGAGTGTTGTCCTGTCCAAAGTCGAAGAACAGCAGATTCTTGAGGTAGAAAGAGTTGAAGCCGGGGTCGAAGTAGTGATGAGGGTCACGTAGAAATTCAGTCAGCTTGTCATCACCCGGTATCTTCCAGGTGAAAGGCACCAGCCGGCCAAAGTAGTGGAAGGACGACTCAAAAAGCTCTGCGGGGTCTCTTAGGATGGTGATGTAGGAGGTGTCCATAGGAAGCAGCTTGGCCACCTCAGGTGCGTTGAAGCGCATGTGATTACAGATAACATTGAAGCACATTCCAGGTCTGTGGTCTTTAACCTGGGAGCGCTGGAAGAGAGAGGGATAGAAGAAGTCATTTCTGCTGTCAGGGAAGGCAAATTTGAGCCGGTGCTTCTCTCCAAAGCGGAAAAGGATGTTGAGGAAGGTGCTGCTGGCTGTTTTGTGGGTCTTCATGAACATGATATCCACTTTAGGAGTGCAGGTTTGTTGTGAGCTGTTCGTGGTTGGTTTCGGGTGGATCTGGGACGGCCGGTGGGCACATGAGTAAGGCACTGGAACCCTACAGAGGAAAACAATCACACGATAAGTGTCCCGACTGTGCCACTCACGCTTCACTTTACACCTTTTACTGTTCCTTCATACCCTATTATATAAATTACTAACACTGATCCCTCTCTTTACTAAACTAAATGCTTGAAAATGTAAAGATCCCAAAAAGATTATGACTTCTTTAATATTTTACTGGAACGTATATATACTGTATGTGTCACTGATGATCTTGTTTGTTAATTTTGTTCTCTTGCCTATATTTTATTTTAAGGATGTTCAAGATAGATAAAATACAACCAGGTCACAACTGAGAAGGTGAAACCAGAACAATGTTGCATTTTTGCATGAAAAATGTCTCAAATTATTTTGTTTCAGCTCTAAAATACAATAACGATGTTAGATACGGTATGTTTGTGTACACCGGTGTGATGAGTCTTACTCAGGCAGACTGAAGTGGACCTGTGGAGTGGAGAGGCAGTACAGCAGGATCATGCAGCTGGTCAGGAGGGTACCCAGGACCAGGCCTTTGCACATGGACCTCCACTGCCTCCCTTTCTTGCCAGCCATGGTCCAGCAGAATCAAAGATCACCTTAAAAACAAACACATAAGATCATCATTATCATCGGAGTATTCATTTTCTGACTGCCAGCTGCCCAGATGTTCTTTTGTTTATCTCAGGAGAGGTACAAGAATGTTCTGTGCTTTTAAAAGGCACAATTACAACACTTTGAGTGATTTATTAACACGGTTACTTAAGATTCTGCATCAACATCTATAAGATAGAAAACAATCCAATGCAATAGCATGAAACTTTAATATACATTTCACAAACCTTATAATGTTTGATTTAAAAAAAACAAAAAACTGTAGCACTGAGGCGTCAAATCAACAAAGACACAACTCTGACCGAGAGGAAAGGACTGGATTTACACTGTGTTTGCACTAGATGCTGTCGTGCTCCCTGTTATTTGGGAGAAAACAAGTGGCAGCTCCAAAAACCGTAATTTCTTCCGTGAGGTGCGGCGCTGTCATCAGGTGGACCGTAATTTAAGGATGCTCGAGGATATTTACCCTCAGGGAGGAAGATTCTCAGTGTTTCTGACACAGTTTCACACCGAACATCATTCCACTCGGCTGTCCACATTTTAAACACCGGGTGGAGTTGAAATTGTACGGTGAGCTACAAAATGACATACTTACAACCTGAAATGATGATGAACCCCGTGTTACTCAGCTGCTCCATTAAATAATGCATTACCGTGGAGAGTGATATTGCTTTCCCCCCCTGCAGACTGCAGTAAGACGAGCTGCCTGCTGACTCAGCTACAGAAACACAGTGACACTCACACCTGAAAGTTGCAGCATTACGTGACCCAACGTGACCCCGATACAGAGCAGAATCTGAGGAGATGTTCTGAACACACATGTAGGTCAACACTGTTTGACGGCTTGTATTTTCATCGCTGTTGTGAAACGATCGTAGGTTTGGGTAATATTTGAATCAGATTTCAGTGAACGTGTTATTCAGCACAATCAGCAAATCATTTGAGTTTTCTCTTAATTTTTTGTTCTTTACAGTTTTTTACAACCGCTATGACCCGTTGTTCAATACTTTTAACGCTTTTTCAAAACTCTTCACACAGTTACCACAACATCAGCCTGTGTGGGCTATACAATTAACACAATTCTTCTTCTTTTGACACAAAATACACACATTTTACACGTTTAAAATTAGTTTTAACTCCTTTTACACACAAGCTCAATCAAGACCAAAACAGTAGATGTTAACTGGTGAATTTTCAATTGCTTTCACACGGTTTGTCAAAACAGAAAACCTCATGTTCAAAACTAATGGATTGAAGATGACATTGATCACAGCTGACAACTGCCAGGGCTGAAAAAGGCAAGAAGATACTTCCCAAGATGCCCGGCCAGAGAAGACATCAGGTGTCATGTCGATGAAAATATGTGGCCCAATGCTGACGACCGAGCAGATTAGCTTTTTTTCCTTCCACTTTCACAGTGATTTCTTTTGCTCCTTTTTCTTTTTGTGTATTTGACAATAGAGTAATGAATGACAGCTAAATGCTGATGTTTTCCCTCTTTACTCTACTGTAAGTCATTTTCATTTGCAATACAGTAAAGTGTTTACTGCAAATCCTGTCATTTACTGTCTTCTTCTTTCATAAACATTCTGCAAAGCTGCTCTGATGTGGGTCGTTCACTTTTTGTACTGAGTGTTCATTCATCACAAACACTGATTTACATGTATGATCAATACAATAATCTGTTGATTGTAAAAGAAAAAGGAAAAAAGTAGATTTGACACATGCAAAGTGATTCAGTTTGTGTTATTCCATCAGTTGTCAGTGTTTTTTATGACACTGTGCTGTGACTGACTCAATGTTTCTGTTGGAAGACAACGTGTGTCAGTGCTTTGGTAGATTTGGTGAACTGTGTTAGTGTATTATTGTATTTTGGAAGTGTGTGTCTGTGTTTAGTTACACTGCGTGATTTTGAGCATGAAATTAACTGTTTGGGGAATTGTGTGTTTCAGGTGTGATGTGTGTTAACAGTTTTGAAAAAGTGTTTAAGGTTCTGACAAACGGGTCAAAAAAAAACTGTAATTTCTACCAGTGAAAATATCCTGAGCTCATCAGGAGAGGACTCCGATTACTGTAAACTGGGATGAAAACAAAGCAGTTTATCTGGGTGTGTCACCTTATTAGTGGGCCTCGACAAAGAGTGACAAGGAAAGATCTGAATGGTATTGAGATGAATGATGATTTTTTATTTTTCTTTAATGTTTGCTTTTTTGTGACGTAATAGATGCTGACACATCGCTTAATTGTGTATTATGTGATGGCAGGATGCAAATGTTTGTGTTTGTCTGCGTTTTTAAATACTGATCCGACATAACAGACCAACTCATGCCAGCCCCGGTCAGAATATGGTAATGCAGTATAGATTTTTTTTAAATAAATGACTTATTTCAACAGTGTGATATTGTGTTTGGGACACTTTCCCTCCTCTTAACACATGAAGTTAGATCTCTGTGATCAGGTTTGTGAATCACACTCTGGATATGAAACACATCCATGACGCACTGTGACTACGACAGCCGGTTTTAAATCCCAGTCTAGTCTTAAGTGTGGTGTCTGTATTTTTGGTTTCCAGTGTGTCATTTATTATTCATTTTTGGATTTAGTCCAGCTTTGGGTTAAGGCTTGAGATGGATGTCGTCAGACTTCACGTTGGCTTGAGTTACTGCGTGTGTCTCAGTCCTATGAGTTGGGTTTTAGTTTCGGTCTTATCATCCGAGCATTTACTCTCCAAACGCTGCTATTTCTGCTCTTTGTCTGGACTCTGTGAAGGGACTGTTATGTGAGAGGGCTTTTCTCTCTGCCATCAGAAGCTCCTGTGTTGGAAGACATTTGAGGAGAAGGTTGAACAGTTCGGGCTGAAATCCAAGTGACATTATTTTCCCCCCTGCTGTATGAAATAACCTCCAAACCCTGAACTTTAACTTGCTCAAGTTTCCCCTGAAAAAGAACCGTCTAACCTCAAAATATGACCTTGTGGGATGCATAATAGTTTAGCGTCATCTATTGTCCTGAAATATTCTCACCTTTCCAACATTAGAAGTTCCCACAGGCAATGTCAAGGCTCACATTTAGCCCTGGAAATGATCAGCCCATGTTTCGTATGAGCCCAGAGACAGGTGTATTGTTCTGGAGTAACACTGTTTAACAGAGTAAACACAGTTGATAACATAGCTGAGGGTGTGTGTAAGTCTAACAATCTCCTAACATTTAGTGATAAAGACTAGTATCAACATTATAAAACACAAGGAGAAGGATTTCTTACCTTCATTCATGAATGAAAAGAGAAACTAATGGACGTGTTTCTTGTCCAGCAGCATCGTGTTTCTCTCCTTTGCATCCAAGTCGATCTCCCTCCTGCAGCTCTTCTTATGTCTGATCTTGACATAACACATGCTGTTATAGAACCGGCACAGTCCCGCGCTCCCCTTATCACATGTCCACGGCCACGGAGCTCATTCATCTGGTTGCTACTCCTCTTCTCCTCTTTCTCTCTGCGAGCACACCTGATGCCTCGGGCCACCTGCTGCCACCGCCAACCCCCACCACAACTTCCAATTCCAAAAAACTGATCTTGCTGAATAAAGCACTGGAGGGAGGCTCATTTAGCCGCCTGTGACGTCAGGGTCTCTGTCAGGGGACATGCACTTGTCAGTGAAAAAAAGAGAGGAGGGAAGGGAGAAAGGGGAGAGGGAGGGAGGGAGGGAGGGAGGAGAGAGGCTGTATAGTCCCTATTCTGTGTCTACATACAGAGGGCTATTGAGTGTAGACACTGGAGTCTGAGCTGCAAGCTGATAGGAGGGGTGGAAAACAGCATAAAAAAATAAAAAAATGCAGAAACAGCACAAAGGCTCTAATTGTACCACTTGATCAAGACGTCTCTGTGTCTGTATTGTTTGAAATGCTTATGTAGCATCAGTGTCTATAGATGCTGTAGGAGGAATATACACACATATTTTAAAGCAAAAAATAAATAAAATTGCAGCCTGGAATTCGACGCAACTATGCTGTATAAATTATTGAGATTATGTTTGTATCAGTTTGTAAATGGTCAGTCTTTGTCCTCCCAGTCTTTTCCTGCAATGTTTGCATTAATCTATGAATATTTCAACTCTGGGTCCTGTAGGCGATGACATACAGTAAACTCTTGGGAACCTGCCGTTCTCAATACAATCTCTCGTGCGGGACAAGCACAGACATTTCTATAGAGAAAGAAATGAACAATCAAACGAAGGGTGACAGTCTATTTGGCTCTGCTCGCCAGGATGTAGCAACATGTGGTCATATCGCTCCATCGGTTACAGTACGTGTGAGCTCTGTCTCTCTCTCTCTGCACTGTGACCCCGATTCATGCAGAGGCACGCTGGATTTCATGCTGCTCGTCCCACACTCGTCATGCTCCGGCACCACACTGCTGCTTTTGTTGGGCAGGGAGGGACCCAGAGTGCCAGGCTGAGACCCGGACCGGGTGGGCATGCGTGGAATGCAGATCAGGGTGAGAGGGGGCAGGGAGTGTCACAAACTGAATGCAGAGATTGAGGAGAGCGGGGCATGACTGGCCTGGCCTTTGGCCCGCCGCCGTCACTGCAGCATCTTCAGGAGGGCGGAGGGGCTTCTGCTCCCTCGTCATCAGCGCCCACCGCCCATGTGTGGACACATCAGTCAAGACGACCCGCCAACAGCAGCACAGCAGTGACCTCAGCCTCTGCCTACAACACAGATGTGGACACATGGGCCTCATGGGACAGAGGCCGACTGTATCCCCAGTCTGTGAACATCTTTTCTGATCCACACACAGCTGTGGGAAGTGACACCCGAGGGCAACTCTGCTATTTAGAGACTAATGCTCTGCTCGAAGCATAATTAATCCTTAGTTCTGATGAATAAGAGGCCTCAACTTCACTACAAGCTTCAGCTGGTTATGTTCTCAGTGATGGAAGGTAACCAAGTACAATTTTGAGGAACTTGTACTTCCATTTTCTGCAACTTTATTCTTCCACTCTTCTACAATTTGGACCAGGCCGACACATTCATACAAACAAATGTATAATTTACTTTTTCTTTTGATACCTGAAGTACATTAGATAAGGATGTTTTAGGATCTGATGATGATACATTTCACTCAAGTAGGACTTTTGGGCACTTTTAACAACACTGCTCGAGAGTCTGTGTGTGTCATCAAGGCAAAATGTGGTGTTGGAGACATCGGATGTAGCAGAACAACCACAGAAGCTTACAGGTGTGTAGATGTCAGAATGAGGGCTGACTGTGACGATGAGCAAGGGGGCCGAAATTAGGTGGGTGCCCACACGGAGAAACCATACGCCCCTGACCTACATTTGTTCTGATGCAGTCATGAAACTTGGCTGTAGCTGACCCATGAGTCCTGAGAACTCATGTACTCATGTGGGGAGGCGAGTCCTGGCATTAAAAGTGCTAAATTTCCAGCAAAAGAAAAAGTCAACATCTGCTAGCTTGTGCCATTAGCCACCAGGTTATTCAAGCGTAATTTGGGAGCTCAGTGGTTGTTGTTTCAGGTAGTGATGGGGATTTGAAGGCAGTACACACAGGGGAACAGTCGCCCAGGGGCAGGCTTTATAGATGGATAGATATTATAACAACAGTCCACATCAGGAAAGTCATAAGTTGTGTTTTTATTTTAAAATACAGACCATTTAAAGTACAGATCTCAACATAGGAAGAAATATCTTGTGTAATGTAGAACAATACATACAAACAACATCAAGGCAAACACTTTTACATTAATAATTACAGGTTAGCATGTTCCACATCCTGCATTTCATGTTGGAATTATGCAGCAGTCACTGCAGCCATATCACGGTGCACGTCGCCCACTCACGGAGCTCTCCGACACACCTACAGGTTTAATGACACATCAACCTGTAACGCACTCGACCTCAGGGAGTTAAATAAAGTCAGTCCGACAAATACATCATCAGATGATTCACTTTCTGGTCTTTTTCTTCTTTGATTTCTCCGCGTCGTCGTGGGCCTTCCTCTTGGCAGCCAGCTTGTTAGCCTGTAAACGGAGAGTGAACAGTGTTCAGAGGTCAGTGAACTCTGGGGGTTCATCGCCGGGCTTGAATGTAACTCTATACACTGCAGTTAAACATTTAAACATTCTCAGCCCGAGATAAGATGCCCGAACCCGAAAATAAAGAATCTTTTGTTAAGAATGTTTGTATGTTATCCGAACTAACAGTCTTATCTACCCATGAATCCATAATCAATCGATAACAAAACGGAACATACCTCTCGGACTTTTCTCTTCTTTCCGAACATGATTTTGTCGTAGAGGTACTTCTCTTTTTTCTTCATCATCATGATGGCGAGACGTTTCTCCTCCGCTTTCTCCTCCTGGTCCAAGCGTGCTTTGTCTTCTACCTTCATTTTGCCAGGTGTCACTTTGACTTGTAGAGACTAAAAAAAAAGATGAGATACGAGTTGAGAAGGATTCTACCCGTTCGTAGAAACAGGGAAAGACAGAAAAAGGGTTCAAACCGAACTTACCTTGCCCTGGGATTTTTGCTTCTCCATCTTTTTAAGATTCTTCTCTTCTGCCTCTTCCTCCTCATCGACGTCATCTTCCTCTTCGTTGTCATCATCTTCCTCCTCTTCGTCATCTTCCTCCTCCTCCTCTTCCTCTTCTTCCTCATCCTCCTGTTCTTGGGCTTTGGAAAAAAAAAAATAATAATAAAACATGTGAATGATTTGGCCATTGTCTCTGGATTTACATATATAGAAAATTATGCATAATGAATTGTGTAATAAAGTCGTGAGACAAATACATCAACACCCAAATTCTAAATTTAAATCATTAAAAAAGGTGAAAGGTGTCTGAAAGATGAGACGTCAGAGGTATATAGAGGTGTGTACCAGGTTTTTCTCCTCGTTGTAAGGCCATTATCTTCAGTTTTTCAGGTGGCACATAGTCTCCGTCCTTCTCCTCCACAAATGGAGAGAGGTGGGGCGGCAGAGTCACTCCAAGGAAGTAGTCCTCCACGGGCAGGAGGATTTTGGCGTTGACACAATCGTACACCCACTGGGGCTGGATGTAGTACCTGAAAAACAATCAGCATCGTAGTTAAAGCTACGAAAACAACCTCTTATGAGCCTTGTTTTTCGTTCGGCTAAATGTATTGGTGAGGGAGTTTGCCAGCATGATGGAAGTGAGGCGACTCTTTAAAAATGCAGAGCAAGATGAAGAAAGAGGGCATCAAGTCAAACGTGATGAAGAACAGGGTTGCTTTAAAGCGAGACGGAGAGAGATGACTGTGAAAAGATGCATTGTGAACCCTGTGGTAATGTAAAAGGAGAGCGGAGCACAATCAAGCAGCACAGACTTCCTGTATATTGCATTCAGAAATGCACTGTACATCTAACTGGTATAAAAGAGGTGCACAATACAATGAAAACCAAACATTTCTTTACCTGTTGATGTACTGTTTGTCGATGTTGGGTCTGTCAACGATTTGATGTGTGATGGTCTCATCTGTCACCTCGTATGTGCTGCCAATACACACAGATTTGTCCCAGGACACCTCGCCACCGAAACACCTGGAAGGCACAAAACATTGAGAATTAGATTTAAGCTTATATTAATTGCTTGGTTCATTATTTCAGCTCGTCTTGTGACTCTTCCTGCAGCGGCTCCCGCTCACCTGATGACAAAAGCCAGCGACTCTCTGGGCACTTCTCTGTTGAGGAAGAATTTGAGACCCTGGAACAGTTTTTTCTGAGCCTCGATTAGTTTTTGTTCCTTTTCCATGGTCTCCATCTTCTCCATGTCCTCCTGATAAAAAAGCATCAAGGAAAACATTTAATGATATTTCTGTACAGGTTTTGTATAACCCTCATAAATGATGGGCCACAAGAAAGCATGACCGTTAAAACTAAATTCAAAAAACACTTGTGCCTATATGATCGTAGGATATGAAGCTACTTTCCTGCACGTGTGGTTTGCAAATATTCAACACCGTTAACAAAAGCAAGCATTGCTTCAGAAACAAAAAAGCACGTCTTACAAATACCACCATGCTTCTGTGCTTAGACTTTCTCTTACGAATGTCCTCTGTAATTTGACATCCACAACAGCAGGTGGAGCTATAGGGACAACACATGTCGTCCTTAGCGACCAAACATGAAGCTGCAATCCCCCAGTTTCACACCTCAAATGGCTCTAAGCTTCTAGACAGAGGATATGCAACCTCTCACCTCTGCCCTCAGAGACCAATTAGGTTATCAACTGTTGTTTTTCCTGCATGCAATGATGACATTTCAAAGTATATTGACGATATACAACAACAATGCCCACCAATGCCATGTTTGTAACTTTTACAGAAAGGCAATATTCCAGTGTTGAACAGTCTCTTTAAATCAATCTCATAATACCAGTATTTTATTTTCAGTGTATTCAAAGACAGTGTGTGAAATTTGGTTTTCTTACCCCCTCAGCAGGAAACTGGTCGAGCTCAGCCTCCTCTTCCTCTGCAGAAGAAACCACCCGCGCCAGACTGGCACTCAGTGCTGACAGTTTCTGCACAGCCAAAAACCACAGGATTAGATCAACGATCGCTGACAAGCCTTTCCCCAATAACACATGTTTACATATCATCTCTGTTGATACCCAGAAGGACATGTGGCACGCTACATATTAATATCTTATCAATAAAACCACCAGATCCATTCAGAAAAAACAAGGCAGAGTTCAGACAGTCAGCGTGTTGACACAGCCGGGATGCACTTCTCTGTCAATAAACTAATCAAATTAATTAATATTAGACGTGTGTGCTGTTGTACAGTTTGCACAACAGCACACAACAGAAACGTGCAAATGACAAATACAATGCACACTCTAGTGTTTCGGGCTGCAAGGATTAAGTTTTTCCCAAAGCGAGCCCTTCTGCACGTCAGTAAACTGTACTTTCGCCCTGAGGGCGGTGGTGTGTCGGGAGTGTGTGATGTCCTGTTCTATTGAAGTTTTAATGTGTGTAATGACCATATTGTTTAGCTCTATAAGGTTATCCCGACAGCTGTGTTGGTTATGTGTGTAAGTTTGTCATGATTTTTGATAGCAGGTGGAACAACACAGGAGGATGAGCTGGATAATTATCTGGTTCAACTATGGTGGTTAATCAGCATGTGCAAGCTCACGCTCCTGGTTTATTAATTTTTTTGAGGTGAACATGGTAATTCTACTGTTTACTACCTGATGATTGTTGCAACAGGTTTGTTAATCATTAGTATAATATTTTGGACTGTAATTTTCAATGATTGACCAGAAATTCTTGTTTGTTAACTGGTTTATGCTTACATAGATTATAACCCTCATTCACAGAGTATTAATGTACTTATAACAAAAAAATCAGAGTCATATACAGCATGTCTTGAGTCAGATCACAGTTTTAAAAACCATCAGCAAAAAATGACATTTTAAACTTCCAGATCAGTGAAATAATGTTCCCGTTACTCTGGATATTCAACAGATGTCACTGTGATGAGATGCCATTTTTCAATGCTATGATGCCATAAATAATATTCTACCCACCCTAATTTTAATGAGGTGAAGGCAGAAATATGGGTATATAAAACCGAAATCATCTGTATGATTAGATACTATCAAAAGGTAGGAGTGAGTGATTTAACAGAATCAATTTAAAAATGCCTCAAGATTGAAGAACCTCACCTCTAAGTAGCTTTCTGAATTCATGGCGTAGTCTTCCTCATCCTCTTCCTTCAGCTCCGACTCTGATTTGCTGTCCAGCTGCAAAAGAAGTACAGATATTAACAGAGTACAGGTGTGCAAACACGTAACCAAACAGCCATAAATACCTATTGCTATCATACAGCATCACTGTTTATAACTCCAAATCATCAAACCTGGAATCTTACTGAAATCTGTCACAATAACAGTCTTATATATAGTCCGTTTGAATAATTATGATGAATGTGATGCAACTATCACTGTAAAACTGTAAAACTGAGTCCAGTATACCTTTGGTGGGTAGAGCAGGTTGAGGGAATGGTAGAGTCTGAAGTTGACGAACCCCAGCAGAGTGGTGTACATTTCTGTGAAAGTTGCCATTACTCTGTAGTCGACGTCTGTTGGGTGCTGAAAGAGCAAACATTTATAGTAATTTAGAATCCCTGGAGCACACAAACAGCTCTGGGCAGTCAGTCAACCAATCTCAACAGTCATTTACGTATATAAAAAAAAGAAACATCACATTATGATGGCTCAATACACCGCGGAGCTGTGTCAACCATCAGTGTAATCCCATGAAACTGAAGGTGACTTCTTAGTAGTCTAATCCCTGTGGACTGCATTTCATCATTTACTTACATCATGAGAGAATTGATATGGCACCAGCCATGTGATGAGCTGTCCCATCGCCTCAGCTTGGTAATATATTCCCTTGATGGAGATGAAAACCTAGAGAGGATCATATAAGAGTCATTACTGAGTGAACTATATCAATATACCCTCCGACCACCATTTTATTTATATGTCAAACATAGTTGTTGTACAGTATAAACTTTCACCTTTCTGAGACCACGAGATGCAATCACAAAGTTCATCCACTCCACAGTGAGGCGTCTGCACAGCTGGATTGTCTGAACGTGACATTTTCCTGTACGAGCGAAGGTAGAGAAGAGGAAGCACATGCAGAGGGCGTCGTCGATATCACGGAGGGCATCGATGAAGGAGGGGTACCTGCCATAACAAAAGAGAACCAGTTAGGCAATCATTTTTTTTTTTAGGATAATGAGTTTGTAAGTACTTTAAAAGCTCCAAAAACTTTTATAAAAAGCATTCCTTCAATTCTCAGTGATTTCTTTTGACACTCTCTAATTTGACCTGACATGGCTAAAGTCAGTTAAGCTCAACTATGTCGTGTGTGAAGAATAACACTGTCCCACCTTTCTTTGATGATGTGGTCCAATTTATAGGTGGGCTTGTTCTCCTTAAGTCTCTCCACAGCGGACCACTCTGTTTTTCCATAAGCCCTCTTGAGTTTGCGTACGAATACCTGTAAACATAAGACAGTGACATTTAGGCAGTGTTCATCTCTAAAATCCTCACTGCGGATAACAAATTACATTTACAGAAGGCAGAGGCAACATTTTCAATTAATAACAATTCTCAGACAGACTCATTTCTATTTGTTTAAAACATAGACAAAATATGCCTCTGATACCTTGTAGTCTCTGAACTTGCCAACGATCGGCTCGTGCAGCAGAAAGCGGATGTCTTTGAGCAGGTAGAAGGTCCTCGCGGCGGTAGAGCCCTTGTTAACCTTCTTCTTGTGTTTGGGCTCATGAGGGTAGATTCCTTTTAGGATGCACAGTCGTCTGAAAATCAGAGAGAGATCAGAGTCATTTACATGTCCAGCCTGATATAGGGGGGATCAGTGTTGTATAAAGTACAAAAAAAGTCATACATAAGTAAAAGTTTAGATTTATTAAAATAACTGTTTACTATGGGTAATCTGAGTGTCCGCCTGGTCAGTTATCAGATCGGATATTCAGCAATTTGTAATTGTTTTTTAATCCTACTGCAGATAAATTAATTTACATATCGGCTGCTTTGGCTCTGATGCAGCATGCAATCTGCAAAGTAACAAGTAAATAAAGTAGTCAAGTAAATACACTGGAGTAAAAAGTACAATATTTGCCTACAATATGTAGTGGAGTGGAAGTATAAAGGAACAGAAAATGGAAATGATCAAGTAAAGTAAAAGTACCTCAAGATAGTACAGTACTTAAGTAAATGTATTTAGTTACATTTCATTACTGGGTGGGATTAACAAAATCTTGGGAACACCACTCAGAATAATGCAACATAACTCATCAGCATCATATTACAGCTCTTAAGTGATTATGCACACAACAGTTTCAACAAAAAGTGGACATTACAACCTTCACTAAAGTAAGATATATTACTCATCTGTTGAATTGCTTGTTAGTTATGTGTGCCTCAAATTGTCACCGGAGTGTATATTTATCTAAAATCACAGAATGACTTTATCCAAAATCGCACAATCCTGTTACAAGCACCGTGGCAGCATTACCTGAAATCTGGGAGGCTGAGCTGTAACTTCTTGCGAGCTTTGTTTCTGGTGATGTAGTTGGTGGCAGAGCCCCTCTCATACTGAAAAACAGAGACAGACGAGCACACCACACTCTCAGCAACAATATGACTTCAATTCACATTCACGTTAAGTCGCTTTTTTGACCTCAAACACGCTGATTTCAGAAAAACAAACTTCAGCTAGCTCCGTTAGCTTACGAGCTAACCATGTTGCTACAGCAGTTAATGTGTCTCAGCCTGACATTGACTCGACGTCAACTCTCACCTTCTTCTTCTGAAGACCCCCCATTTACAAATGATACGTGATCCTCCACACAGCTTCAGGAAAAATATAGTTATCTACAAATTAAGCTGCTAACAGGCGAACACGACGCTCGCCACCGACACCAGCAGCAGATGCACGTGTCGTTTGACATGCGCAGAGGAGGCGGTGCTAGTAGTAACGAGGACCCAGATGAGGGGTCGACCGTGTGTCCGCCTGTACAAAAAGAAAGCAAACAAACATGTAAATCCCACAGTCTTATGTGAGCTTTTATTAAGTTTGACATACTTTATGTGCCCTACATCTGTTATATTTAGTTTGTCTGGGCCAGTGCCTTAATTTTTATTGTATGTTATTGCAGTATTTAAAATAAATATGACAATACAGACAATACAGGAACAATATGGCCAGTTTACCTTTTGGTCATTCAGTTTGTTGAATGACCTGTGTTACAATAAAAGAAACATTTGATTTTTATTTGATTTTTGTTTCATACTACAATATATGCAGTTGAAATACAAGGCATTTTTCTTTTCCACACCTAAATGGATGAGCACATTTTAAGAAATGGTTTGATTTTACTTTTATTTTCAATATGACAAAAAATAAAAACACTTTATTTGCTTTTAAATCCCTAAATGGTCTTGCCCCGCCCTACCTCTCTGAGCTTCTACACCCTTATATACCTGCCCGCTCTCTCAGGTCAGATGATCAACTGCTCCTGAGTGTGCCTAAAACTAAGCGGAAGCTCAGAGGGGACCGTGACTTTGCTGTGGCGGCTCCTAAACTTTGGAATGATCGTTAAACAGGCCTCTTCTCTACCTGTTTTTAAATCCCTTCTTAAAACCCATCTCTTCTCCGTGGCCTTTGACACCTAGTAAGATGTCGACTGTATTTACTTGACTTAATTTCTTATTTTGAAACCCTTTTATTGCATGGCTATTATTTTTACTCATGTTTTATGCCTTCTAATTTATTGTTGTTTTTTATATGTAATTTTGCACCTATGTGAGCTGTTATGTCTTATATTTATGATGTCTTATTTATTTTTCTGTACAGCACTTTGGTCAACTTTGGTTGTTTTAAAGTGCTTAACAAATAAAGTTGGATTGGAAAGCCTGTTTTTTCATATCAGGAGACCGATTGAGCGTCATGTGTAGGAGTTTGCTGTCCTACTCTTGTATGATTTTTCACATGACAATCACGGCCTGTCATCAGTTTTGGTGTATTCCTGTTCGAGATGATCCTGAATAACCAGGACAAAGGAACAACACCTTGTATTTCAATTAGAATTTGTTTATTCTAAAACACTTTTTGTTTAGTAATCCCCGTTTCTGAAAAGAAAACTGAATGACCGAAAGATACACCGACCCAATAGAATCAAAATATCCTGTCCAGTCGTTCTTTCCAAAAGTGCAGACTAAATGTTTAAAATGTCAACAAAATGAGTTGCAGAACTGTAAGCACTGTATTGAGATGAACCATCTAGAAACACCCCAAAGCTGTACAATCATCAGAATAAACTGACACAAAATAAAATGCATGATTCAACCACATCCGAGCCCCACCCCCTTCTCCTCTACCCCTCTCTCCGGCTGGTGTCAGGGATGCTCGAGCGAGATGCAGATTGGAGCTGAGCAGGAGCAGAGGGTTAGAAAAAAACAGTGAGACGGAAAACAAAGAGACAGAAAAACTGCAAAATAGGATTTTGCAAGGACATCTGCGGATATGTGTGAAGGATCTCGGTTCGTCACGGGTCTACGTGACTTTGTAAAGGAGTATTTTCTCAGTTTCTGGGACTATGAGACGCCAAAAGTGATGGTGGTTAAAAACAGAACTCTTGGAGTCATATACAGAAGCGTGCAGTTTCTTGTGATAACCTATTTCATCTGGTAAGCTCATGTTTGTGTACTTGCATGCCCACTGTATGTGGCAGAAGGGACAATCTGTGACAGTGAAAGGCTTTGGTAACTTCACCTTGTTTATTTTTCTAGCTATTTTCTTATCAGATGTGTCGTGTGTTAGTTTAAAGCGTCTTTTAGCAATTACAGTGAGGTATTTGTTGTTATTTTGCCAGCAATATGTTTTTGTGTGCTTAAGGGTGTATAAACGTAAACAATGCACTGCGGCTTTAAATTCTCAAACCCATAAATCGCAGTTTTGTGGAGAGGAAATGCTTCTCATTTGCAATTAACTGGAGACAAATAAACAGCAGAATTGATGGAATAACATTGATGTCAAGATTTATGGTTAAGTGTTTGTCCATTATTAGGCATGTAACTTGAACTGAGGAGATCAGTTTCCACAGGCTTTGACGATCTTATTCTTCTAATAGTCTCATTATTTAAAACAATTTCTTAGATTAGATGTATCGAGCTTTATGATGGAAGTGCGTCATCTTTTCTTCTTCTCTCAGAAAAAGGGATGAACTGATTCAGGGGTAATCTGATGCCTCCGATTCAAGCTGACGTCATGACACAAAATGTGATATTGTGTCTGTCTGTTCTATCACCCTGAAGGTATGTCTTCATAAGCCAGAAAGCCTACCAAGAGAGTGAAACTCGTCCAGAGAGCTCCGTTTACACGCTCATGAAAGGCACAGCGGTTCATGGAGATGATATCTTGGACACTGTGGAGTACGCTCGACCATCAGAGGTGAGTCCACAATAATGATGTTTCATCTCCTATTCTCTGACAGCAGCGTTGTGTAACCCGGACTGACTAATAGCATTTCTGCTGCATTTCCCTCACAGGGCGGTGATGTGATCAGCACAATATTGAGAAGAGAAGTTACGTATAATCAGAGTCAAGGAACCTGCGCTGAGGTGAGAGGTCATCCAAAGCTTTGCAGACACGTCGACACCTGTTTTCTCTCACGACTGAACTTCTGTCTCTTATTTCACTTCAGTATTTCAAAGTCACCAATGCCAACTGCACAAAAGACTCCGACTGTGTCCAAGGGGAGGTTGACTTCGATGGCCATGGTACTGTTTTTCTTCCTCACAAAGTCTTTCTTCAGGCTTGTTTGCTTGGTTTGTATTTCGTCACACTTTCTATCTGTTTTAAACATTTTTTTTTTTTTTGCAGGCAGAAGAACGGGCAAATGTGTTCAGTACTACAACCACACCTTCAAAACCTGTGAGATCCAAACCTGGTGTCCTATTGAGGAGTATGCTGTAGTACGGTAAGGTCGATGATAATTAACTCTCCGCCATGTTGGTCGGTTAAGTTCAAGTCAGGTTTAAATGTTCGAACCCACAAATAAAAAAGAAGAACAGAGACAAAGACAGAGTTCCACATCTTGGATATAAAACCTACAGAAATGATCCAAACAGTTGCTAAATTAACTGGTCAAACATTTAGAATATTTCAGTATTAGTCAATCGAACATCTTTTCATCAGTACAGCTTTAAAGACAGGCAGGGTAGGGTATCACGATACGATATTATATCGATTCTCTGGTCAACGGTACGATATATGCAGATATCACAAAGTCTGCCATGACACGATTTCGATTTGATTCCATACAGGTGCCTGCGATCGATATGAGATGATATTATACGCCCATTTAACACAATCAGTTACATTTAAGCAACTAAAATATGATTTGATTACTTTTTATTACTGAGCTCTTCAGTGGATGTATCGATCCAGATCGATCCAGATTGATGTACCGTTACATCCCTAGTATCAATGGTACAAAATATTTAATGTGGACAAATTACGTATTTTTTGTCATTCTGTGAACCTGCACTGTATTTGGTTTTTGCATCTTCGTCTTGTTGTGAGCTACAGAGACACCTTAAACTTGATTATCTGATAAGTGTCGAAGATTATAAAATATGATCAGTTGACCATTTGACCACTTGTCGCACCACTGAACACCGGTAATATCGTTGTCTTGATGTAATATTTTTGTTTTCACATCTGTTTCTTGCTTCTTTATGTGAACAATGTATATTTGTTTGTGTTAAGTTGTTGATTGTTCCTTCATGTGAAACTTTTTATGCTGCTGTCTTGTAGGAGGGATTTTGAAGTTTTACAGGAGACAATTGTCAAACTGTGGGCAAAAAAAATTATTGACAGTGATTTCATATATCAGAAAAAAATATTACATACCATAAATCTCAACCTGGGATCCCTGAGTACAAGATACATCTGAGTGGTTGTGAGTTTAATGAAAAGAATATGAGAATGGAGAGTCGACAGAAGACGTCTGTTACTATTTTCTTTGTATGAAACCGACTGACAGAGGCAGAATTACGACTGCTCTGATTGTTTGGTGTCTTCAACAGAGAACCAGCGTTAGTGGAGGCCATCAATTTCACAGTGTTCATCAGAAACTCCATCCACTTCCCCAAATTTAAAGTGCTGAGGTAGAGTCCTTACACACACACACACACACACACTGAAGCCAGTGCTCTTGGACATCAGGAGATGAGATTAAGAAGAGCTCTTGTTCTTGTCTTTGGCAGGGGAAACATCAAAGATGCTTCAAACAAGCGTGACATGCAGAAATATCTCAATAAGTGTCATTACCACGAGGAGAAGGAGCCGTACTGTCCAAACTTCCGCCTGGGCTACATCGCACATCAGGCAAATGAGAATTTCACTGAGCTCTGCAGGACTGTGAGTATGAGAGCTAATGTTTCGATTCATGATGATTTCTGATTTAAAAAAAAGGTTGAACAAGACTCCTTCTCGTACTGATACTTCCACTGAAGTGGACAAACTGAGCAGCCACTTCTTCCACCTCTGTCTGTTTTGTTTCGTCAGGGAGGAGTTATAGGAGTTTTCATCAACTGGCAGTGTAACCTGGACATCGATCCTTCAAACTGTAAACCAACATATGCCTTCCGTCGTCTTGATCTCCGAAAGGATCAGGCCAACTCTGGTTATTATTTCAGGTGAGCTCCAACACCCAACACCGACTTTCTTATTGTTCAGCATTTGAATGTTTGTGTTTGTCTACCTGCCCTCATGATTTCTGTACAATTCTCTAGGTTTGCCAAATATTACAGAAAGGATGGGGTAGAGTCTCGGACACTTATCAAAGCCTACGGCATCCGTCTGGACGTCATAGTTCACGGACATGTGAGTGCATTCTCCGTCATCTACTTCACTTTCAGCTCACTCTGGTGACTGTTGTATTATTTGCATTTTGTTTTTCAGGCTGGTAAATTCAGCCCCATCCCGACCATCATCAGCACAGTGACTGCGATGACTTCTGTTGGGATTGTGAGTAATTACAGCAGCATTCCTGTCTTATCTGGAGACTTTGAAGTGGCAGATATCACTTTTTCCACCGCAAACTGTTGTTTTCTTAACATTTCAACCCTCCAGTGCACCATTATCTGCGACTGGATCATGCTGACGTTTATTGACAAGAATGAAGTCTACAGCGAGAGAAAGTTTGATGAAGTGAGTAAATGGCATCGACACAAATGGTCCTTTTTTTAAAAAAAAATAAAATGAATTGTTTTATACCGTAAAAGATCTTGAAAGGTAAAAAGGCCAAAGTCCGAACCAACAGAAGCTCCTCTCTCCCAAAGAAATCACTGCTCCTTAAACGCCTCATCAGTAGTCCTGCCTTTCTTTCAGTGACTTTTATACCTAGCAGCTAGTTCGGCACATGAGAATTAATTTAGCAAAGCTGCTCTGTTGTTGTTAGCGTTGCTGGCTCGGACGTGTGTGAGCTGACCAATCAGAGCAGACTGGGTATTCAGGAGGAGGAGCCTTAAAGAGACAGGAGCGTTTCAGACAGTATGAGAACAACTGATTGTTTTGAGCACTAAAGCTTGTAAACCTATTCTAGTAGTAACCTTAAATGGAATTATCAACCTGAAAACCTGAAAAGCTAGTGAGCTGATGTATTCAAAGAACATCTACAGGTGTGTTTAAGCACATAATTCAGCAACAGCAAGCGAGGTGTTGATTGTATATGGATAATGCTGCATTTTTACTGCTACCCACTGATATTTGACTGCTTAAATATTAGTTATATATTAATCGTTTTGGCCTACGTGAGGAGGTAACATGACGTGAAAAATGAGACCTTCCTCATCTCTCTCAGTTACAGAGAGATGAGGAAGCTGATGTTAGTTCAGAAATGAAGCCCGCCAAAATAAACAGAACGAGCAGCTTCCAGCACAGCACAGAAGATCAACAGAGCCCCTTTCATGCATCGTGCTGTTGTGTCTTTTTAAGGAAAGGCTTTCACTGGGTAATCTAAATGTGTTTTTATTCAGGTCTGTACAGGCCCTTTTTCACATCGTAAAATTCAAGACGGCTAAAATTCAAGACGGCTGAATGCAGTTTAGCTGCTTCGGGGCTCGCTGTCACACTGTCAGGGCTTACTGGGACACTTGAATAGTACGAGGCGAGGCAAGCTTATTTGTACCGCACCTTTCAACAACAGATACATTCAAAGAGCTTTATGTGACGGCATTAAGAAGACAAGCAGAAGAGAAAAAAGGATTTAAAAAGAGTCAAATAAAACCCCACCAGTCTGTTTCTCTGTGCCCTAAATGACTATTCTACTCTGTAGACTTGTAGTCAAGACCGCCTAAACCGAGATCAAGACACTACCAAGACCAGAGAGTATCAAGACCAAGACCAAGACAGACCAAGTCAAGACCAAGACTAGTTCAGCTCGAGACCAAGACCGAGACCAAAAAAAGACCAGTTTTTTGCCATTTTGCATGAGTTGTAGAACCTAAGCACCATACTGGGTTCAGCTGCTTAGTATAAATATGAGATTGTATTATTTCAGCTACAGGCACAATAATACAGAGACAGTGCATGTCTTGTGTGTGAACTCACTATAAATGTTTTCATCAATTGGCTAAAAATCAAATATGTGTAGCAATTGCATGACCGATTTTCTACAGTATTTGAGGATTGACTCTTGAGTGCTGTTAAGGACTGACATGACTATAATCCCAAATCTAACAAAATAACAAGCCTCCAACACCCTGCACCTCAGAGAAAGTCTAAAAAGGAGTGAGAGAGGACGAGCGCCAACGCCGTCTGTGTCACAAAATAAATCTGATCTTGAAGGGGACGCATAATGATATGGAAAAAAAAAAAATGTGCCTGTCTGGATATTATAGGTTACAAATCCCTTCGAGACCGCTCGGCCAGTCCGAGACATTGCGAGACCGAGAGGCCCGAGACAGACCGAGACCAAAGACTGTCGAGGCCGTGACAAGACCAAGACCACGGAAAAGTGGTCTTGAGACCGAGACCGGTCTCGAGAACTACAAGTCTACTACTCTGACTGTGGTGCTTCTCTGATGGTCTCTGCAGAATGATGATGTATAAACTGTTAGTGAAGGATTTCTGTCCTCTGCAGGTTATCAAGGAGCCCGCGGTGCCCATTTCCACAGAGCTCAGCTACATCAACAGCTTCGGCTCAAACCACTCAGACCTGTCAGAAGGCGTACCGCTGTGATGTCACAGCGGCTGCCTCAGCCTTCGCTGGCCAAGAGTGTGGACTGTCCTCCGTCAGCAACTCCTCAGGTTGTCTGCAACAGCTCAGTTATGGACTGCCAGCGGCCGCTACGCTGTTTTTAGTGGGAACAGAAACTGTCAGAAGGCATCCTGTTAAAAAAGACAGCCAGTCCTCTCGAAGTCTCCGCCCGAGCAGTGGATTCTGTTCATATATCGTCTCAAACCTTGATGGACTCCGACTGTACAATCTCTCACTTGACATGACTTCAGAACACACTTAGAAAATGTGTTTACTGTGTCAGTTTCCTCATTCTGTCAATGTACTGCAATAAATATCCTCTATTATCTCAAGTTTCTGACATGAACAGAACAAAATCAGCCTTTGCTCTTATAAATCTGCTACATTACAAACGTAAAAAAAGTGCACATCATGTTTGACGGATCTAAATATTCACATCCATTTCTTTCATCATTTAACCTGACATGACTGGAGGTTACAGGAGGAAACGGCCAGGAGACGCACGAGGAGAGCAATGAGCAGTAATCGAATAACACCGGCATTTCCCATAAAAGGGTTTCACTAACAAGATTGTGGGGAAGTGTGAATCCATCTGGATGCCTGAGAGCAATACAAATGTCAGCGGTGAAGAAAGGCTGAAGACTGGAGTCTAATGGATCGATATCTGTCATGATGGATGGACAGTGACATGTCTGCGTGGAAATGTTGTTTATGACATGTAAAGAGTGGGGAAATTCACATCTCAGATGGGCAGTTGCTTGTGTTAAGAAGCGTTGTCCGACTGTATCGAGAGGAGTACACTTGAAAATGTTAAAGAATTCAGTCACAGGCCCTCTAAGTGCTTCGTTCGTACATGTTCAGTGTGTGTCAGGGAAGAAGCTCCGAAGAGACAATCTAATTGTGCCTCAGATCAGAGTCTGAAATGTGATTACTTGTCTAGGAGACACCCATCAGCAAGCAAAGTGAGTCATCTGAGGGGCCAATGAGGTTAAAGCGATGGAGGTGCACGGGTTAAGACCACCGAATGATTCTCACATATAACAGTAAAAACAAGCATTCATAACCAGCCAGAAACGTCCGATCTTTTCTTATCATCAGTGTAGAAAATGCTCAGCCTGCTTTAAAATGTAAAGGCTGTCATCAGAGGAAGACTTAAAGGGTAACTCCACCATTTTTACTATTTAAAGTGTGTCTACTGTATGTGAAATAAGCAGTGTAAAGCCTTTTGTAGCATCCGGAGGAAGCTGCATGTAATCTGATATATTGCCTCCAGTGATGTCACTCAGTGGCTAAGTTGCATTGTGGGTAACGTAGGCACCGATATCTCTGGTTCCGCTGTATTGGTCTTTACGTCATTTGTATCTTAAACCGTCTGTACTGAGCGAAACTGTGTTCGAATGCAATGTTGAGACACTTTTTTTAAATACTTGGGACCTTCGTTACTCACAATGCAACCTTAACATGAGTGAAATCACTGGAGGAAATTTATCAGATTACATGCAGCTTCCTTTTGGAGCCACAAAAAGGCTTTATACTAGTTTCTTTACAAGACCATGTACACGTTACTCGTGGCCAAACAAAGTCATGATGACAATATTATTGGGATATCTATAGAAAGAAAATAAAAATCACACTTTTGTCCAAAGCAACTTTCAGTAAATCATACATACACTGATGGAGGTGGCTGCCATGCAAGGTGCCGACCAGCACATCGGGAGCAGTTTGGACTTCAGTATCTTGCCCAATGACACTTCGACATGCAGACCAGGGGAATCAAACCAGCGACCTTCCGATAACAAGACGCTGGCTCTGCCCCTGAGCCACAGCCGCCCACTAGCAATCAGATCCGTTTTAAACTGTGTATTTTGACGCTCAAAATACGAGTCTGTAGCCAAAACTGTAAGAAAAAAACAAAACTGTGTACAAAAAAGTTTTACAATTTCACTAAATTACTTGTGAAAAGGCAACCAGATCAACTTATTTGTCATCAGATATCAAGAATATTGCGACAGCCCCAATAATCTCTCAGACATGACAATCAAAAACAGAACTATTCTCACGACCGCCACATGAATGAAAAGCTCGACGGTTAACGATTTTGCATCATCACACTCGCCTAATGCGTTTCCACTGTGAGAAAGAAAGGGGTTGAAGTCGAAGCAGATCAGGTCACAAGCTGTGCACGAAGCCACAACGGACGCATTAGCAGCCGAGTGGGGAGGTTCGGACAAAAAGCGACCGCTGATTAATGAAGGCACCCAGAGTGGACACCACTCAGGATCAGATTTACTTTCATAGCACTGAGTGAGACACTGAGCAGCAAAGACATTCAGGCTCGCAGTTAAAACACATGGAAACATTTTTATTAACAGTCAATACCTGAAATTCACACATACATAGTTTTATTATGACATAATCGAAACAAACATATCTACAGTCCACCTCACCAGCTTCCTGATGACACACCATCAGACAGCAACAGAGTCTTTCTCTCAGATTGAAAAGCAGTCGCCACAGATGCAGGCGGTGCTGATGTAACATTTAGCGAGCGCTCTGGCTGATGTGTGGGCTCATTTCAACCAACCAGTCGATGGTCTCCTCCAGGAAGCTCATGCTGTAGTGAGACGCGATGTTCCGAAACACCGCGATCTGCTCGGAGAAGCTCTTTAGAGGGAACAAAGAAAAAGAAACCATGTGAGAAAAATGTTGAATGTCGCTTTCTTCACTAAACTGTTTGATGGATTTGAGAGTAGAAACCTTGGCTGGGAACGTGAGGTCAAAGTCTCCGGCACATCTGCAGTACAGGGGCATGTTTGCTTCCTTCACTCCTTTACATTTGTTACACACCTAAAAATCACACGAGCAGCGAGTCAGCTTCAGGAAAAATGTCAATAAATGATTCATGTATTAGAGGGATATTCCGGTGTAAGTTTAATCCATGGTCTAACACACCTTGACACCGAGTAAGACTCCCCCTCGAGAGGTCAAGTTAGCTGACCGCTAGCTTAGCTAGTTTTAGCAACCTCAGAAAAGACCTCATCGATAACAACACACTGCAGCTTATGTCTCCAACTAGAAACCGCCATCAAAAAGCCACAATTAATGGTGAGAACAGCAGCAAACTTCAGCAACAGTACATGTACAGTCCCAGCACACAGTACGAAGCATCAAACATCTGCTAGCTTTGCTGGATTTGTATTAAAAACACAGCTCAACTCACCCTCTCCTCCAGCAGCCTGCCTGTGTTTGGAAGCCTCGACGAGTCGATTACCGAGTGCAGTAGATTTCCTCAGCTCAAGGATGAAAATGTCTGATTATTACTCCATTACTTCCCTTATTTTCCCTGTCAGCTCTCGATAATAAGAACTGAGCATTCCATGGAGTAATAATCCGACATTTTCACCCTTGAGCTGTGGAAATCTACTGCACTCGGTAATCGACTCGTCAGGGCTTCCCCACACAGGCAGGCTGCTGGAGGAGAGAGTGAGTTGAGCTGTGTTTTTAATACAAATCCGGCAAAGCTAGCAGATGTTTGATGCTTCGTACTGTGTGCTGGGACTGTACATGTACTGTTGCTGAAGTTTGGTGCTGTTCTCACCATTAATTGTGGCTTTTTGATGGCGGTTTCTAGTTGGAGACATAAGCTGCAGTGTATTGTTATCATGCGGTCTTTTCTGAGGTTGCTAAAACTAGCTAAGCTAGCGGTCAGCTAACTTGACCTCTCGAGGGGAGTCGTACTCGGTGTCAAGGTGTATTAGACCATGGATTAAACTTACACCGGAATATCCCTTTAACCACGAGGACACCATGACACCCTCCAAACTGCTGTGTTAAAATGTTTTTCCTCACCAGGTCCTGCAGGGTGTAGCTCATCAGTTTCTTCTGCAGAGCTTCCACCAGAGCCATCTCTATGGACTCAGTCTCGTACTGCGCCTGGCAGTTGGAGCAGAACCACTGAGGCAAAACAGATCCGTCCTGAGGAGAAAGGAGAGGAGAAACGTTTATCTGACTGGGATTTTGTGCAATTTCATGAGCAGGTGTAAAAACATGAGTAATAACAGTGTTAAAGGGATATTCCGGTGTAAATTTAATCCATGGTCTAACACACCTTGACACCGAGTAAGACTCCCCTCGAGAGGTCAAGTTAGCTGACCGCTAGCTTAGCTAGTTTTAGCAACCTCAGAAAAGACTGCACGAAAACAATACACTGCCGCTTATGTCTCCAACTAGAAACCGCCATCAAAAAGCCACAATTAATGGTGAGAACAGCAGCAAACTTCAGCAACAGTACATGTACAGTCCCAGCACACAGTACGAAGCATCACACATCTGCTAGCTTTGCTGGATTTGTATTAAAAACACAGCACAACTCACCCTCTCCTCCAGCAGCCTGCCTGTGTGGGAAGCCCTGACGAGTCGATTACCGAGTGCAGTAGATTTCCACAGCTCAAGGATGAAAATGACTGATTATTACTCATTACTTACGTTATGTTCCCTGTCAACTCTCGATAATAAGAACTGAGCATTCCATGGAGTAATAATCATATATTTTCACCCTTGAGCTGCGGAAATCTACTGCACTCGGTAATCGACTCGTCAGGGCTTCCAAATACAGGCAGGCTGCAGATGTTTGATGCTTCGTACTGTGTGCTGGGACTGTACATGTACTGTTGCTGAAGTTTGCTGCTGTTCTCACCATTAATTGTAGCTTTTTGATGGCGGTTTCTAGTTGGAGACATAAGCTGCAGTGTGTTGTTATCGTGCGGTCTGTTCTGAGGTTGCTAAAACTAGCTAAGCTAGCGGTCAGCTAACTTGACCTCTCGAGGGGAGTCTTACTCGGTGTCAAGGTGTGTTAGACCATGGATTAAACTTACACCGGAATATCCCTTTAAGGCTCATTTATGCTCGACTGACTGACCGCACTCGACGTTCACTTCTTCCGTATTTTGGCACGTTTTCTGAAAGCTCAGTGATACGGACCAACGGAGCAGTACCTCCAGTAGTGAATGGGGCAGTGTAGTCAGTAGTTCAAGCGAGACACGACCGACGGGACAAGAGGAAGAAGTTTTAAAAATGGCGGAACTTTTTGAGGAGAGGTTATGCGCATTTTAAACATCCGTATGATGTGATGTGATGAAACAGCTAGCAAGAAATGGGACAAGAATTACGAGTTGGACGGTGGTGAAGGAGGCGATGTGACTCTGAACCACACCCTCTGTCAGCTGTTTTGCTTAACATCCAAGCCAACGTAAAGGACGCTTAGAAATATGTGGGCAGTGACAATTCCATAGTTTGAAAAGGACGCATCAGAGCATAAATGAGCCTTGATTGTGTTTCCGATCAATGTTCCTCCTCCTCTCACTTGTGCCACAGACGGGTCCTTGCAGAGGTCGAGGTCACGACAGAAATTGCAGTGGTGGCAGATGACCTCTGGCAGGATGTAGGAGTTACAGGGGTCACGGAACTGAGCATCCTCGGAAAACTCTCCGACGTCCACGAGACGCAGAAGGTCTCTTTTCAACTTGTTCACCTGGTTCACTATGTTGGCATCCAGCGAAAGGACCTGAACAGACAAAAGATGGAGTTCTGAAGATGAGAAATTGGCGGTGCAAAACATACAATACAGAGAGAGAGCTTTGCAAGTGGTTACCTGGCAGACATATTTGATAAACTCCAGAGCTGGGTTGTTGAGTGGCAGGTGGGATCCAGGCAGGACGGGGAACATCTCTGACGGCTGGGTCACACTCCTGGTACCCGTCACCTTCTTCTGGATCTTTTGAGTGATGGTGAAAAAGTTCTGCGTCAGCTCGCTGGACACGTACTCTTGTGAGAAGGAGATCATTCCTGTGGGAGAGGGTTTTCAAAGAACATCACATCTGAGAGGAAATCCATCCAAATATGATTAAATGCTCCCCGTCATAGGTTTAAGTGTAACAGACACTCGCCCGTGGCGACTCTAATGACTGTAATGTGAAGTTCCCTAACACCCACACGAGAGAGGTCGTTAGTAACTAAAGCAGCTCCCCAAACAGTATCTTACCAGGAAGAGCACTCAAGTCCCCCAGTGCCTGCTGGGAAGCCTGACTGCCTCCACGTCTCTTGATCGGCGTTGCCCCAGGAGCATTACGTCTCAGCTCCTGTTTCATGCTGTGGTAGACCGCTGCAATGTAGGCTGGCGTGGAAAGAGCGTGTTTTAGAGTTGGTCGACAGAAAAAAACAAAGACAATAAATCTGTGCATTGATTGTTTCAATTTACCGGAGACAATCATGAGGAAGTATTTCTGACAGGAGGCGGTTTGAGGCAGATACTGCATGATGTTCCAGTTGCTCTCAATCAGCTCCTCCACCTCGTCCGTCTCTCCGTCGCCATCGTCTTCCTCAGCTTCCTCCTCGTCTTCATCCTCGCTGCCCTCCTCTTCTCCCTCCCCTCGTTTGTTTTTCTTCTGTTTGGCTCCGTCCTGAAAAAAGGACAATTTAGGAGTGTTGAGTTCTGCCTTCAATTAATGTCAACACACATTTGCGTCTGTCATATAATCTACCTGTTATTTCTTTTAGGTTTGTTGACACTTCCAAGGTAATCATTCCAGTTTATGTTCATTACTGAGGTGTTAGTGTGCTGGACTGTATCATATTGACACTGCTGCAAACTGCGACCTCCATAATAAACATGTAGCTGAATTAAAGGGATATTCCGGTGTAAGTTTAATCCATGGTCTAACACACCTTGACACCGAGTAAGACTCCCCCTCGAGAGGTCAAGTTAGCTGACCGCTAGCTTAGCTAGTTTTAGCAACCTCAGAAAAGACCGCACGATAACAATACACTGCAGCTTATGTCTCCAACTAGAAACCGCCATCAAAAAGCCACAATTAATGGTGAGAACAGCACCAAACTTCAGCAACAGTACATGTACAGTCCCAGCACACAGTGCGAAGCATCAAACATCTGCTAGCTTTGCTGGATTTGTATTAAAAACACAGCACAACTCACCCTCTCCTCCAGCAGCCTGCCTGTGTGGGGAAGCCCTGACGAGTCGATTACCGAGTGCAGTAGATTTCCACAGCTCAAGGATGAAAATGTCTGATTATTACTCCATTACTTCTGTTCTTTTCCCTGTCAGCTCTCGATAATAAGAACTGAGCAGTTCCATGGAGTAATAATCAGACATTTTCATCCTTGAGCTGCGGAAATCTCCTGCACTCGGTAATCAACTCATCAGGGCTTTCAAACACAGGCAGGCTGCTGGAGGAGAGGGTGAGTTGAGCTGTATTTTTAATACAAATCCAGCAAAGCTAGCAGATGTTTGATGCTTCGTACTGTGTGCTGGGACTGTACATGTACTGTTGCTGAAGTTTGGTGCTGTTCTCACCATTAATTGTGGCTTTTTGATGCCGGTTTCTAGTTGGAGACATAAGCTGCAGTGTATTGTTATCGTGCGGTCTTTTCTGAGGTTGCTAAAACTAGCTAAGCTAGCGGTCAGCTAACTTGACCTCTCGAGGGGGAGTCTTACTCGGTGTCAAGGTGTGTTAGACCATGGATTAAACTTACACCGGAATATCCCTTTAATACCTCTGTGACAGTGTCAATGAGAAGTCAGAGCTGTTGTACCGGATCACATCAGATCAAACAACATGTACTCAGAAGCTGCAGATTGATTTACCTCTCCGTACATGACGCTGGACGGCAGTTTACCCTTCACGCCGCCGCAGTTGGCCGGATCCATCCACAGCAGAAACTCCCAGCATCGGGAGAAGGAGATGGACAACGAGTGAAAGATCTCTCTGGAGTGGATGCTGGAGGAGAAATAGTTAAATACGTCCTTACAATATGATAATGGGGGGTGTCCTCATCTGGTAATTACCTTTCTTCTACACCAGCAAAAGTCTGATATATTTAAATCTCTCCAGTCATGATGTTTATCTATTTATTTTATGTTTATAGTCAAACTGTCCAGGATGTTAGGTTTACTCTGATTAATAATGTGACATTCTGGGGATGACTACTGTGCTTTAAAAAACTTAAAACTTATTTAAACCTGTGCAGAAGCTCAGAGATGCTCGTCAGTAACACTGAACAGTTAAAAGCATCACTGTTTGTTTGAAAAGCTGCTGTAATCCTGCCCCAAGACCCATTAAAGCTTGTGGTGCTATAACTAAAATAAAATGACCAAAATCCGTTTTACATTAAAATATTGACATGTGGCTCCGACTTCACATTTATTTTTTTCGGTACATTAGTTTAATGGGCTGTTATCGTTTATAGATTGGACCGCAGCATCATCACTGACAAACATCTAATTGCTCTAATGGGAAATCGTGTTGTTTTTTATCTTATTATCTAAGTGTTCCGGCTCCAACTTCACCAGAGACAAATAGATACTTAGACTCTTTCATTGGCTCGGCCGTCTATTCATATACAGTTTATCTTTAGTCATGTATATCAACTTCACATCTATATTTTTCATGTATGAACGCAGGTATGAATTTGTGTTTGTCCATAATTGAGTGTTTATTAACATTAAATGATAACTTTGTAGGTAAAAGATGTCTGACCTGTTGGTGATGTATTCCACGTAGGCGATGGCGTCATCTATCCTCCGCTTTTTTGTACACAAGATGATCCTGTTAAAGTTTCCGTACACCACAGTGGAGCCGAGACGTTTGAACTCTGAGATCAACCTGACAGCAGAACGACAGAAGGATTAATAAAAGATGACACCGTCACATGTCACCGCTGTGAAAGCCTGTCACGATAATACAAATATATGTAAATATCCAAACTAAATAGATAAAACCACACAAAAACTGCACTTGAATAAATAGAAAACATTAAGCACACAGGCAGAGTTCATTTCTTAACAGGCAGTGTACTGCAAATCAGGTTTTTGCATCTTTTAGTAGGGTCATGTTCATACATTGATCATTCAATGACATATTAATGTCAACAACAACAAAAAAAGAATAATAACATCATTGCCTGGAGTCCCTGGAGAGGCTGATAACCCAAAATGTTTTGTATCAAACATGTAACAGATTTCATCATTATCAATATGTGATTAGATGAAGGGGCCAGACTTGTCACTCACTGTAGAAACACCTTCTTCATCATGTTGTGCAGGGTGCGGTGCAGTGCAGGGTCGTAGAGCAGAGAGCTGGGAGAGCGCAGCCATCGGTAGAAGTGCATCACCTGGTTGTCTGCGTACACGTTGTGGTACTGTGTGATCTCTCTGACCCATCCCACCACCATGCTCTTCAAGATCCTGCTCAGACAACAGAATGAAGGTGAGCCAAACACAGAAATAAAACACGACAAGCTTCCCGAAGCAATGTGGAAGCAGATGTTCACACACCTGAAGGTATTGGAGCAGAGAGCGGTCTCGTCATAGCTGGCGACAGTGCTGGCTCCCTGGTTTCCTGACATCATGTCTTCCAACGAGGCCTGCTGGATCACATCGAAGCTGACACCCAGACTGGCTCCGCCCTCCATGTCATTGACATGCTGTGACTGGAGGATAGTGTTCACCGCCAGGCTCTGCAGGTCCAACTCCACACACACTGGAAGAATCAGAGGCAGGATCATCCACAAATACAGACACAAAGTGTACATTTGCTTTGTGATCCTTCATGGACGCAGGTTAAGACTGGGTACCTGTGGAATAGCATCCTTGAGCATTCATCTCCACAGAGCCCCTCTCATCATTCTCCATGACCAGGCGACTGTCATCGGCCTCTTTCCCTCCGAGGTCGGGCCTGGCTGTGGGTGAAAGCCACAGCAGGTGGTTGTGTTTGCGTAGATGTCTTGCCAGGAACAAGTCTGAGCCGAAGATGGACACATCCTGAGGTAAGTTCCCCACAGGTAAGTGGTAATATCTGAACGGCAGAGAGAGATGGTGCAAAATCAGAGGGCTGTCAACATAAATTACTAACCAAAAATACACCACAGCAACAAACTGGGCCAGTCACAGAGCTGGCAGAGGTTTCATTAAAATAAAAACGATCTATGTATTCACATCCGTGCCTCCTTTCTCGTGGGGATTATGGAATCCACAGTGATTACTCTGCGCAGGTCGTACCTGGCCATGTCGAAAGCCTGTGACAGGCAGCTGTCCAGGTTGAGGTAGTGGCGGATCATGCGCCTGGCGCCGTGGCGTTGCCAGTCCAGCACGTTATAGTTGATCTCATCAATCACATGTACTGGAACGACGGGAAACTCCTCAAGCACCGGCATCCCCGCTGCCAACCGCCGCAACTCCCAGTTGGACTGCATGGCGATGAGGGTGGGCCCGCGGCGCTCCTCCTGCAAACGGACAAATCAGACTGAATTAGTAAAAATCATTAGAAAAAAAATGAGGCATTTAAGTAGCTTCAGCTGTGTTTTACCTTGTAGTTGAGCAGTATCCGCTGGAGTGCGCGGTAAATGGCCTTCACGTCGTTTTCAGCTCGGATCTCAAAGTTGTGTTTCTCTGGAGGCAGGAGCTCCTCGGTCGTCTTCTCCAGGAGAGCAGTGCGCTCGGCTGTGTAGAGGTTACTGAGGTTGGGCATCTGGTTGCTTCTGACCTTAGAGGGGAAATAAAGACAGCCTTAAAGATTGATCTCTGGAGGAGGTGTACGCCGATTGACAGAGACGAAACAACAGATTGATGAAAATCAAGGGTTTCAAACAAATATATGCCTGACCTTGAAAACATAACGGTTGAAATTAAGCATTTTCGAAACTTTCAGGACTTTGTTCCAGCCCTCACAAATCAGTGAAATTGATCTTTAGAACTCTACTGTCAGGGTTTCAATATAGCTGCCTCACTTAACAAGAGTGTCAAAACACCAGCAGGATACCAATGGAATAAAAAGAGTTGTATTGTTCTTACTGTGTCCAGGACAAAGATGCTGGCTTTGCGCTGCGAGGGGATGAACAGGCCAAACAAAGCCTTGTGACCCTGGCTGTGATGATACAGGTACATGTGTCGAACACTCCCTGAAAAGAGGGGAAACGTGATGTTAAACTTGCTACAAATAACGAAGTTCGTGAGCAGGATCACTTGATATCAGGCCCAATATTACATAAAGGCCCCCACACACCGGGTCCGACGTCGGACGTCTGAAGCATTAGGAGAGAGTCGGACGAGTTAGGGAGCTTTTCTGTTCGGTGTGTTCAGCTGTGTCGGAGCCGCGCGGAAGCGCGAGGACGGCGTCTGATCCGACTGAACATGCAAAGTCGGACGTCTGAGGTTGGACGCCGTCGGATACTCTGATTGGTTGTTAGCTAGCTGTTCAGTGACCATTCTGATTGGCGGTGTGCCAGCGAATCAGCGCGGCGTGTGGGAGGGGCGGCGGAAGTGACGATGGTAAACAAACCACATAAACAGAGACGGCACAGAGTTACAAACAACACTTCACCGTTCGTTATTTTGGGGATAAACCAACGTATGTTTGGAAGCCATGGCTGTGTGGACCGAGGACTTTGAGGAGCAGCTGGCTGCCCTGGTGGAAGAGAGACCACCGTAATACGACATCACACAAGTAATGCCGAGCTAACACTGTGTGTGCTTTGTTCTGATAAGCTACGGTCCGCACTCCGTTCCGTCATTTCCTGTTTTCATGTTTTGGGTTACTGGCACGAGACTAGCGCCACCCGATGCTTAGGAGACTTATTGCATTTCGTGCATGCGCAGAACGTATACGCTGCTGTGTAGCCGGGGCGGTGTGTTTCAATGCAACTTTTCTACCGAACGGATCCGACGGAGTGGTCGGATAAGGAAGTCGGATAAGGAAGACGTCGGACCCGGTGTGTGGGGGCCTTTAAGAAGGAAAGGAAAAAGTAAATTAATCAAACAAGACAGAAACATCAGTTCAGAGGTCCAGTGTGTGGGACAGGTCTTACCAGGCTCCAGGTAGCTGAACTGGGCCAGAGACCTCATCTCCAGATGCTCCAGGTCAAACGTTTCTGCCTCCCTGCCGGCCAGATCCCTCACAACATGTTTGTTGACCATACACACACAGCCGAGCTGCACGAGTGCACGAAACAGCAGCGGCACCTGAAAGACATCACGTCACACTAATGTTGCATTCAAACCGAAGTCATGACACACACACACAAAGAGCATCATGAGTGAGGTTTATGAACATATATATATATATATGATACCTGTGTTTCATAGACCCCTTCGATGTCTGGGGCAGAGAGGTCAGCGTTGATCTCATTGATGTGCTCCTGGTACATGTCCTCTGGTACACAGTACTCATAAAGGTAGTACACCATGTTGGAGCGAGGCAGCATGCGGTTCACCTGCAGCCAAACAAGTTATTAATTACAATTTATTAACACAACACATTCTTCAAACCCTTCATGGTGACTGTGAGGCATTTTCTGATTGCGTGCCTTTTTGTACGTGGCTCCCTCCTCCTGCTTTGGGACTTTCTGATTGACGTAGAAGACTCGGGGGATGTTGAGCTTCATGCAGTGGAGGTCATTCCCAATCACAGCCCACAGCTTGTACAGACCAGGGTGACTAGTCTCTGCAATCTGAGAGGGAACAGGACAAAACATGAGACGACTGTCTTTACATTTTGTAATTTGTTTAGTGACTTGACAGCGATGATGGAGATGATTTTGCCCCACCTGCACAATCTGCCACGGCATGTCCAGGATGCTGCGAGCTGTTCTGCGGAGGAAGCTCCCCAGGCCGGTGATGGGGCCATCTCTGATGACTCCGCCCCCGACAGGTTGAGCTTCGCCGTCCAGCAGCCTCCTCCTCTTCTTCCTCTCCTTCCTTTGTCTCAGCTGCAGCTCCCACTTCTTCTTGTGGTAGCGCAGCCACACAAGACGCTCCTCCTGCACACAAAATACATTTGAAAGCTGGTTCTCTCCTCTTTCTCTTAAAAAAATGTCTAAAAAAAGATTCTACAAGGACTAGAAATGCGTAGGTTAAGACGTTGTGCTGCTTGCTGCTTGCTTACCCGTGTCTTTCCACTAGGTGGCGGTGGTCCCAGGATCTCCCTCCAGGACTGAGTGAGCTCCACATCCTGAGACTCCACCTGGCTGTCCTCTCCCTGAGAGGCCCGTTTCCGTTTGGTACTGATGAGGATGGCGGGCTGAAGAGGTCTGGGTGGCATTCCAAAGTCCTCTATGTCTGCAGCTTGACCCGATTCAAGAGGCTGACGGGCCACCTGGGAGAGAAGAGGCCATTTAGAAAACAGTGGTTGTCAGAGGAAACTTTCCGTGTCGATAGTTTGACAGGAAATGTTGCTGCGAGACGAACAAACCTGTTTCTTTCCCTCACTGGTGAACAGCTCACTGATCTTCTTCTGCTTGTAGATGTCATTTTTCTCCAGGAGTTTCTTGTGAAGCCAGTCAGGATGCCTCACTCTGGGTACCGGATTCTTCACCTGATTATGAAAAAAAAACAAAACTGGTATCTCCACAACAACCTAGATTAGACCGAGAGACCGATGAAACATCAGTTTAGTTTGTACCTGCTGGAGAGCTGCAGGGATGGTGATGATTTTCTGGATGGCGCTGCCCAATCTCTCGATGTAATAACTCCAATCAAGGATCTGAAAACATCCACAGCAGAAGTGTTAATGTCTGAAAACCAAATGCTCCTGTCCAAGCGTGCAGCGGGTTTGTTTTATAACTCACAGTGCGGATGTCCAGGTCGTGCAGGCTGGGCATCTTCAGCCACTTACGAAGGAAATGTTTCTTCACGCTGGGCTCGGCCTGGAAGATGGCCAGAGGAATGGCTCTGATGGAGAGAAGCACAAATCTGTCAGTGTCGAGGCTTTTACTTCTGGTAATATCACAAAGTGCCTGCTCTCAACAAACATTTAACTTTGGGCGAGCAACTCAGACGAGATAGATTTTCTGGATCAAATAAAATTATGTCAATCATCGTGGCAGCGTGGATCTCGACCAAGCAGTGTTTTTGTGCATTTTGTGCCCCTTTTGGACAAATGACTTCTCCAATACGGAGTTTTCTTACTTTTCTTATGTTTCATATCATATCAAACTGAATATCTTTGGGTTTTGGAATGATGAAAGAAGACATTTAAAAGACATCACCTGGATTTTAAGAAACGGAGACGGACATTTTACAATATTTTCTGACATTTTTTTAGACCAACCAATAATCGATGAATCCAGAAAATATTTCTGGCAGATTAATCAATAGCCGTTTTTATTCTGGGCAGTAAGCCACCAATCTGCCGTCCTTTTGGTGGCTCGCTCCGCGGATTTAGACAGAAGGCGGCAAATTGGTGGTCTGTTTTGTTCCACCAGTTTTGCCCCTCGGAGGGTAACATTACACTTATTTGCGCCTCCATTGCTGTGTAAATCCGAGGCGGCAATGTGGTGGCAAATGCTGAGATGGGCGGAGGTGTGGATGACGTGCACTGCTGCGCACCCACAGCCGGGAGTTTTAAAACCAGGAAACAGCTGATAACAGCAGTCAGTTCGTCACTTCATCCACGAAGATGAGCAGCTGGAAAGCAGCTGAGATCCGGGAGATGCTAGCGTCTCCTCGCTCTCTGTAGCTGTCTTGGTTGTCCGCTTGTTGTTGTAGCGGCGAGCTAATAGCGGTCGCTACTTTCAAATTAAAAGCCCCCCGCTAAGAACCCAGTTCTAAACTCTGATGGGGTGCAATGTAAAGCTCTTATTTTGAAGACAAATTCGACCTGCTTCTCTTCACGCCCAACTTCCTGCTTCACGTCACGTCACATGTTGACGCCTACCAGAGGAGGAAAAGTGGTGGCTTATTTGAAAAGGAGGAATATTACACCTCCGTTTTAGACAGACAAGGCGGCACATTGCAGCCTTTACCTTGCTGCAGATGTGCCACCTTTTCTATCTAAAAGGGGCTAAAGACAATAATCACTAGCTGCAACCCTAAAATAGAAACACGATGTCAAAGGATGTTTAGAAGTGATGTCAATGGAGTTCAATGGCTAGATCTGGCGCCTTCACTGCCCCACAGTTATAAACGTATATTTTCAGCGGGGCCATCGCACCTTTCTGTGACAGGCGAACCCTCAGGTTTTCGGGAGATGACGTAGCGACAGCTCAGACCAGCGTCTTTCACCATTTGGTCTCCCAGGAACTCAGCCAGTCTCTTAGCTGTGCTGATGGAAGTGGACTTCTGCTCTCCGTAGTCCTCCAGCCTTCTGGACATCGAACGATTCTCTGAAATCAGCTCAAACAGCTCCGCGTCTGGCATGTTGGCAGCCTGGAATGTATTAATCAGCTTGTTGTTAATATTTTGACTTTCTCTGCAACTGATCTTGTACTTTAAATATTAGACAAACGACTGGTCAAGTTTCTCATAACACGTCTAAGCCCACAATGTTAACATCTTGTAATATAAAAGTGCTGTTTTGCATCGTTTCATCACAGACTCTTACCTTGCTGTACAGGACGTCCAGCCAGTAGTCGGCCACTTTGGCCACAGAGGCGTACACCTCCTCCAGAGTGGTACCTTTAAGGAAAGCCTCAAACACTGACGACTGGAAAATCTTAATGAGCTGGAGCTCTCCTCTTCTCTTCACTTCAAATCCCTTCAGCTCAGCCAGCGAGCCGTCCTCATTAAACACAGCGTACCTGAAATTAACACAGAAACCTTAAATCATCAGCATCATCACGCTACACACTCACAAAAATCAGACATCTGAAATCCACTGCTGCTTTACCTCTTCTTCAGCTTCTTCCCTTCCTCTTTGGAGGCAGGCAGGATCATGGCCAGGTACGGTCCGTCCACCTCGAAGAAGATGCTGTTCTCTGCCCGGGTGACGTACGAAAGGGACGTGGGGTCGACCAGCTCGTGGTACTGATCGTTGGTGAATCCCTCCTTCACCAGGATGTTCAGCATGGCCCCCGGGTAAGAGATGGTCACCTTGGGCTTCTTCTCGTTACTGGTTTTCACCACAAAGTTCTCAGGAAAAGTGTTGGGGAGGACACACCAGATACCGTCGGTGTCCAACTCGAGAGGCCTCCTGAGGACCAGGACAAGGAGGAGTGAAGAAGAAAGAAGTGATGGGTGAGAAATGAGGGATTCTGGTTATTGCAACAAATACGTTTCAACCATGTCAGGATAAATACATTATCGACTTAACAACACCTGACAAAAAGCAGCAAAAACTGGACTGGCAGTAGTGTTAAAATATCAATACGTATCGATTCTAAATATTTGAATCTATTTCGTTTATCGTCCAACAAGTAGTTATTGTGACAGGACTCATTTCAGCAGGCGAGAACAGGTTGCTGTTGAGCTGTTCATTTAGTTGAGCTATCACCCTAACCTGCAATAAAACATAATTTGCTGGAAGAAAACATGAGTGAAGGAGAAAAAAGAAAGTAAAATAAAAACATTAATGCATTAGCTGGATTTGAGCCCAAATGTTGGCAAGAATCTGCTGCTGCTGCTGATGATAATGTGAAACGAGGCAGTGGAAACCTTCCAGCTCCATTTCCCCTGAGTCGGAGCCAACCTTGCACCGAGCGGAAGCTAATTTCCGTAATTCAGTATCACATTATCAACATGACACTCACCCTATTTGCTCAATGAGCTCTCTGGCCTGAGTGATGATGTTGGCTCCGGTGAAGCACACGATGCCGGCCATCTCCATGGAGTACCAGCGCGCCCTGATGGAGGCACAAAGACAGAGCAGATTTAACGGCAGCAAAGGCCTAAAATGCTCATGTGACAGTGCACGTATAACAGTAACTGATGATTTGAATGATGAAAACCAGACGTGTCTCGTACCCTTTCCTCATGACGTAGCCGTAGAAAGAGTTGAGAATACACTTGTGAGCCAGCTGAAGAGACTCGTACAGGATCTCCATGTTTTTGCAGCGTTTCACCTCGGCAGCGTCTCCGCTGTCCTGAGCCGCCGACAGTTTCTTCTTCCACACCTTGTGCACAGGTTGCAAGAAAAGCAAGTTCTACTCACTGGACAATATAAATAAAAATATAGAAATGATTGTTATTTAATTGAATACCAAAAACGTACCTTGTGGAGTCCTTTAAATTCGTAACGCCGATCTCTGAACGCTCTCACAGTGTCGACGTAGAAGGAGTTTTCTCTCTGACAGATGGTGGTGACTCGCTCCTCCAGCCTGGTGACGTGGGTCTTCTTATACGCCTTCTTACAGTAGTCTGAGACAAAGAACAGGCAGGTCAGACCATGCTTTGGCAAACCGGTCATTCAGAATGATAGAAAACCAAAATCTAAGGGAGTACCTGCCAGACGTTTCTTCTCATGCTTGGCCTGCTCCTCCCTGTTGAGAGTGTGGAAGGCCCGAGGCGGACCGTTGGGGAAGAATGGCGGAAACTTCTCCGACTCGAGTTGCTGCTGGATGCGATGGAACTCGCTGCGGCTGGCCGGCACTGCAGACGAAGGAAAGAAACTTTTACCGTATTCGATCCTACATGAGGAAGAATCAGTAGCCGTTTTTATTCTGGGCAGTAAGCCACCAATCTGCCGTCCTTTTGGTGGCTCGCTCCGCGGATTTAGACAAAAGGCGGCAAATTGGTGGTCTGTTTTGTTCCGCCAGTTTTGCCCCTCGGAGGGTAACGTTACACTTATTTGCGCCTCCATTGCTGTGTAAATCCGAGGCGGCAATGTGGTGGCAAATGCTGAGGTGGGCGGAGGTGTGGATGACGTGCACTGCTGCGCACCCACAGCCGGGAGTTTTAAAACCAGGAAACAGCTGATCACAGCAGTCAGTTCGTCACTTCATCCACGAAGATGAGCAGCTGGAAAGCCGCTGAGATCCGGGAGATGCTAGCGTCTCCTCGCTCTCTGTAGCTGTCTTGGTTGTCCGCTTGTTGTTGTAGCGGCGAGCTAATAGCGGTCGCTACTTTCAAATTAAAAGCCCCCCGCTAAGAACCCAGTTCTAAACTCCGATGGGGTGCAATGTAAAGCTCTTATTTTGAAGACAAATTCGACCTGCTTCTCTTCACGCCCAACTTCCTGCTTCACGTCACGTCACATGTTGACGCCTACCAGAGGAGGAAATGTGGTGGCTTATTTGAAAAGGTGGAATATTACACCTCCGTTTTAGATAGAAAAGGCGGCACATTGCAGCCTTTACCTTGCTGCAAATGTGCCACCTTTTCTATCTAAAAGGGGCTAGTGTTGACAAGAACACGATTATACGCCTTTAACTTACTGATTTCCCCTCTCCACTGCCAGGCCATCCTCCTCTGGCAGGTGGCGCCGGGCTTGTTGAAGTCACAGGCAGCACACGTGGCCTCATCAACCATCGCGGACGGCTGTAAAAGAAGGAAGTGTTCAATTCCATGCTTGTCTACGTTTTATCCAATGCATTTTTTCTTTTGTTCTTCCTTTTACCTGCAGGCGGTTGGTGAGGATGATATTGGGGTACATCGCCCCCACGTCCAGATGGTAGATGAGGGGGCATTCAATCCTGTTTGGAACCTCCTTCAGGGACATCAGCTTGTTTTTGATCTCATCGCAAACCTGAGAAGACACCAGCAACGTTTTATGGCTTTAAAGCTGAGAATGCCGGGACGACTTTTCAAAACAACGAGAAAAACACACCTCGTTAAAGTTGGTGACTTGCTCCAGAGGGATTTTCTCCTCTTCCTCGATGGCGTGACGCATCGTTCTCTCAACTCTTTGCATCAGGAAGTCGAACGCAGCCGGATTCTGTCAACACACCAGACCAAACCGTCACGCTTGAAACATTCAAAAAAGCGGCGACGCTAAGAAGCAGCAGTGTGTCGTCGTACCATTTTGAAACGGCAGGGGATGTCACTGCGGAACACTCCCGACTCCAGCGCCTCCACGTGGCCGCCCACGTAGGTCTCCGAGTCCATGACGTGGCCGTCGTCTGTCAGTTTGTTGAACTCCTGCTCCTGCTTGTTGGGGAAGATGATGTTTGCGTGGAAGGCCTGCACCATGAGCAGAGCTTCACACAGAGTCCCAGAACCTTTACGCAGCACCTGGAAACAGACGCACAGTGCAAGAAAGGAATTATCCAAAGGCTGTCATTCATTTTGAAAGGATTCATCTTTTATAAATACACACAAAAGACAAACCTCATCCGGCTCCATGGGGATGATGGTGCACAGGGCGAAGATGAAGGGGTGGACATATTTCATATACAGGTAATATGTGGCCACAGCGTCCGACACAGAGTAGGTGGCTAAAGTCTAATAGAAAAGCAGAGAAAGGAAAATGAATTGAAAATGTCCATTCAGAACAATTCTTTAATTTCTGAGCAGTAAAAACTGACAATCATTCCCGTACCTGTGGCTCCTCGGTTGCCATGCGGCACATCTCCTCCGGGTCCAGCTCCACTGGGTCGTAGCCCAGTTTAGCCTTCGCTGCTGCCTTCAGATTATGACTTCCCACCGGCAGGTAGCTGTCCCTCTTTACCCACCTGACGCAGGAGAAACAGGCTTGATGTCGGAAATTAATTAATCTAAAATTAACCCGAACCCCTGAGTGCCCGTTTACGTAAAACATAGTGGAAACGTTTTAACAATGTGAGCACTCAGCAGTGTGCAAACCTTAAGCAGTCCATGTGGATGGCTTGACTGGACTTGTACTCTCCCTGGTTGTCCTTCTGGAAACCAATCTCCCTGTACATGCTCAGTCCATGGAGGGCAGCGCGAGTCTCCACAAAAGGCCTTGAGAGAGCGGAGACGTCACAGTTCAGAGTTCAAATCAAATCAAAAATGAAAAGTTAAGTCATTATCTTCAAGTTTCGTGGCCCACAAAACATTTTTTGAGCTTCAAAGCAAAACAGCGTTGAAATATTCTCCTAAACAACTGAAGCAGACAGGGAGTTATTTTTAAAACGAACAAAGAGATATGAAATGGCTCCATGCAGCTTGTCTGGCATAATCCAAGTCTTTAGAAGAAGTCTCCCAAATTGATTTGAACAGATGTTATTTAAACCCTTTTTTGAGCTGCTAATCTGTCTTGGGAGCAGCGACACACTCACCAGTCAAAGAAATCTCCATTGTAGGTCACAAAGATGTTCGGCTTGGTTTCCTGAACGTGATCGAACCACCTCTTGATGAGCCCCGCCTGCGGTCGAAGACAAGTTTACCACATGTCATTAACACTGATGCAACGACAAAGCATCACATTCATATACACCACCACGATACCTCCAACAGATTAATTTATCCTCTACACAGTAACGTACCTCATCATCCTCGTTGAAAATAGTGAACGGCCCTTCATATTCAGGTTTGGGAGTGAACTCAAAATCTTCAATGTTCTCAGAGACGATCTCTCTGTTCGTGATGAGAAACCCCTTTAAAACAGAAACGAAGAAGTTAGTGAGACCACCGCATACGTTAAAAACAGACTGATACAACATAACAAACGCATGAAGGAAATACACCTCACCTGTCCATCGATCATGTACGACATCATCATAATCTGATCGCTCTCCGCGTCTGGGAATTTCAGCGGCAGTTTGGTCGTCTCTATGTCGAAAGCCAAAACAACGGGGTCCTAAAAAGAACGAGAACGGATGCTTTATTGGAGTCACAATAAACGACAGATCCCGTGTTGTAACATGATTAATAAAACCCTCGTACCGGTCGCTCCACGAGATCATCTCTCCGTACGATCTCCGGAGGGTAAGCGCTGCCTCTGTATCGAACGTTATACCAGTGAGCCTGAGAGACAGAGACAGTGAAGGTTAGAAAAGCTTGTGTCACTCATGTAATTTTCTAAAGCATTAACATGAATCTCTCTTTACCACGTGGATCTTCAGGTCGATGGACAACCGCACATGATAGGGCACATCGTACTCTCTCATGTCCACGATGTTGTCCAACTGGTCTGAAATGCTCTTTAACGTCCCGTCTTCGTCTGCTGAGGTCACGTTGCCGCCTGACAAGGCACTGGAAGAACCAACAAAGGTGTCAAATCAAACTAAAAAACAACTGAATAAACATCATTAGAAACTGCTGACATTGTTGTTTGGGAGGTACCTTGACAACATGGCGGTGTAGGCGTCATTGGACTGCTCCCTCTCTCTGTTCTTGCGTACGGCCGGTGAGATCTCCCGCTTGACCTTGACGAGGTCGTCCACGGTGTTGAACGACAGCTTGATGTAGGTTCTCTTCAGGCCAACCAGATGGTTCGGCTGAGGAGAACAAGGCAGCACAGCGCAACATGTTTGGTGATGTAGAAACAAAAATGCTACAATAATGTGCGTTTTAAAAATCATCTTGACTTTGGCATCTTCTCGTTTCACAATATGAAACACTTTAATGCTGCCTTACGAGGGTTTCATCACGATACAATATTATATCGATTCTTTGGACAATGATAAGATATCTGCTGATATCATAAAGTCTGGTGACACAGACTTGCCATGGAAATTTCAAAATAAAGGCATATCTTAGGGATGGTGGCAATATGAATCAATGTTTTCACTTTGCATCGATACTATTGGATTGTTGATCTTTTAATCTTTATGTGTCGATGTATCGTTACACCTCATGTGTCAAACATTGCTAATAAACCAGCTCTCACCAGGTCTAGGTCCTCTTTCGGTGTGATTTCCAGCTTTGCCACCTTTCCTTGAAACTTCTTCGACAGGTATGAGATAACTTCTCTCTCGCAGTTCTGGAAAATGAAGTTGTCTTTAAAGCAAAGAGATATTTAAACCTGTTGTTTTACACGACGTATGAACCAGGTGAGAGACTTACCTTTTTAGTGGCAATGTAAAAATATGGCTTATAGGGGAGGGCCACCTGCAGACAGAAGAAACATGAGGAGGAAGGCTTTAGAGGAATGGATAGACTTTTTTTTTTTTTACAAGTGTGTTGTTACATAACAGTTACTATCAGCACATTTCCTTCCAACACACCTTAAACCTGCTTCCATCCTCCTGTATGAAATAATAATCCACAGCACTGATCATCCTCTTGTCGTCATCAAGGATTTCTGCCTATAATTAAAAAAAAAGAAATACTTGTTATCACCCTTTTCTTCTCGAGACTTTCAAAACAACCCCACACATGATGACACCGTGCAGGCTTACAGGATGCATGTTGATCAGCCAGCCGGTTTTCTCCCCCGGCTCCTTCATCCTGTCGAAGCCGAAGCGGGCGTCCATCTCGTCGGTGAACTGGCTGCGCTCCAGCCGCTTGAGGGCGGACATGGCGGATCCATCGTCCCTGGGTCAAACACATATAACAGCCATATTAAAGTCATGATATTCATCTGTCGTTAACTAACCTGTTAAACAAGTGTCAGCTACAGTCCAGTGGAGTAAAGGAAACAGCAACTCACCGGTTGTCCTGGTCTCCTCCACTTTGTCCTCGGTCCGCTCGGTACCTTCCGCTGTTCTGCAGAACCATTTTCTATCTTTTTCTGCCGCTAACAACACGGAGTGAATTAAATTCACACACAGTATTAATAAGTCCGCCTGTGAAGCCGCATTTAAAACGGCTTTTTTGTGGTTATTTCCGAGTTTGTCGTGTAGTTTTCTCCGTCACTGTCACTCACACGGCTGCTGTTTTCTTATTTTGGCGCGTCCCTGCAGTTCCCGCGAGAGCAGCGCTGACAGGAGGGACAACAAAGATCGTTCATTGGACGAGATGACTCAGTCCAACCCAAGAGTCTTCGCCGCTTCATGGTTTGAGAGGAAGTTTAATAACCACGACACCGCCAATCACACCCCGTTCATACCGCATGGGCACTAGAGGAGGAAGTGTTTATATCTGGACTTGAGTATAAGTACAAGTAAAATGTATTAACTGTTAAGAACTAGCCTCTGTTTTGTGTCTCGAGGCTGCTACATCTTGTACATACACGATCTTCGGACGCGTCCCTCCTTCCTGGGCGGGGCTTGTCCTGACTCCGCCCCCTTTACACATGTTTACTATCTGACGGCTGTTGGGGTGGGGGGGACTCGGAGGGACTGAGCTGGTGGGAGGCTCGTTGACATTTTCAGCTTGCTGTCATTAAAAATCATTAAGATAAAACCAGAAACAGTTGGGTGGAGTTTGAAGAGATAAACAGCCAGCGGAGAAAGTAGTTTAATGAGAGTTTTGTGCAGTTATGATGGATAATGAGAAGAATGGTTGCTTGCTAGCTCGTTAGCCTCGTGTTTGTAGCAGCAACAACAACTACTACTACTGAGCACTGATGTCCGTTATCTGCTGTGGTGAGTGTAAATGACATGTTTGTACAATTAAAAAGCACTTTACAAGGTCACCTTTACCATTTAAACCTCTACTGACACAAGTGGACTGTATTCTGATCTTAAAAGCTACTTTTGGTGTGGAGGAATGTAAAGGATTGAACATCAGTCTTTCTCTCAAAAGTCTTTTTACTGTCACGTGTGTGTGTGTAAAGGTTTCTTTTGTGAGAAAGCACGAATGTGTTAAGTTCAGTTCACAGCTGACACGACACGTTCAGTGTGTGACACTGTGTGTACATTTGACAGTTAGTTAAGTCAACATGAAGCTAAAGTCAACACACTTTATCACACTTCTGTCCTTTTAGTGGAACAACTAACTTTTCATTCAGAAAGGTCAGTACTGACACTACAAATGGCCTCCAAAAGAAACTTTAAGAGTTCTTTTAATTTATGACATATGAAGTAAAAAAAAGCGATGCCTCATCCTTTCTCTATGTCAAAGTCAAAGTGGCTCCAGAGGACAAATGCCTCCTTGTCTCTGTATTGTCATGGACTCAGTATTAACATAATTATCATCCTTTGTATTTGACATGAAGAATCCATATTTGTCTCACATCATTTTTATTTGGTTACTCAGTTGCCTTCAGGTGTCATTATAATGCTGTTTGTGTGGATGTTTACACTCCCTCCTCCTCCTCCTCCTCCTCCTCCTCAGCCTTCACTCCCTCTGCGTTGACCTTTAGCCCAAATGAAGCAGCCACACTCGGCTGTCATGTCAGCTGTCACAGGCAGTCTGTTCACTGGCTGGGAAACGCAGCCTGCTGAGCTCAGCTGGGATATTAACCCGCGTGAAATCTAGATTTAATGATTTAAAGGACCAAGGAGTCAAGAACAGTTTGTATGATGGTGTAAATTTGAATGATTGCTCATTATATGACTTTAATGGATTTTACATGATTAAAACCAGCGTTGCTCCGTCAGGGTTGAGCTGTAATTAAAGTAAACCTCTTCTACATGTTTTCTGTCCTGTCTTTTGAAGTTGAGCAGAACACACTGGACTGATCTCAGATTACCCAGCATGCCTGTGTCCTGAGAGGGCTTCTGACCTCTGATCAGCTCAGGAGAAATGTCTTCAGACTAGAATAGTACACAGACAGCAGGTCTACACAGCATAAAGTTTTCTCTATTTAGTAGTCTCTTCATTCTAGAACAACTGATGGACCTTTGACACAGATATGGACGTGTGAGAGCTGACTGCCAGATCGTCACTCAGTTTTTAAGATAAGCATGAGATAATGCTTTATTGATGCCCAGAGGGGAAATTCAAGTGTTGCAGCAGCACGAAAGACGAAGTAGCAAGTCGAAGTACGTTCATCGACTTGTTCTGTTAGGGTTAGGGTATAAAGTGACATGGTGTGATTGGTAGCCGGCTGCAATGATCCATCAAACATTTGTGATATTTTACAGTTTAATACATTTAATACATACATTTACATAAAGGTTTTTGTTTTAAATGACCCCAGTGCACTGAAACAGTAAACTGACCGTGAATTCAATAATAATACATTTTCCCAAGCTTTTCTGTCTGCATTATAACCTCTAATAAAAAGTTTTATAGTCGGCACATATCAGGCGACTGATTTCTCTGTGATAGGCCGATATCATCTGATATTATTGGCCAACAGATATATGAGTCAGACTCTAAATATAATATAGTAAATGAGATTTATGAATCAGCAAATACACCATTGTAATTCCAGAAAAGCTTTCATTTTGTGGGTGAAAGAGAGATCCCATGATGACCTTTGTAGGTTGGCTCACTTATGATGACTTACATCTTGTCTGGATTATAATGCTCACTGTGTTCTGTTGTTGCAGTCCCAGGAGGATGTCTGTGAATGTTCCCACTCGCAGGTTTGGGATTAATCCTATGGATTTTGTTGCTACTGTGGAGGATTAATACCAAGACAGAAGCGATGCCCGTGAAAGGAGAGGAATCTCCTTCTGGCTGTGATCCTCCTCCAGCCGGGGAGGAGGTTCCCTCGACGCAATCCCCTCATCCGGGCGAACATTCCTCATCAGCAGCTTCTACTACCTTGAAACACAATGAGGATAACAGCCTGCAGGTCAGCAGTGCCTCTGGAGGCAAAGCAGTGGCCGCTGAGGCCCTGCAGACGTCCTCTGAGGTAAATTCTGAAAAGCCATCTTTGCCACCGACCGCTCAGAAACCCTCCAGAACCAAAGGGCCAATGCTCAGCTCAGGGCCCGAGGCGAGAGAGCGCCTCAAGTTCATTCTGGGAGCATCAGAGGATAACTCTTCAGATGAGGAACCTCTGGTCACCAAACCTCCAAGCGGTGCGTCTCAACCACAGACCTCCAGCGACAGATCGTCCCATCGGCAGGCCTCCTCTGCAGCGCCACAGTCCAGCTCCTCAGGCATCAAGTAAGACCTCGCTCGTATCTCAGCTAATGTAAAGTCAACCGTCTATAGTCAGGCATGTTTCCATCACTCCAGCCTTCTCTGGAAGCTGTAACTCCGGCACGTGACATCCCACACACGCCGAACATGACTCGAAATATAAACTCAGTTGCTTATAAATTGTCGTGCTCCTACTTGCCCTGTGTTTTCAAGCAGTATGTTATCACCTGACTGCATCGAGTCGACCTGGGTTATTGTGCATACCAAACACCCCGGCTCTATTATTGGAACAAGAGCCTGAACTAAATGACTTTGAGGACTGTGTGCTGTGGAGTCTAGGTCACAACACAGCAAACAAAAACACTTGATTTTTTTATTTTTAGCCTGCACAGTGAGAGTTATTTTCCTACCCGGCGATGGTATATGGTCTGATCGTGGGTCAGGGGGGTTGTTTTGTGCAGCTGGCTGCATGTTCAACTTGTCATGCCTAGCTGGATTGACCAAATGCATTAAGCTGTTTGTGCTACGTGTGGGAAGCATCATGCAGGCGGGGACGGTAAGAGCTTTTCCTCTTCTTAATCTTAAGCATCTTTCAAGAGGCACTTTTGAGAACTATGCAGATTTCTCTTGGATACGAGTTTCTGTGTTTTATAAATGAAGGAGACTGCTGACGACTTTCGTCCCGCTGTTGGCCTTGTCGCTGTGCACAGTTTATTTGTGAGGAACTGCCTGTGATCTGTCACAAGGGATCCCTAGATTATTCCTCTGCAAGTGTGGGAGGGGAGAGAGGAGGACGAGTCTGAAAGGGAACATTTTGTTTTGGTCTTAGACTTTAAAATCTAGCGTCATGACTTAGCCTTGTAGGATAACAGCACAGGCTGCACAATGGAGGGAAACGGCTTGTTCCCATATCTCCGAAGGTAAGAGCCATTAAAAGTTGGATGCCGTTCTCTCTGTAATTTGATACTGTTGCTGCAGTGTTTATTATGTGGACAGATGTCACATGCCTACAGCTGCAGGAATAATGGAAAAGGGCATTCTGATGAAAGTAGAATAAATGCTGGACTGGAGGCAACTTGTACAGACGTGGTTGAGAACAGGAAGGATCGCTCGTGTGGCCATACTGTAGTTATGTAACTGAACAGAGCTTTTCTTGGCACGTGTTAGTTTGAGGAAATTATAAAAACACCGCGACAATGTTTACCCTCGAGGAGGGAAATGTAAGACGGACCAGAATAACTGTATCCTTAAGAAGCAGTGCAGTAAAAAAGCTGACGGGTTGCTTGCCGCGGGCTGTGGTGCAACGGGACTTTGGAATGAACACAGTGATATGAGCCGGCTGATAATAAGGGTACGTACAAATATCTAAAGTTGTTCCAGTTTTTAGTCAAATGCTGTCGTTGTGTTAATGTGTGTCACACTCCAACAGTAATTGTTGTAACGCTGCTGGTATTTAGATTATAAAGGATTTCAAATAATAAGATTACCGCGTCGGGGAAAGCTCAGTCGTACATTCATACGTCACCTCCCTTTTTTTTGAGTCTTACAAGAATCTGTAATCGAACAGTAAACCAGATGAGATTATTCGCTTCTGAAGCATAAAAATGGAGCGAGTCTAAAATCAAACTTCCATGTGATCAGATTATTATGTTGACTTTGGCACATTTCATCCCTCATGGTCCTCATTATTTAACATTTTATCAGTATATATCAATGACTACTATATATAATAATCTAAAAGCACTTCATGTACATAGTTATCTGTTAAAATCACAGTAAAAGGATGACGGTGAATTCTGATTTAAAGATGATAATGAGTTTGGACTTCATGGCGTTAATCACAGATCATTTAAAAAGTGGTAGAAAGCAACTAAGTAGATTGTAAGTCTTGTACTGAAGTCACATTTTGAGGTACTTGCACAAAACTTGAGTATTTCCATTTTTGCTACTAATATTCTACTTTTGATTTATTACATTTTGATTTTACTTGTGAGTGTTTCTACACTGTGGCAGGTGAACTACCAGATCTACTTCTTCCATCTCTGCATCTGAAGACCAAAGTTATAAAGAGTACGGGTGCAGTATTTACGCCAGGTTTCACTATGACTCGCCTGGCAGATGCATTTCGGATGTTTTTGAACTTCCAGTGTGTTTTATCAGTTACTGTAGACGACCCTGAAGGTGCCGTATAGTCTGTGTGAAGGCATCGCGCTGACAACACATTTACCTTTTACTGCCTCTGCTCTGATGAACGTCCGACAGAAAGGAACACAGAGAGCGATAGCTTTGGCCTGATTTGTGTACTTTGTTGAGTTTGCAGTTTTCTATGAACTGTTTTCTGTCTAGAACGGCTGTTACCAGCAATTCTGAAGATAAGGTCGGACGTTAATGGGTTGGTCCATAGTCTTGGGAAAGAGACTGAACTTTGACTTGGTGTTTTCATCTTCCGTGCTGCTCTTCCCTTGTTGTTACTGTATGAAGTGTTAACCACCATGCCGGTAGAGAAACACTGCAGCCTGTTGCTTCCACACCTCTTTGGGTTGTGACGTTTTGAGGGATCGTACACAGCTGATGCAGAACACACCCAGGTCATCATGTGTTGCTGCGTTATTGGGTAAGAAGGCTGACCATGAGCTTCCCCCTGCAGGCCTAGCATGTCTGGTCTTCACCTGGTGAAAAAAGGACGTGAACACAGGAAGATGGATCTCCAGAGGGACTTCACGGTGGCCTCTCCTGCAGAGTTTGTCACTCAGATTTGGTGGCAACCGTGTCATAGAAAAAGTAAGACTGACAATCCCTTCCTTTTCCTTCTCAATGACACTGCAGCATGTTTCAGTTGCTGTCTTTGTTAAGGCTTTCTGTCTCTGTTCCAGGTGCTGATCGCCAACAATGGTATCGCTGCGGTCAAATGTATGCGCTCTATCCGTCGCTGGTCCTACGAAATGTTTCGCAATGAAAGGACCATCCGCTTCGTGGTCATGGTAACCCCGGAGGACTTGAAAGCCAACGCAGGTTATTGTCAGCTTGATACTTTTTACACCGCAAAAAAGGAAATCTAAAATACACACTGAGTTTGTGAACGGGTGAAATAGTCTTTTGCAACAGGATAGTTAATACTTAACAAGAAATCTTTAAATAAGTTGGTTCCAGTCTAGAAATAAGTAGAAAATGCTGTTTTTTTTAGATCAAATTGGCAAATTTCTATTTTACTAGTAGAGTACGATTTATTTTTTAATTAATAGAGAATGGTATATGGCCTCGCTCTGATTTAACTTGTTTAAGCAGGAAAATTACTAAATTTTAAAGGTGCAATATGTAAGAATTGGCCACCTCTTGAGTTTATACTCTGCATATCATCAGAGGAGCGGCTAACTGCTGCTAACTGTAGCTTGCACGCTCAGCTAACTGCACAGCTAGTGGTCCAGAGACAAAGAGACATATTCATAGCAAATTAAGAAGATGCGATGAAATCAAAGTTATAAACCAGAAAATACATTTTGAGATAACAACACTTTTCAAAGAGCATTTATCTGTGTGAGGGTGAAACACTAGAAACTGTGTCCCAGCTCTTAATCAGCTGTTTTGCTTTATTGCTGCAGAAAATTATTCCTGTGCTGAATTAACTGTCTTTTCTTTTATAGAATACATAAAAATGGCCGACCATTATGTTCCTGTACCCGGCGGGGCGAACAATAACAACTACGCCAACGTGGAGCTCATAGTAGACATCGCTAAAAGGATCCCGGTGCAGGTACATTTCAGGATTTATCCAAACAACAGTGTTCCTTCTGTGAGTAAGAAAGCTGTGATTAATGATTACACGTGTGTGTGTGTGTGTGTGTGTGTGTGTGTGTGTGTGTGTCTTCATTAACAGGCTGTGTGGGCTGGATGGGGTCACGCTTCAGAAAATCCCAAACTGCCCGACTTGTTGAACAAAGCGGGGATATCTTTCTTAGGTAAAAATCCAGATTGCAACCACAGAATATTCACATTATCGTTCATGTATCTATGTGTCAGATCTCACTGACTGCCTGCTGCTCTCTCAGGGCCGTCGTGTAAGGCCATGTGGGCTCTCGGGGACAAGGTGGCTTCTTCCATCGTGGCTCAGAGTGCCGACATTCCCACGCTGCCGTGGAGCGGATCAGGTGACGCTTTACATCCCACGCCGTCTCAGTCCACACTGTGTATAGTAGCACAACATGTACTGTGGATGCTGTGGATGTGAGGCAGTTTAAAGTCCATATCTGTGCATGAGGAGTGCACATTTAATTAAAATATTATCTAAACTGCAATATGGTCAAGTGCAATATCCAAATCGCTGAATCTGCCCTTTTTTACTGTCATAGAGGAGGAAAATATTCATATTTAAGAAGCTAGATTCAGCAAATGTTGCCTTCTTTTTCCCTGAAAAGTGACTCTAATGGATTATCAAATAGTTGGGGATTCATTTAGTAGTTTACACCTAATCGATTAATTGTCGCAGCTCTAGATTTTATGCTCTAACGTTGTGTCTGGTGCTGCTGCAGGTCTGAGAGTGGACTGGGCCGAGGAGGACCAGAGACAGGGCCGTGTAATCAGCGTTCCTCCGGAGATCTACACAAAGGGCTGTGTTCAGGACGTAGATGATGGGCTGGAAGTAAGCATGTTTGATATCTACACAACTACTTCTTTGTTCCTAAAATAATTCCCTACAAGCAAGGATCTGTCGCTAACTTGTGTTTTGTGTGATGTTCCTCTGCAGGGGGCTGAGAGAATCGGTTATCCGGTTGTTATCAAGGCCTCTGAGGGTGGAGGTGGGAAGGGTATCCGCAAAGTAGAAAGTTCTGAAGACTTTACAACTTTCTTTAGACAGGTTTGTGTCGTGTTGTGTTGACTTCTCTCTAATTTGGACCCAGATTTATGCAGTTGGATTTGATGTAATTCTCACGGCTTGGTTTGTGCGTTTGTTTGAGTGCAGGTTCAGACCGAGGTACCCGGCTCGCCTATCTTCGTCATGCAGCTGGCTCAGCACGCGAGACACCTTGAGGTTCAGATCCTGGCTGACGAATATGGAAACGCCATCTCTCTGTTTGGACGAGACTGCTCCATCCAGAGGAGGCACCAGAAGATCATCGAGGAGGCTCCTGCCACCATAGCCGCTTCCTCAACATTTGAGCAAATGGAACGGGTCAGTGTACGCCGCTGCACGTATTTATTTTCCCACCCTGATAAACTCTGGTTGAACTCTGACATCTGGTCTCCTCTTTCTGGCCCAGTACGCTGTGCGACTGGCCAAGATGGTGGGCTACGTGAGCGCAGGTACTGTGGAGTATCTCTTCTCTGACGACGGAAGTTTCCACTTCCTGGAGCTGAATCCTCGCCTGCAGGTGGAACATCCCTGCACAGAGATGATCGGAGACGTGAACCTGCCAGCTGCCCAGCTTCAGGTAAACCTCCGTCACCAAGAAGAATAATTACACCACAGAGAAAGTCAGTAATTCACCTGCAACTAACATGTATCATCTCTGGTAGATTGCGATGGGCATCCCCCTCTATAGAATTAAGGACATCCGCCTGCTTTATGGAGAGCCTCCATGGGGCGACACCATCATTAACTTTGAGACTCCAGAGTGCACGCCGAGCCCAAGAGGGCACGTCATAGCTGCTCGGATCACCAGTGAGAACCCTGATGAGGTAGAGCTCAATTTCATCAACGCTCGTAGCGCACAGTTTTTGTGATGTGCCTGTAATTTGCACCACTGACTCGTTCTCCTCACTCAACAGGGGTTCAAGCCCAGCTCGGGCACCGTGCAGGAGCTGAACTTCCGCAGCAGTAAAAACGTGTGGGGTTATTTCAGCGTGGGGGCGACCGGCGGCCTGCATGAATTTGCTGACTCCCAGTTCGGACATTGTTTCTCCTGGGGCGAGAACCGTGAGGAGGCCATCTCGTAAGCCCTTCTTTCTGTTTAAAAAAAATGGTCTGACCTGCCAATAAATACATCTTAGAAGACACTCAGGTGTCATGTTTTCCCTGTGCTTCAGGAACATGGTGGTGGCCATGAAGGAGCTGTCCATCAGAGGCGACTTCAGGACCACAGTCGAATACCTCATTAAGCTACTCGAGACAGAAAGCTTCAGGAACAATGACATCGACACCGGCTGGCTGGATCATCTCATCGCAGAGAAAGTGCAGGTAGGAGACCGAAGACCATACGACATAAATCATTACACAGACAGGTACTTTGTTTACTGAATTTGTATGTAGCTTCATTGTTCATGGCGCCATGTGCCCTCCCACCAGGCGGAGAGACCGGACACCATGCTGGGTATCGTTTGTGGGGCTCTGCATGTTGCTGATGCGAGTTTCAGGAAGAGCATGTCTGACTACCTACATTCTCTGGAAAGGTCGGTAGACACAGTCCCTTCTTATTAAAGGGATATTCCGGTGTAAGTTTAATCCATGGTCTAACACACCTTGACACCGAGTAAGACTCCCCCTCGAGAGGTCAAGTTAGCTGACCGCTAGCTTAGCTAGTTTTAGCAACCTCAGAAAAGACCGCACGAAAACAATACACTGCAGCTTCTGTCTCCAACTAGAAACCACCATCAAAAAGCCACAATTAATGGTGAGAACAGCAGCAAACTTCAGCAACAGTACATGTACAGTCCCAGCACACAGTACGAAGCAGCAAACATCTGCTAGCTTTGCTGGATTTGTTAAAAACAGCTCACCCTCTCCTCCAGCAGCCTGCCTGTGTGGGGAAGCCCTGACGAGTCGATTACCGAGTGCAGTAGATTTCTGCAGCTCAAGGATGAAAATGTCTGACTCTGTGTCAAGGTGTGTTAGACCATGGATTAAACTTACACCGGAATATCCCTTTAATGTCTCACCACAACCTTGTGTTTATATGAGTGACTGTGTTTATATGCACAATGAAGCCTTGTTCAGACTGTCATCTGTTTTTGGCCATATTCAGATTTTATCCAGACTGATTTTAGGAAGCCTGGATGGCAACGAAACAAATGAAAGATTTTTTTGGATTTGTTTCCAAATGCGATTCAAGTCAGATTTCTAAAGGACACATCTCAGTCTGGACAGTAAATTGTCTCCTCTGCAACTCAACAGCATTGCTGGTTACTGGAAGACGACATTATGGCTCACCATTTCTCATGCTTCAGTATTGAAAACCTGCGACACAAGCACACGTAGTTACTGACGCCTACGTTACCACAGAATCCATGCAGATAGGTTGGTGGTGTCTGGTCACTTGCAAATTACAGTGCAGACACTCTCTCTTTCAGGTCCAATTTGATAAACAAATATGATGTGCGCCTAATATTTGAGTTTCATACAGGTCGTGTAAACGGCATATTTTGGATATTCCACAATAGAAATGATTCCAAATGTAAGATATGTGTGAGATACCAATATTATTCAGATTTGTAAGCAGCCCGTTCAGAGTAGAGCTTGATGTGTAAGGCTGATATTATCACCCGATATTAGCCTATAAAAGCCCAATATGCACTGATATGATCGCTCTTTTTATTTTTAGAGGTTACAGTGCGGAAAATGATGCCTGGGATAATTTATGATTAATACCTTCAGAGAAAGTTTACTGTTTCAGAGCCCTGATGTCATTTTAGCCCAAGTTTATTGCTAAGCTGTAAAATATCCTGCCTCAGTAACGCGTCTCTGTGTTTCACGATCACCAAAAATTGGTCAGGCTCTTAATTCAGAAAATTGATTTCAGTGGTGGGGTTAATTAAAAACGTGCCTGTTGGCTTTTAACGGTCAGCTCTGCTTGCCGAGGTGACAGTTTGTAAGGCCGGGGTGGAGGCAAAAGAGAAGCCCACATTGTAAAAATAAAAGCGACAGATGGAATATGTTGTACATGTAACCACACTGTACTCACTGACGAATAAAACCACCTCCTGCATCTCTAGAGGCCAAGTGCTTCCTGCAGCCAGCCTCCTCAACTCTGTCAACGTGGACCTGATATATGAAGGCGTCAAGTTCTGCCTCAAGGTATCTGCTTCGTTCCCTTCACAAGCCCGGTGTTTGACTCAACCTATTAACTCTTCTAATCAATAAATAATCACTCCTGCTGCCTGCAGGTGGCTCGCCAATCCCCAACGACTTACGTCATCATGATGAACGGCTCGAACATCGAGATAGACGTCCACAGGCTGAACGACGGCGGCCTCCTGCTGTCCTACGACGGCAGCAGCCACACCACCTACATGAAGGAGGAGATCGACAGGCAAGAGCTCTTGACTCTGCACATCTGGACGAGTCTGCTGTGTTTGTGTTTACTAATTCTTTCTGAATGACTTCATCGCCGCAGCTACCGCATCACCGTTGGCAACAAGACCTGTGTATTTGAGAAGGAGACGGATCCCACGGTGCTGAGATCGCCCTCTGCTGGCAAACTGCTGCAGTACATAATAGAGGACGGAGATCACGTCTGTGCAGGAGAGACGTATGCAGAGATTGAGGTGAATGCTCTTAAACTGATCTCTTAAGGCACGCTTTTTCTGTCTGTGTTTTTTGTTAACTGGCTGTTTGTGCTGCGCTCTCAGGTGATGAAGATGGTGATGACGCTGACCGTGCAGCAGTCCGGTCGTATCCACTTTGTCAAGAGACCCGGAGCGGTTCTGGAGCCCGGCTCTGTCGTGGCACGTATAGACCTGGATGATCACAGCAGTGTACATCGTGTAAGTGTGTGGAAGATCACAACTTAAAGGTTAAGTTCGCCAAAAGTTGTAAATTCAGTCATTATCGAAGGGAAAGTTTTATAGACCACAAAACATTTCTGCAGTTTCACAGCAAAACAGCATTGCAGCAGACTCCTAAACAACTGAAGTAGATGGGGACAAAAAAACAACAGAAAATAAAACATAAAATGTCTCCATACAGCTCATTTGATATAATCCAAGTCTCTGGATGCCCCAAGATCCCAAATTAATTTGAAAAGACGTTATATAAATAGGTGAATTTGTCCTTTAAGGTGCATAACTTGTTCTCTCAATTGTGTTTTAACTTTTACACAACTTCATCACATTCTTCTGATGTTCAGGTCTCAGCTATTTTCAGCCGGAGTTACTCATTATAATATTGTGTTGTAAGTGTTCCCTGTTGGTTGTTTGGGTGAGACGAATGTTTCTGTGTCTCACATTTTGACTGTGTCTGTTATTTATCACAGATAACGTTTGAACCTGTTTCCTTCCGCCTCCTGTCGTAGGTGGAGCTGAACACAGCCGAACTTCCACCCCAGCAGCCTCTGCCCGTCGTCGGAGAAAAACTTCACCAGGTGTTTCACAGCGTGCTGGAAAACTTGGGTAAAGTCATGGATGGCTTCTGCCTGGAAGAGCCCTTCTTCAGCAGCAAGGTACAAAGCAGGCCTTCTGCCACGACAGATTCCTAAATGATATCATCAGTTTCATTAACTGTATGTGCATGTTCGTGTCTGCAGCTGAAACAGTGGGTGGCGACGCTGATGAAGACGTTAAGGGACCCTTCTCTGCCGCTGCTGGAGCTCCAGGAGATCATGACGAGCGTGGCGGGTCGGATTCCACCTGGCGTGGAGAAGGATATTCGAAAAGTCATGGCCCAGTACGCGAGCAACATCACCTCGGTCCTCTGCCAGTTCCCCAGCCAAAGGGTGAGAGATGCACCTGAGCAGACACACGGCTTTAAATACATACAGTTATTGTGTTCAGTGTGACACGATGATGTTTCCCTTCTTTATTCCAGATTGCAAATGTTCTCGACAGCCACGCAGCCACCCTGCAGAGGAAGGCTGACAGAGAGGTGTTCTTCATGAACACTCAGAGTATCGTTCAGCTGGTGCAGAGGTTAGTTTTCTCCCCGGGAACAGCAGCAGTGCATCACATACAGAACAATACTGGTATTGGGTTGAATGACACGGGTTGGAACTTGTCTCGTTCAGGTACCGCAGTGGAATTCGTGGTTACATGAAGTCTGTGGTTCTCGATCTGCTGAAACGATACCTGGAAGTGGAGACGCAGTTTCAACAAGGTGACGTTAATTCACTAAATTGAATGAAAACTCCTGATCATCTGTAATCTGAGCTGTGAGGTGTTTGTCATAGCTGTTTTCTTCTCTGGTGTGGTTGTCAGAGAAAAAGTTATAATGCAGGAAAGACTTCTGACCGGTCATGTTTCTATTTTATGTACAAACAGTGAAAAATGTGCAAAAGCAGAAACATTTTAGTCCTTCAAGTACGCTGTTTTTCTTTCTTTTTTAAAATGTGTATTCAACCTGTGCTCTCATCCTTGAAGAGCATTTTCTACTCCTGACCCGGTGCAGCACTTGCCTTATTTTTCTTTGCCTTTCAGTCCAGGTTGAACTTTCCTCTGTGCAGAAAGTTCACAGCAATGCATCTTTCATTAAGATAAGAAACTTGCACTTTTTGCACTGAGGAAAGTCCGACGTGGACGGAACTGTTCGTGCACTTTTGTATTCTGCACTTGTGCGCGTTGTTTCTGAGCAGCCCTGTAACGTATAAACCTTTTTCTCATTGTGTGACTCCTTCCTTGCTGAACTATTGTTTGTCACAACTAACATCATTTCACTCTTGTTCTCACAAACAGCTCACTATGACAAGTGTGTCATCAACCTGAGAGAAAAGCACAAACCTGACATGAGTCCTGTGCTGGAGTACATCTTCTCTCACGCCCAGGTCTCCAAAAAGAACATCCTCGTCACGATGCTCATAGTAAGGCGTTCGTCAGCCCGAACACTGTCATGCATGAACCAAACGATCCGCCCAACACTCGAGTTTAGTGAAAGACGCTTTGTGCCCTGTGTAGGATCAGCTGTGTGGACGAGATCCCACGCTGGCAGACGAGCTGATGGTCATTCTGAACGAGCTCACGCAGCTCAGCAAGATGGAGAACTCGAAGGTGGCCTTGAGAGCCAGACAGGTAGCATCAGATTCTGTCCGCTTCTCAATCACTACTTTAATGTCTCATTATTTCTGCTTAATATTATATTTTTAAATGCGTCGTAGGTCTTGATTGCCTCCCATTTACCATCGTACGAACTGAGGCACAACCAGGTGGAGTCCATCTTCCTGTCGGCCATCGACATGTACGGCCACCAGTTTTGTCCAGAAAACTTGAAGGTCGGTCTCGTGTGGAGAAATCTTATTTTGATCAGCTAAAAAACACAAATGAATAATAATGTGTTTTTTGTGTTTTGTTACAGAAACTCATTCTCTCCGAAACGTCCATTTTTGATGTTTTGCCCAATTTCTTCTATCACTCCAATCAAGTCGTCTGCATGGCTGCCTTGGAGGTACGGTCAGTGGTCTCACACTAAAGGTGTACTGTGCAGGATTTTGTCAGTTTCTGTTTCGTACCCTGGTCGAGTGAGTGAATGAGTGAATGAAGCGAGGGAGCGGTGTTAAGAAGTGCACGCTTCATCCTGTCAGCTGTTTGACTCCACCCTTCCTGTTTGTGTGTATGTGTAGCTCTGCTTGGCTGTGTTAATGTTAATGTGCTGGACGGCCTCGAGGCTCTACCAGGAGCACGAACAGTGAAAAGCTCAGATAAATAAGATGGGGCGAGGCCATTAAGAGCTTTAAAAACAAACATAAGAAGTTTAAAATCAATTCTGTGACGGATGGAAAGCCAATGAAGGGAGCGAAGAACGGGGGTGATGTGCTCTCGTCTATTAGTGCTAGTTAAAAGACGGGCAGCAGCATTTTGCACAAGTTGAAGACGACTAAGAGAAGATTGGGAAACGTCAACATAAAGTGCATTGCAGTAGTCTAATCTTGAACTGATTAGAGAGCATGGATGGCTTTCTCACGGTCTTGACGGCTTAAAAACATTTTGACTTTGGCCAGGAGACGTAGCTGGAAAAAACTACTCCTGACAACATTGTTGATTTGTTTGTCAAACCTCAGATGACTGTCAAAGATCACTCCCAGACGGTTTGACTGACCTTTGAGGATAAGGTGTGTTTAGACAAACAAACCTTCGGCTCTTTATGACAGACCGACAGTAGGTACGATGGAGTATTAGGGCCAGACTAAGAGAAAAAAAAAAATATTTTGGAGGGCAAATTACGAGATTAAAGTCAAAATATTAGGAGAATAAAGTAGTAATTTTAATGAGAACTCTTACAGAAAGAGCTTCTTCCGCTGCGTTAGAATGAGGAATGTTGAGCATCACTTGAAGAGTTGTGGCTGCTGGGCTCAGGCTAAGGCAACTGTTTGGTTGGCTGGTCACGTCAGATCTGAACTCTATCGAAGCTTTTTTCTCATTAAAACGACTTTTTTCCCTTGTATTATTATTCTCTGCATTATTCTCGTATTATTACGACTTTATTCTCGTAATATTTTGACTTTATTCTCGTAATATTATGACTTTTTTCTCATAATATTATGACATTATTCTCGTAGACTAATATTATGACTTTATTCTCGTAATGTTACGACTTTATTCTCGTAATTTGCCCTCCAAAATATTTTTTTTTCTCTTAGTCTGGCCCTAATACTCCGTCGTACAGTAGGTTACTGAGAAGTAAGAAGAATAAAACTGCTCCCTGATGTTTCAAACTGATCGACTGGTCAAAAATGGGCCAAAATTACCGTCGTTCTGCTCTGTAGACACATTTTTATCACTTAATTACTTAGTGATAATGACTCGTTCTGTCCTGACTTACAGGTGTACGTGCGCAGAGCTTACATCGCCTATGAGCTTAATAGCATCCAACACCACCAGCTGCAGGATGGAACGTGTGCCGTAGACTTCCAGTTCATGCTGCCGTCGTCACATCCGAACAGGTAACATCTTTTTTTTTTCCACTGAGCTACGCTGCAGAGACTCTCAGGCCACCGACGACGAACACGTCGTTATCTATTTCTTGAACTGCTGGTGAATCAATGCCACTTCCAAAAACATGATACTGGCTTGATAGATCAATAAAGATGAGTCGTCAAAACCTGCGCCCAGTGGTGCAGGGACTGCTGCTGTGACTCGCTTGAGGCTAACTTTGAACGCAGAATGATTTTACCGACTCGACATTAATGTGAATTTGCTCAGCTTCTTTTTTTTAAAGTGCTTCATTTCTAATCGTGATGCCTTGAAGTTGAGGGTAAGTTCTGATCATCCACCGCTGATATTCACCTGTCAATCATCTTATTTCAGAGGGAGCAGCCCTACTCTGAGCAGGTAGAGTAAAGCTCCTCCCCAACCAGCCAAACCACCTGATCGTGTGTATGTCTCACAACCATGCATGTCGACGGCATCGTGTCTTTCCTCTGTCCTGTGAAACCAGAAACATGCTTAAGGACTCTTCTAACAAGTCCTTCTTAATTCACTTTTTAGCCCAGCTTTTCCATACGATCTTTTGTTTTTTTTGCTTCTCTCAACCTTCAGAGCTGTACTGAGATTTTTAAGAGGTTCATCTTTAATTTCACTCGTGTTCCTCTTACAAACTCAATGCTTGCAATTCTGTTGACTGCTAGCGAATGGGGAGCCTGTATTCTCCAGCATCAGAGTTTAATTCGTGATTTGCAACTCTCAATCAGACGACAATTCGTACCCCTTTCAATTGAGTGTATGTAATTATAATTGGATGTTACGGTGGTCGTAGTTGGTCCAGACTTGCCTTCATTATATTTAGACTGTTGAGTGTTTTCTCTGTGGTCATTCTGTCGTTCTGCCTTTGCTGTCATAGTCTGTATGTGTGTCCCGTTTTCAGGCTTCCCGTGCCCGTCAGCGGATCAGGCCAGTGTAAGATGAGGCGGCAGAGCAGTGAGCTCTTCCTGGACGGATCCTTGTCTCCTCCCTGTCAGCGCATGGGCGCCATGGTGGCTTTCCAGTGTGTCGACGACTTCAAAAGGTCACTTTGAACTCGATGATGATTGACTTTCCTCTGGGATTTTTATTTTGATAAAGATATATGAACAAAGTTGTTGCCTGATTGTTTTTTCTTTTTTTCTTTTGCAGGAATTTCGACGAAGTTCTCTCCAGCTTCGCAGAGCCGCTCTTGGAGACGGCTCCGTATTCGGAGTCCTCCAGTCTCTACGAGGAGGAGAACTTCAGGGTGAGCGCTGTTGGAAAATGAAAAGGGCTTTTGTCATCCGTTTCCTTGCAGCTGCTGACTTCTCTTCCATCCCCTGCAGAATAAGAGGGAGAACCCAATCCACATCATTAACGTGTCCATAAAGACGGCGGACACGGAGGACGACGATGCCTTGGTTACAGCTTTCACTGCCTTTGCCCAGTTGAAGGTCAGCCTCCAGACCCTGTTCCTTAACATGTGACTCTTGTGATTCTGATATTGTCTCTGTTTTCATGATGGAACTGAAAATGGTGTATTTTTTTTTTTTTTTACAGAAAGCCGTTCTCTTTGAATATGGAATCAGGAGAATCACATTTTTGATTGCACAGAAGGTAAATCAACAACAAAGTGTATTATTTCAATGATGCCCACTGTATCATGTCTTTATGTAAGACTTCGCGGAGGCGTCGTCCATTAATTCCTGATTATGGACACCTCGAAGGGCATTATCCCGCTTATACCATGGTCACTTGCCAAAGAAAATAAATTAAGACCATTAATTTATATTTTCATGCGTTTTACAATCAAATATAAAGTTTTTCACAGGCAATAATTTAGTTTCCCTGGTAACGCCTGAGGGTTTGACTAATACCTGGAACAACCATTACCCTCCCGTAAGGTTCTTATGCAACGGAAACGTTGTTCACCTCTCCAGTAAATAGGACGGACCTTAGATACGACTTGGCAACGGGAGATATTCTAGTCCGCTCAGCGGTGAGCCAGAAAGCTAACGCTATGCTAGCAAGATTCAAAGGCGATAACATTGCGTACGGTTGACGAACAGTAAATATAATTTGACAGTATGTTTAACAACAACACTAGCTAGCTTACCAGTCATGTCATTGTCCCCAAATCAACATCAAGATGTTCACGAACAAACGATCGGCCGTGTGTAACGTTACTGTGGCCGCAGCCTGAAGCAGAGAGCTGAGCAGCGAACGGGATGTGAGATTATTCGCTTATGTGATAAAAAAAAGTTTAACTGTAAGTTTAGAGGGGAAGTGTACTTTCTGCAGCTTGTGTGTTACAGTCGCCATCCTGTGGTGTTCAGAGGATAAGGCTCTGAAGGACTGACGGACTGCACTCAGTGCTGGAGATAAATTGTAAACAGAGGCTTGGACTGCGTTCCCGTTGCTATGGTTACGCCAGCTAGCGCTATTGATTTAGACGGTGAACAGACAATTTGACTGGAACTACTTAGTAGGTGTCCATATACCAGGGATTAATCTACACCCTACAGCCAATCAGAATCGAGGATTCCCCCAGACCATGGTATAAATTCATATATATTATTTTTGGAGTTGTAATGGACTAGGCCACATATTGCTCTCAGCAGCAGAGGTGACACAGCATCGTCTGGCAGTTCATACCTTTTTATTCTACAGTATATATTTGTCACCGCCTCACGATATCTGCACAAATTTGTTCAGTAAAGCTGCAAATTTGACTGCCTCTGGCAAGTACATAATCCATTTGCTCAGTGTCTTATTATTATTCTGATCTTTCTTTTGAACAGAGAGAATTTCCCAAGTTCTTCACTTTCAGAGCTAGAGATGGGGTGAGTTTTACGAGACTGTATAATCATATTGCACTGAGTTAATGAAGATGGTTGAGAAGATGACCCGATCTGTCCCTCTCCTCAGTTCCAAGAGGACCGTATTTATCGCAATCTGGAGCCGGCTTTAGCGTTTCAGCTGGAGCTCAACCGCATGAGGAACTTCGAGCTGACAGCCGTCCCCTGTGCCAACCACAAAATGCAACTCTACCTCGGTGCTGCTCGTGTGCAGGAGGGGGCTGAAGTCACGGACTACCGCTTCTTCATACGAGCGATCATCCGCCATTCGGATCTCATTACGAAGGTAAGCGGAGCAACATTAATGTACACCTTATCGATTCTTTAAAAAATGCAGACATCATTGGTAGTTGTTGTGTTTTTAGATTAACTGTTTACCAAAGCTTTGATTTCCTGATTAAAGAACATTTCTTTGGGTGATTAAATCCCTTTTTTTCTACACAAACAGGAAGCCTCCTTTGAATACCTTCAAAATGAGGGAGAACGTCTTCTGCTGGAGGCCATGGACGAGCTGGAGGTGGCCTTCAGTAACACCGGCGTCCGCACAGACTGCAACCACATCTTCCTCAACTTCGTCCCCACTGTCATTATGGACCCCTCTAAAGTCAGTGGTCCATGTTCATTGAACTGAACATATACACCTATTTCTCTGCCGTCTTTTTAACATCCACGTCCTCTTCTTGGGACCTTCAGATTGAGGAGTCTGTTCGCTCCATGGTGATGCGATACGGCAGCCGTCTGTGGAAGCTGAGGGTCCTGCAGGCCGAGCTGAAGATCAACATCCGCCTCACACCAAATGGGAACGCCATTCCCGTCCGCTTGTTTCTCACTAATGAGTCCGGCTATTACCTGGACATCAGCCTGTACAAGGAGGTCACTGACCCAAGTTCTGGACAGGTGGGTCCTGAGGTCGCCTCATTTGTGCATGTTGTAAAATGAAATGTGAACCAGAAGATGCTGTATGTGTTATTTTACGGTTGCATTTTCATGCTTCACCTTGTCATTTCTCCCTTTTCAGATCATGTTCCTGTCATATGGAGATAAGCAGGGGCCTTTGCACGGCATGCTGATCAACACCCCGTATGTGACCAAAGACCTGCTGCAGGCCAAACGTTTTCAGGCTCAAACTCTGGGGACCACGTACATCTATGACTTCCCGGAGATGTTCAGACAGGTACTGCTAACTCACTCGGTTAACTTTATTTTGGAGGTGCTTGGCTGATTCCAATTTTTAGTCTGACCTGCCAATTCTAATCTTGGCTTTCCTGGAGTCTGTCTCTAATGTGCTACAGTTAAAAGTTGGCCGTTCTTGTCCAAACCACCGACAGTGGCCACATTGTTTTGGAGATCCTTCTCCAGTCGATTGGTGCATCAGATGTCTGATTCTGATACTGAAAATCTTCTTGTAGGCTCTGTTTAAACTCTGGGGTCCAGGAGATAAACACCCTAAAGACGTGCTGATGTGCACCGAGCTGGTTCTGGACCCGCAAGGTCGACTCGTGCAGATGAACCGGCTGCCTGGTGACAACGATGTAAGGGACCTTTCAGAGCATTCATGTCACTTCATGCTTTCTCACTGTTATGATACTGATAACCGCTGCAATCATTCTTCACCAGGTGGGAATGGTTGCCTTCCGGATGAAGATGAAGACTCCAGAGTACCCAGAGGGCAGAGATATCGTCGTCATCTGTAACGACATCACTCACATGATCGGCTCATTCGGTCCTCAAGAGGACGAGCTGTTCGTCAAGGCGTCCGAATTGGCTCGCGCTGAGGGCATCCCCCGCATTTACATCGCAGCCAACAGTGGAGCGCGCATCGGCCTCGCTGAAGAGATCAAGCACATGTTCCAGGTGGCCTGGATCGACCCCTCTGACCCCTACAAGGTGACATCTGTCTCTCCGAATGTCTGCATCGTACACGAGTCGGGGAATTGACCACAGGGAATACTGAAATGTGCGGTTTGATATTTAATGTTCTACGTTATTTCCCTTTGTCTGCAGGGTTTCAAGTACCTTTACCTGACACCGCAGGACTACACACGTATCAGCTCCACCAGTGCTGTTCACTGTCACCATGTGGAGGAAGGTGGAGAGTCCAGGTATCATCGATCATCGGTTTCTTGTTGTCATACAGAAGTAAATTCAGCTGATTTAAATATGTGAAACCTTTAACTTGGTCTTCATCGCTGCGTCTATCTGTTTCAGGTACATCATCACCGACATCATTGGGAAGGACGATGGCATCGGGGTTGAGAACCTGCGAGGTTCTGGCATGATTGCTGGAGAATCCTCTCAGGCCTACGAGGAGATTATTACAATCAGCATGGTGAGAACGTGGATCCGATTTCTCTGAGTAAGAAGGAGCCCACGTGAACCTCCTGGACATTTTTTCCTGATTCCCTTTTTATGCTCTTGCAGGTGACATGTCGCGCCATCGGAATCGGAGCCTACCTGGTCCGATTGGGCCAGAGGGTGATTCAGGTGGAGAACTCTCACATCATCTTGACCGGAGCCGGCGCTCTGAACAAGGTTTGTTGATTCAATGAATTGCATTATTTCTTACAACAGTGTTGCTTTTCGCCGTCACATTTGACTTTCTTCACCCAAAGGATTGTCAAGATATTTCAAACTTGCTTCGAAGTACAGTGGAAATTACATACGGTGCATTGAAGTCTTTGTGTCTGATGAAAGGTTTTGGGCAGAGAGGTCTACACCTCCAACAACCAGCTGGGAGGGATCCAGATCATGCACAATAACGGAGTCACGCACACCACCGTGCCGGACGACTTTGAGGGCGTCTTCACCATCCTCCGGTGGCTCTCCTACATGCCAAAGGTTCGGCTGGATGTGTGACAGTTTGTGTAGTTTGAAGTGAACAACTCATGAGATCACTAACTACACTTCTTCTTCTTCTCACAGAACAATCAATCCCCCGTGCCTGTTATATCAACAACAGATCCAGTGGACAGAGAGATCGATTATACTCCAACTAAAGCGCCGTATGACCCTCGCTGGATGCTGGCTGGGAGACCTCACCCCTGTGAGTGCCAAGAAGAGGGTTAAACTCTCAAAGTGCCTTTTTTCAGTATGCAGCTTGGTTAATTTTCGGGTCATTCCATGAAATCGGTGCCTTTTCAACTTTGAAAAGTTAAAATTTAAATTATATTTAATTGCTATTTTTTCAGTAGCCAGGAATTAAAGACAGTTTAAAATGACAAGAAATGATATTGTGCCATCTCAGCTATGGAATTTCATATTTTAGTAACTGCTTTAGTCAAGTCCTGTTACTGGAAAGTTAACAGGGTTGACAGTAACAGGGTTGACCATTTCAAGCTAATTTGCCCATTGCTAGCTAAAACAAATGTTAGCTAAAGCACATGCTATGTACTTTGAAAGGAAATTACATGTACATATTGATTATGTTATGAGAAATAAATAATTGTTTGGATTTATATGTTAAAAAATGGTAACAGGGTTGACGTTGTATGCTTGTCCCTCCTGGTTCAACCTTGAAAAAACATCAAAAATAGCACATCAAAGATGAGCAAAACTTACTTGTCACTGAGCTGTTAGCATCCTGGTTCAGAGATGATGCAACCTCCTGTAAATCATGTCAAATCTAGAATGTACCGTTATTTTGATAGGGTTTTTTGGTTAGGGTAACAGGGTTGACATAAAATTAGGGGACACCGATAAATTGGTAAATATTTATTACAATTAATATATATTTTTACCAAAAACACTGTTTCACAATAAGATCATACTTAAAACAATATGTAAATGTGAACATTTTAACATTTTGCCAACATTTTACAAATTAAAAGTACTGCTGATGTACCACAACAACAGTGAGGGACAGGCCAAAAACCTCACCCTCATCAGCTTAAAAATCATTTTTATTATTTAAAATAATATTTAATTGATTTTAATTTGATGTTTTATTGAGGAGAGAAGACATGGTAATGTTATATTTTCAAATTACATCTTTGTTTGTTGTTACTGTAATTTTATGACTGATAATTTCTTGGGGACACAAAAGGCACCGATTTCATGGAATGACCCTTTCTTTCTTTCTTTCTGCGTGTATATCCGTAGCTGTGAAAGGTGCCTGGCAGAGTGGATTCTTCGACCAGGGCTCCTTCATGGAGATCATGGAGTCGTGGGCTCGGACAGTGGTAACGGGCAGAGCGCGGTAAATCTCTTTACACTTGATTCACATGTTCGTATAATGTGTGTGAAGTGATTTTATATTTCAGTAATTCTGTTGTATAAAAAACAGGCTGGGAGGAATTCCCCTCGGCGTCATCGCTGTTGAAACACGCTCAGTCGAGCTGACGATCCCGGCCGATCCAGCAAACCTGGATTCAGAATCTAAAGTGAGTGAATCTGACCGCATGTTCATGATGTAAACAGATGATATCATAGTATTTCACCTCTTCTCGTGACTTTGTGTGTTGACGTCAGGTTCTGCAGCAGGCTGGCCAGGTGTGGTTTCCAGATTCAGCCTTTAAAACCGCTCAGGCGATCTGCGACTTCAACCGTGAACGTCTGCCTCTCATGGTGTTCGCCAACTGGAGGGGCTTCTCCGGTGGAATGAAGGGTATAGGACGAATACTGAACTGTTCAGAGAGACTGCATTACATATTTAAAAAAAATCATGTTTCTAATTTAACCGTTTCACTCCAGATATGTACGACCAGGTGTTGAAGTTTGGCGCCTACATCGTGGACGCCCTGCGTGGTTTCCATCAGCCGGTGCTGGTGTACATCCCACCACACGCTGAGCTGAGAGGAGGCTCGTGGGTGGTGATAGACCCCACCATCAACCCACTGTGTATGGAGCTCTATGCAGACAAGGACAGCAGGTACGTGATGATTGCTTCATGTACTGAGAGACGCTAAGCAACAGGCGTGTGTGAGAATAACATGTTGTTGTTGTTGTGTCTGTGTTCAGAGGTGGTGTCCTGGAGGCTGAGGGTACAGTGGAGATCAAATTCAGGAGGAAGGACCTGCTGAAGACCATGAGACGACTGGATTCAGTCTATGCTGGTCTGGTTGAGCAGCTTGGTAAAGACCGTTTCTTTCTTTCTTAATGCAGTACTCGTGGATGTCCACACCTTTACTGGCAAATCTTGTGTTTTCATCAGCTTCCCCAGAACTGGCTGACAAACAGAGCCGAGAGCTGGAGTCGAAGCTGAAAGCGAGGGAAGAGTTCCTGCTGCCCATCTACCACCAGGTGGCGGTGCAGTTCGTGGAGCTCCACGACACCCCGGGCAGAATGCAGGAGAAGGGCGTCATCACTGTGAGTGAGCACTTCATAAACAATCAAAAAAACAAACCGTAGAGGCCGTTTTTAAACTAAATGTGGCACTCGTGACAGGATATTTTGGATTGGAAGAACGTGCGGACCTTCTTCTACTGGCGTCTGCGTCGCCTCTTGTTGGAGCAGGTGGTGAAGTGTGAGATTCTGCAGGCGAACAAGGACCTCAGTGACGGACACATGCAGTCCATGCTGCGGCGCTGGTTTGCTGAAACAGAGGGAACAGTCAAGGTATGTCATGACACTCGAGGACTGATGTCTCTGCTGATGCATTACATGTGATGTCTGTGAAGCGACGCACCTGATGTGTCAAGCTTCGCCAAAACTTGTATCACCTTTTTGTTTTTTTGCTTGTCAAAGTCTAAAAATGATCCAGACTTACATGCTGTCAAACTGTCAGATAATGCTTAGTTGATGTTTGTCTAATAAATCCAGTGTTCTGATTGTTTGTTTATGAGCGTTTTTTTTAACTTTTTGAGAGTTTTAAAGGCGCTCGTCTTCTTCCTCAGGCTTATCTCTGGGATAACAACCAGGCAGTGGTGGAGTGGCTTGAGAAGCATTTGTCTGAGGAGGACGGCGCTCGATCAGCCATCCGAGAGAACATCAAGTACCTGAAAAGAGAAAACACTCTGAAACACATCCGAAGGTAACGTAGGCTCACTTGTGTCACATCTTAACAAGTAATTAAAGGATTTTAGCTGAGGACTAGCGACTGAAACATCAGCAGGGCTTTGTTATAGATATAAACCTGAGTATATCCTCATCTTGAAGCATTTAGAGCAAATAATTTAATGAGGCTCTTATGTATATTCTTTGCTGTTGAGTCCATTCTGTAACTGTAACTGCATTTTCCCAGTTAATCTGTTAAGACCTAGGCTGGACATTAAACTGCATTCTGAAAACATCTGAAGTTTTCTTTATTTCTCAGCTTCTGGAGCAGATAGAAACTTGAAGCCATTTAAAGGGATATTCGGTGTAAGTTTAATCCATGGTCTAACACACCGTGACACCGAGTAAGACTCCCCCTCGAGAGGTCAAGTTAGCTGACCGCTAGCTTAGCTAGTTTTAGCAACCTCAGAAAAGACCGCACGCTAACAATACACTGCAGCTTATGTCTCCAACTAGAAACCGCCATCAAAAAGCCACAATTAATGGTGAGAACAGCAGCAAACTTCAGCAACAGTACATGTACAGTCCCAGCACACAGTACGAAGCATCAAGCATCTGCTAGCTTTGCCGGATTTGTATTAAAAACACAGCACAACTCACCCTCTCCTCCAGCAGCCTGCCTGTGTGGGGAAGCCCTGACGAGTCGATTACCGAGTGCAGTAGATTTCCGCAGCTCAAGGATGAAAATGTCTGATTATTACAAAGCTAGCAGATGTTTGATGCTTCGTACTGTGTGCTGGGACTGTACATGTACTGTTGCTGAAGTTTGCTGCTGTTCTCACCATTAATTGTGGCTTTTTGATGGCGGTTTCTAGTTGGAGACATAAGCTGCAGTGTATTGTTATCATACGGTCTTTTCTGAGGTTGCTAAAACTAGCTAAGCTAGCGGTCAGCTAACTTGACCTCTCGAGGGGGAGTCTTACTCGGTGTCAAAGTGTGTTAGACCATGGATTAAACTTACACCGGAATATCCCTTTAAGAGCCTAACCTTTTGGCTTTAATTGGAAATTATTGCATTTGCTCGTTCGTTCATTAACAAGTCACAGTTAATTTCTTCAGTCACATGTCTTGAGTGACATCATTATCCGAAAAACATGCCGACGTTGCATCAGGCTCTAAAGGGAGAAACACACAAATGTTGCATCTGGTCTTTAATGTGTTGAAATAAGTTATCCCAGTGTGTTTAATAGCTGAATAGCTTGTATGATGATTATCCTCTTGTTTTGTAGCCTGGTGCAGGCCAACCCTGACCTCGCCATGGACTGCATCATCCACATGAGCCAGAATATTACTCCATCCCAGCGGGCCAAACTCTCGCATCTTCTCGCCACGATGGACGACACCAGCACCAGTTAAGCTGAAGGGGTTTATATAATTAAAATAAACAAAAAAAACTTCTTGTTGATTGTACGTAATGGATGAAGAGGTAGAAAATGTAAAGGTAAAGGAAAAAAAATGGTATGATTTTTTTTTTTTTTGGGACAATTCTTTGCATTAAAGCACACGCAGAGCGAGCTGTTCCTCAGCGATCACCACTACACGGCTCCGTCTGTCGCACTCACTGGCATCAAACGGCGCGATAATCCGTCCCGCTGTCGACTCACGGGCAGCGAGTTTGTCTTCAGCTGCTTAGTTTGGGAACTTTCCGGTTCACAAACGACGACTGTGCACATTTCACTTGACTGTATTTGTACATAAAGGTGTATCAGTGTTAAATTAGCCTTTAACAGGCTCTGTGCAGTCTACTGAGGCCGGAGCTGTTCAAGGTTCATGAAGTCAAAGGCTTCATATTCAGGTGCTGGTTGTTTAGTTCAGTGTATTAAGTAAGGAATGTGTTCATCTTTGAATGTAGCTCGGATCAATTCTTTGATCAGTTTTCAAATGAAACTAAAAAAACATTTCTAAGCCAAAAAAAATTGTGAAATCAAGTCAGTAATTTTTCATTTCTGCATCGATGAATATTATGAAATGTTTACCAGTATTGTAACGCAGAAATGAGCAGATTTAGCTTTTTTTTCTAATATGAGTGCAGTTTTTTTGTCATTTCACTGTCGACACTGGACTCGGTCGTCCGTCGTTTCACCGTCGCTCTCACTCTGTTCATGTTGTTGCTGTTTTGTTGAGCAAAGACAATGTTGTGAATGATTTGAGAGACTGTGACACCGTATGAGATACTTCTGAGCTTTTTTGTTTTTTTTCATGTTTTGTTGGTATGTCTTCAGTATAATGCAGTAATTCTTAAAACTCAGGTTGGACACTAAAGTGCCAAAGTGGACCCCAAAGTGATAATTTGCCTTAACACCAGACACCAAATATCATTTGAATGTATCAAAACTCCTCCTTTGTTTGTCTTCCACCGAGGCCTGTCAATAAATGTCATTGAGATATTTGTTTTGGCAAAAGAAACTTCTTTTATTTACCCTTTTTGATTTGTATTATGATCAAGTTAATGAACATAATATACATCTGACTTTGAGACACGTTAATCACAGTGTGTAGAAGAATAATGTGTAAAGTGTTGGCACACGTCGGCGTTTTGGGATGAAGAGGGTAAATACAGTCGAAAGGAAAAGCTTTTCTGTGGCGAACATTCAAATATATACAGCAAAGGATCGATAGAGTCATCACCTTCTCCAGCTGCCTTTTTATAAATATAAATAAAACATCACAGCAATAATGTCTAGCACGATACAACAGACAAGAGACGGGGAGCTACGGCATGGAAGGCTTTAAAACGCAGAGTGAACAGTAGAAAAAACTGGTGGACGCTAACTTCTTACATCTCCACAGAGAGTCTTTGTCCTCATACAGGCTTTGAGTCTTTGCTTGGCAAAGCTAGATATCTTAAGTCTTACATACTTTTTTTTCTTTCAGCAGTTTTAGTTCTTAATGAGCAGTTTTTTTCTCGCGGACTGAAATGATTTTGAAATCTCCAAGTAGCTCCCAGCTGACTGACGGACGGAAAGTGGTGTGATTTGTACTCTCACACGAGGAAATTCAGACTGTGACCTCCACGCACAGTCGAATAAATCAGGTCGACTCTGTTGGAGGCGGCTCGGTTGCTTTATAACAGGGCGATGGGCTTGCTGTTGGCCTGTGTGACCATGTACTGGGAGGACAGGTGATCCTGGGAGGCGTAGGAGGTGTAGAGGCCCGTTACTTGCACGTCCGACAGTGGCATGTTTGCTCCGGCGGAGACGGGAGGGAGGTTGGCTGTTCCCAAGTCACAGTCTGATAGTCGGAGGGGGGAGTTACTGAAGGTGCCCAAAGCATCCAGGTTAAAGCTGTCGTCCTTCATTTCCTCCCACAGATTACCTGAGCAGAAAATCGAGGGGGATGAATGTGCTGATCCTAATTATCTAGCAAACAGAAATGACCTGTAGAAATATATATTTACCTTGAAGGGCAAAGTCCATGATGCTCGGGTCCAGTGCGTCCACCTCTGTGTGTGTGTCACCGTGCACGCTGTAGAAATCATCAGGCGGCTTGCCAGACTGCTGGGTGAGCGGACTGTGAGAGAGGTCGGGGACTGTGTGGAGGGGAGGCGTCTGTGCCGGGGCGGGCGACATGGGAGCCAGACGGGCCTGAGCCTGGAGCTGTGCCTGGAGCTGGTGGTGCTGGTGCATGGGCAAACAGGGCAGGGACAGCGTGACTATAGGCTGAGGCTGCATCTGAGCCGGAACGGGCAGCGGGAGGCCAGTCGGACAGCCGGGCAGCCGGGTCATCCCGGGCTCCAGAGGCTTACGTCTGCAGTTCTCCGGGCGATCTGTGATCAGCTTGTCCAGCTCATCTGCGGAGGAGAAGACAGATTATCAGACTCGTGACATTGCCAGTTTTTGATTACACGCTGCCAGTGGTGGACAGTAACGAAGTAAATTTACTTGAGTACTGTACTTAAGTACAGTTTTTGAGTATCTGTACTTTACTTGAGTATTATTTTTGGGGGATACTTTTACTTTCACTCCACTACATTTGAAGGACAAATATTGTACTTTTTACTCCACTACATTTCTATTGATGCTCTCGTTACTCGCTACTTTTGAACTTACGTGAGCTGATGATTTTTTTTTATTATTATTTTTTTCAAAATTCTGAGAAAATAAGCTGTTTCCGCTGATTCGCGTATGGTTTGTCTTAGTCGTATTGCCGTACCTGTACTACATCATGCCATACAATCCATTCAATGGAGGAAGAAACTGGAGAAACACATGGAGAAACTCCCACCGAGCACCCGTGGCCTTATCTCAAACCCATGTTTGAGATTTTTGTCACAAAAACTGATTCGTTTCAGTTTAAATGTTTGTTGTGCTTACAGCGAACAAATTCTGAGGCTTCTTGTCTTTATTTGTTTATTTTTGAGCTATAAACATGTCTGTAGCAGAATCGCATCAGTGTATTGTATAATGGCAATAAAGCTACTTCCTGTATTTCCTGAGATATTTTTAAAATACTTTTACTTAAGTACATTTTTAAGCAAATACTTTAGTACTTTACTTAAGTAATATTTTGACTAAGCTACTTTTACTTGTATTGGAGTAATATTTGACAAGGAGTATCTGTACTTTTACTCAAGTAGTTAAGTTGTGTACTCTGTCCACCTCTGCACGCTGCCTGGTCGGGCTACATTTAACAGAATACGTTTCTGACCGGGGTTAGCCATGCTGCGACGGATGGCCGGGAGGTCCTTGCGTTTCCATTTCTGCATCTCCTCCTCCATCTTGTCGATTTTGGCGGGGTTCAGCGCCCACAGGCAGCCCTTACGGGACGAGCTGCTCGTCTTGTTCTCCACCTTCTCGAAGCATTTGTTTAAGGACAGGTTGTGTCTGACTGAGTTCTTCCATCCGTCAGGTGCAGTCTGCAGGCAGAGGAGCAGCGTTCAGTCACTCATGTTCTGTATCTACATGCACCTTCTCTTTAAATCTGTAATATTAACAACATACTGTACCTTGAAATAAGGAAAGTGTTCCTTCATAAAGCTATAGATCTCGCTGACTGGAAGGCTGCCTGTTTTGCTGTTCTTCAGAGCCATGGCAATCAAACAGCTAGGAAATAAAACAGATTAATTGACTGTTGTTCAAAAGAAACGACAGATATTATTTTTTAGCTTAACAGGTGAGGTCTTACCTGTAGGAATAGATTGGCTTGGGGAAAGACTTGGGCTGCAGCTCTTGGTCTTGCGGAGCCAGGCGAGGTTGTGTGAATAGACTTTGGTTGTTGAAAGAGACATTGCTATAAAGCCCACCGGTCGAACACTGCGAGAAATTAAAAGAATAATGAAGAATTTGATCATTTACTGTTTGTATCAAGTCTCATTGACTGCAGAGGTCGCAAAAGGGAACCAACAAATCATTAACAACAGAAAATTATAGTAGAGGACTAAAGAAAAAACGAGACAGACCAGAGAGATCATGACTCTATGTGTCCCTATTTACTGAGTACGTCATTAAAGCCTGTGAACGTCACACCGTCAAGATAGATATGGTCAAAAGACCGTCATTTTCACCACCAGGCAGATTCCTTACCAGGCTTTAAAGCTACAATATGTATGAATTGGCCACCTGTTGAATTCATACAAATAGCGGTGAGCAAAGTAACTGCTTACTGTAGCTTTTGTTCGCTAGTTAGCTCAGTTAGCCATTCAGCTAGCGGTCCGGACTGTGAGCTCAGAGTGGTATTGTGAAGAAGGATGGGCTGGTTTCTAGCTAACTTCTGCAACACATCAAAACTGTTTTCTTGTCCAATCTGTTTATAATTTTACTTTTAACCCTTTCATGCATGAATTATGATAACAACCTCAGTCAGGATTTTTTTTACTAAGTGTTTTTATTTATCTTTAGGCATGAAAAACAAGGTTTGAAATTTATTTTTTTTTCAGTTCATGTTTTAAAAAGATATAATTACATGACATTAGATGGACATGTGCATTTACTCGGAAAATTTAGCAATTGCATGACTCCTTAGATGTTAATTCATGTCACCATATTTTCTTACCTGCAAGGGTCTCTTTTTATAGAAGCTTGAACAGAAATAAATGACCAACTTGGTGTTGCTGGCTGTCTGTCAGCCATCTTGGTTTCACTCTTCCACTGTGGTGGCTGATGTACAACTATGCCATCAAAACTTATGGATATACAAGAAAACAGCTTTTGAATAAGCTGTACACTGTAGTGACCTCAATGCATGAAAGGGTTAATGTTGTAATCTAAAACTCGTACATAATGCACCTTTAAGCTTTGCCCGTGTGGCAGAACGACAGTGGTCAGACCGATCAGCCTCCTGTGAGGAACTACTCACAGCTGCAGGCAAGGTTCAGGTTTAACAACCAGCAAGAGAAGTGACTGAAAATATTAGTGGTCGCTCCTCAAGAGGTCAGCATGGCTTCTATAGTGTTAGTAATACCAGAACTGGAGAGTTTAGTACACTGAAAAAAGTGAATATAAGAATATGTATTTGTAACATAATTAAGCCTGTGATAATAACAATAAAAAACAAGGTTTGTCTCTTGACATTAATATATCAAGCTGTGAATTAGTCTACATTTGTTCAAAACACAAGTCATTTTGATTTTTTCCCCTAACAAGCTGTATGTAAGTGGCTCAACACATTTTCTTATGCAGATCCACACAACACACTGTTTGCTCGTTGTATTTACTCTGCTCCAACTACGCCCCCGCCCCGTGTGGTGCATTCTGGGTACTTCTAGGTATTATGCCTAGAAGTACCCAGTGTACTTATGGTTTCCAGGGAATTCACCCTCTTAATTTTGTTGTTGTCATTTTTTTCCAGCACCATGAGTCAAAAATGTCATGTAATTTTTATATTGGACAGATTGACCAACACGTAGATCACATACTTGATTTAAGTGGCTCACCGTGACAAAAATATAATGTGTTTTGTCTACTGAGAAAAAGTAAGGCAACTTTTTGCATCACTTTATCATGTAGATGAAACAAGAGTTGTCTTTGTATGTACAACATTAATCTTGCAAGTCATGTTAACTTACTTTTGCTAAAGTCAACTTACATTTACAAGTTAAGTCAACTTACTTTTGCAAACAAAGTAAACTCGGTTGTGTTAAGTTGAATTTACTTGCAAAAGTAAGTTGACTTTACTTGCAAAATTAATGTTGTACAAACAAAGACTACTCTTGTTTGATCTACAGGATAAAATGATGCAAAAAGTTGCCTTACTTTTTTTTAAGTAGATCAAGCCCTGTGTTTTTATCAGTGTACCTGTTGTCCAGTTTGGGTTAGTGAGTACACCTGCTGGGGTGTCGGCTGGTAGACTGAGGTAGGACACTGGTATCCTGGGGAGGGCAGCCCGTTCATGGAGAACGGAGACATCTGGGGAATCACATACACAGACACTCAGTTCATATAAGCATCATAAAACATGACACAGATAGCTTTTGTTTTCCTGCGATGCTGCTGAGACTCACACTCCCGCTGTGGGTGTTGACGATGCTGATGCCCAGAGGGCTGTGCTGCATGTTGCTCTGGAGGTGAAGCATGGAGCCCTGACCGGCCGACATCGTCATGTTGTTCAGCTGAGCTGTGAGAAGGAACAGCCGGACGGATGTTAGATCAAGGGGAAGATCATGAGAACTTTTTTTCCCCACTCCTTCAGATAGTCATTAGTCGGCATCAAGAGCAAACATCATTTCATTCAGGACAACTTTAAGTTTCAGTCAGGCTGATTTAAAGTTTCAAGCTTGCATGTGCTTTGTTGAAGAACGGATGAATTTACCAGAATTGTTTTAATTCACTGTGAACTTAGAAACTCACAATGCTCAGTTTTTATTTTAATTTTTTATTTATAAAGCAGTAAGAGGTTGTTTGAGACCTTCCTTTGACCTTTCCAAAGCAGGTTACAGTCATTTATTATAATACTATCCCAGGCGTTTTTCAAGAAGTAAGAGCGTAAATAGAAAGAAAAATATATAACAACAAAAGAAACAGACATGCCTGTTGCTGCAGAACGTGTTCACATTCACTACTCTGTTATTTTTAATAGTTGACTTTACTTTAAAAAAGTCAGGACACTTATTACCTCAGAATGACCAAGTAAAGTGGACTATTAAATCTAAGTTGTACGAGCTAAAAAAGTTTTAACATCTTAGAAACTATTAATCTACATCACTTGGTAAATTTTTAAGTCACTTTGTTGGATTTTACAACGTACGGAGCCCCTGAATGTCCAAACAAGACATGTGTGATACCACTGAAAAGCTGAGAAACTTCACGTTACATGAGTTTTCATTTGGATCAGATTAACAGTTCAAAAGTTATTTAACATTTTAGAACAAAAGCTGTTTTTTTCCGCTGCTGGCGCTCTAAATCTTTGAGGATTAAAAATAGAATGACAGAGCGAAGTACAACCATATCCAGACTTTAAATCTTCTTCCTTTTTTTAACAATTAAACTTTTCAATATAAAATCTGTGGGTTGGTCTTTTGATAATAATATATTTATTAATCTGTCTGTCACAATATTAGGATGAACAAAAGCTCAAACCTCAACAAATCCCTCCAAAACTATCAAATTTAATTAATCTCTGAGGTTAACCTTAATATCCAATGTCAAAAACCGGCAGTCTTGTACTTGTCACTGGTCTTTATTTTTCTTATAAAACTCGGGCAGCGCTGATTCACCCAATCAGAGAGATGATGCAGTTTTTGAACGTTGCTCCGTCCCCTCCCCGCCGCCTCACCTGTCTGTTGCTCCAGCAGGCTGCCCTGGGAGGGCCCGTTACTGTGGCCCCGGCTATCAGCCATCTGCTGGAGCCGGGGCACATCCACAGAGGTGAGCCATGACAGAGACTGCAGGTCCCCAGGGAGGTCCTCCTCCCTCAGCTGGGAGGGGTCCGTGGTCAGAAGCCTTCGAGGGGGAGAAAGAGGATGGGGGAGGTTAGGAGGGGAGTGTGTCGGGGGGGTTAACACGGCTCCGACACACGAAGACCAGAAGTGGAATTTAAATGTAAACACTCGATGGAACATTTTGTCCCTCAAAGTCAACACGGCTGTAATGAGTGTGAGTGTTTGGAAACAGAGATGAAAGCTGCTCAGCGGAGCCGCGTATTAGCCGCCGTGCCATCCAGGATTTACCGTAAGGAGATTAACTACAAGTGTTATTTAGCAGCGGCGGTTTTAATCAACAATGAGGGAGTTAAAGAAGCTTTTCATTCAGAGGAAATCATCCGTTTCTTCTCCTGGGAGTGATCTTTGTTTCTTTAGTAGTTTATAGTTGTCTGATGATTTAATAGAAATTTGAAAAAAAAAAAATTGTAAAATTTTATTTTATGCTAATAGATAAGAATGGAAAAAAAAAAATGTTTCGACCCCAAATAAATGAAGCAGGATTCGTGTTGGACGAGTGAACCGCCAGCACCAATCAGCTTTCAGTCATTACGTCTTTTATGTGGCGAGCCTCAAAGAGAAAAAAGAAAGAAAAGGGAGGAATCCTCTTGAATCCTCTCCAGTCTCCTCCGCACACACACACACACACACTTTCTGTGCAAGGGGTTTAGTAATTGGGGTCGCTATGACAACACACACTATTCAGTTACTTTGTGTGTCTGTGGACAGTGTAGGAGTGAACTCCCCCCCCCTCCTCCTCCTCCTCCTCCTCCTCCTCCTCCTCATACACACACTAATAAAAAAATCAACCCTGTGTCAGGTGACCACGCTCTCGCCGTAACCATTGGCTGAATCATAAGTAAACAACGCATGAGATCGTTTGAAACATGGGACAGCAGCACATGTTGCCTGCAACAGTTGGCCCTGTCTATTGAAAAATGATCACCTATTGTGTCCCAAACGACAAATCTGCCCAGTGGCACGTGGCCCTATTGTCTTCCCCAGACCCTTCCTTGATTGTCTCTGTCGTTTCTTTTCTTTACCCGACCCTTGCATTAATCTGTTGGAATGACAGCCCTCACATAAGAGGGACAAATAGGATGCCATCTGCTTCCCTGTCCCTTTCCAGCCTCCGTCCCGACCTCCTCCCCCCCATCGTCACCCTTCTTCCCTCCCGTCCTTCTCCCCAAAAATGGGGAAATCAACGGAGCCTCGGGCCAAGAGGGGGTGCAAAATGTAGTTTTGAGGTCAGGGCTGTGTGTCTGCCGTCTGAATGGGTGACATCATCGCAGCCAGGAATCAGCAGCACACGTCCTTGCATGCGCCAGTGAAAGATTTGGAGTTATCATCCTCTTCTGAAGCAGGTGGCATCGTGAAGTTTAGTCACGGTATCTCAGCAGGAGCTTTGACATTTGCTATACCTCTTTATTTTTCTCTGCTTTGCTGCTGTGAGCTTTCTGACAAAAAAAAAATGTTCAAGCGTAAGAATCTACTGAAGGGGAGAAGCACAAAGGCAAAACTGCACTTTCTCCTTTGTGTTTTGTATAATAAAGCACTCAGGAGTGACTGTGTGCAGTATTTGCTTTTACACTTTTGATTCACGGATCTACTAAAAGCTTGACCACACACTCGATTCATACTGATGGAAACTGCAGACATGGATGAGACACTGGGTGGTGTCCCCCCCACCTCTCCTCCTCCCTTCTCCACCAGCGGCATAGAAATTGTTCACTGATGCAAAACATGTTGAGCTGGTGTCTCCGTGTATCTTCCAAGCCTTCCCAGAGGTTCAACAACACTAAATATTGCACCTCCTCCACCCTCCCCCCTCCGTCTCCCCCACTTCCCTCCCTCCCTTCCTCCTTTTTCCTAATTGGGAGCCACTTGTGCATACTGGTGACCCAGAGCGCCCCGTCTCCCCCTGAGCCGGCAGGCCAAGAGGCTCAGGCTCTCCGTGTGCCGACAGCGGGAGTGTAAACAGAGCTGATGGTTTCTGACAGATCCATTCAGACTGAAAATCATTTATTCTTCAGGATTTTTTTCTTCCCTCTCCTTTATCGTGAAACCCCCCATGCACAAAAAGAGCTGTCCATCTACCTTCAGATTAAACATAGTGGGCTTAGACAGTTTGTCCCATGGCCCGTTTGGGAAACACCTTAAAGGGTTTGATTAATAGAAAAATATGCCTTTTATCTATTGAGGCGTCTCACATTTTGATCCTGAGCGTTTTTGACAACGTGCAACAAAAACTAACACGTTGTTTAGCGCTATAAGATTCTGCAACTGTTCGACCTGGTGTGTTCATTAAATCAGAAGTCTCACCTGTAGTCCTGTGGGGACGGATGATGCCCAGCATTCTCAATGATTCCTGACATCCTGGATGTAATTCCACCTTCTATCATTTCCTGGGATGTGTGGTACCTTTTGTAGTAACAAATAAATAAAAATTAACACCTCCTTCTGCCAAGAGTGCGTCATCAAACTGATATAAACAAGCTGGATGGAAGAAATTACTACAATAATAATAATATTGCTTTATCTAAGTGAGTAAACATGTGCTATTTCTGAAATATGCTCCATAAACATGGACATTCGAACATCAGACACCATGCAGGACTACATACACATGAATAAAAAAAACATTTAAGAAATTTTATTCAGCGTCAGGATGCCTTTGTTGTAGATAAAATCTATTTCTTTACTGTTTGAACACTTTATTTTTAATTCCCTTTATATCTCACTGCTTTAATTTAATAAAAATACTAATAATGTAGAAAAATGTGATGATATAACTTGTTTTCTTTCAGCAGTCACTTCACATGTTTACATAACAGCTCAGTCTCACTAGCCTCAGACTTGTCTCTTTGAGCACAGCATACACAGAAATGATGGTTAAAGTCTAAAAGAAAAATCATTAATATCTCAATATTCTCATAAAAGAACAACAATCCGACAAAGATGACGCAGCAGAAGGAGAGAAATCGTTCAAATCTCACCTGTTTTGGATGATATTGAAGTGTGTTGTCTGCAGGTCGAGAGCCCCTCTACTGTATTTCACTGTGTTGCACTTGATTCTCCCAGAAAACCGTTTTTAAATTTCCCTCTCTGGAGCTGTCCAGCGCTCTGACATGCGCAGTGGAGACCTCAGCGCAGCGGCTCCCAGTCGCCCGAGGCGCAGGAGGGTCTCATGAGTTTGACAGCTGCTGTTAACGCAGCGCCTGTTAACAGTCCGGACAGCGGCCACACTTCCCCTCACAGGCGAGACCAGCAGCAGCAGCAGCGACGACGAAGATGAAGATGATGATGATGATGAGGATGAGATTTTACTTTACTCTCAGTTTTACGCGTCACGGTGCGCTCATCCAACTGCGTCCAGACGCAAAGTTTGCTGCGTAAAACACGAAAAAAGTCAGGCCATGCTCCTCACACACTCACACACTGTCGTCCTCTCACTGGATGATCAGTAAATAAGATGAGCTGCGTCCTGTGCGCGTGTTCCTCCTGAGGCAGGTGCGTCTTGATAATAAAAAAAAACAAAACACAAACGAGTTCAAGAGCTCGGGCCTAAATCCTGTTTAGAGGTTATTTAGACTAGAAAATGTTAAAATAATTGAAAAACTCCCAAAAAGCGAGAACATTGAATATCCACAGTGCTCCACTTTATCCTCTCTGTCAGGTTATTCCCAGTAAGCTGCCTCGCTCAGGTCTAAGACGGTGTGGGTCGGTACTTGTGGTGGCATCTGTGTTTGTGAGTGTGAACTTTTTTTTTTTCTTTTAAGGGAAGTGCTTGCAGATAATTTGCTTCCCGCCGCTGTGGCCGCGTCCTGCTCCTCTCAGCAGTGGGAAAAAGAGCCGGGGAGGCGCGTAGGGAGGGCAGGGGGGGCCGGGAGGGCTGCAGCGTGCAGGAGGCGGCAAAAAGGCTCCCACTCGATCAGGGAGAACCGGTTCTGAACGCATTACTGTGCACCAATCAAAGAAATAAGAAATCACTGTGTCACTTGTGAAAAACAACACCTCCAGCTGCAGGTTTTCTGCAGTTATGTGCAATTCACTCGAGTTATCTCGAGAAAAGTAGAAAGAAATAGCCTCTCTTTGCCCTAAATCGATATTTTGGTGTGATTGAAGGCATTTATAATTACTTGTTCTCATGTGTGAACATCTAAAATGTGTTTTTATTCTTACATTTTCATGAAAACAAAGAAGGAAGAGTGTGTAAAACTTTGTTTAATGACTTTTCCCACAATTTCTGAGAAAAAAAAATATTTGCATTTATCCACCCAGAGCCCCGAACATTTCCATATTTTGAATTTAACTGCCTGGTCATCCCAATTATATGCCTCTATCTCACTTTAAACTGTCTGACACTTCAATTGTCTTTGCTGGTATGAGTGAGCACGTCTGTGCAGGACGAGATAAGGAGACGAGCAGCAGGTGTGGTCTTTATTTTTTTTAAACAGCAGACTTCAAAATGTGCAGGAGATTAAAAAAAAAAAAAATGTGCGGCCGGAAATTAAAAGGGGAATTCCTTCAAGTCTGTTGGGAGGCTGCAGTGACAGCAGTATCAGCCCCATGGGACCCTACAGATGGTAAATCGGCCTGTCACAATAGGCACAATCAATGATTACATGCATGAACGTAACGGACAAAAACAAGAGCATCCTCAGAGAGCACGTCCTGAAGGTCCTAAAGCCCGCAGGGTTCGGATCCGGACAAAGGCTGTGATGATGATGATGATGATGATGATGATGATGATGATGATGAGCAGGGATGACCACTGCATTTAAATGTCACAGGCTTACATCATCTAAAAGTGTCCCGGAACAGTTCATTCGTTCATTAATCTGGATAAGGTCCAGATGCAGGGGCTGGACAAAAAAACAGAAACATCTCACCAGAGCTGATTAGTAGACTGACGTAAAAATATTGAAAAGTTAATAATGAAAGTTACGGTTAAGTAAAACTGTTAAAATATCTTTTAGACCTACGTATTAGAAGTACAAGTAAATAAATGATATACATTTACATGTAGATGTATTAGGGGTAACAATACATCGATTCAATGACCAACAATCCAATAGCATCGATGCAAATTGGAAACACTGATTTATATCGCCGCTATCGTAAAGATATATGTATATATGTATGTATACATATATGTATGTATACACATATGTACATCTGTACATATATGTATGCATGCATCCTATATATATAAACAGTGCTTTGTTTTTATGAAAAAAAAAAAAGATTGTTTTCCATTTAAATGTCTGGATCCATAGACAAAATAATATTTCCACTGAAAAATTCAGTTATAAAAGTGTCAAATCATATTTTAGCTGCTTTTTGTGAGTTGATATAAATGATGACGTCATCTCGTATCAATCATTGTATCGTGGCAGACTTTGTGATAACCGCAAATATCGTATTGTTGTCCAAAGAATCAATATAATATCGTATTGTAATGAAACTTGTGTTGTATGTATGGGTGGACAAATGATCAATCTGACAATCAGCAAATGTTTATCAGATTGAGTATTTATATTTCTTTTTGATGTGATCTGCAAAGTAACGTGTAACTTAAGTTATGATTTACATGTAGTGAAGTAAAAGTACAATATTCGCCTCAAAAGTTTAGTGGAGTGGAAGTGAAAAGTAAAGAAGGACCTCAAAATTAAGTTACTTGAGTAAATGTACTTAGTTACATTTCATCACTGTTCTGTTGTCCCAGTATCCTGTGACATTAAACTGAATATCTTTGTTTTTCTTTTTCACTATTTTTTTTACCATTTTATTTTCAAATTAAGATTTTACAAACAAAGCATATGATCAGTTTATAAAGTTTGATCCATAAACTACCAAAAGTATATGTAGCATCAAAAGAATTAGCTCCACTTTGACCCAGGAAACATTAATACATCACTAGTAATGTCACAATTATATTATAACAACACTGACAGAAGCCACTCTGCATTATGAGTACTTTTACTTCTGATACGTACTCTATAAGGACATTTCTTAGGTATATGTGAGTACTCAAGTGAAATTTCAAATGCAGGACTTTTACTGATAACGGATTGTTTTCATACTGTCTTATTACAACTTTACTTTCAGCTACTACAACTTTCCTTCTTTTGTTGATTGTGGTCGCCCCTTTGGACAAAAGTTAAATAAATCGGCGACGGGGATTAAGAGTAACAACAATGATCATTCAGAAATAGCCATTCTTCTTACTGATGATGTCGTTTGTGTGTGTACAGGAGGTCACACAACATTATTAAATTGAGACTGTTTCATAAGCAGTTAAAAGTTCCTTTTCATAGTTTAAGTAATCGACTTGTTGAGAAAAAAAAGCCTAATTTTTCCTGTTGCAGTTTGTTTCAGTCTATTCATATGATTTGTAAATGCAGATTTGTTGGATTAGATACGATTGCGCATCACATTAAACAACTTTCTGCAGATTTTTGCAGCTGATGCACCAGTTAGTTCAGTCAGCAACCTCTGCAAGTCACGTTACGGTACACTCACTGCTGTTCACCCTCAGGCTGATGGAAAGTTTGGTGAAGTTTCACAATCCACAAAACATCTCTGGAGTCGCATCTTTCTCCTGAACAGCTGATGGAGATGAGGACATTAAAATTCACTTTTAATATGCTGACATTTGCTGCAAGTGTGCTCACCTGGTGGGATAACACAGACACGTCTTTACAATCAAACAACAGAACAGATATCCGTTTGCAGAAATAAATAATGTTTTCAGGCGTTAAATGAGTAAAAAAGTTGTGGAGTCGTCGTGTCAGGTCGTTTCAGCGGCTGCAGTTTGAGATGTCTGCGAGCAAATGTTCAGTTAAATGTCTCGTTAGTTGATGTTGATGACTGTCTTGAGTTTTCTCCTCGCTGCCTTATGTAATTTGTGATGGAAAGCAAAATGATGAGCGTCTGAGTGGTATTTATTCTGAATGATTCTGTCCCTATGCATCTGTGCCTTCTTCAGGTAAATACCTGCATAATAGGAATATTAAATTTCCTTCTCATTCATACACACACACACACACACACACTGATGGTTTGACCATTAATAGCAATCTGGGGGTCAGCGTCTTGCTCCATGACACTTTGACATGTGGTTAGGTGAACACCAGCCCTGTGATTAGAGGACAACCTGCTGGAGAAATCATTTATGTCCAGGTGGAGACATGTTCGGTCTCAAGTTAATGGCAGTGACCTGGCTGTGTCACGAGGACTCCCCACAGCTCGGGACCACAGAGGGACGGCTCTCTCCTTCTCATGCCTGCTCACGAGTAATGGGGAAACAATGGCACCACCGCCGGAGGGTTGGCCGGTGTTTGTTGCCTGTGTTTTTGTCTTGCACCAAGTGTTTACTCAAAACACATCGGCCCCTCTGAGAACGAGGTCAGCTCACCCCTCTAATCTCCTCTGCAGGCAGAGACACAGTGTCCCCCCGAGAACAGCGCGTCACCCAGAGTGACCCTCTGGCCACACAGAGGAAGCTGCTGTCAGCCGCGCTTAGCCGAGGCGCAGCGTCGGTGTCCTGCCAAAGACTTTGTTTTCTCACTGAGGCTTCAACCCAGGACGGAGCAGAGTGTCCAGACTGTCAGGCCTCAGGTTGCCCTGTCAAAGGTCAGTCAGTCAGTCAGTCAGTCAGTCAGTCAGTCAGAGACGACTGACGGCAGGTTTCAGTGTAGTTACAGCTCCGCAGAGGGAAGACGTGACGAAACCACGATTACGTTTCACAACATCAGCAGCGAGGTGTTCGTTTAGTGTTACATCACGTTCTCGATCACGTGTTTCCTGTTCGTCTTTACACTCGGTGGTGAGTTTTTCTATACAATAGTTTGATAGTGTGATTAAAGGGCCTGTTCACACAAAACATACATAGACGTGTAGAGAGTTTTACTTTTATTTTGAAAGACTGATTGCTACTGATTGTTCAAACTTGAGCCGCGCCATTTCTACTCAGTACAATAAAGGACATAATTGTTTTTTAACAGGACTTTTATGTGGCAGACATTTTGAACACCTGTCTTGTGTTCAGTTTATAAAATATGAAGCATTGTTATAGATTATACCATCCACAAACATGAGAAATAGTTGCACTATGTGTATTTATAACAGTATAACAGTCACAGGGGACATTTGACACTGCAGTTGCTTGAAAATTGGAAAGAAGGAACAGAGAAGAAACTAACACAGAGCAGTGACCTCGAGTAAATAAATTACCTTCTGTCGTATATCAGTCTTGGGTGTTTGTAAGCTGTTTAAACTGTTTTAAAATATGGAAAAACAGATTATTTATTGAAACAGGGCTGCCAACTCTCACACATTGACCTGTTGACACTTAAACTTATAATTAAGTATTTTACTCAGTTTACTTAACTTAAGTTTTCTTTCTCAATCTATCATCATGGTAAAAAAAAGTGGATTGGACAATGTAACGGATATAGACGAATGAAATCATCAGAGTTTACATTGGTTCCCTATAATCATCGCTCTCAGTAATACAGTTTGGTCCACACGGTCACCCAGGAAGAGTTAGTTAGTTAGTTAGTTGCTTTTATTGTCTCCCTTTGGAGAAATTTGTTTTGGACACAAGAGAATGTCACATGTTCACATACAGCACATCACAAAACACAAAACACAAAGCACACGCAAGAAGGAAGTCTGTTTACATATATATATATATATATACATAAGAGGAGGGTTAACTGGCGATTCATTTTGGATTACAGACTTTATGATCAAATAAACTCATAGACTTTTTGTCCTGCGTTGTTTTTATTTGTAACTCTGAGAAAAATCGAAACAATCCAGCTGTTTTTTAAAACAGTAAAACCTCCTTGAAACGCTCTTTCTCCGCTGACAGTCGTCGTTTGTGTCGGTCTTAGTAGCTGATCTTTCATATTGATCAAACAAACCCACTCTCTCCGACACGGCACATGTCTTCTCCGGACAGACCGCTGGACCTCGCGATCCCTTTTGTCCCGAAGGATCACAGAAAACCCCATCTCGAGGGTTTAGAGAGGTCAGCGGCGTCGACCTCGGGCTGACCTGTGTCAACACCAAAGCCTCTGGTCTGAGGCGAGGTCAGAGCCTGTTTGGTGCCCTACAGGGTAAAAGATGGAGCAAAAGTCCTCTCGGTTTTTCACAGCCGATTGAGTGTAAAAGAGGCTCATTTCCAAAAGAGCTCTCAGCAACTTTTATTTATGTGTCACAGCAGGCACACGGTGTCCCCTAAGGATGGCACTCAGACACCCTAAAAGTCAAGCTGTCTGAATTACCGTGCATTTAGTTTTTGCAGTGACCTTTGAGAGGTTACCCGAGCCGACAAATATTTATTCCTGGTGTGTAAGCGGATATTGTGTAAAGAAATGTGTTAAATCAAGTGTAGCGCAATTACATATTTAAAGGTACAGGACGCTTAATAAATGAGACGGAATAAGAAATCACAAGACGGACATAATGATGTTATATATCGTTCTTGTCTCTGGAGCAAGACAGAAATATTAAAAGTGAAAAAAATGTCCAATGTGGGTATGAAGTAACCCCACTGACCCAGCGTTTTGGAGCTGAAATGATGACGGGGCCCGGGCTTCGTTACGCTGCTCCGAAAAATTAGAATAATGGACTATGAAAGAGGGAGAGATGCAAAGAAAAGGGACAGGGGGAAGAAAGAAGGTCTTTGGGAAAAGAGGAATTGGATAGGAAGAGAGGGAGAAGTAAAAGGGAGGGAAACGGTAAAATGGAGACAAAATAAGTAGGAGAGAAGAAAGAGAGGGGGCAGTAGTGGTGTGATGTGAGTGTTATCATCAGCTCTCATTCTCAGCATGGAATCTATAATGGGAAAATCAACCTCTCTGACTCCTGTGTAATTGGATTTGCCGGGTCTCGTGCTGAATCAGAGCCCAGTGGGTAGCACAAAGCTTGTTAAGATTGGACAAGCATTGCTGGGCCGCTGGGCCAGGGGGAGAGGTGGGGCGGCGGCGGCGGCAGAGGTAACCTTGACAACTTTTCTGGAGAGGAGAGTGAATAATTCAAATACGTTGAGTGGATACCCGACATAGATAACTGACTGGAGAGCTTTCCAAACATTAATCACTCCATTAATTGTGTGAAACCTGATCTTTTCTCACATTTGGGTCACCGGAGCAGAGAAAACGGACACCTGTGTTACCCTGCAGGGTGTGTGTGCTTTCTAGAGGTGGTAACCAGGTTACAGACGTAAACACGTTTTTTTTTTTTTTACTCCTACCTGTTTCTTCCTGCGAGGTGCAGCGGCATCACAGGTCCCTGAAAACAGACCTGAACCCCCATGTTGTCTTCCTAATTGTGTCCCGATCAGTGTGTATCCAGCATCATTAGCAGATGTGTTGATATTGAGTATTTGGGTCATTCCATGAAATCGGTGCCTTTTGTGTCCCCAAGAAATTATCAGTCATAAAATTACAGTAACAACAAACAAAGATGTAATTTGAAAATATAACATTACCATGTCTTCTCTCCTCAATAAAACATCAAATTAAAATCAATTAAATATTATTTTAAATAATAAAAATGATTGTTAAGCTGATGAGGGTGAGGTTTTTGGCCTGTCCCTCACTGTTGTTGTTGTACGTCAGCAGGACTTTTAATTTGTAAAATGTTGGCAAAATGTTAAAATGTTCACATTTACATATTGTTTTAAGTATGATCTTATTGTGAAACAGTGTTTTTGGTAAAAATATATATTAATTGTAATAAATATTTACCAATTTATCGGTGTCCCCTAATTCTATGTCAACCCTGTTACCCTAACCAAAAAACCTTATCAAAATAACGGTACATTCTAGATTTGACATGATTTACAGGAGGTTGCATCATCTCTGAACCAGGATGCTAACAGCTCAGTGACAAGTAAGTTTTGCTCATCTCTGATGTGCTATTTTTGATGTTTTTTCAAGGTTGAACCAGGGGGACAAGCAAACAACGTCAACCCTGTTACCATTTTTTAACATATAAATCCAAACAATTATTTATTTCTCATAATATAATCAATATGTACATGTAATTTCCTTTCAAAGTACATAGCATGTGCTTTAGCTAACATTTGTTTTAGCTAGCAATGGGCAAATTAGCTTGAAATGGTCAACCCTGTTACTGTCAACCCTGTTACCTTTCCAGTAACAGGACTTGACTAAAACAGTTATAAAATATGAAATTCCATAGCTGAGATGGCACAATATAATTTCTTGTCATTTTAAACTGTCTTTAATTCCTGGCTACTGAAAAAATAGCAATTAAATATAATTTAAATTTTAACTTTTCAAAGTTGAAAAGGCACCGATTTCATGGAATGACCCATTTGTGTCCAAAATACCTGCGTGTGCCTCGACTAAGCCTCATTAGTTGTAGATATGATCAGCCTTAAAACAAAGTCCAGGCTCAGTAATTTCAGTTTCAGTCATTTATTCAGTCAATAAGTGATGGAGTACTCAGTTAAAAGCAGTATTGGATGCAGTTTTGTTCCTTCTGATTCAACTGTACCAGCTTTATTTTCATCCAAACCAGCAAAGAAACACTTTGGTCCAAACTTAAGTATCTTAAAAAGTCACCGACAAGTTAACGTTTGTAGTTTTTATGTCTCGACAACTTTTGCAATTTGGTTTATCACCAAAAACCTGCTAAACTAACAACATTTTGTGTTTGGTTCCACCTATCAAATGTTAGCATGGTAAACATTACACCTCTTTAACATCTGTATGTTAGCATTTTATCACTGTAAGCCTATTAGCCGGCTACTATTAGCTTTAAGCTTACAGCACTGCATGCTTCTCTGTCTTACAAAGATTTTAGAGGAATGAATGATTGTTTTGGGGTTTTAACTGTGTTTACAGCTTACTGAACACTTGACTTGTATAGATTTTTTAATTTATGTTGTTGGTACACTTGTGTACATAATAATCCTGTCTATTATTTACCTTCATCTGTTCATTTTTCTGCAGTTATGTGTATTCTTGTTTTAGTACACTATGAAGAATAAAAAAAAAACATGGCTTGTATGTGTACGCATACCTGGCCATTACAACTGATTGTGATTCTAATGTTTTACATGGTCTGTATTACATGATCTATATATTTTATTATGTTTTATTTCTGAGTTTTAGGACTTGACTTTCAAATCAGGGGTGCAGAGGATGGTTGTGGAGTTGTTGTTGAAACCACCGACTGCAGATTGAGCCTGGATTTCAAAATGCCAGTGTGAAACCAGTGGACAATATTTGACCAGGGACTATGCTGTTTCAGTATTTGTAAGTGTGATGCCCCTGGCTATTTTTGAGGCGTCATCGGGACAGGTCACGACCGAAATAGATATTTAAGCCAAAACATGATCTTTTCCAAACCCTAAACATGTGGTTTTTGTGCCTAAACCTAACCAGATCATACGCACAACACTGTCACCACACAAAATATAAATTTAAAGCTAAAGATAAATAAGGTTGGAGTATAAAGAAAAGTACATCTGTGGTTTGTGTAAACGCACATCGCCAGCATTTATTCTTGCAATGGGCTGCGAGGCAAGTTTTCTCTTTGGTACATTAAAGTTGAAGCTGAAACTGAAGTAGAAGGCTGGTTACAGACTGAAGTGTGCCCTGGTGGCCAGTGGGTTTAAGTCATCCTGTCATCTCTAACACAAGCACGTAAAATGTCCTTAAAACGTTTACAGCTGAGTGCTATCACAGGGAGGTTATCTGATAATTGTTTTCTCCCGTGCAAAAAAAAAATGAGGTAATTGCATTTGGGCATCAACCCAGCAGCATTTTGCTGAAGCACTGAGCACTGGCAGCTCAGACGGACGCTCCAAACAATGGTGCTCCCCGGACCAGCATTGTAACACTGAGTAATAAAGCAGTTGGTGATTAGCCTGTAATGTATCCATCTAATCAAAGATCAGTAACCAGACCTAGACTGTGCCAGCAGGGAGACTGGGGGCTTTTTTTTTTTGCTGTTGGCAGTGATGTAATGGAGCTTAGAGAGACAGAGAAGGAGAAGGAGAAAGAGAGAAGAAGAAGAAGTAGAAGGGGGGGATGGTTGGATTGGTGTGGTTTGGATCTTGTTTCTGTACTGTTACGTTACACTCAGTGGAGCAGTAGATACCCAGGTAAGCACTGAATAAGATCTCTCTGTCCCTCCACCTCCCACGGCATGAATGATTAAGCAGCCGGCCCACAGTGCCCTGATCCTGGGTCAGGATCTGCACACAGGCCTCCTCCAGCACCACCAGCACCGCCACGGCCACAGCATGCTGGATGAATGAGCTACCAGACAGAACCGGGGGGAGAGGACAGTAAATGTGTTTTTTTTTTTTTTTAATTAGTATTTCACAAGCTGGACTTTTGCCAGCTAACTGTCAACAATTCAGTGTTTACAGGTTCACTGATTGTCTCCATGCAAGCAGACACGGGAGGACACGCTCTTCTGGTCTGACTTCTCCGGAGAGAAGAGATTTATTTTTCCCGGTTCGGATCCTCGTTGAGATTCTGCATCTGACAGCAGAACAATACAACTCCAGACATGCAGGTTTGAGTTTTCTGTGTGTTCTTTCTTCGCCTATATGCTCTTTTCTATATACTCTACTGTCGCTACAGGAGGCTTGAGAACATCTAAAGGCAAAAGTGATCTTATAGTTTCAGTCTTCAGTCGGTTAGCTTAGCCGAACACAAACACTGGAAACAGGGCAAACAGCTCACCTGGATCAGTTTGAAGGTAATAAAATCTGCCTGGTGTAAAATGACAATTAGCAATTTGTTTTTCCAGTCTTTGTGCCGAGCGAATCCAACCAGCTGCCGACTTTAGCTTCATATCACATAACAAGTAACATTTCAACATTACATTTTGTATTTTGTATCACATCAGAAAACAAAGTTTCAGTGAGCTTAACTGTAGCACAAACACTGGAAACAGGGGAAACAACAAGCCTGGATCAATCTAAAGGTAATAAAATCTGCCTGGTGTCAAAAGGACAATTCTCTTTCTGTTCCACATTTCCAGTCTGTGTGCTAAACTAAGCCAGAGAGCTTATAAGAGAGGAGACAAACCATTTAAAGCATTTTGAATAGAAAAGTTTTGTAACGCCAGAGATGACAAATATCCCGCCTCTTCCCCCCCAACAGCCAATCATCACAGCTGAACCGGGAAACGTGTCCGACAATGGTGTTGTATCTAATAGAGTGGCGTAGTTCATCGTCCTAAAACTCCGAAATCATTAGCATTTTTGCACATCTTGTTCCCTCGTCTCAAAGTCTGACATTTTTGAATGAACAGTCCGTCTTCACAGGTCGACTTTAGTAACAAACTATTCTAACTTTGCAACTTTACAACTTTTACATTGATCAGTTTTCCGAAAATCGTGTTTAGCAATTGTGTAGTAAGACTCTTAAGTGGTGGTGACATTTAAATCATGCGACCGCATTGTCGTCTGTTTGTAGCCTAAAGTTAGCTAAAGAAACACATAACCGTTCTCAAGGTAACGGATAATACGTCAGAAAGTGAGCAAGGATGTTGGTGAACCTACAGATCACATCAGAACAACTCCCATGATCCCACACTACTTCATCACGTCATCTTTTATTTCATTGTGATCAATGATCGACAGGCAGAAATGACATACTGTGAATTTAATGGTATCCATCTTTTTGTCTCATTTTCTACCAGAAGACAAAAAAACCTTAAACTCCTGCTTGAAGGAGCTTTTGGGAAACGGGGGAACCGAAACTTAAAGCAGTGTTGCAGATTCATGAGAACCTTTCTTACGAAACACATGAGATCATTAGACGGAGTTCTCTTTAACGGGGAGATAAACTTTCCTGTTTCTTGGTTGGTATTGCTGCGTCTCGGCGGCAGCTTCCCTCCTCCCTCCCTCTCTGAAGACACCTCACACAGATGAGGTCACTCTGTCTCAGGCAACACTGACACTCTAGACCAAGATGAGGGACCATCTCTTAATTAAAACACAATTGGTTGTGCTCCGAGGTAGCGAGGCAATCCACCTGATCTGACGACGGCTTAGCGGACTCATTATATAATCATTCTTTCCGCTGTGCATCAGATTGGGCTGTTTAATTATAACTAGAATTACAATCCACCACACTTTGTTTGTGTTTTATAAAAGCTACTCGAGTCGAGTCAAGTCGACTTTATTTATATAGCGCCGGTTCACAACAAACTTATCTCACAATGCTTTTCAGTCGGAGCAGGTCTAGACCGCACTCTTCTTTAGCTCCAGATAACAAATGCATGAGGAGAACTGTTTTGTATACGCCGCTTTCTTCAACTCAGACTTTCTTCTTGTCTTTTCTCGGACTGAGAACGCCCATTCAGTGTTCGGCCTTTCTGGCGCAGTGTCTTTAGAAACATTTGTGCATGCTGCAGACAGCTTTCTTAGAAAGAAATACCTGCAGGACACCAGAGGAAACCTGAATGGAAAACAACGGACCTTTAGATGTTGTCACCGCCCTGAATGAGAACCTAAAACATTAGCATTATTATCGCCACTGAATTCATTAATCCTCCTCTTGACAGGAGCTTATCTGTTCATGTTATTACTTGTAATACTGTATGGCAGATCCCTAAGTCACGCTGTCCCAGCATATTGTCTGCTTGTGCTGCCCCGAGAGAAGTTTGTTCCCATGAAGAAAGGGGGTGTCACAGATACCCCACAGCAGCACCACTACCATCACATCGCCAGATTGATTCTGACGTCCAAAAAGGGGTTCCTTCAATGATATTGTTCACCTGTCTCATTGGCTTAAAGTGGGTGGCTGGGAGGGGGGGGGGCGGCTATGGGAAGGGGGTCGGGTGAGGGTTATTGGTGGGGACACGGGGTGAGGGGTATTGTTGAGGAGAGGGGTGAGAGCATTGGGGCTGCAGCGGCTGACAGGTGGGAGAAAAAACACTCTCATCTGACTAGCCTCCTCTCTCCTTCCATGGGGCCCCGTGTGAGCAGAGTAATGAAGTCCAAATTACAGCACAGGATTGCTAAGAACAAGCCTCTATTGTTCGCCCTCGGGGCACACTAAATGAGTGTCACAGCAAGCAGCGGGGCACAGACCGTTACTGCACTATTTAGTCTGTCCCGTTGTCTCAAGACGGCCCCGTTTGAGAGGTTCTCAGATCAGACAAATACTGCTCCCCTCCTCCCGCTCTCCTTCGCCTTCACCCTTCCTCTGTACAGCCAACCCCTCCCCAACTCCTCACCCCAAAATAGGCCAAATCTCCTCCATTGTGTTTCGACTGCCTAGTGTGAAATTCAGTGTGACGTTAAATGTTTTCTAATGAATAATTACTGAATGGATATGCAGGGGGAATTTGTGTAATGGATTGTAGACTGCATTTTAAAGACGTCTTTTTTGTCTCTGCTCCGTGGTATTTACAGGACAAAAACACTCGGCCTTTCTCAGAAGAAACGAGGGCCATAGGCGGAGGACAGAGGCAGGGGGAGGGTGGGGGACGGAGGGCTTTGTGTCAATTAGATCCAATGGATTATCTTTTTTAATGTTTTTACAGAGAGAGTTGAGAATCAAAGGACTTCTGCTTCCAAAGGAGAGAGAGAGAGAGAGAAGAAAAAAATACAAAACCAACAAAAGCTGTGAAAACCTTTGGTCTAAGTGTTGGTGCTGAGAATGCAAAACAGATTGGTGGAATTTTTCCCACTATGCCTCTTAAATGTGCCGCTGTTTTGGGCTCCCCGAGTCCATTTGCACACTGTGTTGTGTTTGGTCGGTGCATCGGCTCTGGTGAACTGCGGGCTGGCGGCCAAGGTCCCTGCGTGCTGTGTAGCGAACATTAGCTTCTGTCTGTTCGTCTGCACAATCACAGAGCTTTGCTTCAAAGACACGTCGGACCTCTGGACCTCTTATTTCAATAGAACTAACAGGGACCATGTTTGTGCTTTTTCTGGTGCTTTTCGCCGCTCCGTCCTCCCCCACGGAGCCATTTATTCAAACACTCATTCATCCAGCCGCATGTGTCAAAATACATGGCTGAGAATCTTGAACATCATTGTTATGCGTGCAAAAAATCTGCTACACATGTTGTTCCTAATTAAGCAGTTTGCTTCCTCTAAAGTAATTTATAAAGTTAACCCCTCAAAAACTAAAATGTATGTAATAATGTTGTATTTAAGGTGTCTTATGTTTAAGCAACAGAGAAACATGCTAAATAAGTGGAAATGCCTCATGGTCGATACAACTTGTTGCACAGGGGCAGCTGGACCTGGAGGGCGCCCTGACGGCCAGGGACCGCGTCGGAATCCAGGATTTTGTCCTTCTGGATGAAACCACAGACGCGGCCTTCCTCAGCAACCTCAAGAAACGCTTCAGCAAAGATCTCATCTATGTGAGTCTGGGAAAGCAGCTTTTAAAGGGAGAGTTAGATGCATATTTTTCCTTATTCTTGTGATCTTGTCAGGATTTTGACCCAGGATTACTCGAAAAGTACACAGTAAGAGTACTTCATATTATGCATGCAAGTAGTCTATGAAGTACTTAGTTCAGCAGTACATGAATCTTGGACTACTTATGGAAAATAAGTTTTTTATTGCACATCAAATTTGGGCGAAATATCCTTATTCTTGTGATCTGGTCAGGATTTTGACCCAGGATTACTCGAAAAATACACAGTAAGAGTACTTCATATTATGCATGCAAGTAGTCTAGGAAGTACTTAGTTCAGCAGTACATGAATCTTGGACTACTTATGGAAAATAAGTTTTTTATTGCACATCAAATTTGGGCGAAATATCCTTATTCATGTGATCTGGCCAGGATTTTGACCCAGGATTACTCGAAAAGTACACAGTAAGAGTACTTCATATTATGCATGCAAGTAGTCTAGGAAGTACTTAGTTCAGCAGTGTATGAATCCCAAACTACTTATGGAAAAAACATTTTTTAAAAATCTCATGTCGTCCTTTACTTTGAAATCCGGAAGGATACCATCTAGATACCTTCAGCTAGAGAGCCTGTAGAGAGAGAGTGGCGACAACGGAAGTTCAATACGCTAGCCGATCACGTGGTTCATGTAGCCCTCCAAAATTGTCTCTAGAGGCTCTCTACCTTCAGCTCACTCCCGGGAATAATTACTGTAAAAGTATCGTATGTTTCATGGGTCTGACTGAGAGACTGCAGTCTGCCCCACAGTCACTACCAGCAGCTCTTCAGAGCGGTTTCATCACGAATACCGTAAATGTTTGTAGATTCGCGCACTAGAACAGAATGTGCTCCTGAACTCGTCCGACTCTCTCCAAACGCTTCAGATGTCCGACGTTTTAGCCAGTGTGTGCCAGTCTTTACCGTCAGTCCAGCTATCTTGCAGCAGCTCAACTCTCCCTCTCCTCCAGCAGCCTGCCTGTGTGTGGAAGCCCCGACTAGTCGATTACCGAGTGCAGTAGATTTCCGCAGCTTAAGGATGAAAATGTCTGATTATTACTCCATGGAATGCTCAGTTCTTATTATCGAGAGCTGACAGGGAAAATAAGGGAAGTAATGGAGTAATAATCAGTCATTTTCATCCTTCAGCTGAGCAAATCTACTGCACTCGGTAATCGAACTCGTTGGGGCTTCCAAACACAGGTAGGCTGCTGGAGGAGAGGGTGAGTTGTGCTGTGTTTTTAATACAAATCCGGCAAAGCTAGCAGATGTTTGATGCTTCGTACTGTGTGCTGGGACTGTACATGTACTGTTGCTGAAGTTTGCTGCTGTTCTCACCATTAATTGTGGCTTTTTGATGGCGGTTTCTAGTTGGAGACATAAGCGGCAGTGTGTTGTCTATCGTGCGGTCTTTTCTGAGGTTGCTAAAACTAGCTAAGCTAGCGGTCAGCTAACTTGACCTCTCGAGGGGGAGTCTTACTCGGTGTCAAGGTGTGTTAGACCATGGATTAAACTCACACCGGAATATCCCTTTAACGTTAGCTCGCTTAGTTAGCTATGTTTGCTAGCCTCTTGTAGATGCACGCTTCCCTCTGTGCAGTGATACGGTCGGCAGGTGTAGTTTGGTAGAAAGAAAGTAGCTCCATTTAAAGTAGGTCCATTTTGTAAGAAAGTTGATTTTTAAATCTCATTACTGATGCTTTGGGATTGCGACCAACCCAACCTGCAATCTACTATTTTTGATTTTGGGGTCAACTTTCCCTTTATTCCCTGTTTCCATCAAACGGATCCTAACGATTAATTTGATCATTTCGACTCATTCTTTTAGACGTACATCGGCACATTGTTAGTGTCAGTCAACCCCTACAAAGAGCTGGACATCTACAATAAGAAACAGATGGAAACATACATGGGCATCAACTTTTTCGAGCTTCCACCACACATGTGAGTGAAAAACCTGTGTGAAAACTATGAACATCTCTACATTTGTGTGACTTGAAGAAGCTCTTGGTGGTAACCTGAAGTTGCCCTGCATCCCTACACAGCTACGCCTTGGCAGACAACGCGTACCAAACCATGCTGACGGAGTTCAACAATCACTTCATCCTCATCTCCGGTGAGAGCGGAGCGGGGAAGACGGAGGCCTCCAAGAAGATCCTGCAGTATTACGCCGTCAGCTGTCCGAGCACCACTCTCCTCAACACCGTCAGGGACAAAATGCTCATGTCCAACCCCGTCCTAGAGGTCTGATGATGATGTTATATCATATTAACAACAAACCAAAAAAGCAGCTTTAATAAATGAGTCTGGTGTGATGTGGTGTTTCTCCCGCAGGCTTTCGGCAACGCCAAAACACTGAAAAATGACAACTCGAGTCGGTTTGGGAAGTATATGGACATTCAGTTTGACAGCCAGGTAAGAATCAGGACAAGGACAGATTCACAGAAGTGCAGAGTGGAAACAAAAAAGTTAGAAACCTTAAAAGGATGAATTTGTGAAATATTGAATATTGTTTCTGAAAACAATAAAAACTACACTGGTGCTCCATAGAGCTAATCCCTCCGCCAAGGCCCAACAGTTCCCTTTATCCACAGCAAATTGTACTCACTAATAGAAACCAGCCACCTAAAAAGAAAATCCTGGATCCAAGCTTCGTGGATCTCCATTTTGTGTAATCCTGCTGAAAAATCGACTATCAAGAAATGGACACAGGTGAAAACATCACCTCCTCGGTTGTGGAAAGTTCTGCAAAATACCTGAAAATTTACCTTTCTAGAAATGGATATTTTATCCAAAGGAGGTTTTTTTAAATCCGTCCACTGGACCACAGGCTGTTTTTCTCTGTAAGTCGTCGAGCTGCTGTCTTTAGGATCATGATGCCCACAGGGCGACGCTGTCGGAGGCCATATCCTGAACTACCTGCTGGAGAAGTCGAGGGTCGTGCATCAGAATCACGGGGAGAGAAACTTCCACGTCTTCTACCAGCTTGTGGAGGGAGGAGAGGACGACCTCCTGCACCAGCTGGGCCTGGAGAGAGACGCCCAGCATTACAACTATCTCACCCAAGTATGCATAACTCAGTGATGCTGTTTTGATAAAATATGTATGTCTCATTAATATTTATGAGACAATTCGACAACCTGATGCTGTGTTTGCTGTCTCTGACAGGGAGAGTGTGCCATCGTGTCATCCATTAATGACAGAAATGACTGGAAAACAGTGAAAAACGCTCTGCAAATCATCAACATCGAGGAGATCAACACGAATGTAAGTTGGATGCTGACGCTCTTATTCAATCCCCCTGACTCTTTCCTACTAGTTTGTCATCGCCTCATGGATTTTCATTCTGCGCAGCACTTGTTTGGGATCGTCGCGAGCGTCCTCCACTTGGGGAACATTCAGTTTGAGTCCAACAGCAGAGGCCAAGCCGTCCTGACCAACAATGCAGAGCTGCGCTGGGTCTCAACTGTAAGAAAATAGAAGTTAAACACCTCTTGATATCCAGGACGTCAAATTGTAAAAATCACTACATGTAATTTTTCCATTGAAGCTGTTAGGAGTTGATGCTCACAGCCTCCAAGAGGGACTGACATACAGGAAGATTGAAGCCAGACACGATCAGGTACACACGTTTAAATTACCTTTCGGTTTATTTATGGTTGTGTTTTCATGAAGTGCTCGAACTGCAGCTCTCGTTTTGTCTCGCTGTAAAGGTCCTCAGTCCGTTCACGGTCGATCACGCCATCTATGCCAGAGATGCCCTGGCCAAAGCCATCTACGGGCAGACCTTCACCTGGCTGGTCAACAGGATCAACGAGTCCATGGAGAACAAGGTGAGGAGAGACGAGTGGAGGACACATGAACAGTGACAGGCAGTGAGGATGAGCATGTACTGACTTTATACTTTCATCAGGACCCCTCGAGGAAGACTGTAATCGGGCTTTTGGACATTTATGGATTTGAGGTTTTCTATGTAAACAGGTAGGCAGAAATATTTTCCCGTTCCATGATTGATTCTGTGTGGAGGTTTTCTTCCTGAACATGACGTGTTTGTCGCGACCCGTTTCCCTCAGTTTCGAGCAGTTCTGTATAAACTACTGCAACGAGAAGCTGCAGCAGCTTTTCATCCAGCTGACTCTGGCGTCCGAGCAGGAAGAATACGAAGCAGAGGGTATCGAGGTAATCCTGCCACGTGTGTTCACATCGACTGGTGTTCAATCGAGCTCCACAAACAAACAGTTTTATAATTTTTTCCTCAGTGGGAGCCGGTTCAGTTCTTCAACAACAAGATCATTTGTGACCTGGTGGAGGAGAAACACAGAGGAATCATATCCATACTGGTGTGTGTCTACTGGAATAGAACCATATTGGAATATAACAGGCTGAAGAAGACGTTTGATCTTGTTTTTAACGATGATCCTGCAGGATGAGGAGTGTCTGAGGCCGGGAGATGCCACAGATCTCACCTTCCTGGAGAGACTGGAGGACAAGATGGGAAACCACCCTCACTTTGTCACGTGAGTTAAGACCTGCGAAACATCTAAAAAAAGATGTCGAGTTGCTTAAAAAACGACATCAATGTGTGAATTTGTGGTACTTAAAGGGATATTCCGGTGTAAGTTTAATCCATGGTCTAACACACCTTGACACCGAGTAAGACTCCCCCTCGAGAGGTCAAGTTTGCTGACCGCTAGCTTAGCTAGTTTTAGCAACCTCAGAAAAGACCGCACGAAAACAATACACTGCAGCTTATGTCTCCATTTAGAAACTGCCATCAAAAAGCCACAATTAATGGTGAGAACAGCACCAAACTTCAGCAACAGTACATGTACAGTCCCAGCACACAGTACGAAGCATCAAACATCTGCTAGCTTTGCTGGATTTGTATTAAAAACACAGCACAACTCACCCTCTCCTCCAGCAGCCTGCCTGTGTGGGGAAGCCCTGACGAGTCGATTACCGAGTGCAGTAGATTTCCGCAGCTGAAGGATGAAAATGTCTGATTATTACTCCATGGAATGCTCAGTTCTTATTATCGAGAGCTGACAGGGAAAATAAGGGAAGTAATGGAGTAATAAACATGCATTTTCATCCTTCAGCTGAGGAAATCTACTGCACTCGGTAATCGACTCGTCGGGGCTTCCAAACACAGGCAGGCTGCTGGAGGAGAGGGTGAGTTGAGCTGTGTTTTTAATACAAATCCAGCAAAGCTAGCAGATGTTTGATGCTTCGTACTGTGTGCTGGGACTGTACATGTACTGTTGCTGAAGTTTGGTGCTGTTCTCACCATTAATTGTGGCTTTTTGATGGCGGTTTCTAGTTGGAGACATAAGCTGCAGTGTATTGTTATCGTGCGGTCTTTTCTGAGGTTGCTAAAACTAGCTAAGCTAGCGGTCAGCTAACTTGACCTCTCGAGGGGGAGTCTTACTCGGTGTCAAGGTGTGTTAGACCATGGATTAAATTTACACCGGAATATCCCTTTTAGCATTTCGTTTAAGTCTACAAACTTCCTCTGAACATCATTATGTAATGCAAAGCTGCTCCTCAGCGCTCAGACTCCGTCCATCGTCGCTCTGCCGGCTGGTGCCGTGTGAGCGAGCCGACACTGAGCCGATAGAGATGGAGGATTAGGATTGGTCTGTAAAGCCTCTCACTCTTCATCCCTCTGTCTCTCTCCACCTCTTTGACTGCAGGCACAAACTGGCTGACAAAATGACACGTAAGACTCTGGAGAGGGGAGATTTCCGTCTCTTGCATTATGCCGGGGAGGTCACCTACTGTGTTGTGGGTAAAAGAAGCCACGACGTCAAGTCCTGTTACTCAAACATCTGAACTTTTTTTTTTTATAAATATATATTATTTAGACTGATTAACAGCCTTTTCTTTCTTTTTTAGGTTTCCTGGACAAAAACAATGACCTGTTGTATAGAAACATAAAAGATGTAAGTCTGCAAATTAACATTTTATATTTTTTCAGGCAAGGATTACGATGAATTGTGTTTAAGAGTCAGGTGAAGTTTTGCAGCAGCTAAAGTAGATGTGGGACCTGTAGTTGTAATTCAAGTCTCTGGAGGCCCAAAGATCCCAAACTGATTTGAAAAGAGTTTTTTTTTTCCTTACACCCATGGTCGAGCACTTTAGACAGGGGCTTAGCAGCTAAAATTAAGATTTTGGCTCAAAAATGGGTGTTAACAAAGTATTTTCAAATCAATGTGGGACCTCAGGACTTCTGGAGACTTTTTATGTTTTTCTTTTATTTGTTTTGTTACTCCAGAGTTGCTTTTTTGATGACTGTGTTTTATCACCTGTTCAGTGTTATTCGCCATATCTGTGTTTGACAAGACAAAATGTTTTTTTCTTCTCAAAGCTGATTTGTCAGTCTAAAAATGCCATAGTCAAAGAGTGCTTCTCCACGATGGACGCAGACAGCAGGCGACGACCAGAAACAGTGAGTTCTCACCATGTTTCACCCTCCGTACCACAGTTAAACAGCATAATAATGTTTGTGATGCAGACAAGACAAACAAACCTGCCTGCTCTTTCTTTATTATAGAAAGTAGCACCGATTATCCCCTAAATTTACTCTATTACACATTAAATACATCATAACTAAAGTATGAGCCAAAGCCCTCTCTTTTATTTAAATGTGTTGAGCACTTTATTATAACCATCATTAACAAGTCATAAATGTATTCTTAATTAAATTATGATTTCACTGATTTATTAAACAATTGTCAATGTTTATAAACATGTGTTACAACTTTATAATGGCCGTCCTAATAATCCCGTCCCATCTGTTGTTTTTTTTTTAATGTAATTGTTAATAAAATAGTGGATATGGATTTTTTTTTGGCCATCCTAATAATGTTTAAAAATCATATATTATAGACTACAAGTTTTATAAATATCAGTTGCAACTAATTAATGTACCATTCATTAATGATGGTGTATTATAAAGCGTCACTAAATTTTTTAAGGAGTAAAAGTCTGTACGATGTCGAGAAGAGAAGTCAACGAGTGGTCTGATGGAGTGACCGCTGAGACAAAGACGAGTCAGTCCTCCCGTCTGTCAGCGGCAGTCTGACCGTGTCATCGCTGAGCCATATGTATCTGACAGACGAACTGTTGGGGATTATGACCCTCATGTTGTGTCTGTAGGTGGCGACCCAGTTTAAGAGCAGCCTGCTGAAGCTGACAGAGATCCTCATGGCTAAAGAGGCCTGGTACATCCGCTGCCTCAAGTCCAACGAGTCCAAGCAGCCAGGTACTTTTACAGACGCCACATGTAGCTCATTTAAAGGGATATTCCGGTGTAAGTTTAATCCATGGTCTAACACATCTTGACACCGAGTAAGACTCCCCCTCGAGAGGTCAAGTTAGCTGACCGCTAGCTTAGCTAGTTTTAGCAACCTCAGAAAAGACCGCACGGAAACAATACACTGCAGCTTATGTCTCCAACTAGAAACCGCCATCAAAAAGCCACAATTAATGGTGAGAACAGCACCAAACTTCAGCAACAGTACATGTACAGTCCCAGCACACAGTACGAAGCATCAAACATCTGCTAGCTTTGCTGGATTTGTATTAAAAACACAGCACAACTCACCCTCTCCTCCAGCAGCCTGCCTGTGTTGGGAAGCCCTGACGAGTCGATTACCGAGTGCAGTAGATTTCCGCAGCTGAAGGATGAAAATGCTATGATTATTACTCCATTACTTCCCTTATTTTCCCTGTCAGCTCTCGATAATAAGAACTGAGCATGCCATGGAGTAATAATCAGACATTTTCATCCTTGAGCTGCGGAAATCTACTGCACTCGGTAATCGACTCGTCAGGGCTTCCCCACACAGGCAGGCTGCTGGAGGAGAGGGTGAGTTGTGCTGTGTTTTTAATACAAATCCAGCAAAGCTAGCAGATGTTTGATGCTTCGTACTGTGTGCTGGGACTGTACATGTACTGTTGCTGAAGTTTGGTGCTGTTCTCACCATTAATTGTGGCTTTTTGATGGCGGTTTCTAGTTGGAGACATAAGCTGCAGTGTATTGTTTTCGTGCGGTCGTTTCTGAAGTTGCTAAAACTAGCTAAGCTAGCGGTCAGCAAACTTGACCTCTCGAGGGGGAGTCTTACTCGGTGTCAAGGTGTGTTGGACCATGGATTAAATTTACACCGGAATATCCCTTTAAGTAACAGGATGCAGATGTTTGAATTGGATTCTCCCTCACATAAACACAGGTCAGTTTGATGAAGCGCTGATCAGGCACCAGGTGAAGTACCTGGGCCTGATGGAGCACCTCCGAGTCAGACGAGCCGGCTTCGCATACAGACGTAAATTTGACGTCTTCTTGAAGAGGTATGAAGGAGCACAGAGCCTGGAGCCTCGTGCTCAACTTTCAAATTAAAAACCGGAGTTTGAGTAGCTCCTCCGTGGTGCATTTCAAACATTTTGAGGAGGTTGTTTGCTGCATTTGACAGATATAAACCCCTGTGCCCGGCCACCTGGCCTCACTGGAGAGGAGAGCCTGCTGATGGAGTGGAAGTGCTGGTTCAACATCTGGGCTACTTGCCATACGAGTACAAAATGGGACGGTGAGGACGGCGCTTCCTACAGACGACACAGCAAACACGCTCAAAGCAACGAGTGACCAAGCACATGTTTTATTTTTCCCTTTGTTGCAGCACCAAAATATTCATCCGTCATCCGAGGACTCTTTACGCCACAGAGGATGCTTATGAGAAATGTAAACATGAGCTGGGTGAGTGCAGCAAATCAGCTGTTTATTATCAATGTTCAGAGGTACAGGTTTGATTTTATGCTCTGAATTTGCAGCAACGAGGCTCCAGGCCAAATACAAAGGGTACAGACAAAAGGGTGAATTCAAAAGACAGAAAGAAGCCGGTAAGTGCTGCAACATGTGACGCAGAGGGGACGCGCTGTGCTGGTTTGTTGTGTGAGTAAAGGACGATTACACACCTTCTGTTTTATTCTGACATCCTCAGCCACTAAGATCGAAACTTGTTGGAGAGGCGTGCAGGCCAGGAAGGAGAGAGAGAAGAGAGCCTGGGCTGTGAAAGTCATCAAGAAGTAAGACGAAAGTCAAACGTCATCACACAGCTCCTCTCCTACGTCACATTTTCACCAATTCGATATTTTATGATCAATTATAGATTTATCAAAGGCTACATGAACAGAGGGCAAGCAAAAAGCTCAGACAACTCGGAGTACCTGGCCTTCGTGAGACAAAACTACTTAAACAGGCTTAAAAACAATCTGCCAAAGACCGTTCTGGACAAAACATCCTGGGTACCTCCACCTGCCGTGCTCGAAGAGGTACAACCATTTACTCGGCTTCACTGTGAAACTGTTTAAATACAAGCTCACATTCGTTTCTCTGTTTGCAGACATCAGAGATACTGCGTAAGCTTCACTACCGTCTGATGGTGCGGAAGTACGTGAGAGGAATCACAGCTCAGAGAAAAGCTCAGGTAACACACATGTAAATACATTTTATAACACTGGATCATTTTGTTTTTTCTTCTAGTAAACAACTTCATGTTTTTCGTCCCATCAGATTCAACTGAAGCTTGTTACCAGCAACATCTTTAAGGGCAAAAAGGAGAGTTATCCTCAGAGTGTCGCTCAACCTTTCATGGACACCAGAATCAGTACGTATCAGAAACACTCACACTCTGGAGTTTTTTCTCCTGAACAATCACGTGTTCAATCATTTAATATCTTTTTAGGCGACCAAGACATAAACATGAGGGTTCTCCAGATGATTCGCAATGAGCACATTAAGGTAATACAGTCATTATGCACCCAGAGGAAGCACAGCATCAAATCAAACACACAAACTGACTGTGCTTCACTCTGTCTTTCTGCAGTACAGCGTCCCGGTGATTAAATACGACAGGAACGGTTTCAAACCGAGGCCGCGACAGCTCATCCTCACCCAGACGGCTGCCTACGTGATCGAAGAAGCAAAGATCAAACAGAGAGTTCTGTACACGTCGCTCAAAGGTCAGAGGGACGTGATAACGTGTATCGCACCGAACAACCAGGTGTGTTTTCATATCGGGGTTAAAAGTGTCTGTACTACCCGCTGCAGGTATTTCGGTCAGTAACTTGACTGATGGCATCATCGTGTTCCACATCACATGTGAGGACCCTAAACAGAAGGTATGTGGATGTGTGGTGTGGAGCAGATATTTCTCTTACTGGAACAACAAATATGACACGAAGAGAGTTTTTTTAATCATATAAATGTTAATATCAGACGTGGCATTGAAACCTTTTTCTGAACAGGGAGGGGACATTGGGAGCAAGCTCTTTTCTGAATAAAATACAAATACAACATTTATATGAATATAAAACGTATTCATGAAATAAATCAGTCAAAGAAAACACAGCTTATAGTATAAAACAATTATATGTTTATTGCTATTACTTGATACGCAGCTGGTTGTATTTTAGCTCAGATACTGAGTTCAGATATCTTTATGTCATGAGGTCATATTAAGATATTGCCATATAAACACATGATGCACCTGAACGTACCACAAACACTGAGTTATATCGGCCCGGACACAGTGCACATCTGTACCAACAATTCACATGTTTTACGTGCTCCGTTTTGTAGATGCTGCAGTCAAAACATCACCTAATGTTGTATCTTTGTATCTGTGCACCATATTCACTCACAAGAGTGATTATGTGCCACACATGTGCTCGTATTCTTCTTTTATTCAGTCTGTATGCAACATAAATGTGTCTAGACAATATGAGACAAATGCTGGCTCAGTATTTAACCACTTCATAAAATCCCCAGATTTTCTCCAGATATGATTCAGATCCTATCTCTGGATACAGTGACAAACATTCACACTGTACCAAGCAAGTCAAAGGGAACCAGCCTGTCTATTTTTTTTATGTTTCTGCAAATTATTCCACTTTTGCAGAGCGTAATACTTAAAAGCCAGTTTACCAATCTCACTATCAATATGTTGACTTTGAAGAACCGGATCATCTTGGGACCTCGTGCAGTGTTTGTGTCTTTCTTCCGTGTGAAAGCAGCTTTACTCCGCTGAATATTTATAGAGAGAAGCATTCTTTGCGACACAAAATGTTGGCTGAATTTGTTTTTTATCAGATTTTCAGATAAAAGTTTCACACACAAAACTATACATGGTAAAGTAGGTTCCATTCATCTGATTGTACATTACGGTGTAATTGTTTCAGGGGGACCTCGTGATGCAGTGCGACCACTTGTTTGAGTTTCTGACCAAACTCTGCGTCATTGCTAACAAACAGAATGCAGTCAAAGTGGTTCAGGGCAGGTGAGTCTGTGTGTAAGAAAGAATTGAAGAGGTTGGATATTTATATGTGCTTTGATCTTAAACACCTGTGTGTGTTGCTATTTGTTTACAGCATTAAGATTGAAATCCAGGCAGGTAAAGAAAGTGCGGTGGACTTCAGCACCGGACAGGAACCGATGGTATACAAAGCCAAGAATGGACATCTCATGGTGGTGAGATGAGTGTTTGTAGTGTGCTTACTGCTCGGCTCTGAAATTAATCTGCACACAAACAGATACGACACGAATCAAGTGGTTTGTCTCTGCAGGTTGCCACTCGAGCTCGGACACGGTAACGTGCGTGGGGGTTGAGAAGACACACAAGAAGCCCCTGCATATTTCATCAGGAGACCCCTAAGGGGAGATCAACGTTTCTACAGGAGACACACCTGACCTGAAATAAGCAGCACTTTAGGAAACATGGATGAGCTTGTTTCATTGTTCAACAACACAGTTTCTCATCTATAAATACTGATCGACAATGATTTTAACATAATTCTGTGTTCACCACGACTCACACTGGACTATAAATCAAACATTTAAATCTACAAGGTAAAAAAAAATAACTTTACAACTCAAACAGCTTCAAAGAATGTAATTCTGATTTCAGAAACTGAAGCCATATGTATCATAATTTTCTATGTTCACTGATGAGAATAGATGCATTAAAAACAGAACCAAAGAATGTTTGTAGAAATTTATTTGTGATAAAGTATGTATAAATATAAAACATACATATATGTTGACTTCTGTACAACAGACCTACAAGTACTGTGATTGTTAGACATATTTCAACTCAAACCCATCGTGTGCAAACACTACATTCTCTGATGAATGCGGCGATGAAGGACAGGTCTAATTTCTCTCCCTGTTAAAAGCTTGTAGACAGGATTCCCTCCCTGCCCGGGAGATCTCTGGTTACAGTCATTCACTTCAACCTCAGCATCCATCATTCAATCAGCCCGGTACATTTAACACCTCAGGTCACAGCTCAAGTTCCCTCCACTGAAAATAATGAACATTTAGTGGAGTGAAGGGACAATGCATAAATGTTAAAACTAAATATGACAGAAGCACTACAGTGAAATGTTGCACCCAACTGTGATATCTTAAGTGTATCAAAAATCATTAAATCTTTAAAAAAGGTTTAATTGCCATTACCTGCGGGCTACAAAGTAACCTTGGTAACATATTCTAAGAGAAAAACATTGCCACCATGTGGCTATGTGGTGTACAACATCTAGGTAATCCACTGATGACCTTAGAGAGTGGACCCGTCAGAACCGTGTTAAGGAGAAGCAAAAATTATGTACATCGATTTTTAGCTGCTTTCATGATACAATTCTTGTTCTCCTGAATTTAATGTTAGGACCTCAAATCACAAGATTTATACCAACAATACTATATTCTTTTTTTATTCACACACTCAGGTAAAACTGGTCACCTGCAGTGATAAATGCTAATAAACACGTCTAAGGTATTCTGCACGCCAGCAGAAAAAGTGATAGAAGTCATCGAGACTAACAAACGGAGAACAAAACACTACAGCCTGTTAGACCACACAACAAAGACAACAAGTGGACACAAACAAACACTCAAAAATCACTTCACCACTACACACTGTTGCATGACACTCATCTCATAGTAGTCTCCTGGAGAAGAAGCTGGTAAAATAAAGAGTAAAAGTGAGACAGAGAGGCGTTGGGTGATGTAAGGCACAAGCGTGGTGCAAAGATTGTCCAGGGTCAGAGACACAGGCCGACGGGTCGAGGGAGAAAAGGTCACTGGTGGTGGTGTGTGCGGTCATCAGGTCGCTTGATGTGAATCCTACGAACTCGCTCAATTCGTTCTCGCTCGTCATCCTCATCCAGATGATGAGATCGTCCTGCAGCGCCCCCTGTGGCCTCCAGCAGGGCATTGTCAGGACCCCTCCCGTCATGGGACTCATACAGGAGGATGTTGAGGGTCTCCTCATAGATTCGAGCTTCGGGGAATTCCACCTGGGAGACAAGTGGAGTGTTACACAATAGGGGTGGTTAATCAGCCCAATTTCCCGATTCGATTCGATTCCGATTATTGAAGTCTCGATTCGATTATTAACGATTATTGATATTCCATTTAACATCAGTCAGCTGCTGAATTATTTTACTTCTCACAGCACCTTCAATATTGTATAGTGTAACTGTAATATCCAAATTATTATTTTTTACTTTGTTTTAAATGTAGTCTTTCACTGTTACAAAAATGTCCACACTTGATAAATGTGAATAAATGTCCAAATTCTATTTATATATGTTATTCTCCATATAACAAAGATGCAGAGGCTTTGGAACTTTCTGTGGTCACAGGACAGCTGTGTAATACCTTGCACCTCCGGGTTAAATCAGGTATGACAGCCAGTAAGAGGAGGACTCCAGTTTGTATTACAATTTAAAAAAAAAAAAAAAAAAAATTAAAAATTAAATTTTTTTTGTTTTTTTTTTAAATCGATTTTTGGAAATTTAATAATCGACTCATAATCGTCAATATTATAATCGCGATTAATCAATAATCGATTTTTTTCACCAGCCCTATTACACAAGAGATTAACAAAGATATTTAAACAACATACTGTAGCTCTATGATCAAGGACTCTTCAGTGTGGGGATATTACAAATGCAAATCTACCTTTGTCTGCTTCTTCTCTGTTGCATAAACAATAGAGGTGCAGCACACTTCAGCGATCTTGCGCCCTTGGCCATAAAATGACCAACAACAGATCTCATCCCCAATCACATCTTTGATGAAGAGCACCCGACCGTTGAATCGCAATGACAGCTTGTCAAACAGCTCAATATTTTTCAGCATGTTGTCATCAGAATTGCTGGAGGAAGAAAGAGTTACAGGACCGACATTTATTAAAACAACCTGATCCATCCTTCTTTAATTGAACATGCTATCGCCTCATATCAGTGGAAGAGGACTCACCTGGTATATGAATACTTGTTGTTGCTTCTGTTATACAGCAGTTTGACAGTAGGCTGTGAAGACAAAGACGTTTGCATTTTAAAAGAAAAACATTAATAAGACATTTCTCTTGATATTCAACACTACACATTCAGCACATTATGTAAAACACAACATCACCTACCTTATTAGAGGTTGCAATAAGCTTCTGCTCTTCCTTAGATGATGTCATCAGAGGCACTTTACAAAGGGGTTCATACGTTTCTTTGTTCTGGAGGGGAAAAAATTAAATATTGTTGTTTTTTTTTTTTCATTAAAAGGTTCTGCCTGCAAATTTAAAGGGATGGACTCCACCTGCTGGAACAGAGTGGCACAGATGGTGAAGGATTAGCAACCCCCAACATAAAAATGTGCTTTTCACACTGTGCTCCACCCGAAGCCACAAGCATTCTTACAGCCCCAGGCTAGGGAAGCTTTTTTAAACAATGCTGCTGGCTTTACTTTTAAATTCAGCCCAGAGTTTGCAGGATAATGCCATTAAATTTGGGGCTTAAAGGTTAAGGTGTGAATGGGGGCTTAAGTAAACAGAAAAGTCATGCATCATTCCAGAATGTAAACATCAACTAACAGTTTGACTAGTTTGAATGGAGTCTTAGGTTAACCCTGGGTTAACAATGTGTGTGTGAAAAAGGGCTAACATACCTTGCGGTCAACTCTTAAGAAGCTAAGAATAACATTTAAGGAAATAAACAATGAAAATAATGACACCTATTCATTATGAAAAGAAGGGTACAGTGCAGTCCACTGAAATTAAGTTTGTATCAAAATCTTAATTTAAACTTAATAATTAAAAACTATTTTTTTTAAAGGTGAAGAATAGTCAGAAATTATTCTAAAGAAACATTACCAAGTAATAGTTCTGTGGCGTTAATTTAACAAATATTCCAATGATATGATGACAGATTAAGTACTGACACTTTGCCCTTTATACAACTGACAGCCCTTTTGGCAATGGTACCTGCAAGGCAGCTGTACACTCATCAGCTAGGCCTTGGACAAGGTAATACTTGGCCTCAGCGAGCAGTTCCTCAGTCTCCCGTCGGCTGTCTGGGAGCGGCACAGCCCCGTCTCTAAGGTAGTTAAGGATTGTTCCAAAATGTTTTCCACAGCGATCAATCAAGATCCAACCTAAAGGTTTAAAATTGTGAAACACTGGTTAGTAAAGGATCCTATCCAGTGCAGGAGTATACACTGCAACACTGCATGTAATTTAAATATTTCCGCCAACAGCTCACCTTCACTGTCTGTGAGGACCTCCATCCTGCCACTGAACATGGCTTTGAGCATCGTGTCCTGTTTGGTTAATGTCTGCATTGTAGTGTAGTACAGTGCTCCACCCACATTTAACTTCACATACTTAGAGCTGGGGCTGGAGCCCTTGAAGGATGTAGTCCGTGTTGTAGCTGCCGGCACTGCCGAGCTCACCACACTCTCTCCTGACATATCTTCCTGGAACAGAACAAAATGAAATATAAAATGAAACCTGAGTCAGGGCCGGTATGTAACTGGATTTACGTGATTAATTCAGTAACATTTTAAGGATTAGGTTGAGGGTTCCGCTGCTATTTTTAAATTTGGCTTCCGATTTCAAATTTCACTTTTAAAAAGGTGTAAGTATTGATGGGAGTGGGACAGTGTATGTCAGATTGAGTCAGCATGAAGCACAGTGTCCATTTTCACAGTGATGAAGACTCTAATGGCTTTTAGTTACTAAGATCAGTTGCTGCTATTGTGATGAGATTTGTTGACTACACGAAAAGCGCAGAATATCACTGTAATCATTTACAATTGCGAAGTTGAAAAAACATGTTATTGTAGTAGCAAAATTTATCATTTGCATTTAACCACACATACTGTTGTTACCTTGCACTGTTTTATCTCACATATTGACCTATGACCTCATGTTTTATTACACCTTTAATAAGCACTGTGAATTATGACCTGGCATATCAGCTGAATTTGTTTGATTCTGTTTACGCTTCACTTTTATTATATCACTTCATTAAAATTACACAAAAAGAAAGAATATCCACCACAGTGAACTGAGGCAACTGTCTTGTTAAAATGATTGGTTTTCTGGAAAAAATGTTTAACTACATGATTACACACCATGTATAAAGCTGTAATAAAAATATGTTTGGACGTCTGTTCACGATCTGACAACTTAAGAAACATGAAATCAATCTATGTCCTGGGGTCTTTCATACCGTTAGTACAAATTAAGCGTTATCAAGTTCAGACTGCCATGACAAGGCTTTGACAAAGCTGGAACCATGGACCTATAACTGGGCTGGAACAAGGCAGAGACCATTCAGACAGGAATACCGACTTTTGCTATACGGCTGCTATCCTTTTTCAACGCGCTAATCTTAAACGCTATTACATGTACGACAGTCCACAGCCGGCTTATGTTTTAAAGAGTAGCTAAACACCAAACCGCATCCATCAATCCAGTGGCTAAAGTCAGGAGTCATTTAATTTTAGCCAGAGCGGCTAATGAGCTAGCTAGCTGGTTAGTTAGCTTTAACTAAAGTTAAATATATTAGTACAAATCTGACACAAGATACACACGCTCTGACATTCATCATTAAACTTTCTCTACATAACGTAAGGAGCGTGTTCGTACGCGAACTTTGATAAAAAACGAGAATATTTACCATAGAACCCGCAACCGACTTATTAATTGTTGCTTGCTAACGTCAGTCAGCTAACACCCACTTCCTTCCGGCCCAGCACTGCGCAGTTATAAAAAATGACGTCAACGTCCAAGTGCTCGGTTTAAAGGGACAGCTAACATTAGCGTTGTTTTGTTTTATGTTAAACAGAGTTGGGGAGTGTTCAAGATGTGCTCGGATAATAGTTGATTCACAAAACAGAACCACACCGGCCACTTTAAGTTCACATGTTGAATAGAGTAGTTTTAATTACGCTAGCCTTAGCCTGCACATTTCCGCCGCTGGAGGAGTAACAGTGATAACGGTCCCCACACCACCCACCCTGCTCACTGGACGGCGGCTTTATCCGCCATCAGAAATAAAGTTGCTGCTCTAGCAACACGAACAAAGGGTAGTTTCTTTTATCTCAGAGCTTTTATCGATAAATATCCTCATGGGATTATTTATATTTGTAGACAAACACAACCCGGAATCATTTAATGCGACACAGGGGGATTAATGGCTGCAGTCAACGTACGGATCTCCTCTCATTGTTTACATTTCGAAACGGTATGTTCCGTGTGTTTTTGAGGTTGTCATCGACACTAGATCAAACCTAACCCCGCGATGATGACAAATATCTCTAAATGAATGCGAAAAGATTCTCGTTGAGACCGTATCGAGCCGCCAAGCGGCGAACTAGCCCTGTGTGCTAACTATCCCAGCTCCATCTTTACTGTATCGTCCGCTGCTACAGAGATGGCAAGTTAGTCTTCGTTTTTCGTTTGGCTTTCCTCCTGCTTGGACTTCAAGGACAACCAAATGACCGAGGACGTATAGCGCCAGGTGAGCCTGGAGGCCAGACAAAAACCTTCATTTGAGGACTAGCGCAGGTAAGGGGGCACTATTATGCTCACTCAAAACAATGTGATGATGGGCAGTGACTGGGGTTCATGTTCATGTCTGCGCTGCAGCCACTGTAGAGATCATCAGTACAAACATGCGGATGGTCAGTGTATAGTTTCGAAATACAGCCGGTGAAATTCTTCTTTTCCAGGCTGCACAATGTTTACTGTTCCTCAAAGCTCCAAGTCCGACTTCCTGGACAAAGCCAGGCAGGCCAGGGAGGAGAGGAGAGGACAGAAGGACAAGGAGAAGGCAGCAACCAACATCCAAGCCCTGATCAGGAGATTTCTCTGTCGCTGCAGACTCCAGAAGCAAATAAGGTAGCCTGCAATTGAGTTTACCGCAGATGTATTAGCCATTTACAATCTAAAGAGCTGTGAGTTCAGTATGTTTGCCTTGAACATCATGAGGAAAACAGATCAATATTTGGATGAAATAGAAACATCATTGCTATTACTCAGTTTCGTGTTCACGTATTTCCATTCTGTGTCTCACCAGAAAAGAGGTTGATGACTATTTTCAAGCCTCTGAAGCGGGGACATCAAAAAGAAATGCACTGTCAATTTTCAAAATTGCCCGGAAATTGCTGTTTATATACCAGCTAGAGGATAAGATGGTGAGTTCACAAGTAGTAAAAATGAATTCACTTTCATAATAATACTCATTATTACACTCAACATGCTGGCTGTTGTTTATATACTTACTGTCTTGTGCTGTGGGACTCAAGTGACTGTGATTTTGTACATCACACAGCGGTTCGAAAAGCTCTGTCGTGCTATCCTTGCCAGCATGGAGGTTGAAAATGAACCTAAAGTTAGTGTGAATATGTTTATACCCTAAATATACCAAACATTTTTATATAAAGCGATTTTCTTTTATTTATCAGTAACTGATCTCACGTTTGGCTCTCAGGTCTGGTATGTTTCGTTAGCGCTCTCCAAAGACCTCACCATTCCCTGGCTCAAACAGATAAAAGATGTGCTGTGGCTCTGCTGTCAGCGACTGAAGAGTTTAAAGGTTAGTTTTGATTTGAAGCAGAAGAAAATGCTATTTTGACAGTGAATTTATGACTTGAATTGTACATATCACTGTCTGTTGTGTGATTTGCAGCCTGACATACTTCAGGACAATAAAATGATTACGCTGTACCTCACCATGCTGGTGACCTTCACAGACACTTCGACCTGGCGGATAGTCAGAGGGAAAGGTAAGTCTGAATCAGGCTGCGGCTGGTGTGATAAACATATCCCTTGTTATTGTTGGACATGCTCTCTGCAAAAGGCAAAACACAATATTTCCCCCTCATTATTTAAGGAGAAGCTCTCAGACCCGCTTTGACAAGGATTTGTGAAAATATCATGGGCCATCTCAATCAAAAGGGATTCTATTCAATTCTGCAGGTTCAGTATTACATCCGATACTTTTCTCAATTTTCTCAAAAGATTCAATGAAGTCCTGTGTCACGCCTGTTTTCTTCCTCAGTGCAAACGTGTAACGGAAATGCACATTGTATGTCTTCTTAACTTGTTTTTACTTAGATCTTGCTGACAAATGGCTTGGCTCGCTCTAAACCGTCTCTCTCCAAAGGCACCCTGACAGCTGTCTTCACTTTGTCATTAAGGTGAGGTGGAAGCTGGTAATTAAAACGTTGTGATGTCCAGTTTGTTTTGCCTTCACGTGGTTTTATCTGCAAAAATGTAATATTTTTCAGGCCAGTCATTTCTGCCCACTTCTCCGACAACCTGCTGAGATCATTCCTCATTCACATCATGTCAGTTCCAGCCGTCGTCTGCCACCTCAGCACCCTCACTCCAGAGGTAAAAACCCCTCAAAGGTCACATGTTGTTGATGCGTAGTTCCACTGTTTATGATAATTCTAAACTATTAGAGAGTAGATATTAATATCTTCTGTCTCGACAGTGCATGGCCTCCATCCAGACGCACGACCTGCTGCGGAAGTTCATTCTGTTTCTCAGCCGGGAAGAACAGTGTTTGGACATCTGTGTGTGTCTCGAGGGGAGCCACACTCTCTGCTTACTTGGTAAATTACTTTGAATGAACGTGCAGCTTTGCACTTTCATCAGTGCGATCTAGTTGTGTTTGGATGAAAGAATCATCGTGTGCAATGTGGGATGTAAAGCTTTCTATCGTGACTGCATCTTTCTCGTGTTTCATAGGCAATTTGATTCACTTGGGCTACCTTACTGAGAAAGTCCTTGAGGAGGAGGCCAACCATTTTGTGAAGGACCTGACCGACATGCTGTCCTACTGCCAGAGATATGTATCCCAAAAGAAGTCCAACCTCACCCACTGGCACCCCGTCCTGGGCTGGTTCTCCCAAACTGTTGACTACGGGTCAGTGAAATACTTTAGATTTTTGAAGAAATGTAGTAGTTTAATATTCTTAAACTGCAAAGATGTGTACCCAAATGTTTTGGATGGAGCCGAAGATGAGACATACCGTATATTGTTACGTCAATGCTAATTTTCATTTATATGAAAGAATTATAAACTGATATTCAAGTTAATTCACTATATGAAACAAAATAAAGAAATACAGAATTCAATAAAACAAAAAATGACAAAGATGTAATGCATGTGTGTATATATACTAAATCAAAGAGACTTGAAATAAATCTAAATCTAAGATAAGGCGGTCTAGAAGTCCAGGAATATCAATTTCCTGCCTTATCTTCCCAGTTAGTCTTCCCCATCTGGCTAAACCTCGCTAGTTTCTATTAACTGCATAGAAAAAGGGCTCTCAGGTGGCCCAACATCTATAAACAGAGTGGAGGTTTTAAGCTCTTTGCATGCAAAAGCAAACATTTAACTTTCTTAAATAGCACAAAAATAAAATTGGAACACACAGAGATGTTTTGATGGACTGCTCCTCCGCTCTTTCCAGGGGAAGAGCTATAGGTTGAAGTTTGTTGCCTATGAGGACTGAATATTAAACAGTCATATGTTGTTATGCCTTTAAAGCATGATTATTTGTGTACTTAATGCCAGATGCTTGTACTTGACTTCATGCGCCCTCTGCCTCCATTGTCTTCTGTTCTCTGCAGTCTGAATGAGTCAATGCCGCTGGTGACTAAACAGCTCCAGTACCTTTGGGGTGTTTCCGTCATTCGGACACTCTTCAACGACGTCCTCTCTAAAAAGCTGGAGAGTCAGGAGCCCACTCCCCCGCCCCCGCAGCCCAGCACATCACAAAACAATCTACCAGTTAAAAGTGAGTTATAGACCTAAACCTATGCTGAGGTTTCAAAGTGAGTGCAATCTCTTGATCTTGACGGTTGTCTTCATCTCCGGCGTTTCTGTGTTTTGACAGACCTCTTCAAGCGAGCGTTTCAGAAGTCGGCCTCCGTACGAAACATCCTGAAACCAGTCGGAGGGAAGAGGGTTGACTCAGCTGAGGTTCAGAAGGTGTGCAGCATCTGTGTGCTCTACCAGACTGCTCTGTCTACATTAACGCAGATACGACTCCAGATACTCACCGGTCAGTACCAGAAACTTGCTTTTTTTTATTACACAACAAGTATTTTTGAAACATCTATAGAGTATACGGCTGTTCATTCTCTTTTTTTCTGCAGGCCTAACACATCTTGATGACCTTTTGCCCAAACTCTGGGCCTTCATCTGTGAGCTCGGCCCTCAGGGCGGCCTCAAGCTCTTCATGGAGTGTCTGAACAACGACACCGAAGAGTCCAAGCAGCTCCTGGCTATGCTCATGCTCTTCTGTGACTGCTCACGGCACCTCATCACGTAATCTCACTTATTCTCTCTGTGTTGTGTGTAAGATGCTCGATGCGGCTGCAGCATTTTAACACACACTGTCATTGTATTACAGAATTCTGGATGACATTGAAGTCTATGAAGAACAAACATCTTTCAAGATAGAGGAGCTCAACACCATCTCTTCATTTCTGAACACGTTTGTGTACAAGATGGTATGGGACGGCATCTTAGGTGAGTGCGTGGCGTCACTGAGTCTTGATAGCTGTGATGATGGCACCTGATTTAAAAATGAATGTTTTTATTGAAAAAGCTGATTTGAATGTTGTGTTTAATAGAAAACGCTAAAGGAGAGAAACTGGAGTTGTTCCACAGTGTTCACGGCTGGTTGATGGTGCTTTATGAACGGGACTGCAGGCGACGATTCACCCCTGACGACCACTGGCTGCGCAAGTAAATGCAAACGCTGAATAGGTGTTGATGTAGCGCTGCAGCAAACCATTATGTTCATGAACTGATTAGTTGTTTAGTCTGTAAAAATGGGAAAAAAACAGAACAAAAAAAGGCTAATCACAATTTCCTGGAGCCCAAAGTGACATTGTTGAATCGTTTCTTTTGTTCAACTAACAGTCCAAAACCCAAATACTATTCATTTACTTTCTTTATTGACAAAGAAAAGCAGAAAATTCTTACATTTAAGAAGCTAAAACCAGGAAATGTTTGGCGTTTCTACTTGAAACGTGACTTAAATGAGTAAACAATTATCAAAATAGTTTGCAATTAATTTTCCTTTCAATCAACTAATCGATTAATGGACTAATTGTTGATGCTCTAAACACAGACTGCTTTGTGATTACATTTAAAACCTCACCTTTACATCTTTGTGGTGCATTCAGGGACCTGAAGCCCAGTCTGTTGTTCCAAGAGCTGGAGAAAGGCAAGAAAAGAGCGCAGCTGTTGCTGCAGTACATCCCACATGTCATTCCGCACAAAAACGTGAGTAAACAGGATCATCTGAGGAAGGATGTTGTTTCATTTCAGTTGTATAATAAATGTCTGTCTCCTTTTTAGAGGGTTCTGCTCTTCAGGAACATCGTCACAAAGGAAAAAGAAAGTTTAGGGTTGATAGAGACGAGCTCCGCTTCGCCTCACGTCACCCACATCACCATCCGTCGCTCGCGGATGTTAGAGGTACGGAGTCAACAGATCGGGTAGATTTAGTATCATACCTCACTGCCTAACACTCGTGTTTTCCTGTCCTAAGGATGGATATGACCAGCTCCGCCGATTACCAGCCAATTCTATCAAAGGCGTCATTCGTGTGAAGTTTGTCAATGATCTGGGCGTAGACGAGGCCGGTATCGATCAGGACGGTGTGTTCAAAGAGTTTCTAGAGGAGATCATTAAGAAAGTGTTCAATCCTGCGCTCAACCTGTTCAAGGTAAGTCAGGCAAACGGGAAATACATTTTTAAAAACATTACACTCCTGCTGCTGCGGCGGATTTGTATCACACATTTCATTTTCTTAGACTACAAGTGGAAATGAACGGCTGTATCCTTCACCTACATCGTACATCCACGAGAACCATCTGCAGCTGTTTGAGTTTGTGGGGAAGATGCTCGGGAAAGCCGTGTATGAGGTACATTTGTGCGTCCTGAGTCTCCTCAGTTTTTGGTCTGCTACCTGAACACCTTCAGTGTGTGACTGTAACCTCTCGTACTCAGGGCATAGTCGTGGACGTCCCTTTTGCCTCCTTCTTCCTCAGTCAAGTCTTGGGTCACCACCACAGCACTTTCTACAGCTCCATCGACGAGCTGCCCTCGCTGGACTCTGAGTTTTACAAGAACCTCACTTCCATTAAGGTGAGCTTCAGTTACAATTTGGTTAACTCAAATGTGCACATTTGTATATATGTCACATCTTGTATATTATTTGTTTTAACAGCGCTATGATGGAGATGTGGGGGATCTTGGACTGACATTGTCCTATGATGAGGATGTTATGGGGCAGGTAAGAAGGGAAAATGTGGAAGATATGATAACACAGTGTAGTAAAATACATGAAATTCATATAAATTATTATTATTTATGTTCTCTTATAGCTTGTCTGTCATGAGCTGATTCCTGGGGGGAAAACCATGCCAGTCACAAACGAGAACAAGTACGTTAATTTCTATCATATTGAAAAGAAATGATGGGGTACTGAATCATCGTTGATGTAAAATGTTCTCCTTTTGCTGATTGTTTCTCTCTAAATCCTGCAGGATCAGCTACATCCACCTCATGGCTCACTTCCGGATGCACACGCAGATTAAGGAGCAGACGGCAGCTTTCATCCGGGGCTTCCGCAGCATCATCAACCCGGAGTGGCTGCACATGTTTTCCACGCCCGAGGTGCAGCGTCTCGTCTCGGGAGACAACGCTGAGATTGATCTGGACGACCTCAAGTACGTGACCGAGGCTGTCACGATATCAGACATCTGTGTTTTCTTTGATGAATGCTCATTCTTGTTGTTTCCCTCTCTCTTACTCAGGAAACACACCGTCTACTATGGAGGTTTTCACAGCAGCCATCGTGTCATCATCTGGCTGTGGGACATCCTGTCGAGCGACTTCACCGCCGACGAGAGGGCTATGTTCCTTAAAGTAAACACTTTATTTTGTGATGGGTGATTTTTCGTATGCTGACGTGAAATAATCACTTTTAACATGTTTTGTATTGCTATTCAGGGTTGACTCTATTTCACCTTATGTAAGCTCACCAGGCTCAGAATTGGTTAAGGAAAGAGAGCACCTCAGTAGTTATCAGTTCTGGACTTCTGTCTAAGGCATTGTTGTTAATTCATAACTGTCACAGTCGAATGCTTTTAATGACTTCTGTTCATCATTGTCTCATTTATTGCCTTTGAACAGTTTGTTACCAGCTGCTCCAGGCCTCCTCTTCTGGGTTTTGCCTACCTCAAACCACCTTTCTCCATCCGCTGTGTGGAAGTCTCAGACGACCAGGTAAGGATAATAAAGGAGGAAATCGATGCTGCGTACAAGTTTCATGTGTGTTGTCGCTTCCATCTGTGTGATATATTTGTAGTGACAGAGCATTTTCCCGTGTCTAGGACACCGGAGACACTCTCGGCAGTGTTCTTAGAGGTTTTTTCACTATTCGCAAGAAGGAGCCGGGTGGTCGACTTCCCACTTCATCGACGTGCTTCAATCTGCTCAAGCTGCCCAACTACAGCAAGAAGAGCATCCTCCGCGACAAGCTACGCTACGCCATCAGTATGAACACAGGCTTCGAGCTCTCCTAACTCAGCTGCATCTGGACAATCTTCGCAGGAGGGTTGTGTTGAGCAGCCTGAAACAAGCCCGCGGCTCTGCATACCTGGACTGGAGCCTGTCACATCGAAGGAGCGTCACGAAGGACCTACAAACTCTCCTTTTGTCTCTTTTAAAAACTGGATGAGCCCTGCTCAACTCAAGTCCACTCCCTCGCATCGAAGTGGGGGAAGCTGTTTCTGCAGCACAATCCAATTTTTAGCGTCTCCCTTTGCCACTCCAAGTGTTCAATATGTATTTAACTTGATGAAATACAGATATACAGTGGCTAGATCTCTGTTTCTCAGGCTTAACAGAATCATTCTCGGATCTAACACTCCCATTTTAAGCGAACTGGAAAGCAATACAGGTGCAATGCAAGCCATTAGACACGTGGTCGACTCACTCGGGTGAAGCCAAGCGATGCGTTGTTAATATACTTACAAGCTCGGACTCCATTATCCGAGAAACTTTTAGCCGATGTTGGATGAGTCTTAAATGTTTCGCTGAACGTAATGCATCTTTTACAAATGGAAGACAAATCAATGTCTCGTGTTCAACCCCCATCATGAAGTGAGTGGCTCACAGCGGTGAGGAAAATCATGTTGACCTCGCTCCATTTCTCCCCAGTAAAAGACACTGCAGCCGACTGAGAGAGATGTGTCGGCCCTCTGGTTTCTCCTGGTCACACTACAGTTCTGGTGAAGCGGCAGAACTTCTTGACACGACGGAAAGAAAAATCCGATCCTGCTGTTGTTAGACGTAGAAAAGATGTCCTTGCTGATTTGTCTTTTTTGAAAAACTGGAAATGTATTTGTACCTGCCCTGTGCTTGACTTCCACTCCAACAACAACAAAAAAAAAGTCAAGTGAATCAGTAATAATACTAGAAAAACTTAAGACTTCACACTACACCTTTTGAATAATGCTGAGTGCCTCATCTAATGCCACCCCCCCTCTCTGCTCTCACAACTGTAACCAATAAACATGTATATTGGAAACAAGCCATAGAAACGGGGGCTATGTACCTGGACTTCTTCTTCTCTGCTCCGACTAACAAAAAAAGCGCAGAATCCCGAACACTCTACTACCACTACAACTACTACTACAACACCAACAACAACCGCGGGGGGTTTTACTCTGATGCCCTCTGATCTCTGTGGACATTTTAAGCCATGTGGAAAAGATTTAGAGGTTTAAAGACCTCTCAACATGATGTCATGGACATGTGAGACTGCTTGACTTGATGTCCCCTCGGACGGAAACGTTGCACACCTCTCTGCTGTTTATCGTGACTGTTGGGGGAAAGGGACGTGAGGGTGAATGTTACCTTATAAGCCTAAATATTATTTTACACAGGGTTCAATTACATCATAAAGTCAAGGAAGAGACGTCATGGTCACGGAAAGAGGACTGCGACTTTAAAAGACAAGGTTTAAGGAAAATGATTGAATCTCTACCATGTTCTTTAATATGCAAAAAAATGTTTTCTGTCATGAAGGACTGTGGATACTTTTGTTGATAAGAAAAATTGCCAGGTTTCTAGCTAGTCGTATTACACGGCCACTAACTTGTGTGAAAACAACAAATAAGTCATTACAATTTAAATGCAACCATTATATATAAATACAGATACATGACACTGGTTGTGTTGATTTAACATACAGTCTACTAATGAGAGTAAAATATTTAATCAGTCGGGAGGATCCCGCTTCGGTTCTCCTCCTTTTTCAATCCGTTCAAGCAAGAAAATCGTAAAAAAAAAAACACAGCGAAATGATTCACAGCACACACTCCACGCTGCAGTGTGTGTTCGTGTGCCGGAGGGATGAAAGATACCTCACAAGCTCGTCTGTCTCGTCTGATGAGGTCGCTCATCCGTTTCAAAAATGATGTCAAGAGTAGGCTTTAAATGTACCAGTGGGCTGTTGATGCTGACTTTGAATATCCACCCTTTTAGTACAAAAAAATAAATAAAAATGATACCGGAAGTGTTCCCGCCCTTCATGTCCAAGTTTCCAATCTCTTTTTGAAGTGTCTTTGAAACTGGCTGCTGGACAGTGTGGAAGGAGATCAGTCACTATCTGCTCACCCTCATGCTGCTATTAAAGTCGGATGAGATTTCGTGGTTCGCAAAACATTTCTGGAGCTTCACAGCAAAACAGAGTTGCAGCATTCTCCTAAACAGCTGAAGCAGAGGGGGACTTTTTAAAACATTTTAAAATCATTTTACAAAACAAGGACAAATGAATCTCATCTGGTGTTATCAAAGTCCAGGAAAGCCCAGAGATGACAAACTGATTTGAAAAGATGATCAGATGGCTAACCAGATGGCTAACGCTTTTAGCTCAGCAGCTACAGTGAAGATTTCAGCTTTTAAAAGGGTGTGAATAACCGCTTTTTATATCAGTTTGAGATCTCAGGGCTTCTGGAGACTTCGATTACGCCAGAAATGATTTGTAAACTATGAAATTTCACCTGATCCCTTTCCTTTACATCAGGGACCACAAACTTCTTAAGACCTTTTTAAAACTTCCTGATTTTTGCTAAAAGCATCTGGTGGGCCGAACTGAACGGTAAAAAGATTCTTGTAGGAGTTAAAAGCTCTTTAATATGTAGGATCCCTAATTATTAATACTTGTTCATAATGGGAGCACAAAGGGAGTTCAGCGGGACACTTTGCACATCTGAACAATTCAGTATCATAGGTGTTTGCTTTCTGCCTCTGGCCCAACAATACATTTCTTTTTTGGCCCTCCTCCAGGGGAAAAAGGTTTGGGCACCGCTGCTTTAAAGAGGTCATATAATGCTTTTTGGGTTTTTGCCTTTCCTTCCTCTTTTGCCTGCAAAGCCCTAAATCCACGCCACGTTACTCTCTTTCACAGAAAACACTCCTGCACTGCCTGAAACACCTGGTTTGAAGTCCACCCTTTACTCATGTGTGTCACTATGTAACAGGTATTATATAAATATATATATTTATTATAGATTATGTACACCATGCACGTATAATGTGCTTGTGCAACTCTCACCAAAGATTGAACAGAGGCCAGATGTCTCACTCTGTAGCTAAAACGGAGCATTAAAGGGATATTCCGGTGTAAGTTTAATCCATGGTCTAACACACCTTGACACCGAGTAAGACTCCCCCTCGAGAGGTCAAGTTAGCTGACCGCTAGCTTAGCTAGTTTTAGCAACCTCAGAAAAGACCGCACGAAAACAATACACTGCAGCTTATGTCTCCAACTAGAAACCGCCATCAAAAAGCCACAATTAATGGTGAGAACAGCAGCAAACTTCAGCAACAGTACATGTACAGTCCCAGCACACAGTACGAAGCATCAAACATCTGCTAGCTTTGCCGGATTTGTATTAAAAACACAGCACAACTCACCCTCTCCTCCAGCAGCCTGCCTGTGTGGGGAAGCCCTGACGAGTCGATTACCGAGTGCAGTAGATTTCTGCAGCTCAAGGATGAAAATGTATGAATATTACTCCATGGATCGAGAGCTGACAGGGAAAATAAGGGAAGTAATGGAGTAATAATCAGACATTTTCATCCTTCAGCTTAGGAAATCTACTGCACTCGGTAATCGACTTGTCGGGGCTTCCAAACACAGGCAGGCTGCTGGAGGAGAGGGTGAGTTGAGCTGTGTTTTTAATACAAATCCGGCAAAGCTAGCAGATGTTTGATGCTTCGTACTGTGTGCTGGGACTGTACATGTACTGTTGCTGAAGTTTGCTGCTGTTCTCACCATTAATTGTGGCTTTTTGATGGCGGTTTCTAGTTGGAGACATAAGCTGCAGTGTATTGTTTTCGTGCGGTCTTTTCTGAGGTTGCTAAAACTAGCTAAGCTAGCGGTCAGCTAACTTGACCTCTCGAGGGGGAGTCTTACTCGGTGTCAAGGTGTGTTAGACCATGGATTAAATTTACACCGGAATATCCCTTTAAGTGTAAAGTGGTGCTGCAGTAAGGCACCATATGAGAAAAATAATATGTTTTTTTGAAAATTAAAGTATGTAAACCTTTTCTACTAGGACCCCCAGATAGAAGTAAAACCGTGAAATGTGGCATAATATGACCTCTTTAAATCATCTACATCAGTGTTCAACAAATCAAAGTCAGTTTGTGTCCCTCTCAAAACACTGTCCGACTCACTTCCCAACATTTCATTAATGAGTTTATTGCAGACACCTGCTGTGTGAGTGTGGAGGCCGCCTGCAGGCAGCACCGCAGGACTGAACTATATTATCGCTCTATTGACAGCAAACAGGTTAAAAGCTTTACCAGCAGCCTGCAGCGCTGAGAATGTCTCATTACAACACCTCTCCCTGCGCTCCTGAATAACGTGCACGGCGGATTATGGTGTAAATGCGCACGTCTGACTCATTTCCCCTCCGCTGTGGCCGGCTGACCGCTCGGTGACTCCTGATGAGAGGTGAGCGCTGCTGCAGTGAGGACTTCCAGCACAAGCGGCAGCTGTTCTCAGCTGTTCACCTGCAGGACATGAGCAGCCCGCCGAGCCCGTCTCCAGGCCGATGGTTCCGCGCGCTGCGGAGGTAAGACAGGCAGCAGCACCTGCCTGAGAACAGCTGCTCAGGTGCTGTTGGAGGTTTTTTCTTTCTCTTTGCACCTTGAAGAAGCTGAAGCTGTGACATAAATCCTCACTCTGCTTCAAGCTACTGTTTAAGAGGGCTAAAGATTTGTTTTTTGTAAGTGATCAGGTAATCAATGAAGAAGAAGCAACCTAACTCAGTGTAAAGTCTCATTTTTAGAGTGTGCAGTGTTTTAACATGTACCCAAATGTAAGGATATTGTGTTTAAACTATTACTTTAGTAAAAGTGAAAGTCACCCATACAAGTTGTACTTAACTAAAACTACTTAAAGGTGCTATTCGTAAGAAAAGCTGATTTTTGAGTCTCAAAAAGTCAAACAATGACGCTGTAAATTGTCAAAAGCTGTCACTTTGGCATGTAGAACAGGTTGGAATGAGAGTCCAAAATAAATTTTTCTCACAAATATCACCTTCAAATATCAAAAGTAATTTTCTGGCATGAAATGTACTTAAAGCAACAACGAGGAGCTGTGAGATTTTGTTGATTTTGGAGGCCCAAAAAGGGATTCCACCGTCAGAACGACAAAAATGTAATTATTTAAAGAAGACAGGAGAAGAAAAAAACAACTCCTCCTGCTTCTTTTTAACTTGCTAATGTTGTACTCTCTCTAACTTCCAGTCTGCACGCTGACCCGGTTGCAGGCTTTAAGAATAACTAAATTCTCGACCGATGGTCTTGTGTGCTTACGTGGGTCATGGAGAGACATCAGTGTTTAATTAAGACTGTTTCATATTCAGTTAAAATGTCCTTGTTGTAGGTTGCATACCTGGACTGGAGCCTGTCACATCACAGGACCTACAAACTCTCCTTTTGTCTCTTTTAAAAACTGGTCCACTCCCTCACATCGAAGTGGGGGAAGCTGTTTCTGCAGCACAATCCAATTTTCAAAGGTCAAAAGTACAAGTCAAAGTAAGTGTTGTGGAGTAAAAAGTACAATACTTGCCTCCAAAATGTAGTAAAGTGGAGGCATTAAGTAGCAGATGATAGAAATACGCAGGTAAAGTACAAGTACCTTGAAACAGTACTGAAGTGAATGGACCTAGTGACATTCCATCACTGGGTTTAAGACTATTAGACTCCAGCTTTGTTAGTTTGTGCATCACCTGACTGGCTCGAGTCGTTAGGATTTTCCCCATCCTCCCTGCTGCCAGTGAGGAATTTGCATAGGCTCAGCTGCACACTAACTCCACTCAGCTGAAGGACACTCGAGTGGAATAAACATGAGTGTAAAAGTGAAGGCGTGCAGTGCTTGTCAGAGGAACGGCCGGTTAACATGCAGAAGGTACGTGATGGATGATGATGAGCTGCGGACTGTGGATGTGGTTGGTTTTTTTGGAAGTTAGTGACGTGACTGCTGTTTCAGGACCCGGCTGGGGGAGCCATGTTTGAAGACGTACCCTCTGGAGTGCGTGGATCTGCTGAAAAGGGCCAGAGTCGCCTTCCGGGCCGGACGCACCCTGAAGGAGAGCTTCAGACTGGCTCAGCTGGAGGCCGCGGTGAAGATGCTGGAGGAGCACGAGTGTGACTTTGTGGATGCTCTCGGAAGGGATCTTCACAAGGTGAGGAGGGAAGCCGTCACCAGCAGCGTTTGTGCTTGTTTTAAATCATGAATCAATCAATTTTGAGGTAGTTTTACTTTACTTGAGTACTACATTTATTAGCTGACTTTAGTCACTTGGTATTTTGCAGATTGCATGCTGCATCAGAGCATATTTTGATACTGAAGTACATTTAATATCAAATAGTTTAAGACTTTTACACAAGTTCTGTTCATATCTGTGACTTTAAGTAATATTTAAAATGGATATTTAAGTATGACATGTGGGTACTTTCTACAACACTGCCTCTGAGTTGACACGATGTTCCAAATAGTCATTTTTATTGCATTCATGTCTTCATCCTTCATTTGTTTTTTAACCAGCCACGCTTTGAGACGGTCGTGTCAGAACTGATTCTGGTCAAGAACGAGGCGCTTCATGCCGTCAACAACCTGAAGAAGTGGATGCAGCCACAGCATGTGGAAAGAAACCTGGTGAGACTTTTTGTGTTTCGTAAAGCCTCGTAAATATCTAAATGATATTATTATAAGGACTTACACAACCTTTTTTTGGAGAGAACATTCCGTCTGGCGGCTACAAAGAATAGTATTGTGCTGCCAAAGCAGATTAAAACCTAAGTTGCGGTGCCCTTTTCGTAGGAATGAGGTCTTTGTCTGTGAGTCAACCTGTGCACTGACGTCAGCTTTCACTCATGAGAGTTCGTTCTGTTTATCGGTGCAGTCCACCTCGCTGGACGAGTGTCTGGTGGTCAGCGAGCCGCTGGGGGTGGTGCTGATCGTGGGGACCTGGTGCAGTCCTGTCCAAATGTGCCTGGTGCCGCTGGTGGGGGCCATCGCTGCAGGTGCAGAGACTCAAGAGCCTCGTTTAATCAGTTTAATTCTGGTGTTATTTTCCCTCACCCAGGTGTCTAATGATGTTTCATTAATTTGTGTAGGGAACTGCGCAATAATCAGCCCCTCTGAGTGCAGCGCTCACACAGCAGAACTCCTCCACCGCCTCATCCCGTTCTACTTGGACAATGTGAGTGATTACATAGCGGGGAGGAAGGATGGGGCGTTTTCATTAATCAGGTTACAGCAGTAACTTTTCTTTTTGAAGTCTCATGAAGGCTGACTTCATAGCTCAAATACCGAGGAGTTCAGTTAATGCTCAGTATGTAGGACGGATCAGGATGGATTTTTTTGTTTTTAATTCCACTAAAGTAAGCCTGATGGCTCATTTATAAGTCTAATCAAGGGGACGACATTCAGTGCTTTTCAAAGACGCTATTTGTTCCCACTTGAATCAGCAGTTTTAATGTGAGCTGAGACTTTAAAGAGGTTATATCAGGTCAGATCTGGGAGCATAGAAACATTTACCTTGTGTTAACTGAGGCCGCCTCAGAACTTGACTCTCAGACATGATTTTGCAGTCAGACAAATGTAATGATCTGACCAAAAATTCTTGTTTTCCTCAAGGAATGCTTCCATGTGATTCTTGCAGGCACGAATGACTTGCCTGAAGTTGTGGAGCTTAAATTTGACCACGTCTTCTTTACAGGTAAAGTTGAGTTAGCCATAAAAGCATTTTGATTATGTATTGAATTATTGGTTATTAAAGACGTCTGTCAATCCGTAGGGAACGGAGAGGAGGGGAGCAGAATTGCTCAGGCTGCAGCTCGCACTCTCACACCTGTCACCTTGATTTTGGGAGGCAAGAACCCGTGTTATGTGGACCAACAGTGCGACGTCGCCACCGCCGCACAGCGCATCGCCTGGGCACGTTTTCACAATGCCGGACAGAGCTTGGCGGCTCCTGGCTACATCCTGTGCCACGCGGGTGTCAAGGCACGGCTGGTGCAGGCCGTCAAGTGCTGCCTGTTGCAGTTCTACGGCTCCGATCCCAGAGAGTCCCGCAGCTACGGCCGCATGGTCAATCTAGAGCTCTTCAACCGTACGAGAGACATGCTGTGGAGATCTGGGAAGGTGGCCGTGGGTGGACAAGTGATAGAAGCAGAGAAATATATCGGTAAGCGGCCTCTGTGTGGGATTCTCTGAAACAAAGCCAGCTGTGTCTTATGCATCAGATTAAATGCTTTTCTGTTTTTTTTTTTTCTCTCTCTGAAGCCCCAACGATTTTGACAGAGGTAGCAGAGCAAGATCCGATCATGCAACAGGATTTTTTGGGTCCGGTTCTTCCTGTTCTGACAGTAAACGATGTGGATGAGGCCATTGACTATATCAATAAGCAGGAGAAACCCCTCTGTGTGTATGCATATTCCAGCAACAGCAAGGTACATGAGGGGTCAGACGAAGACACTCTGTATTCATAGAACGAGCCGGATGCAGCCGATGTGTATTCTGATCATGTGCTGGCCTTTTCCGACAGGTCATCTCAAGACTAATGACTGAGACCTCCAGTGGAAGCTTTTGCTCCAATGACAGCGTCGTGCAGAGTCTGATGGTGGCTCTGCCCTTCGGTGGAGTTGGTAAGTCGGTTGGCATTAGAGCGCATAGTAGCCCGAATAAGTGGAATAATACATCAACTGTCTGATCACTTTCTCGTCAGGTGCCAGTGGAATGGGCTCCTACCACGGCCGCCACAGCTTCGACACCTTCTCTCACAGGAAATCGTGCCTGCTGAGGAGCACGCGGTTCGAGTGCGTAACGTATCTGCGGTATCCGCCCTATGAGGACCGCAATCTGTCTCTAATGACATGGGCCAGCACCCTGTCCCAGAAGAGCCAGGGCTGGTGCCAGATCCTGTGACTGTGTGGGAGGGCGATAACAGAGCGGCGCTGGAGGAAAGCCGAGTGGCCCCTCAGTCCCGAACAGACCTGACGTGCAAGTGTATTGTTGGTGTATTAAAAATAGATGAGAACAAAAACCAACTGGGGTACAGCCATATCTCACAGAGAGAGAGAGAGGGAGCGGTGTGCATAGTGTTTCATCAATCTGTGAGTGATGATGGAGGATAAGGTGGCTTAATGTTTCTCTGCTGCATCACCATAACACACTTCAACTCAACAGTTTGAATTACCTGTGAAGGAATAAACAGGAACTTTGCTTTGTTTCACTACAGTGTTGGTAGTATATACAAATCAACAATATTAAATTCTCTCCATCGAGCCCCCCACATTTTTCAACCCACCTTTTGGATATATCAACTATTGTTGTAACTGCTTTGGATCTAGAGAGGCCATCACCAAACTGTTAAATCAGGCAGAGCTGATCAAATATGAACCACAATCCTCTTCATTGTCTTTTTCTCACCTTAAATTAGCTCTGTATTAGCAATTGTACTGATTAGCTGTGATATGATATTGTTTATCAGTTGGACGCCATCATACTCTTTCCTGTTTCAAAACAGACTCCAGGCCAAGATCAAGCAGCATCCTGCAGTATGTCACCCATCAGCAGGAGGGTTTATTGGTCGGTTGCAGCCATACTGCATTCAGGTTGTTTTCTACCTTTTGAGAAAATGGGAATAGCTTAGTTATCGTTTTCTCTGGTCATTTCAAAAATATTTATCTTTTCTACAGCAGAGACAAACCAGTTGTATGCAGGGACCATCTATTCAGCGGTGCTATATTCTCAGATTATGTGAAGAATAAATAAGAAAACAATGTTGGATCTTTTCAGTTTTATTGATATTAACAGTTTTACATATCACAAATGAAATTTATGTATCACCAGCAACCCTCACTGAAAAAACATATTAGGCTCTAGTGTTATTCCTCATGTGAGAATCTGGTCATTCTGGTCTTTTGTAGATTTTCTCCTCGTTGCCTTCTTTCATGGCTGCATATCTTGCCAGCGTGAACAGGTAGTCGCTCAATCTGAAAGAAAATGTTGGGAAGTTTATCAGATGTGTAACAAAAGAACCATGTATTCATTTAAAAAGCAAAGGACTGACCTGTTCAGAAACTTTGCAACATCTGGATCTGCCTCCCCTGACCGCACAATTGGAGCAACACTTTAACGAGAACAAAAGATCCGTCAGAACCGACTGTGTCAGAGGAGAAAGAGAAATAATTTAACATGGGAACACGCTGCAGCTGACCTGCGTTCTGCTCTCCGACACACAGTCCGAGCTAAGTGCAAAGCTGCGCTGCTCTTCCCTCCAGACTGTGACACACAATGCATTAGTGTAAGTGTGACAGGAGCAAGTTGGACTCAAAAGATCTCAGTGTCTTACAGATGCACATGTGAGCTTACAGGTAAAATGAAGTTGGTCAGCGGAGGGAGTTCTGTTGTAAATTTATCAATCCAGGTTTCCAGGTCTGCGATCGGCGTGGCAGTAAATTTTGTTCTCTCTTACAAAAAGCAGAACAGAGAAAAAAATAAACCCAAATACACAATATTTTACTGCATCACGCTAACTGGTAAATGCATACTTGTGTGAGTTTCTCTCGCAGATGATCGAGGGGTGGCAATATTGGAGCCCACGTCTTGTAAAATGCACTGTATCTACAATGAGAAAAGCAAAAAACAATGTCAAGAATCTTCTATCAGGCTGGTGCAAAATAATGAATGAAGTTAATAAATGCAACATGAAACTCAAACCTTGTCTAGCTGATCTGTGAATGTGTGTCCTTTGTCCACACAAAACTCTCTGGCCAAGCTGAAATGGACATTTCAACAAGGTCACTTCAGGCGGGGCAGAGTTCAGAACAACTTACAAAGTCAACAGAAGGATTGTTACCCTATAGCTGATGACAGCTCGTCTGTGTTTCCCAAGGCTTCAAAAATATGATCTTCCTTTGGCCTCCTTTCTCCTGTAAACGTGCTCGAGAAACCTTCAGGAAGAGCAGAGTCAACTTCTGTGAGAACAATTTCACCAGACAGTTTGGAACATCTTCTGTTTTCCTGCTAGAAAAGCTGAAAACCAACCTTTGTCTCCAGTTTTGGTGTATATTTTGGGGATCCTGTTGTCTCCTTCAGTGGCATAACTGTTTGTAAAAAGAAAACAAATGGAAGAATAATGAGACAATTAAAGCATATAAACACCATAAAAAATGTATTTTGTGTTTTACTGGGTTATTAAAAGTTTATGCTCCAATTACTGGTCTCATTCAAATAAAGAGTTTAGCTAATGTGCTTAATCTACCTTTATTTTACACTGTGTCCCCCTGTAATAGCCACCTAGCTGACACTTACACAACAGTTACATGACTAGCTTGAACAAGACCTATTTATTTTGTAGTTTGACAACGAAAGGTGAATAACAGCTACCTTCTGACTGGACACAGTGTGTTTCTTGTTCGGTGCTCGTTTATGAGCCTGGCTGTCCTCACAACACAGCGGAGGTGAGCAGGTTTGATAATAAACGATGCCATGTTACAGCTAGAAGCTAGCAGCTAGCGTAAAGGTGAACGACAGTAGTAGTAGTGGCTTTTGTCCCTCTGTAGTGTCCGTAGTTTGTGGGCGTTTCGTTTTCATCGCACGATTGGTCAACTCAGGGAGAGTGCGGGACGCTGATTGGACAAAAGAATACGCGTTCGAGGAACTAAGACGCTGATTGGACGCTGAGAGCCAAACCTACGTTCGGTCATCGTTCTGTGTTTGTAACGTGATTTTCACCTCGGCGTGATGTGGAGAAAGTGCTCAGACAAACTTTTTGTACTTTGAGCAAGAACGCTCAAACGTTAGAGCTCTTTTATTCGTCGAGTCTTGATGAAAAACGCAGAGCTGTGAGGCAGACGTGTTGACTTCCTGTTGCTGCTTCGGAGGATTAACAGTCGCTAAAGGGTGTTTAAGCTAGCTGTCAGTGACTAATTGAGCTTGAAGGCTAACGAGCTGCCCACTACACTGCACACATTCTGGTTCTCTGGAAACTGTTACAGAAATGCAAGTCACGGACATCTGCGTGTCTGCTCCAGGGAAGGCGATCCTCCACGGGGAGCATGCAGTTGTGCACGGAAAGGTAAATGTGACAGGTGCTGTGTTTGATATTTGAATGAAGCTGAGTACATCAGTCAGTCAGAATGATGATTGATGATGAGTATGCTCTACTGTAAAGAAACGGGAACTAAATCATTACATGGAAGGTAGAAAAACACTAAACTATAGTATGCTTTCCTTTACTAACTGAAGTTGATGTAAAACATACACACATGTGCACTAAATGGATTAAAACTTGCAGTGGTCTATTTGTTCACCCTGGTTTCTCTGCTCCCTTTCAGGTGGCCCTCGCTGTGAGTTTGAACCTGAGAACATATTTACGCTTGAAAGCCAGCACTGATGGCAAAGTTTGCATCAACCTCCCAAATATTGACACATTCCTGTGCTGGGACCTGTCTGAATTGAAGCAGCTTATTCCTTATATGTGTGGTAAGAGATGATGAAGCACCGGCCACAATCAGCACCTTCATACACTGTGATTCCTGCTGTTCCATCTGTGTCACGCATCACATTGTCCAGAACACACAGGGACATTTTGCATCTCCTTACACATGTGAATTACTACACGTCTTGCAGTATTTATCATGCACACTATCATTTATGTGTGATCCAGGTGTGTGTTGTTGTGATACTATCTTTGTAATGTTGATGGTCGGTCATGTTAACAGGTAAAAGGGAGGAGGCCAAACGTCTGGATGCTGAACTCCTGAGGAGGCTGCGTGAATTTCTGGATATATCCGATGGAAGCTTGGATACGTGCAACATGGCCATCTTAGCCTTCCTCTACATCTACCTCTCACTGTTTAGATCAAGGTAAGATAGTTCACTTTTCCTCTGAGCATTTCTTCGTTTTATTTCTACAACCAGTTGGCTCAGACGGCCTCAAAAATCATACATTTCAGATATTTTTGATACAGTTGACAACTGGAGAACAGGCCCAGATGCAGAGCTGCAGTACCACTTGTGTCAGACCAGCAAATTCAGTCAAATCAGGGGCACCAAGCAGATACTGAGGTGTAGAATCTTTTGTTGAATACTTGGATGTATTCACTCTTTTGTCAAGGATTGTCTCAAGCACTGCTCTTCTGGGAGAGAAGGGCGAGGGAGTTCTCACCACGTACTTGTTTGATGGTTAAGTCTCAAAGAAAAAAAAAAAAGATGTAACAAATCTTGAAAAATGAGCATTTGGTGTTTTACAGACAGGAAATAAATAGTGTTTGTGTGGGTATTTAATGTCCTGTGGAGGAAAGTGTGACATAATGATCTCTCATTTCTATTTGTACTTAAAAAAAAATCTAATTAGAGGTTTCCCGATACCTGATACACTACCTCGAAAAATACTGATGTTCAATACCATGGGGGAAAATTAATACATCACCGACGGCAAGTAATTGTAGATTTTTTAATTAAAAGATAAATATAACAAAGTTATAACATGACAATGACATGCAACATTTTCTTGGCTAGTAACTTTAAGTGTGACACATTTTTAGAAACATTCCTCTTTTCTCTTTAAAGGTCCACTGTGTAGTGTTTTAAGTAATTTATTACCTCAAATCAGCGTCTTCATTCATAAATAAGTCCTCATTGGTGTAAAATGATCTCTGCCAACAATCTCACTTCTCCTCCTGAGGGAAGAATCACTTCTCTGTATTTCCATAGGACGGGCGAGCTCTACGGAGGCTTCCATGTCCTTCCGCTCTATAAAAAACGATGAACTGGTGAGAGGGACAAAAAGCTCTACGTGGTACAGATAAGGCTAAAGGCGTTTTCACTCAGAGCCAGCGTGACTGTGGAACGGAGAAGGAGCTTAGCCAGACGCGCTCGTCAGCTGCAGTTTGAAGTTTGTTTGAAATAACGTACCTCATCACCCGAAACTAAACTTGATGAAGTGCTGTTTGAAGACATGTTGTTGTCACAGCTTCTTGAATCTTGACACATCCCGCCTGCCGTAGTTCCAACAGGCTGCAACGCACGTTTGAAAACGCGAGGCGCTAGAGAGCAGTATTCGTTTGGATGCAAAATAACATTTAACCACTAGATGGGAGAAATAATTCCACAGTGTGTCTTTAAATTAGGCCTAAAAATCTCCCCTGTCAGAAAGACGAGAGAGTGGGAAAGTGCAGCTGGTCGAAGACATGTTCAAAATATAAAGCTGTAGAAACTGTCTGGCACAACTGTTCTGTGCCTGTTTATGACCTGACCTGCGTTAGTAAAACACCTCTGACTGGGAGGAAATCTGCAGCCTGCCAGACCTGAATGTGTGTGACCAATTTATATGCTTTATGTAAAGTGCTACATGGTGTGCTGTCGTGTATCATGCTAAGCATAATTTGCCTATTACATGTTATCCTTTATCACTGCGCCCGCTGCACATACTTACATTGAGATGGCTTTGTTGAAATAAAATTATACTAAATTGTGCAGCTCTTGTCAACTAAATGCCTTAAATGTTAACAAAACACATAGAATATAATAAAGGTCACATGTATTTATCACCATTTTACAGTTCAAATAACAAAAGCTCTTGTCATTACAGCTCTTTCTGAAATGCTTTAGTCATTCTCACTGTTTATATAGATGTTTCCAGAGATTTGTAGGCCATGAAAAAAAAATCCCCCCCACCTTTAAATGAAGATGGCAAAAAGAGACGGACAGAAGGGCCGGATGTTAGTTTTAGCGACTCCGGCAGCTGTGAACAGGGAAGATGCTCAGGAAGATTAGAGCCGCAGGTTGTCGGGAAGTTTAATCTGCGCTGACACGGTGCTGCCGTGTCGGAGAGAGGTGATGGGTTCTGACAGGATGGCCGCTAATGAGAGTCTGGCACTGGGCCACGCTGCAGCCTTTAACAAGTCTGGATGTGTATTTCCCTCGAGAGAAGAGCCGGACAATTAGTTTAGAGTGTTCTCCTGTCTGCCCAAAAGCAGCTTCCCTGACAGACACTGACAGCAATGTCAGCAAGTATCTGTTGCTTATATAAATGTATGGATCACTATTTATTATTCAGTGTATCTGCACCAATTAATGTGATGGTAAAAGCGGATATGATTCATTATTCAATTAATACAGGATGTTTTTTTTGTAAAAATAAGAAGAAATGTATTAATTCCAAATAGTAACACACATAGGTTACTGTAGCAATCATTAGCTGTCTGCATAGCTGTCATAAATACAGTCTCTATGTGTTGATATACAAACAGAGACTCAGTGTTTGTGTTTATTCGTATCTTCTCAGCGAGCTGCCCAGCCTGAAGGTGTCGGTGTGGTCGGAGCTGCCGACCGGAGCAGGACTCGGGTCGAGTGCTGCCTACTCTGTGTGTTTAGCTGCAGCGCTGCTCAGTGTGAGTGGAGCCATCCCCGCCCCTCTCAAAGAGTGGGACCACACCGCCAGGTAACCACATCGTAGTCAAGGAGGGTCTCTTGGTGATGACCACTGTTGTGCAGAGACAGAATTATGTTACGTTCATTTACCGAACATACGTCCATTTTTCCCCTCCATGTATTAATGTTATGTTATGAAATGAAGATGTAGTCAGAGGTCTGAGAGGGTCTGTTGGGCTACAGAGGTCCCCTTTAATTCATGAATATTTCCAGGTGGTGTCAGGAGGACCTGGAGCTGATCAACAGCTGGGCTTTCCAAGGGGAGATGATCATCCACGGTAATCCTTCAGGAGTGGACAACGCTGTAGGAACATGGGGTGAGGCCTGAAACAATCTGACATACGGTGTTATAGCTGCCTTTGTCTCGTGGCCACAGAGCACTTCAACGCTCTCCACCACTGTTCTTATTATCATTTGATGATTATCTGTTTAATGATTCAGATTCCCCTGTATGTAGGTGGCATGCTGAGATTCTTGGCCGGGAAGATAATACCACTGAGCAGGTACTGACGCTGATTGCAATTTTTTTTTAATCTAATACACACTCAATAAAATTGATTTTTTTTTTTTCTCACATAAAACCTTTTTCTGGGTGAAACGAGTGCATCCGCAGAGCACGAAAATAATCCGTCTGTACGAACCCTCTGATCTGTCTGCTTTATTTCCAGGGTGCCGCTTTTAAGGATCCTCCTCACTAACACCAAAGTACCACGTAGCACCAAGGTACTTGTTGCCAGGGTGAAGGACAAGATTAACAAGGTACTAAATGGTTTCTTCCTCCCCCGTGTGTTACTTGCCGACACTGTAATTAATATAATAGGCGGTGCTTTTACATGGCAGATACTCCAGAGCCTGCCGTTGAGTGCCTTCATAAAATATTAAAATTAAACTCTTAGCCAGCACCCCTGTGTGCTGTTGCCTTGGTGACACCAGCAGGTGTGCAGATTTCTGCCTCACACACAGATAGATAGGCCGGGACGATGTTGTGGCAGTGTTGTGATCAGGCTGGAGCACAACTAAAGTCAAACCTGACACTTTTTAAGTCCGTATACGGCTGACTCATCATAAAACCGCTTTAACAAATGCAAACATAAGCTAGCTTTTCTACACATAACCTGCAGGAATGACTTTTTTGGTAGAAATGCTGAGTGAAGTGATGTTTTTGCTTTTTCTGCCCTGTAGTTTCCCTCCGTCATGACCCCGGTACTGGACTCAGTTGATGCAATTTCCTGCACGTGTGAGAAAGTCCTCTCAGAGATGTGCAGCGAGCCCATCACAGGAGAACACTACAATATTCTCGAGGTACAAAATATGAATACATTGTGTGAAGGATCGTGCATTGTAAACATCTTATTGAGACTTCACTGGGTGCCGTTTTAATGTAAAATGTATACAGGTACTTACTGCTATCTCAAGGAAATTGAATCGAAAGCAACTGGATTTGGTTTTTGTCTTGAAGACGTTTCACCTCTCATCCAAGAGGCTTCATCAGTTCCTGCTCCCTTGACTAGGCTGGGACTAGTCCAACTAGCCGGTGTGGAGGTCCAGCTATTTAACCTCTCAGGAGGCGGTCACAAGGCCACTGATGTCTATGGGTCGTATGTGCTCCATTATTGCCAACGACAGTCGTTAGTATGGTCGTTGGGGATGGTGGAAACCCATAGTCAAGCGAGCAGGAACTGATGAAGCCTCTTGGATGAGAGGTGAAACGTCTTCAAGACAAAAACCAAATCCAGTTGCGTTCGATTCAATTTCCTTGAGATAACTATGACCTGGATGAATGAGAATATTCACAGGCTTGGTACTTACTACTGTGTCATATCATTGATAGGAGCTCATTGACATTAACCAGCACCATCTGAACGTGATGGGTGTGGGACATCCCGCCCTGGACACACTGTGCCGGGTCACACTGGCCAAAGGGCTCCACAGCAAGCTAACCGGCGCAGGCGGAGGAGGCTGTGGCATCACTCTTCTACGACCAGGTAGTGTTGGCCAAAAGTGTACAGACTGACATTTTAATAAAGTAGGATTACTGATGGGTTATGGACATTAACACGCACCTCACTTATATAGAAGACAGTGACCTCATTCAATCACACCAATCTCAGCATGGTTCCTTCTGCTGTGGTTTTGCATCGACTGAGCGGATTTGTATTAAAAACACAGCACAACTCTCCCTCTCCTCCAGCAGCCTGCCTGTGTTTGGAAGCCCTGACGAGTCGATTACTGAGTGCAGTAGATTTCCTCAGCTGAAGGATGAAAATGTCTGATTATTACTCCATTACTTCCCTTATTTTCCCTGACAGCTCTCGATAATAAGAACTGAGCGTTCCATGGAGTAATAATCAGACATTTTCATCCTTGAGCTGCGGAAATCTACTGCACTCGGTAATCGACTCGTCGGGGCTTCCAAACACAGGCAGGCTGCTGGAGGAGCACAGAGAGTTGAGCTGTGTTTTTAATACAAATCCAGCAAAGCTAGCAGATGTTTGATGCTTCGTACTGTGTGCTGGGACTGTACATGTACTGTTGCTGAAGTTTGCTGCTGTTCTCACCATTAATTGTGGCTTTTTGATGGCGGTTTCTAATTGGAGGCATAAGCTGCAGTGTATTGTTATCGTGCAGTCTTTTCTGAGGTTGCTAAAACTAGCTAAGCTAGCGGTCAGCTAACTTGACCTCTCGAGGGGGAGTCTTACTCGGTGTCAAGGTGTGTTAGACCATGGATTAAACTTACACCGGAATATCCCTTTAAGACTTTTTGCAGGTTCCATATCCTAAAACCCCTTAAACATACAGCCTCCTGTTACCATTCTGAAGATTTATGTAAAAAGATCCTAGAGCGCCTATCCCAGTCTAGCTGTTGTTGAACTGTCTGGAGTACAGGCATGGTTTAGGGCCCTTTTTGAACGATAACAGTCTGAAGTCTCTTTCTCAGACAGTGTGAAGCTCTGTAAGTACTTCACACTGAATTACTGATTATTATTTTTCTTACCCGAATCTTTGAATGCAAAAATAAGCCTGCAGATGACCTATAACTGCCCCTATTAGCTGAAGAACACAATGGGTCCACGTCACACGGTCTTACATGGTCTAAGTACATACTTCAATTTAATAACAGTATCAGTGAAAATGAACTCTTCAACACATATTTTTCTGAGGAAATATCCAGGCGCCTGGCGAAAAAAATGCCCTTATGTGACACCCGCCTGAGAGTGAATAAAGGTCCTAATAATCCCCTTTCAGACACACGGTCTCTGGTAATGACAGCGTAACAAAGCCTCTGCACTCGTTTGTGCCCGAGAGCAGCCATTTTTTTCTTAAAGATGCCAAAGACCCTTTAAACCGGTAACCATGTAGAGACGACTGCTCTGTTAGCTGGTCGGGACGTAAAGAGGGAATGGAAGAAAAATCCAGAGCAAACACAAACTGTGTGACTTTTTCAAGATAGACGATAACAGACTTCAAACTTCTATTATAATGCTATTAGCGTACGGCTAGTAGTCATCCAGAAAACAAAGAACAATATACCTACAGACAGTTTTTACTGCTTTAACTGCTCATCTTTTGTTGACTTTATGTCAGGTATGTTTAGTAACTACAGATGTGCAAATGTAATATATTTAGAATTTGAGATCTTTAAGCATCCGTTAACCAGTAGGAAAAGTAAAAGACCTCTTAGAGTTTGTGTTTCTGAGCACAGAGCAGCTACGTGAACACGCCAGGATGGAAATATCTTTCCCAAACACAGCTCGACACAGTGGTCTCCACAGGCCTGAATGATTTTTAACATTTCTTGTAATGTCTCTGGACTTTGTTATATTTTTGTAAGCGTTTCTAAGCCCGAGTCCGTCCTTGTTCTGTGATGAATACAATTTAATGATGGGAGTTTGACGAACCAAACTGTCAGGACTCCTGCTGACAACAAATGTCGTGTTTTCTCACTCTTCCTCTCTGGAGCGATGAGAGGACTCTGGTGCGTCTGTGCAGTTTGGGTACGAGGAAACTTCGTGTGATCCTCGCTTTAACAACGCAAACAAGCGAAGAACCTGCGAGTTCAGTCTTTGTTTATGCCCGCAGCAGAAGGAATTCTAATAAGTTCAAACTCCTCTAAATAGACTTCTAAATGCTGTATTTGTTTTCTTAGCGAATGAGTCCATCTGGGTGAGCTGCAGCTCTGGCATCTCTCTCGCATGTTTGCTGGGATCACACAGATTCCACAGTGACTTGTGATGAGCTGTCTGTGTGGCTCCAGCTGCAGTCCACCCTGACGTGACGTTATTCCGACTTGTTTATCTTGTAGAGACCGACTCCTCCGTCGTCCAGACGACAGCGCAGGACTTGAAAGACTGCGGCTTCGACTGCTGGGAGACGAGTATCGGTGGGCCGGGCGTCCAGCAGCACTCTCCTCTCTCTGTGAAGGAGGAAGTTCTGGAGATTTTAAACCGTTATTGAGAAAACCACATGCGACTCTGGCGGATCAAGAGGATGGACGCGCTGTCTGTCTTTTTGTTGTCTCAGTGCTCTACTAATGAACTGTGAGTAGCGGACCGAGGGAACTCTCAAAACGAGCGGAGCTGGACGGAACTTCCTGAAGTGTTAATTATAGATTTTACTGACTGACTAATCGTTTTGAAAACTAACGAGACAATTGTTGAACGAATGACAATGAAGAGGAATTATTTGCTCAAGGTACAACCACATGTACTGAGCGGTTTGTCCACTAGGTGGCATCAGAGTGTCATGAATGTTTTTTTTATGAACAGGATTTATAGTAAGAGGCTCTGATAAATTGATTAATGTGCAAGTGAAGCACCGGCAGAATTAATTTATAGTTTCATCCAAATTTTTTAAAGCAGGAGGGCCAACCTGTCTTAATGGATTAAATGATTGTTTAATCATCATTAATTGCTCACGGCTGGCATTGTATAATGCAATATTGTTGGATAGCTGCTAGAATGAAAGTGGTAATTTGTAGAATTCATCTTACAGAAATAATAATGCTTGATTAATGTTGTTCTTTGACAAAACTCAAGGACCATTATTCAGATGTGCTTCTTCACGCAGGGTTATGAAAGTGGCCGTGCTTTCATATTTCTCTGACTCATGAACACGGTTGGTGAGAATATGTTTAAAATAAAGCTATTTGAGGACTGTTTGCATAAAGTTTACTTAAAGGTGCATTCCGTAGTTTTGGGGAAGGGATTTTAATAAAGAAAGATCTTCATTGACAGATTTTCTTTCTGCCTAAACAAACTAAATCAACAAACTCTCTTTGTTTTCGTGACTCAGTAAACTGAATAAACAAACTGTTTATGTGTGGCGGACCCTGCCACCTTTCTAGCTCCAGACAGTGTCCTGGGACCTTATTTTCCTCTGAGAGCAGCTTGTTTATTCAGAGGAGGGAAAAATGAATATATCTAAGTTCTTTTATTATCACGTCATCAATATTGTGAATATTGATATTCTGAGTTTGAATTTCTTCTCCAAAACTACAGAGTGCCCCTTTAACTCTCAGAATTATTAGCTGCTAACACTTTTTGTTTGTTGTGCTTTTACTTTTAACATAAAAGGTTAAAATGCAAAAATGAAGCTGAAACCAAAGAATCTTCTGTGATTTATTCATGGGATGATATAAAACATCTGTCACGGTTTGGTTAAAATTTCATGTCGGAATAATGTAACGCGGCCGCGAGCTGTTTATTTCCTCTGTTGAGGACTAACCGGCCGCGTTGTTTTGCTAATAGAGGACGGGGGAGAGGGGGACAGCAGGAGTGTGTGGCCTCTCTGGAGCCTCTGGATTAGCGCCACTATAATGTGAATCAACAACAAGCAGCGTCCTTCTGTGAGTCACACATTTGTGCTGACACATATGCACACACACACACACACCAGCTTTCCCAAATTCAGCTCCACCTAATTGCTCATCCCTCCTCGGCGTCGCAAAATATTCTGCACATGCCGCAGATACAGAAGACGGATCTGTTTAGAATATCCCTGATTTGGGGAAAAGGTCATTGCGGGATTCAGTTGAGTCTGAATATCCATTTCATTTTCTATTTTTTAAATGTCACGAAGATTGAGTGGTACGACTCTGGCAGTGTACGTGAATAAACAACATTTGTCACCCTCCCTCCTTTTCCGCCTGGCCCCCTCTGTCCTCTTGAATTGTGTCATCTTTATGTCAGGGCAGCCCCCCGTCAGCGCGCCGCACAGTTGCCCCTAACCCCTGCTGGAATTTAATTACCACTGCGCTTTTCAATTGAAATGGCATTGACGAGGGGGGACAAGAGGGAGACAACAGAGCCTGTTTCATTTGAAGCCCCTCTCTTTCTTTTCTGTCTCATTCTCTCTCACTTCTTTTACCCCTGCGAGGCACAGATGGTATTTTTTTTTTTTTTAGTTTTTTTTTTTTTTTTTATCAATGTCAGCGCCTACTTCTTTCTGCTCTGATGAATAGAATCTAAAGAGGCCCTGAGATTATTTCAGATAACAGAGGGAGTGAAGAAAAAGGGGGTCAAGGATAGAGGGAGAATGTCAGAATCTGAGAGATATGGTGGAAACAGTGCGGTGGTGGTGGTGCGGAAGGGGACGTACAAATCATTTAACATTTAACGTTTTGGGGAGTTTTGTCCGGATGGATCAATGCGGGAGAATCAAGGATGTATAATTCATTCTGTCCAGGCAGGAGGAGTGAAATGTTAAATGTGAATTTGCTGAGTGGTCATGCTCGCTGTGGCACATTCCCTCTGGTCTTTCAGTCGACTGGTGAAATGCTTGTCAGGAGCCATTAAGTTTGAATACAGAATTAGACGTGACTGACAAGATATCATGCTGCTGTTGGCCCCTGGTTTTACTAAAAGGGTTTTCAGTATAGGACTTCCTACAGCGAGAATTTTCATTTGCATATAAATGCCTCGGGATCAGAATATGTTGTGGGGTTGTTATTTTGGAAAATTACACGTGTGCGTATTATGATTTATGTCATGATATTTCTGTCAGACGGGGGGAAATGCCGTTGTCCACAGCGGGGAGGTTCGGAGCCACCGTCCTCTCCCGGCGTTAACACCAGCACACTGACAGAAGAAGCATCAGCATCATGAGCTCCCCTCAGTCACGATGGGATGTATGATCCTCCGGGGGGTGTTTGCCCTTTTGGTAAGTGGGGGCTGATGGACGGTGTTGATAGCAGGGGTACAATTAAGACAGCGGGGTATCAGGGTGCTGTCAAGGAACTTTGAGGATTTAGCTTTGGGGATGAACGTTGTTTAAATCCCAACTAATATGCTGCTGGAGTGCAGCTTTCACCGTGTTGGACCTTGATCCTGTCCGGCTGGTGACCAAACAGTGGGACCCCTCATCTATAGTCACACATGTTAAGCAATTGTAAAGAATGATTTTGTTTATGGATTTACCTGCTTCTCTCGGCCACGACCGATAAGATAACCGATTATTTCACATCTTTGTAATTCAGAATTGGTTCCTAACCTGTAATTTATGCGCACCTGAAAATCACACCGAAGGGCAAAGTTCATCACTTAAAGGGTAATTCCACCAATTATATACATACTGTGTATGTGAAAAGCTGCATGTAATGTGATAAATTGCCTCCAGTGATGTCACTTAGTAGCTAAGTTGCATTGTGGGTAACGTAAGCGCCAGATTTTGAAAATAAAAAAGAATATGAGGAATAAAAAAAGTCATAATTTGTTTTTAAAACTGTCCATAATGAGTCCAACAGTGTTATAGGAGTGCAATGCTAGACTGGTTGACTGCTTTTATATACTGCCGCCTACATTACCCACAATGCAACTTATCCACAGCAACTAATGCTGTTTTTCCACCGACAGTACCAGCTCGCCTCGCCTCGGCTTAGCGTGGCTCTACTTGGTTTGGTTTGGGCGGGTCGTCATCAACGTGGGCGGGTCGTCATCAACGTGGGCGGGTCGTCATCAGTGACGTACTTATCCACGCGACACATAAACAGGGCTAGCTGTGGGCTACGCAAAACACGTACACCTTTTCATTTCTTGTCGCACCATCAAGCTCGTTCTGGATGCGTCTTCAGCGACAACACTCAGGAGCGTCTCCACCTCTGCCACGGTCCACGCCGTGTTCCTGCGCGTTGTTCCTTCTTTGGGGATGAACGTTGTTTAAATCCCAACTAATATGCTGTTGGAGTGCAGCTTTCACCGTGTTGGACCTTGATCCTGTCCGGCTGGTGACCCCTCATCTATAGACACACATGTTAAGCAATTGTAAAGAATGATTTTGTTTATGGATTTTTTTTGGCTAACTGATACTTACCTGCTTCTCTCGGCCACGACCGATAAGATAACCGATTATTTCACATCTTTGTAATTCAGAATTGGTTCCTAACCTGTAATTTATGCGCACCTGAGGGTAAGAAAGGCTTAGCAACGATTAATGATTTAATATTCCAAAGCTCTAATAAGATTTTTTTTGGGTGTGTGGTAAAACTCATAGACGTTTGCCCTCCCTGCAGACCAGGACCGTGTTGTTATCATCTGAGACTGTAAAAAAAAAAACGTCCACACTGGTGGAGATATTTTGCTCTCTTGTCGACTCCGTGTGGATCTAACCAGCGGTTTGATGTGAAGAGTGTGACAACAGCATGCTGCCCTTCTTTTCCTGCTACTCCTCCTTCTTCCTCTTCTTAAAAAACGTCTGGGAAAATTCACGTGAGCGCCCCCTCAAGTCGGAACAACTCGGAAAGTCTAAGAAAATGATGGCACATGAGTTGCCAAGTTGATACCGTACGATGCGGAAACATACCGGACGAAAGTAAACACTGGGTTGATGGTAAGTAAGATGGTCACTGTCTATCAAAGTCATGTATTGCATGTCAGTTCTTGGCTCACCTGTTATCTGTAATATGGTGTTTTAGGTCGTAACTGTCGCTGTCCAGGTAGAGCGACCTATATTAGTGTGAAACTCATTCCCATTCCACCTGGACACACATGAACACACTGAAGTCAGAAGAACGATATCCCAACTCTGGAAGTGGGGCCATCCAAGGAGCACATGAATGCAACATATGAGTTTAGCATGTTAGCATGCTAACGCGTGCTGATGTGCACTGAACACAGAGGACTGAGTATGACGGGAATGATAGTTTGCAGGTATTTCATTATAAATCAAGTGTTTGCCAAGTTTTTACCTGACGGTGCAGGAATTAATCTAATCACAATTAATCTTGAGGAGCACACGAACGAGAACCTCATGGTGGCACTAAAAGAAACATCAGAGGGTCACCAAAGTAATTCGGACCCATCCTCAGGGTTTCCCCAGAACTTCACATCTACCTAATAGTTGGGATATTCCAGCTTGGACCAAAATGGTAACCTGACTCTCGCCAGATGAATTTCGTTCCGCCTCGCTCCACTCATCCATCTGGGATCGCTCCATTGGAGATGTGTTTCAGAAGGCTGGGCCTCATCAAAAATCCTTTGCATATGATTGGATAAACCACTTGTCTGTCATCTTTACTGACGTGCTACTTCAACCACTCACATCGAAACCAACCTGTGACGTTGATGAGAGCGACGTTCTTTTGACGAAAAATATTGGGCAGATTGGACAACACGGATGAAACAGCAGCATCAATGTTGACGCTTGCTTCCTCGATGCGAGCCGCCATTGTTGTCTGAATCAAAACAGTCGCTTCTCCGCTACGTCACATCTATGAAACTCCCGCCCGGCGGTCCTGATTGGTTCGACCATAAAATCTGGTGCTGAAATCCCTCCCAACGGGAGCGATCCCAGATGGATGTGAGTGGAGCTAGGCGGAACGAAATGCATCTGGCGAGAGTCAGGTTACCAAAATGGTGGACCGACCATCCAACATTGACGAGCACGGCTACAAAAAGCAAACACTCGAGGAAGGACTCAAAAATCAAACCTGATTTCTGTGGCAGAATCTCTTGTTAATCTTCTCGTGACCCGTAAGAGTTTTTCTCTGCGGGGCTCCCGACCTCCTCTCGACTCTCACCGTTAGACAAAATATTGCAGATGAGGTTTCCACCTGCAGGATGTGTTTGGTCTACAGCTGGGCCTCGCTCATGTTTATGAAACGAGCCCGCAGTGTACAGACCCGCCTGAGCTGTATTACTGTAAACATCTGAAGCACATGACACGGCGCCTCCCAGTCCACGTCCCATTTTCCATCACGGAATTGTATCATGTCGTCGTATTGATCCAGTAATTGATTCTGTGAAGTGGAGGGCACCTGCAACATACTCTGTCATTCCTCCGTGCCAGGAGCGCTCTTGTTTAATTGCAGGCTAAGGCACTGGTTTTTCTTGTTGCCTTTGAAAAGCCTCATTGATTTTTATACTACCCTTCATCCTCGCTGTTCTCCGTTTTAAGAGCAAATCCCCTGTGTCGAAGTTGCCCGGAATGTAAAAGTATGAAAGCTGTCAGCGTTTTCAAAAGGCTTCCAGGTGCAATCCAGACACATTAACACTGAAGTTAAAATAGGCGAGCGACTGTGTTTTAAAAAAAAAAAAAATGTTTAAACAGGAGAAGGATGAAGAAAGGCTGCGCTATATTCTGCCAGTCTGTCTATTATTGAACCAGTTGAATGTGAGGATGTGTTGAAAATCACACCGAAGGGCAAAGTTCATCACTTAAAGGGTAATTCCACCAATTATATACATACTGTGTATGTGAAAAGCTGCATGTAATGTGATAAATTGCCTCCAGTGATGTCACTTAGTAGCTATGTTGCATTGTGGGTAACGTAGGCGCCAGATTTTGAAAAGGAAGAAGAATGTGAGGAATAAAAAAAGTCATCATTTGTTTTTAAAACTGTCCATAATGAGTCCAACAGTGTTATAGGAGTGCAATGCTAGACTGGTGGACTGCTTTTAAATACTGCCGCCTGCATTACCCACAATGCAACGTATCCACAGCAACTAATGCCATTTTTCCACCGACAGTACCAGCTCGCCTCGACTCGGCTCAGCGTGGCTCTACTTGGTTTGGTTTCAGACGCGTTGCGTTTCCATCTAGAATTAGTATCTCTTCAACGTGGGCGGGTTGTCATCGACGTGGGCGGTCGTCATCAACGTGGGCGGGTCGTCATCAACGTGGGCGGGTCATCTTCAACGTGGGCGGGTCGTCATCAGTGACGTACTTATCCACGCGACACATAAACAGGGCTAGCTGTGGGCTACGCAAAACACGTCCACCTTTTCATTTCCTGTCGCACCATCAAGCTCGTTCTGGATGCGTCTTCAGCGACAACACTCAGGAGCGTCTCCACCTCTGCCACGGTCCACGCCGTGTTCCTGCGCGTTGTTCCTTCCATGTAATCGCTACGTTGACTGAACGCAGATGCTAGTTTTTAAAGGTAGCGGGTGTCAGGCTCGGATGTCGCGCTCGTCACGAGTCATCAAGTGGCGTCGCTCTCTGTCCAATCAGAACACAGAAGTATCAGCTCAGCCCGGTTGGAACTTACACGGAGGTGATACTAAAAAAGCACCACTTTAGCAGGTACCAGGTACCAGATTTCAGTAATGGGAACGCAAAAAAGGCGAGCTAAGTCGAGGCGAGGCGAGCTGGTACTGTCGGTGGAAAAACGGCATAAGTGACATCACTGGAGGCAATTCATCACATGACATGCAGCTTCCTCTGGAGCCACAAAAGACAGTACTTTTTCCACATATGCAGTGGTTACTCCCTGAAACCAGTAAAAACAGACTTTTATGTGTTAAATTGGTGGAGTTACCCTTTAAATTCTACCTGTTTGGATTGTTTTTGTTAAAATGAACAGATCTTGGGAGAAAGTATTCAGTCTGTGGGGATAAATCCAAGAGCAGCTATGTTCAGTCAATCAGATTTTGTTCTATTTGTTTACATTGATGGCTCTTGAACAAGAAATATATTATACTTTGATGATGTATTGCATTTATTAATCTGAAGCCGCTAATCCGAACAGGGATTGTGATTATTATTATTATTTTTTTTGTCAGGCTTTAAACTGCAGTTTAGAAACTGGCACAGAAATACATTCAGTGCATTAGTGTCTATATAGAACAAAAATACCCTAAATGAAATTTGATTTGCATTAATTTGAGAAGCAGCTTATCTAACATTCATACTTTCAACTTGCTTTGAATTAGAAATAGGTTCTCATCATTTCCCTGGGATTGCAGCCAATTTATTGGATTCTGTTTTTTTTTCCTCTCTCTCTCTCTCTCTCTCTCTCTCTCTCTCTCAGAGGCTCTGGGAGGAGGATGATCTCAAACTGTTATCACATGACACCGGGTGATTGATGGACCATTAAAATGTCAGCCAGATGTACTTAAAACCACAGCTTTTAGGTTGATAAATCATGGCACAAATGGATACATAAAGCTGTTAGAAACAAATATTCCCATGCAGAGCTATCTGCAGTCAGATTATAATGGATGGTCTTTCTGCTCGTCTGTCTGTCTCTCTGTGCGTCTCCGTCTTCACATTTAGCCCCTCTCCCAGTGTATCTCTCGACCACTGCAGTCATGTAATTACAATGGGACAGGTAGGAGTGTTCATATTTCATCTGCTGCATTCACGATAACATCTAATAATCCGAAAGCGTTGCAAAATTGGTATCTCGTTGCTCATGCATTATGAATGAGTCACTGATTGCTTTTTTGCATAGATTAGCAATCATTTCACAGAAATCTTTCATATAAAAATGTGCCAGGAGGGTTCTATCTCTTTTTCTGAAGAGTTGAGGTGACACATCCCGCCGCTTTTTAAGATAAGACGGATCAGGTGATACCACTTCTCCCCCTTCTGCCCCTTCTCCTGCTCTGTGACTTATTCTCCATGCATATCTTCATGGGGGGGGGGAGGGGGATAAGTGTAATTTTCAGCCCACTTTGCAACTGATTGCTCACTTAGTGAATATATTCAGCATCTGCAGTGTTATTGTGTTTGGAGCCAAGTGGCTAAGTACCGCTGAGATTCTTTGGCATGAAAGTAAACATTTGCAGACTCCAGAAGTGCATCGAGGGAAGCGAATCTTCTTCTGAGCTTCTGAGATTGTGCGCCCTACATATGGATTCCACTGACCTCTGGTTGTCCCGACCTGCAGCCTCAGACTGGCGTAACACATAAGGGGCTTGTAAGGTCTAGTGGTTAGGAAAATAGGCTGGTGACCAGGCGGAAGTGTAAATCCCCAGGTGAGGTTCACATACCACTTTGGTTTCCTGTCAGGCAAATAACCTGTTTCACGGTCACAGACGGTGACATCATCCGGTGACATATCAAGTCAGCTTTCACAGAGCGCTCACAGAGAGTAGGTTCTCGGTCACAACAATCATTTAAAAGGTTGTTATTTGTATGAAATTCTTGTTCTCCGGCCCCTTAAAACACAGAGAATCAAAGAAAATAGAAATTAAATATTGTACAGGATAGTGGTAGACCGGTGTAACGAGAATTTTCACATGTTTTGCAATAATGTTGTTAATGTAGCCTTTTCTTAGAGGTGCAATATGTTAGAATTTTACAGTAAAATCTACTGAAGTTTTAAAGCTAGCTAGCTTGCACTGCCCCATAGTGTCTGGCAATACCGCTTTGTACCTCAAGAGGTGATAGTGAGTAACTGTAGCATCCAGTTTGCCCTCAGTCAAACAACAACAAGGGGGTTTTCTTGCCAGGTTTGGCTACCGGCAACCTGGGCTACAGGGTCGTCCCCTGAATCGAACTCCACATCGAACCGGCTGTAAATCACCTCCTTACTTTAATATCTGTCATTGAATCTGTCACCACTTTGGTTTCCTGTCAGGCAAATAACCTGTTTCACGGTCACAGACGGTGACATCATCCGGTGACATATCAAGTCAGCTTTCACAGAGCGCTCACAGAGAGTAGGTTCTCGGTCACAACAATCATTTAAAAGGTTGTTATTTGTATGAAATTCTTGTTCTCCGGCCCCTTAAAACACAGAAAGAAAATAGAAATTAGAATATTGTACAGGAATTGTTTTGCAATAATGTTGTTAATGTAGCCTTTTTCTTAGAGGTGCAATATGTTAGAATTTTACAGTGAAATCGACTGAAGTTTTAAAGCTAGCCAGCTTGCACTGCCCTATAGTGTCTGGCAATACCGCTTTGTACCTCAAGAGGTGATAGTGAGTAACTGTAGCATCCAGTCAAACAACAAAAACAGGGTTGTCTTGCCAGGTTTGGCTACCGGCAACCTGGGCTACAGGGTCGTCCCCCGACTCAAACTCCACATTAAACTGGCTGTAAATCACCTCCTTACTTTAATATCTGTCATTGAATTGTCTGTTTGGTCCCGGACAATCCCCTGGTGTTCTGAACTCCCTGTCCTGGAAGTGTCAGCTAAAAGATCTGCACGGCTTATTCAAACAAGCCCACAGGAGCAGCGTCAGGCTTTAGAGGCAGTTTTTGTAGTGGCCAAACTGTGTAATCACATCACCACATGATGCACTCGAGCCATTCGGTCTTACAACATTTGGCAAGTCTAGACGAGATGCATGATTTAACCAGAAGTTAGCCGGCTCGGTTGGCAGAAGTCTCGAGTGTGTACGCTCCACGGGCCCCACAACACGGAAGATCTGGGTAGTTTTATACCCATGGAGTTGAACTTTTTTCGCCTGATACGACACTGAGCAGCTTTCATAGTGACGCTGTGTCCAGGTTTCCCTTGTTATGCCCCTGATCTGACTGAGCTAACCACCTGAAATCCGTTACAGTAGCGGTTAGTCCGGTGACATGCTGTCTGTTGTTTGTTTGGAGTATGAATTCGACAGGTAGTTAATTCCTTCATGTGGAGCCTTTTAATGAGAACCGGATGTGGACAGGTAGGAACAGGTGAGCAGAGCAACATGTGGTTGTAAATGAAACATTAAACATAGCGTTCTGGCACATAAAAGCTTTATTATCGCTTTTAATTTAAGCTTTTGTTCGATGCCTTGACGCTTATACACTCTTACACGTATACACAGACTCGATTTTCAGCTCTGCCTTGTTGCTGATTGAATAACAAAGGAAAAGTGTCACCAGTCTGAGAGTGCGCGATGTGTGAATGCCTGCGCTGTGTCTCCCATCGTAACCCCTGGCCTTTGCCCCCTCCCCCAGATGGGCAGTCTCTCAGCCAAGGCCCTGTGGAGGTTGGTGCCCTCTGCCTGACAGCCTGTCACTGTGCTATGGTGGTGATTTTTTTTTTTTTCTGCAGGAGATGGTGTCTGATTGGGAGCAGTGTGTGAATAGCCCTGTCACACTCGATAAGCCAGCAAGACGACCTGTGACGGGGACATATGGCATGTTTGACAGGGAGAGAGGGTGCGAATCGCACTGAATGATAAAATGGTGTTTTTCCCCCTTCGGCAATGTCATGCTTTCAGGCAAGCGTGTGGACCATCGCTCACTCAAGCGGCTGACTCCGGCCTCCTTGTGACATCTCCTTCAAGGTCCTGGGCTTTTCTGCCTCGCGCCTGGCCAATTCTAACACCGCACAAGTCTGTGCTGCCACAGCTGCTCCGTTAACTTGTCGATGTGGGGAAACATAATTGGATATCAGTTTAGTTTAGCGATGCAGACTGGGAAATTCATCTTAAGAGCCTGTTCGTCAGAGCTCCTCTTAAAGCTCTCCAGCGCCGCAGCCCTTCATCCTGTCTCTTTTCCAGCCTGTCACACGCCTCACACTGTTGATTAATACACACACAGTCTCATCAGACGACTCTAATTGATGGGTTCAGCCTCCCCGGGACCCTGATTTATTTAAAGGGCCATGAATGCCGAAGAAAAGAGAGAGAGAGAGACGGGGAGGAAGGAGACAAACAGGCTCGGATTTAAGTGTGTCGGGGAAATTATTGAGTTGAACTCCACGCCTCTCATCCTTACTGTCAGCTGGGTCTTGACTCCTGGTGTTGCAGCCTCAACTCCTATCCTGTCAAGTGTCACATTGTCTGTGTTTGTGGCCGTGACAGACAGCCCAGGTGTCACACTCAGGCTTCAGTGCACCATCAGGCACCCCTGCTCCGGTCCCCAGTGGCTCACAGTCAGAGAGACAGCACAGTCCAATAACCCCTCTCAAACCCGGCATGTCTCGCTCCCCGGGGACTCCCCTGTGGAGTTTACTCTCTGTCCATTGGGCCAGAACTTAGAAACTCTGCCAACGGTCACATGATCCCGCTTTCACTCTGAATGCTAATTATAACACTCCGACTGCTACAGTGCCGCTTCTGCCGTTATCACGACTCCTTTCCAACAAGACGGATGTGTCCTTAAACTCGGCGGTCGGTGTTGATGAGGGGGATCGGAGGAAGGTCTGCAGACATTACTGCTTTCAAACAGTCACTACTATCGGTGGTCGTCAGACCTAAACCTCGATGTAGCTGCCAGTAGTTCCTGAAAGAGTTTCACCACAGAGACATAAAGCCCCTTCTGAGGGCCCGACCTGGAGCCTGGGGACACTTTTGTACTATGAATGCAGGCCTATTCTGTACTTTCGGACATAGTGTGATCATGAATGGTGTCACCCTCAACCTATGACAGCCGCTAAAAACTCAAAAATTCCCTCTAGAGCCACAACAACAACATGATGGACTCCAGAGGAGGACCTGCTCCCTCTTTAGATATAAAAGGCTCATTCTAAGTTGATGAAAAAAACAACAATTCTTAGTTTCAGGTGATATACTGAATATAATATTTCAGTTCTGCTCATAGATCCTCGTCAATGATCCTCGTTCTGAGCTTCCTAAACAACTTCTGTAGATGGGGACTTGTTTTAAAATGTTAATAAAAGCAACAGAATAAAACGTAGCTCCATACAGCTTGTCCGTTACTATCCAAGTCTCCGGAAGCCCCGAGATCCCAAATTGGTTTGAAAAGACATTATTTACATCCTTTTCACTGTAGCTGTTAGGCTAAAGGTGTTAGCGGGCGCCCCGTCTGAAGCGAGTGCTGGAGCTCTACGGTGAGTCGAGGGTGTAAATAACATCTTTTCAAATAAATTTGGGATCTCGGGGCTTCTGGAGACTTGGATTACGCTGGACAAGCTGTATGGAACCATGTTATGTTTTATACCTTACAGAGGTCCCCCAGCTAACTCAGTTGTTTTAGGAAAGTGCTGCAACACTGTGAAGCTCCTGACTTTCTGCTGGTGCTGGGGTGAGTAGGAAATGACTGAACTTTCATTTTTGTGTGAGTGTTTTCTTTAATAATTTGGTAATTTTCCTGTATTTCCAAGCCTTATAGAGTAATTGAAGAGGAAAGAAACAAATGTTGCTGTTGGATTTGTGTTTGTGGCTTAATAACATCGTAATGATCGGTTATTATTGCTGCTGTAATGATTCTACTCCAAAGTTAAATGAGTCTGGCCTCCTGTTTGTGTTTACATTTGCTCAGACGGTGTATAATTCAGTCACAGTTTGGCCTTCACTTCTTGCATATCCATAAATTGTTTTGACATTTTCCCATTTCTCAGCGCTGCTGTCCACGCCTGTGTGAGTACTCCGTGACAGCTGCTGGTCCACTGGACACAGTTTCAAGCTGAGCCCAGATAGGCCAGGACCTTCACTCACTGACCCCCACATCAGATTTTTTTTTGTTCTGGATTCCATCAATAAGGCTTGAGTGGCATGCTCTCCCCTCGTACAGCTGCTCCGTCGAATGCTAAAGCGGACTCGGCCTTGCAGCGAGAGATGACATCAGTGTTGTGACCGTCCTGCTTTAGTGCCATCAGGGGACGAGACGGGGTCTTTATCATCACGCGCATTAGCGATGCGCCCTCTCTCTCTGTGGTGATTGTTTGTTTATCAGCTGTTTGGGTCCCTGGTCGTCAGAGAAACCTTAGTCAAGTAGCCATTTTAAGGATGTTGCTCCCGTCTATTTCCTGCATTTTCTTTTTTTCTTTTACGAGATTATAGGGATAGCTGGCACTACAACAACATTCATAAATATGCATTGAGCTTTGTTAAACACTAGAGACACAAAAGTGGCCATTTTGCATGATTGCATTCACTCGCAGGAGGACGATACTGCGGAAGAAGCAATTTTAAAGACTCGGGAAGTAAATCAGCTTCTTTGATTAGCCAACAAAATCTGAACGGAGGGATATTTTAAGGACAGGGAACAAATGGAAAAGGACATTTTTGGATGCAGCAAGTACAACTGAGGGAGGATGTTGATCGGCGCTGTTAATATAGTGTGTGTTGTTAAAAATCTGATTTGTTATTTTGTCCTTAAAGCAGCACAGCAGCTTGATTGTTATCATACTAAAAATCTTCACTACAAGTTAAACATCTTATTGAATATCACATTAATTACCCCACAGTCACGTCTCTAAATGTTTTTGAATGGACTACATTTACACGTCACGTTTGATTCTTCCCTCCGTTTATCTCGCCGCTGTGTGTTTTGTAGTTAAACGTATTCATTTTTAAGGAAGTGATAATGAATTTTGCATCAGTCTAACAGCTCAAGAGATGATTACTGATTTCTGTTTTAAGCAGAAAATGATTCAACACTTACTGAACACATTTTAAAGTGTCCTGTCTTTACCAATCATGTATTACATCCATATCAGGAACCCAGAGGTTTTCTTTTCTCTGCCTGGACCTCTTTTCATGTGCTTGTGATTTTTTTCCATTAGATGTGTAGCAAGAAGAGAGAGAGAGAAAAAAAAAGAAGAGCCCAACCGCTGAGGATGAACACCAAAGTATTTAGTCCTCATCTGTAGTCATGAGGGCATCAGCGCTGATGAGCATGGTCAGGGTCACAGCACTTAACTCTCTAAAGGAGGACCAGTGCTTGTAATCACATAATATGTATGATCTCTCATTCAAGTGGAGCTGACATTCGGCAAATGCAAATGCTTTCATGCACTGTGCAGCTGGGAGAGTTTCTCCCTCTGCATGCTTGGTGTGATGTATGGACCCATTATGTAAAGCACGCCACATGTAGGCCGCGCTGCTCAGGTTGGAAGAGTGATTGACATAATATTGACTATTATTTTTAGCCCAGCGTGCGGACTATTATTGCAGTAGATGTGCAATTTGCCTGCATTCTGCAGTGGACAAATTGAACCCGAGGGGATCGTGCGGTAGCTGCAGCCCCTCTCTGTGCTGTCTCTCCCACTCTGTAATTAAGAACAACATTTTGTGTTAGATTATAGGGGGACCCATCGTGCCATTGAACCGGTCTGCCTGATTAATAAAAGGCAGCTAATTTCAGTAGAGGAAGGCAGCGCTCCAAAATGGCTCCTAATTACACATTAGGAGTGTGAAAGGCTCCTGCCGCTCCGGCCTCAATCCTCCACCCAGCCCGCAACCCCTCCCCAGCCGGGGTGCATGTGCCGGCCCACCAGCACATTAACGCCGCTCCCAGGAGTGGCTAATTCCAGCCAACCCGTCGGCACAATCAGTGGCAGATGTCAGGAATCGAAGATGATGAATTATGAATATCCCGGAGATGTGGATAGGATACCAGCGTTAGGGGAAAAAAAGATTCCTCCTTTTTTTTTTCTTTCCCTGTGCCATTTTTGGGCAGCCAAATAAGCCGACAGATTCAGGAGGAGTGTGCAGTGGTTTGGAGTGATTGATTTCTATTCGTCATTATAAATGGGGTCCGACTGAAATTGGATGTTTTAGTGAAGTCGTCAAGGACTTTATGAGTTGGAGGGGCCGTCTGGCAGTGTAGGGACTGTGCCTGACTGTGATAGCAGTAATGACTTCCTCTTCTCCCTCCCCTGGGTGGTCAACTCAAGGGCTCAGGCAGCTGGGAATGATGTCCCGGAGAGGGCAACACGAGCCTCTCGGTGCACAGCATTTGCATGGCGACATGATTACAGCTGAAATGGAGGAGGTGTGGTGAGGGTCGGGCAGGGGGTGGAAGGTGGTGACAGAAACAGCTGCAGAGGAGAGGACAGGAAATGGAGAGCTGTTGTTTTCCCTGCAATTGAGCCACATCCATCCACAGAGGCATGATGGGAATGCTTTGATGAGACAGAGCTGATACCTCCGCACCGGCGTCTAATAAAACTCTGCTTGATGTAATTACATTTACATACCTTGTAGCCCTTTTTTTCCTTATTAAGATTCAGTTTTAATAAAGATTGAGTCGAACTGAGATTAATTTTAATAGATTTTTATCCAGCTGAAGATAAATTGTTCTGCTTTTAAGCTGCAGGCAGGTGCAGGTGCTTAAACTACGCCTGACCTTTAAACATAACCTTTCCATACGAACGGAGGAGAAGCAGTGGGCACTATCGGCTGCATCCTGGGACCTTAAGACATGCTGATGGAATCGGATTCCTTGTCAAAACAGATGTCAAACTGATGCTGTGGCCTATTACTGACTGACCGGCCGACTGATGAGCTGGCTGCCGATATGCGAGCGTACACCTGGACATCTGCGGGGGGTCACAACCGCGGTGAAGTTCGGGCCCGGGGCAGGCTGCCAGGCCAGACTTCACCTTGCCACTTCCAATGAGCCCACAGCACATTTCCTCCGCCTTCCTGCCATTCATCACCACACCATGACAGGCAAATTCATCTGAGCAGGAAAGAGGAGCTAATCCTCTATATATCTGAGACAGTGATAGACTTGCTGCTCCACAGGACCAATGAAATTAGGCTAAAACTGCTGTGGGGGTTCACAGGAAATTGGCCTTGCCAATCATTCGCAGCAACCAAGTGTTGTACCACAAGCCTCAAATTTAATGTCAATCTCGCCCGCATCTGTTCATTTACACTGCCCTATTTTCATAATGCAAATGTGTCCATCTCTGACTTTGATTGCCCTCTCGCTGAAAAGTTGCCGGCTGCTCCAACGTGATGTAGAGAGTAATGCAAAAAAACTGTTTTGAATCCATAATTTGGAACATCAGAGGTAAACAGCAGCCCCGTGTCCATAGTAGAGGATCAAGTATATATTATTTTAGATCTCTCCAGCTCTCTATGTGCCTGTATTGATGTAATTTCAACCCATTTTCCTGATGAGTGCCTCAGTTCTGACGCCCACACAGCTTCTCATAATCGCAGCGGTCAGCATATAAGTGGGCTCTCCACCAGCAACTCAGCAATATTGAAAAGTGAAAATCTATTCATCAACATGTTTTTCCGTTAACTACATCTGAATGCAGAGTGGAAGTCCCAATGGGCTTGAGTCATTACTTTCAGTAAAATAACTCCATTAAATAAGAGCGAACACAAAGCTGTCCCCCACACACAGCCTCTCCTCTTCCCTCGAGCTGCAGTCCCTCCTGCCGCTCCGGGTCCAGGAACACTAATACTGTCTGCCAGTTCAGTTCTACATAGATTTGTGAGGAGACCAGGGGTGATCATTTCTTCCCCTCTTCCGCCCTCCCCTCAGGTGACACTCTGAAATATATTTTGTGTGCCCTTTCACTTCAGACGAGCTCAATGTGGAGGAAGCCCAGAGGAGACTAATGAGAGAGCGCAGGGGTATGGCTCCGTCTGCCTCCATGCCTCATTTTTCTTGATTTCAGCCGCTCCAGTGTCGGCATGGGCTCCTGCTGGTCAGGTGATGGCGGTGCCAGCTGGTGCATCCAGCTCGGACGGACAGCGATTCATTTCCCCCAGCTGGTGATTTATGGCACGGCAAAGCAGAGAGAAGCTGGTGTGCGTGGCACCAGGCCGCCTGAGTTAGTGCACTGTCCGGCCCCGTCATGCTTTACCACACAGCGGGCTGGACTGCCTAATTTACGCTGGCAGACAGTCACATATATCACACCCCGTCTGGCCAATGAAGATTGGTGGTGTTTGAAAGGGTCTGTATACACAGTCGATTGTACCCACGTGTTACTCCCCGGCCGGCGTTGCACCAACGAGTATTGTTTCTCTCCTCCTCTCCTTCTTTGTCTATTTGATCTTTCATGCTTCACTTCTGCACCTCTTTTTCGCTCTCCCTCTCGTCTCTATCTTTCTCTGTCGCCCCTTCTCTCAGCGTGTGGACGTAATGTGAAGTGACTGTGTTGGAGGGAGGCCCTCTCTCGCTGGACCGGCTCCTGAGGACTGTGCCCTTCTGTTCAGGGAAACTGGGGGAGGTCACAGTAGGTAGCTCCCTCGAGCCATGGCGTATTAATGCCTGGGCTGACCTCGGTGATAAGAAGGAAGCTTCGGGCGCATGTTTGATTCATGAGTCCATCCTCAGTGGGCCCTGGGGGGCTTTTTCCACTGCTGTCCTTTTACTGGCAGGGTGGAGGGTTGCTGCAGGGGAGATCAGTCCTGTCTGTCACAGAGAGGTTGGGGTGTGATAAAGGCGCAGGGGCTGGGAGAGGGCCAGAGCACACAGATCGGCCCCTGTGTCGGGCGCAAGCGATGACTTAATGGTGGGTGGTGATGCGACATCCCAGTGTTGAGGGATATTAGAACGGATATCAGCGATGGGGCCAGACATCATGAGCACCCCACCTGCCCCGGAGGAGGGCTTTATTCAGGAGCGGGAGGAGAAAGTGAGTTGAAGGGCACTTGGCAGCTCCACTTCTTCCAGCTCCTTCTTTTTTTTTTTTGTGTCCGCATTTTACATTTTCTACCATTTCAAAATATTGGATGTGTCTGAAGGCTGGCAAAAAAAGGAGTTAGATGGCTCAGATGGGGTGGAAGATGGGGTTTTTGGGAGTAAGCCGACACAGTTTCGGTTCCAGCACATATCTCCAAATTACATCCTCTGGAGTTTGGTTAGGGATTACTCCTGTCTAATCCTGACAAATGCTGCAGAGTGAGACACATCTCTGACAACAGAGCAACCACGCAGCCGGCGATGACCACGGTTATCGGTTTAAATAAGTGCAGGGTACAGGACGTGCTCACGTGCAATCACATAAAAAACAAAAGAGAAGCTGCGTGGTCTGTGATCTTCATTAGCAAAATTAAAAAATGCCCTAAAGCAGAATCACAAAGTTGAATTTTTTTCCCCAAATTTAGGGGATTTTACGCTCGCTAAATGGTCAGTGAAACATTTAGGTTGAGCAGAATGAGTATTCTGGTCATGGCCGCATGCCTTCATAAGAAATGGTTTTTCTAAAAGCCCAGATCTGGGTAATTACAGTGCACAGAGAGAGAGAGAGAGAGAGAGGGGAGGCACATCCTTGAACAACAGTATCTTGCCAGACACTTCAGAGCTCCTAATGCCAGCTGTTTGAATGTGGCTATGTAATACATAATCCTGATTTGTGTTCCTTTCAGTCACCCAAAAAGATCTGTACATGCCTCAAAGAAACTTGTCAAGGCTCTTTCAGCGCACGTTGCCTTTCTCACAATCAAGTCGATGCTTGTCAACGGCACTGCTATCAAAATAGTCACAGTGGGGAGGGGCAATCCACTTTTCACATATCCCCATCGCTGTCACCTCCTTCTGCCCGTCACTAATCTTTAAAAGCTATTTGCAGTTTTAATATAGATCTCAAATCCCGTTTTCCCTTTCTCTCTCCTCCACACACACACACACACACACACACACACACACACACACACACGCACGCACACACACTCATTGTTCTTCTTTTGTGGTTTGCTGGAGAGCTGGGTTCGGTGGGTAGAGCGAGCCTTCTCATTCCTCCATGCGTTCCCATGGTCGTGCTTTTGTTTTAGCTAAGCTTGTGCCCCCAGATTAAAGTGAAAATAATCCGTCTTCCATTGTTGTTTTTGTTCCGAAAAACCTGCTGAAAAGCGATCTGTTGATTTTTCTCTCATCTTTTACAGATTAAGTCTGAATCGAGCGATGAAAAGGAGAATTTGCCGGTAATGTCTGTTTACGTTTGAACATGCGAAGGCAGAGGTAACGTTTGTTTCCTCTTTGTCTGTTTTCTTTCGTCTGAACGAGGTCGAGAGGAAGGAACTCTCCAACCTTTTTTTTTTTTTCAAATTTTTTCGATGTGTAATGCACATTTGCTGCAAAATGTACTGTATGTTTAATTCATCCAATCTCTGATTCATATCCACTTGAGTTATCGTCTGGCCCTGCAGCCAAGCTACCCATTTGTGTCAGATGGCAGACTAATGGTGATATTAATGAAGTCATTGCTTTAGTCAGAAAATCAATAGTCACTCGAAACAGTCAATGCAGGCGACTAGGCTTGAATGGTGACCTAGTTCCCATGTAATGACAGCTCCTAACCCATTCTGTATTGTTTGATGCTCACAACATCTGCTACCACACTGCCATACCATCATATTTACGCAACAAAACAATGTGGAGGACAATGCACAGCAGCGCAGAGTGTAGTGGGGCAAAATTGGGGCAGCTGTAAGGTCTTTGTTTGCATGTGGCATCAGCACTGCCAAGCAAAAATGAATGTGCTGATGCTTCACTCGACTAGTAATGCCAATATTATTCCACATCAATAGCCGTGAACAAACAGCTCCAAGAAACATCAACCCGGTCCTCTCTTGGCCACAGAAGGCAGGGGCCAAGTGGGGCCAGGAGGTTAACCCAGGTTTGGCATTAAACAGGCTGGCTGTTATTGTTGGGTCTTCCGAGTCTGTAAAAAAAGGCCCAGCGGCGTTAGGAGTTGGAGTGGGGCCACGCAAAGGTCAGCAGGCCTCGGTGGTCATCTGAGCAATGAGGAGAAGGTGAGGGGGGCCCCGTGCAACCAGCTCCGGTTCCTGCTTACAGAAGCAGCCCCGCACTGACATCAGTCAAAACTCATGACTGTGTTATTACTGTGTTCTGTTGTGCGCTCGGAGATGAATAGGCTCTGCATTCAGGCTAACAAAGAGCCTTGGCATGCATACAGGAGCAGGAAGTGGGAATTCTAATACTGCTTTATCACGGGCAGTAAAAGAAGACAATACGAGCTGTCCCCTCTGAACTGGTTTAGTGAGCGCTTCTGCAGAGAGACACTCCCTGCAAGTCATTTCGCAGAGAGGACGTTTCTTTTATTTATTCCTTTTTTTTTTTTACTAAAACGGCTTACATTGGCATGAGCGCATGCTTGTTTCAGCAGTGCTAGCTCCAGTGGGAATCTGTCACCATAACTGTTGCAGTATCAAGTCTTTAATCCCCGGAGTTACCGTACAACAGCCACACGTCTCCAAACGACACAATTATCTCTTACTTTGTTTATGATTTGTTGCCGTACATGGTTATAAAATGTCAAGTTTGATTTGATTTATTTGTCCTTTTTTTCCACATGTCATGAAAGCAGTAGAAACTATATTTAGCCCCGTCTGCCACTAACCTCCAAAACCCATCTTAACTTATCTCATCTGAAAGACACCGTTCTTTCTTTGGTGCTCTGATAGCGATGCTGGTGATGCTCTGAAACATCAGTCTAAAATCTCTCGTAGGTGTTCAGCTGAGTTCAGACCTGGCGACCGCAGAGATGAGCATGGGTCACAGTATTTCAGAGCTGTCAGATCATTCAGTGAACCCTTGAACCACGTGTGGAAGCATCTACATTCTTCAAGTCATTCAACTAAAAGTATTTATGAGTATCTCAAGTCATGATTATCCTGATAACAATCAACATATCATCCCATCCCTAACTGCATCTATTACAGTAGCAGACAATTCAAATCCTTAAGTAGAACGGAGAAGTTACCGTGGACAGTTTAATAGGAAATAAAGTGATATTCAGGCCAAAATATATGTTTTAAGTATAAACACAAACCCTCTTTAGGCTTGAATGGTGACAGTTTTAAGAGATTAAACTTTAAAGCTCACCTACAGAACAATGGCCGTGCTGATAATGAGGGTTAACAAATTAACATAAGCTCCAACTACTTAGCTGCAAAACTCAGCTGATGGAGGTTGAATGGATATTGACATTAAAACATCACAGATTTGTACTTTAGCTCCAACCAACCTGTTTTTAATGAGCAAACAAAGACACTGTGACCTCTTTGTGCCACAATGCTGCCTAGAAGTGCCAAAGTTTATAGACACTATGTCCATATTGGTCATATCGGGTTGGAATACAGTAAACGATATTGCTCAAAACTAAAATTGTACTGTAACAACGCTGAGGTTAAAACGAGAAGGAGCTTAATAATAACAATGATTGTTTGTGCACAAAGGGCCGTAATCTGTGTCTGTGGGGCGAACTGAGGAACAGCAACGTGAGTCTCCTCTGTGGGCCGCACAGCAGATGCAACTAAAAACGCTGTTACCAGAGACAGCCTGGTCCTCGGGCTAAGCTCAAATACCCAAATGCCAACCCCCCCCCCTCTCTCTCCCCCGTCCCCACCCCCTCAACCCCCCTTCAGCAAAACTTCCACATTTTAATCCAATAGTGTGCATAGAGCTCAGGGAAATGATATTTAGGAGACAATGAGTGCCCTGCAGAGAAAAAAAAGGGAGGGGGGATTAGAGTGTGTCTCTGAAGTGGCTTTGACTCCCCTACTGATGGAGAGTAATTAAAGCAGCCTACTGTGTTGTCGATGTAGCTAAAGGGGGATAATAATGAAACATCACAGCTCACAGAGCTCCAGCCTGCAGCACCTTACTCTGGCCCGAAGCCCTGATTAGGAGCACTATGTAGGTTGTTCCTAGACTCAATACTTAAAACACACACCAACATACCACTGCTTTCAAATGTTAGGTCTTCTGTTAGAGAGTTAAAAAACTTGGTTAATTACTTCAAAGCCAATGATGAAATGTACTTGTACACATCAGGCAAAGGGACAGACTGTCTGGCAGCTCCAATGTTAACTCATTTAAGAAGACAGTAGTAAATATGAAGGTTAACTATCACAGTTATCTGAGGTCATGATTTTCTCACAGGCCAATAACACACAAAAGTGTGTAAAAGTCTATGACTCATCCTCGTTGCCCGACTCCTCTTATCTTCCTTCGAGATAATCTGGCAAGCCCCAAATGCCACTGCTTGCATCTGGAAACGTGTCAGTGGGCTCAACGAAGTTTATCTTTGATACAGCGCGGAATAAATGGATGACTGACTTACCCACATTGTCAAGGCTCTGAGCTGTGGTGACAACCGAACACCTGCGCTCTCCTGTCTCCTCTCCGTGGGTGACTGAGGGTCACAAAAGCCTCTGGGTCCTCCCGAACACTTACAGGGTCAGTCCGTGAGAACTGTTCGGATCGGACCTTGGAAATTTTAAACAGAGAATTGTATAATTCATTGTGTGAAGAATATGTTAGATCTGAAATAAAACTTATTTTGCAAGGTCAGGTGCACATAAAGCTGATAAAAGGTGGAAGGATTCAAAGGATTATGTCTGAAATTCTTTCTCTGGTCAAAGCTAACATCACAAAAAGCTAAAATCATGTTTAAAACAAATGATATAAAATCATTGTTTTTTGAGTCCCAGGGGTCACAGAGGGGACACGACACCTCCATCCTACATGGTGACGATTATAAATGTGATTAAACAAATGTATAACCGTCAACGGTCTTTATTTCTGCTGCAGGGTCGAGCTAGCAGGTAGCTGTGAGTTAGCAACATCCACCAGCATTCGTAAGCTGCTTGAATTCGAGAGAGAGGTCGGCCGTGCAGCTTCTCGTGTGACAGTTCGCCTGCAGAGCTACAGCATTACTGTTAGTGTCCCCCTCGGGTATTTCTCTGGAGAGAAATCATGTAATTGTCCCCTCCAAGGTTGACATCAGATTTTTGCCGGTGGTTTTGCAAAAAGAAAATTTCCCTAAAAACTCAACAGCATTTCAATTTGTCTCCTTCAAAACCTTTATATGATGTAGTTTCCTCTGAGCAATGTCACCCTGAGCACTAGTACAGTATTTTTATGCAAAAGATACATTGGTACGACAGGATATGAAACTTATGGACGCACATAAATCAAGCTGTTGTTTTTTATTTTTATTTCATTAACCCACTTCCCATGAAGAGGGAAACATTTATGCTCCTTGAGCCAAAAAAGTCAGATTTAAACTATATTTATTGAGTGTTACATGTCAGAAAATGACCCTAAATATTAAAAGAAAACAATTGAAACTATTGTCTTCAGCCATTGAAAACAATATTCATAGTTTTATACTATGTGATTTAAATTTAGTTGGGGAACTGCTTAAAGGGAATTGAGGCAGGATTTGTGAAAAAATAAACATGCATTTTAAGTTTTTAAATGCTAATGTAATGGGTGATGGAGCGTTCAAAACCAAAAAGAATGAGCCCACCCACGTATCTCTCCTTTGCCTTCAACAGGCTGTGTGCTGCATCATGTACTGCAATTCCTGCCCGAATTTCCAGCGCGGTCCTACGGACGTGACGTCAGATGACGCTGAATGCGCGTCCTCGGCAGCTTGTAAACAGGAAGAAGACAAGCGCGGTGGACTCAAGCTAGTGTTTGGGTAGTAATGGATTCTGCTACAGCCAGAAAACGACCCACCACCACACAAAGTCCACTAAAAAGTCAAACTAAGAAGAAAACGAAGGTTTTATCAGCGGCACGTTGTGAGTCAAAACGGAATTAAGACCAAAGCCGGCCGGAACCAGAATAAACATCGGATACGTGTTCGACTCATGGAGGCAGCTTCAACTTGAATTGGGACTGAAAACAGATGCTGACATGGCTCATTTCCTAGAGACCAGGTAAGGAAACATTACAGGTCATGTTTAGAGCTTGATTTGAAAATTATATGAGATCACCGAGGACTCGGAGTGACCTAACGTGCAGAGTAGCGTTAGCTGCTAACATGTAGCTTAGTCCACCGCTGTGTAACACTGAATAGTTACAGACTGCGCATTTTCCACAGTCCTTCAGTCTGAAACCGAATAGTTAGAAATGTGTCCCTTTATATATTGGACCAAAAGCCCAACCTGTTATCCGGGAGGTGACGTTAGCAGCTGGCTGTAGCCACAGGCTAACGGTTTGTGTGTGTCTGTGTAGTAGCATTAGCTGCTAACACACAGCAGTCCCGTATCAGAGACGATGTTTTTGTCCCCCAATATGGCGTCTTTGCTTTCGCCTGTGCCTTTCAGACTCGCCGCTTGTGTGTCGCTTACACACAGCGAGCCGGCTTCCCGGCTGCTTCATGTGTGTAGGGGATAAGGCTATCCCTTACACACAGCACAGTTAGCAGCTGTCGGCTACCAACGTCATTCCGCGGAGGGCGCATGCGCGGAGGTCTTGCAGTAAACAGTCACGTGAACAGCGAGTAAAATAAAGTTATTCTTTTCTTTATTTAGATGACAGCACATTTAGTCAATCTGGGCGTCATCGTGTGGTTGTCATTTTGGTCTTAAATCAAATGAAAAGTTATTTTGGAGTAAACAGACATTAAGGCAAGCAATTATGATGATAACAAGATTAAGTTTGATAATTTCCTGGATGATTTGTGACTGGTGTTACATTATGTTCCTTTTCTTATAAATAGAGGACACGCGGGGTATCATGAGACTGATGGGAATCATACATGATCGCTATTGTTTAACTGAAGTCAGCAACATTTCATTTCATTCAAATCGAGCACAATATTACGATGCCAAGTTTGGAATCCGCACAAAATGTATTCAGTACTTTTATTCAAATGTATTCAGCCTCAGTAGTGTTTTTTTTTTTGCATTTTGGCTGGTCACAGAGAAGAAATCTCTACGTTCCATATTCATCAGGATGCTGATCATGTCTGTAGTTTTGAATCTTTTCTTCCCCCCCAAAAAGTAAATAAATAAACCACAAAACAACACATTTTCTTTGTCACCTATAGCACTGGATGTATAGAAAGTTATGTATAATGTAAAAAATTAAAAAGAATTGCATTTGTTTGGCGATAAAAGCAGAGATTCATAACGACAGGGTTGCTAATTTGGGATTTTTTTTGTGGTGTATAATTCATGACGCTGAAGGTAAAGGGTTAAAATGAAGCATCTGAGGCGGAGACCTGTTTCCCATTGCCCCCATTATTGTCTGAATCTGTTTAAGAAGATGATACCTCACTTTATTGCACATATATTGTTGTTCCCTAAGGGCTAAGAGCTAAGTTGATGCTACAGATTCTGTCGGTCGAGGCGCACTCAGCCAGACTTTTTCCTCTAACAGTGCAGGTTTGGGTAAGGAATGGAAGAAGTGAGGCGGTGGCAGGTTTCACCCGGTCTATTTTCAGTCGAGATCAACAGTTGCTTTCTCATCACGAGCGGTTCGGTTTAGAGAGCGTTCAGAGCGTATTAAAGCGGAGATCGCTGCTATAGAGAGAAAACAGCTGGGAGAGAGCTCACTGTGCCAAGACACATGTGGATAATGGATCATTTTCATTCCGACTCCCAATGCGTTTGCGCAAGTTAGGGGGGTGTAGAGCAGGGGTGGAGGAGTCACCAGATGTTAAATTAAGCATGGAGTGAATACATAATGAGCTATTAAGGCAGGAAAACGTGTCCTAAATACGGTGGTGTTTTGCACACAGATCCCAAACGGTCAAAGGACTCACCCCCTGCAGTGGTCCCGGCAGGAGAGAGGATATGAGGAGGGTGGATTCCGAGCAGGCCAATTCTAATGCTCTCTGAATTTTGAGTTTTAGCATTTAGGTCAAACTTTACCTCGGGTCTTGCAACCATCTGCTCCTGGGATGCGGGCCAAGGCCACAGGGCAGGCTTCTGGTAGCAAAGGAGGAGGCCGGCACCATCTCCGGCTCTATAAAGAGGCTCTATAGTGCTCAGCACATCTCTGTGATGTGCCCTCTCCCTACCCTGTGTTTCAGGTGTTTTCCCTTTTTAGCTGCATCCTCCAGGGAACCAGCTTTAAAATGGATGATTGCCTGCGACCGTCGCATTAAAAGCATTAATCCCACTCTTATCAAGCGGGGAATGATGAATTAGGAGCGTCAGCTCTGGGCTCACCTTTGTTGTCATTTGAACAGAATCAAAGCTTTAAATCACAGGGCTGCACCTGGTAATAGGAGGGGGGATGGCGTTCTAATACTGTGTGTGACAGAGCCGCACTGCTTCCAGCTGATTTAATAAGTCCAGAAGGAGGGGGTGGCGCCGGGCTAAATGAAAATTTGAGCAAGGTTTTAAAATATATGATTGCAGGATGAAATGGCAGTTGCCCTCGTTTCTCTCGCTGTTCATTTTCCGTGCTGCGTGATACGACTGCCATTCAGTCATTGTCAGGCCAGTTCTGATAAGGTTTTGTTACAATGCAGCACTGTATGTGCTCAGAGTGCGCGAGTCTCGCTTTTTTCTTTTTCCTGCTAGTGATTCGAGTCGTCCTTTTGAAAGATGAAATTGACTTGATGTCTTCGACAGGTTTTCCACCGGGGAAGACTTTGTTTTAATCTTTGTTTTGAGGTAGAGTATGTGTCGGTACAGGAGAAGAGAACATGCTCTACCAGGACGAGGACATTCGCTCCCAGCGGTGCTGAGCTGCTGCAAAATTAATTGTAACACATGACAATAACAGGTCATACTGCTCTTTTGAAACCAGACTACTGATCTGATACTAAACATCCACGTGCTGTTAATTTAACGGTGTTTTATGTCGGGATGGGAGAGCTTTCCTTTTTTATCTGTACATGTTTGGATGTTTTAATGAAATTAAAGTCTTTATGAGCAACGTTTCAGCAGCTAACCTCTGTTGTTTATGGAGCTGCTGCCATGCATTTATGATAAAAAAAAAAAAAAAACATGCACGGAATTAAGAAACCGCTTTAATGAGAAAAGACAATGTGGCTCTATTATTAAAATCATTTCACCGACGTTCGTTTCTGTAAATTCCCACATCAAAGCAGCTCATTACATTTTGTTAATTAAACCTAGAATAATTGAACCTTACTTCAAAATGCAGGAATATGAGAGCAGATTTCTGTTGTTCACTGAAACGTGGATTGGACTTCAGTAGCCTAGTTTTTCTGCAACATCTGAGGCAGCTAAAGGTGATTATCCACTCTCTGAATTATATTATTATTCCCCTGTCACCATTTTCTGTACTCTTCCTGTTTTACCTCTTCTCTCTGGCTTTGTCGTTTCTTTTTTTCCGAACTCCCACAAGGTCTGTAAAGCACTCAGAGAGCTGAATCTATACCCTTCAAGAAGCATGGAGACCACTCTGCTTTGAGTCCCTAAATGCTGCAGAGAAATATGTGAAAAGACAGTCATGTTGCAGTGAATATTAATGGCTCTTTGAGTGCTTGCTCCCTGGTAAACAGAAGGATTGAGTTGACATGTAGCCAAAGACATAATTTAAATCTGGGGAGGTCACAGGAAACATTAGCAAATTATCTACCCAATGCCTTCCAAGATCTCCCGGCAGATAATGGAAAAGCCAATCTATTTGGCTGATCGGTATCTTATCGGCATAGGCTGAGAAAAGCTCACAGTAATTTCACTTGATATGATAGAAGATTTCCCTTCACTTTGAGATTAGGTTTGCCTCAGGGGTCTGTGCTATAATTGTAAGCTTCTAACAAGGTGAAACATTGGTGGAATTCACAACTATATTTCTCATGAAACATACGAAGAGAGGAGGGCAGCGAATGTGTGAGACGTGCACGTGGGAGTAAATATGCATGTCCTGTAGTTAATGCTGAAGCAGGTCTGGGATAAAGGACGGTGATTATTGCCAATTTGTTTCATTTAATGCAATGTACCATTTCATTTTCAAGACTGGAGCTCCATGTCTAGGGTTGTAATTACGTCTTTCTTGCCATTTATTTTTGTCATTTAAGTCTGAAGGGCGTCACGTAAGGACTCAAATGAAAAAAGATTTTTTTTTAAAACGGTCTTCAACATACAGTATTGTGATTTTAGCCAGTGTGATGGAAGGGTTGCAATGAGGGCGCAGTGGGTAATTACAGCGGGAACAATAATTCATTACTGCACGTAAAAGGGCACAGCTGAGGCAGAGTTGATAGTACGAAAATGCTCACCCAAAAAAAAATGCACAACAGTGTCGACCGCACAAATACCGGTCAGCTTGACACCATCCTTGTCTGCGCGCCCATCGGGTTTGATATTTCCCGCAAAAACGACCAATAGACATTGCTTTCCCCAGTCGCTATCCCGGGGAAAGAACAGTGGAAGAACTAGAATAACTACACTGCAAAAGAAAAACACCCCCTGCTGGCGAAGAGGGAGAATGACAGAAGCGGAGGTAAAACGGACGGGAATTCACTCAATGGCGAGCGGTGGTGTTGCATCACAGTCTGTTCCCTCGCTGACATGTGTTTCCCCCCTGACCACTGCGAGGTGAGGCCTCTTTGAGACAAAACCTGCCTAATTATTAATACAAACATTTTTATCTGCCTTTTATAGCACTGAGATCGGGGTTTCGACGTCAAATTCTCATTTTTGCTTTGGACAGTAGCCAGGCCATTCGCATTAGCCACGTTGCTGCTTTAAAATCAAGGCATTTTCTAGGCAGAACTTAACAACATAGAGCTGAAGATGATGGGAATGCCATTAGTTAAGAAAATATTTAGTAATTTTTTGGACAGATTAAATTTTTGACCAGGCGACGGTGCTGGATGAAAAGTCAGGGCGTCATGTAATCATCCTCTGGGGACTTTAAATGTCTCCACAGAATGCGATGGCAGTCCATCCAATAGTTGTTCAGATGTATTAGTCTGGACCGAAGTGGTTGACGGACCGACCAACTAACAGGCTGACATTGCCATCCACAGAGCCGCTAGCGTAGCTGAAAATCTGAAATCCAAAACAGATGGAAGGATGAATGGATGGATGAGAGAAGAGATGAAGCATTAATTTAATTATAATGTTTTTCTAAGTCCGGCCAAAATATCGTACCAGTCTGTCTAAATCATGTCTTACTACATTTGTGGGGTCATGATAAATGCACATGCTGTAGGTAAAGTCGTCATCTGTGACCTTAAAGACGTATAAATAAGCCATCAGTTGCACATCTGCAAACTATAGATCCATCCTCTATCAGAGGGAGAGCTTATGCGAGGGAGACAGAGAGGCAGAGACAGACAGAGGGGGAATCTTACCTTAATCTTCTGTCTATCCAGTCGGATTCCATCAGACTGGTTTCTGCCCCATATTGCTCTGCCCTCTAAGGTTTTGTTTTAGTTAAGCCCAGCTGAGCTACCTTCAGAAACGGTGGTCCATCTTGACGGGAATGAGCTCTGACAGCTGTGGCTATAAAGTGGAAACAGATCCAAGGCCTCCCGTATGGCCTCTGGAATTCCAGCGCTCTCCAGAGCCAAATCAGCTGTCCTTTACACCTATCGATCCGAAGGCCATTGATTCCTCTGCCGATTTAATTTGCTTTCTGGGCTCTGATTAGTAATGATTTACAGAGCCCTTTGTTCTCCATGCAAAACCTTAAAACAGTTCCTTTTGATGAATTATCTATTTTTCCCCGGCGCCCCTTTCATGTATGAACCTTAAAAATTCATAGGTTATGACCCCACCCACCAGAGAGGAGCGCGCTCTGCCCTCTGGTGATCAGTGGGAATCGGAGGAGCTTGTTTTCACCTCGCCACAGTAAATCTTGTAGCAGAGGTCATCAACTCAAGAGACACTCTCACGAAAAGACAGGCTGACAGGTTTCGGCTGTTGGCCCACTTAACTATTGACAACTGCACTGCCTTAGAAGTGCCTGTTAGAGACTTATTTATACTAACTATTTCTATAAATGCTTATATAGTGAGCATTTCTTGATAAAAGCAATCTGTATTCCTATTAACTGTGAAACATCAGATTGCTAGAAAATGATTCCTGCTTTTTTCTTTTTGCCGTATGTTCAACGATGGCACTGGATTTGAATAAAAGTTGGTGTCAAGGAGTTGCTACAGCTTCTGTAGTTGTATGAAAGACCTAGAAGTCATGGGAATTATTTGATTTTGATTATTCTGGGAGCACTTTTTGTTACATTTGTTGAAAGTCTCTGAACGTCCTGACAGCAATCAATGAATCAAATGCTCTGACAAATAAAGCGAGGACAAAAATCCATTATCTGTGGCTGTTACAAGCCTCTCATAGGTCAGACCAGCCAATCGTCCCGTTCGGTTCGTATGAAAAGATTTGACAGGCTACCTGTCTTGACTACCTACATACCTGCCTGCCTGCAAACACTCTGCCTGTGCACTCATTGCATGAAGACCAGAGTCTTCCACAAGGCTGGGCAGCTGTGTTGCTAAAGCTATTATCGCGCTGGTGGCACAAGAATGGAAGAAAAATACAGCCAAAACACCCGATACCAACATATTAGCTCGGCAGTGGTGAGCACTATACATTCATTATGACAATGTGAGGTGTTTTGTGAGGAAGTTGGATATAACTAGTGATGAGAACAATGCGCTGCGCTCACACTACACAGCTGCCGATAGCTCGGTTGCACAAAGCACACAGCAGAGGTTAATGTTAGCACAAAGCAAACACCCACAGCCGTAAAGCAGCAACAGACGCGCTGGGTCCATCTTTTTGTAATGGCTGTATCGTTTGTGTATATGATTGTGGCATTTAACAGAGTTGTTTATTGATGAATTTATTTGACTAAAAAGCTAAGAGAGCTTGTTGAACGCGGCAAACTAGCCGCTAACACATCTCCCAGCGGGGAGAGCTACAGGGCGGTCTGTTGGCCTGGAGGGAGGAGGTTGGCTCCAGTTTTGTGCACCGACTCTTGTGAAAACAAAAAACTTAAATGGGATCCACTTGAGTCAACTTTGATGAGTACTGAACCAAAAAAACAAGCTAAAAGAAGATAAAAGCGGCTGAGTTGTGTATTGGGCTCGACATTTTGCTTTAACTAATTTTTGTCATTTAAACAGTTGTAACAATAATAAAGACATTTAAAAAAATATATACATTATAATGGCTATTTTTTTAAAGAAAAAGGGAAAATTAATATATATAGGAATATAAGATTATATGTATAAATCAATATGTTCACATTTAGTTTTCCTTTTTTTTAAAAGGAGAAGGTGAAAGTTTGTAGCACCTTGTGTACCACACATACTGGAAACACACCTGCACACAAGTCAGATGATATATTGCAGTTATGTGGTACAGTATGTAGGTAACCCCTTTCCTATTTAAATATACAGTATGTTATATGCAACCATGTTTTCTTTACACACGTGTGAGGGGAACTTAATGTCTGTGATGTTGACAAGTGCCATGATTTAAACTTTAACAGGTCTCAGTAATATTAGAGAATCATATCAGTGACATTTCTGAGAAATACAAGTCCTGAGAGTATCAAGAGTAAACATATAAAAATAGCCCACATTACAGAGCTCGATCCTGCATGCCATGCTCTCGACTCGGTGTAACCTCCTCCCACCATGCGGTGCAGAAAGAGCTCTGGGGTCACAGCTGCAGCATGCGGGGGATGTCAGGGCAGGCCGGGTGGAAACCTGGGCCTGAGAGCAGAGGTTTTTGTTGAAGAGAAGATTCAGAGACTCTCTCCTGCTGTCAGGATGGAGGGCAGGAAGTGAAATTCGTACCATAGCTTCACAGCTGGAGACCCTCCCCCGCCGTCCCCCGCCGTGACCTAGTGACTCTGTGGTGTTTACAACCCGGCGATAAAACATGAGAACAAGTTGCATGAGCAAAAATATTGACATGAAAGCCAAAAGTTTTGCACTTGAAAAAGAGACTTTTACTATAAACATACATGATTTTTCAACCAGGATTTTTTCAGATTGCATTACATTGTTGAATGTAAATGTATAAATAGACTGCTTTATAAAGGAGTCACATCTTCTAAGAGATCCAGGAAACGACATATAGTGAAGTGACAGATGATAGCAGTCATATGTCTGCAGGATGATGGATCTGGAGTCAGGATGTAGCTTGAAGACTGGAAATGGGAGGAATTTTAATTGCGTTTTGTAAATGGGATCAGCTGTTTTCCCCTAAAACATGCTCCGTCCAGAGGTAATGTGGAAACCTTGCATCTGTTATTTCATTCATAAAAAAAATACATTTCATATTAATTAATATCTCTAATTATTATGTCAGCTGCTTATCAAAGCCCTGCCCCTATACACCAACTTCACCTTGATGCATGGGAGACGTGGTCGCCGATATTGTTGCATTTTCCTTTTTACCTCCAGCATGGGTGAGTAGGCTGCATACTTAAATGGTTTATGTTTATTTTTTACTTCCTGTTATTGTCCAGTATGGACGCAATCAGCTCCCTGTCCTGCCCTGTGGAATCTGGTTGTAACTCGATGCAGTCTGATAATATTGGGTTGAGAATCAATATTTAATAATGACGTATTCTAGGGGGAAGGTATTAATAATAACTTATAAACCTTAGCTGGTTTAATACAAAATAAATAAATAATACTCTTCATAATATATATTGTAATGAAATCAGCAGCACGGTTTATAAATCAGAGCTGGCAGTGCTTTAACCACCGGTGTGTAAGAGTCAGATTTCCATATGGAGCGTGGCCCTGATGTGAAATAAAGGAAAGGCACGTAACCTCTGGTGTGTAAATGTGAATGTTTGCCCCGAGTCATTTGCCTGCCGACAGACATGAAGACTCGGGGGAAATGAGGTGTGACACACGGGCCCACACACGCCAGGTTGTGGCAGTTGTTGCTTTGATGATCCTGCGAGCTTACGGGTCTCCAGGTGAAACGCAACTCCGCGTCCCAGACGTTGACTGTAAATATCCCACTGTTGTCTACACCACACGAGCACGGGGTTTGACTTTCCCTTCGCACCCTTTTCATGTTATTTCCCCGAGAACTTCCCTGATTTGTTGCGTTACAAAGCAACAGCTCAGAAGATTATTATCCTTTTGTTTGGTGCGATCTGGACTGTCTGCGTGGAACAATGGGAGGAGATCGTCTCTGATAATTTGGAAGCCGCTGATAATAAATATTTGAGCTTCGTCTGCACTAGCCCGGGATAGAGCAAGCTCTGTTGGGCAACCGGCTTCACGATAACCCCACACCTGGCCCGATGATGAGATATAAACAAAAGGAGCCTTGATCAGCTCGAGATATCCCGTCATAAAATAATCTCAAGCACAACATTCGAAACCGTTGGGCAAAACAAACTTCTCAGAGATGAAAGCAGCCCGTGTTCACGCGCAGCCACAAATCAAAGACCACCTATGCCTCTTGGTATGTAAGATCATGCGAGGTGGCGTTGATAATAAAAACCAATTTGTTTTCAATCAGAGGGAGCATCTTGTGCCAAGATTCCTCTGTGTTTTTCAGAAACAGGCCTTGATTATTGTTCTGCCCTCGCCTTCAAAGTGCGCCTCGACCGCCGCCTCGCTCGCAGGTGTCAAAAGTACAAGGCCTCCGAATACACATTGTCACATTCTCTCTTTCTGTCAAATGATTTCTTTCTGTCTTTGCACTTTGTTTGCCATCAAAAAAAGGAAACATCAAGCGGCAGCCCGCGTGTTGTTTTCAGGCTTTTTCTGTTCGTATACGTGAGTGTGTGCGCGCGTGCGTTCCTCCGCGCACGGCGGGTGCGCCCTCAGACACGTAGTAAGGCGATGATGGCTTGTGACGGCTTGATTGATTTCTGTCAGAAATAAGGCAGGCCGAGGCTGTACCGAGACAGCAGGTGGAGATTTCTGTTAATGGCAGAGCGGCCCAGCCAGACTCCACCGGGACACCTGGAGTGAGCAGAGTGCTGTTAAGGTCAGGGAACAAGTGTGTGTGTGTGTGTGTGTGTGTGTGTGTTTGGCATGCCGAACACACACAAACAAACAGAATTAATAGAGCATAGCATGACGCTCCACACAGGATTTGCTTCTTTATTCACATTGATTGAATAAAAGATAATTGACCGTTCATTCGAAACCCTCCTCTCAACACAATCTAGGAGCTGTAATGGTCGCGGCGGGTGTGTCAAGCTTTTTGATTTCATCGCTTATTTTAGCAGCGTGTGCACGGGGCTATAAAAAGAGATATATACGAAGTGAAGAGTTTGGAGAATCTTTGTCCAAAAACTAAAAAGGAACAGAGCAGAAGTGTGAAGGGATGGATCACGTAAAGAGCTGCAAATGTTAGCACGTCCGGCTAACTATCTTACAGTTTACCGTAGTAACAGGGGGCTTTTTCTAAGGGATTATCATTAGCTGACTAAAATTTGCAGGCTTGAAGGTTAAATTAAAAAAAGCCCCCTGCAAGCATACTGCTGTGTAATATTTCCTCTCCATGCAGCAGCCGGTCCGGCGTGTTAGCGTCTCTACCCTGGTTTTAATTGGATTTGTGGATGTTTACGCTCCGGCAGCCTCGGCCGAACAGGTTATCCAAAACTGTTATGATCTTCAAAAACATCGGTTAGTCCTCGTCCTTAAAGCCTTTTCTCCTGCGACATCGGGATTGAAACATATTGTTCGAGGATACAGACAATAAAGATTAAATCTCACCTCGTCTGTCTTGCTAGTCGCAATCACCAGAATGAACGATAGCAGTTAATGTTCCTGCAAACCAGGGAACTATACGATTATCTGGTTCAATTTTCAATTTTATGTTGTGATAGCGCTGTGCTTATGTTCTGGTTAGGGTTTGGAAGAGACCATGTTTGGAAGAGACCATGTTTTGGATTAAAATATCTGTTTTGGTCACCACAAACACAACTAGAGATGTCCCATGCTCTGTAGAAATGTCAGTATAGGCTAATGCACGTAGTCTGTGACGTGAACAAATGTGAACACATCAGTGGTTTGCAGGAACGTTAACTGCCAACATTTTATCCTGGCGACTGGACTGGCAAAGCCTCCAGGATCCGACGGCCCATTTTACTGAAGCCCCAGCAGTCTGACAAATGTCCTGTTGGATCAAAAGCCCATTTTTCTGAATTGCCGGTTTCTCTGAAGGTCTAATTCTCCCTTGTCGTTGGTTCCTAACCCTTTTCCTCTCAAAGTTTCATTTTCCAATAGGCAACTTTTTTTTTAACATTTCCATCAGTGTGTTATATTTCTATTTGGAGATCAGCCCATTTCTAATAACACAGATGACGGGAGTGTACACGAACTGAGCTTAAACTCTACTTGATTTTATTGCAACACTAAAATTATGTCACTGGTGTAACAGGCTGTCAGACAAACGGGCTTTCCTCTTACTACTGGGATTTCAGAAAAGAAGGAACAGGTACTATGTTTGCTGAAATAACAGTGTGAACTTTTTCCTTATCATACTTACCGTATAATGTCAGGACTAAAGCCTGATTTTTACTACTGCGTAAAGTGCTGTACGTAGGTCGCGGAGAGCCCTCTATGTAGTCGAGAGTCGGAGAGCCTCTCCGTCGTCTCCGGTGGCACGAAATATTTTTTTAGTGTCCGTCACTCCGTCAAGCGACAACAGAGACGGCAAGGGCTACGATTGGTCCTCTAAAAACACCATTTCTGGAATTACTTTTCCGGTTTGACTACTATCACAACGTAAACACTGGACGCGCCTACTGATCGGGCGGGAAATTGCATTGCGTATCCGGCACCACGACGGAGAACTATGAGGGCTTGAAGGGTCTCGCATTACGCAGTTGCAGAAGTGTAACGCTGCCTTAAGTAGCTTTACTCTGAAAAACAATGTTGTTTCTTTACTTTTGTTTTCTGTATCAACTGGTGAGTCTCAGTAACCCCTTTCACACAGGAGAAGCCGCATTATCTCCGCAGCGGCGGTTCGGCAATTCTCCGCCGATAGCGATTCACACAGAGCGAAGCAGCTCCGCATTAAAGACGAACCGACGTGAATTCACACAGAAATCCGGCGCTGCGGCTCCTAAAGAGGCGTGACGGTACACGTCATGATGATGACGTCGGTGTGTTTTCAAGGTGTTTCCCCGGTGTCCCCCCTGTCAATCTAAACCCGCGGATAGTTTATAATCATATGGATGCTGTTCTAATGTGTAGTGATTGAGATCCTGACCCACCAAACATCCTGGAAAGAGACGAAGTTACGTTTTTCGCGCTAAATTACATAATTAGCCTACATCACCATCAGTAAACTGGACGCTGTCTGACTCGCGGGGACGGAGGCTGTCTTCCGGGGGAAAGTTCACCGAAGTCTCGGTCTGGAGGGCTGACCGTCGCGGTGATTTATTTTCATCACAAACACTCGTGAGTTTAAGTTTTTTTGCCACCGACAGACGCTGTTTTTTGGACAGAAATGTGTCGGCCTGACAGACGGGAGGGCAGAGGGAGGACAGACGCTTCTCCACGTATATCTGCGGTATTATTTTCCTCATATAAGTTGCCAGAGACAGTTACAGTTACTACGTTACTGTTGTTTGGTCCTGTAACGTTGCTTTGTGGGACATTTCTCTGTATTAAGTTGAGTGAAGGACCTGTGTAGTTAACCGACCGTCCGATCGACACGCCCTCGAGACGCGCCGCCGGCTTATCCGTTCACACTGGTTCGGCTCGCCAATAATGCGGCCCTGACACTACCTCCAGAGACGTATCAGCGCCGGAGCGAAATTGCACCCCTCGCCGCATCGGAGAGATTCACACTGGGACGGATGCGGAGAATTGGCGCACAGAAGCCGCACCCAAACGCCAGTCTGAAAGGGGTTAGTATTTTACCACAGTATCATTTATGTAGCCGTCAGGTGCGTATTTATCATATTTAACAGGGTCATCGTTCTCAATTCGTCGGCGTCTAATTCGTGAAGCTAACGTTAGCCTCAATAGTTTGCTAGCTGCAGCTGATGAAAGCCGGCGACGGTTGTCTGCAGCAGTCAGCAGCGAAAGATGAGAAGCCTCGTTTTGTCTGAAATCAGCGTTAAATCTGCCGCCGTTATCGTCGTGCGAACAGGCATAGCCGCAGGAACGAAGGGGGCGGGGCTTAGTGAAAGGTCAGTTCTCCCTCAGATGATCCCTACGTGTCCTGTCTCGGGGCTGCTTCCTGCCTCCACCCACACTCCTCTCATCCTTTTTCCTTTTTCCTTTTTCCTCTCCTTTTTGCCGTGGCGGTTGTGGTCGGGCGTCCTCTCGCCTCCCCTCCCCGGAGGGCCGTCTCCCGTACTCAGCTCCCCCTTATCTGCCACATCAAAGGATCTCATTACAAGCTGTGACACCAGCCCCACCCTGAGCCAACCTGTTCCTACCATCACATTTAAATAGCATCACATTGTATTCATAATGGGTAATGTCATGCACTGTGGTCTCTGATGTCTCGATGATCCCCCTTTCCTTTCCTTTCCTTTCCTTTCCTTTCCTTTCCCTTTCTTCCCTTTCCTTTCCCTTCCTTTCCTTTCCTTCCCTTTCTACTTCTCTCTTCCCGTTTCAACCCCACATGCCCGACAGACGCCCCTCTATAAAATTCTCTTTTATTTATAGCTTGTTTGCTTTTTATAAGGCAGCTGTGTAGACCAAAGTCGCTCGTCTTGTTTGATGTGCACATCTCTCATCTGTGATTACGAAGTGAATCTTAAAAAAAAAAAGGACAGGCTGTTAAATGAAACGACTGGAGTGGAGCCTCCTTAGTGAAGATAATTCTGCACGCATTTTATTCGCCTTCTCTCCATCGACAGCACATAATTTGTGTCTCAGATCCTCTCCGAAAGACCCCCCGGCACTCTTTCCAGCACACAGAGACGGCCTGATTTTACAATCCTAACCGGAAGCTTCAGTCTCCACGACCCTACCTGTTAGCCGAGGAGTCCCAGAGCTGCAGCCGCGGCCATAATTAACCGGAGTGGGGTCCCACTCTTGTCGCTCGCCGCCCTCATTTACCCACTTAATTTATTTACTAAACAGAGCGTTGGCTCGGCTCCGCTCATGTTCCGGGTAACGCTCTCAACACCGGCGGGGCTGTTAAAGAACAGAGCAGAGCTTTTTCCTTGAGTGTCGTAAATAATCTCCGTGGCAGACTTTACTGGGGCCGCTGAGCGCAGCCAGAGACGAATCTGATTGTAATAGCGGATGGGGAGCTTTCGTGAGCTGCATTCATCATGACCAATGTGAAGACAATACTGTCCGGCAGGAGTAATGGCTCTTTAACTCCGTCTCCTCTTCGTGCTCGGCGTAGTTTGACAGATATCGCTCACTCCCCACCTACAGGCAGCCAATTAAACCAGCATACGGCCAAACGTAGACGCTCTGACTCGGCTGACCCGGCTGCAGCACTCAGGTGTGTGCATGTACTCTTGTTGTGCAGCGTACCGGTGGGGGTGAGGGCACATGCAGAGTTTAGGTAGAGAAAGCACAACTGCAAGGACAACTTCTCCATCTCCTCCAGACATTTATCTGACACTTGAGAGTAATAGATGAAGGTTGCAGCATTTTTGGAAGGGGATGCTAGAGTTTTATTTCACAGGATGTTTTGTTTTTCCCGTGGAGGATTTATTTTGGCAGGGCTGTTACTCAGAAGCGCTGCTCTTTCCTCCCTGCTCTCTTCCTCTCTATCTATCTCTGTCCTCTCTTCATCTCCATCCTTTATTTCTCTCTGAGGCGCTGTCTCTTCCGTACAGCCTCCCCTCCGTTTGATAAACTTTTGAGATTTTGTATAACAAAGCACACAAGAAACAGCAGCCACGAGAAGAGGAAAAAAAAAAAAAAAAGGACAATCACACTGTCAAGGTGCTTTGAAGAGCAGAGCACTGCAGCAGCAGATTAATGTCCTCATAAAGCGAGGGAGCTGATTTTGATGGAGGACTTTATAGATTTTGTAGGTGGACCACCTCCTTTGGGTGATATTTCTTTTCTCTTTTGTTCTACATACTTGAGGTAAAAGAGAAAAAAAGGGTGGGGAAATGAGAGAGTGGGAGCGCAGAGGTTGATGGTGACAGTGACAATAACCAGATCAGCTACACAGTCAGTCATGTATATGAGAATCTCCGCCTTGTGGGAGAGTGGCATAGTGTTTCAGTGATTACTACCTCTCAGGAACAAAAGATAGCACGTATCGCCTGTAGGCTTGTCCTGCTAACACACACACACACACACACACATAGTCAGAGTTTGCAAACAGCTGAAAACTGACACTGATACTGCACCATTTAGAGGCAATTGTCCAAAAGTGATTGGCCCCTTTCAAACAATGAATCACTAGTTACTATGGAAATGGAGTCAAAAAGGGGAAAACGACGTTGGCTATTGACGTGGGCAGGTAATGAAATGATAACGACCTGCAGATGGAGCGGTTGTCAAGGAGTCATTGACCTTGATTCCTCCCAGAGTTCCTTTCTGTTCCGTCTGCTCGGGGTTGATAAGAGCAAACATGAAAACGTGCGGCATCAAAAAAAAAAAAAGATCTCGGGTCACTTTTGTCTCACTAAACATGTGAAAATGTAACACGGATGTGAAATATTTCAGCTTCTTTTCCCCGCCCGGTGCAATGTGTATCTGTGTTTGATGCTGGCAAACAAAAGTGAGGGTCTATCCTCGACTGGTGAGTAAAGACTACTGGCGTGATAACTCAGATGGTGTTTGCTCTTTATAAAATCAAAAGCAAACAGCAGCCCTTCGCGAACATTAACTATATGTGATTGCATATTTGTCTGGAGGGCAAATGGAGAGTCTGTGGAATACAAAAGCTTTATGCTATATATCTTCCCCCTTTTTTTTTTGTGGGGACCTTTTGATGAAATTCAATTTGATGGCCCAAACTGCAGTAAAAAGAGAGGCTTGATGGAGGAGAGCCGAGCCTGAGCCACGCAAGCCAGGGGTAAGGAGACCTCCCTCCGGGCCCGGCAGCCCAATCCAGTTTATTGATTTTCTGTCCTCTCCTTCAACATCTGGAATGCACCATACCCAATAGATTATGACAAACGTGCTCGCCAGAGACCGACGATCCTCTAATTGAACTTGATGGAGTACAGTTGGGGATCAAAGGTTGGGAGAATTCAGTGACATAGCAGGTTTCTCTACTCCCACCAAAGACACTTCTTCAAAGTCTATAAAACAGACCGAGGTCTCGGGGAAAAAAAAGGCGTGTCCTCCGTCCAACCGTCTCTCCTCTCTTGTCTTCTCCATGGCCGTGGACAGCCAGACTTTCACCGCATCGCTGAGCACAATGGAGTCAGTGCTTTACAATAACAACCTCCTGCCAAAAGCACAAAAAAACAAGGCAGGAGAAAAGCTCAGTGCTCTATTTTGATGAAAGTAACAAGCACAGCTTGTTGTAAATAGGCTTTCTGAAGCCTGAGGCAGCTTTTCTCCCCAGGGGACGTGCTTTCTGCATCTCTCCCAGGGTTGCTGTCGCCAAAAGGTTCTCTCTGTGAGGGAAAAAGGAGGCACAAACAAGAAGTTGCTTCAGCTCTTCTGGCAAGAGGAAATCATCCCTCAGTAGGGCACACTAGCTGGGATTTACCATCCATTCAGATTAGGAGGAAGATGTTGGGGTTACAATACACAATTGCGTATGGACCTTTCGCTAGCTGCATTGTTAGGATTACAGTCCAGGTGCACGCGGAGACACATTGTTAGCCGAGTGTGTCGAGGTGTTGAGCTGCTGAGGAAAGAGGTAGCGCCCTGTCTGCCTGTGAGCTCTTCCTCCTGATCCCTGATAACTCGGATGTGTGCTTATTCAAATGGGTTTCGCTCCGGGCACCCTCTTGCAAATCAGGTACCATCCGCGCTGGCATTGTCACACAAATTAGAAACGGATGTTTTGGGCAGAGCAGAGGTGCAGAGTCTGTGGACATAGTTAGCCCTGGTTTCTTTGACGTGTTAGCGCCTCTCTCCAAACCTCCACAGGAGGCTCGACCGCGGGACCCGGTCTTTTTCTCACCTCTTTCTCCTTTAAGAAGGAAAAAGGGGATGTAAAAAGATGATTGTCTCCAACCTGCCACCCACATTTGAGAGTCGCTTTTTTTTTTTTTTTCTTTTAATAAATCTCCTCAAACCTCTCTCTTCAGTTACCTTTCTCCCCAATGCCTATAAGCCCCTCTGATCCTTTCCAATAATAATGGCATTGCCAGCCAATCTCTCTGAAAATGGGTTCAGCGCATACCTAATCCCATTTAATTACTTAGACACACAGGGCTCAGGACACACTCCTCAGGCAGCGCCCCCCTCCCTCTGTAAGCATGCCCTGTTTGCACCCCATCCACCTCTCCTCATGAATTATGGATCCCTGGCTGCGAGGCGAGGGGTGATCATTCCGCCTGCTCTGTCATAAGGCTCAGGGAGAGCCTTAGCTCAGTGTAAATATGGTGCCTGTCTGGGGTTGAGGTGCCCTATTGTGCATGGTATTAAAAGCTCACCACTCTCCCTCTCAGTCCCTCCATCGCTGCAGTGCTCGCAGCAGGGGGCAGGGGTAATCGCACAGGCCTTCCAGCACTTCGCTCAACTGCAGCCGGGCTCACGCTGACCGGCATTATGGCTGACAGTCATCACACCTGAGAGGTGGGGAGAAATGAAAAGGAGATGGAGGCTGAAAACTGGAGAAATGGGCTGAATCAGCCGGCTCGTACTGTTGATTTGTCAGCACAAACGCCGGTTTACACAGTGAGAAAACATCAACACTTTCTGCGTGATCGAATGTCAAAGTCCGCCCGACCCTGTGCTCCGGATGATGTAATGGTGATACGACTTGAACAGACAGTCCCTGAATGATAAGGGATTTTGAATGCCTTGCTTTTTTTTTTTTTTAACAGGGATATCTGTATGCTATCTGAACACTCTGAGCCGCTGCTGTTGCCACAACGTTAGCAGCTGACGGGAGTGGAGGAGCACACTGGATAAATCATTTTGTCCACTCTTTATGTGCTCAGCTGACGGGATCAGACCTCTCCTTTACAGCCGCTATCACATGCCTCGACTGCACGTACTGCTGGCGATGATATACCATTCTCTCGTGTCACTACCTGGTTCGGACACGTGATGACATGTTTATTGAAAAAACGTCTACCGGAGCCTTCATCAGGGTCGTATACCACCACCAAAACAGCTAAATAAAGCACAAGACGGCCACCTAAGGACTCCGTAATTGGCAATGTCACAGTTCTCCCCTTGCCCTAGGAAAAGAAAAGAAAGATGATGTCTGTGTCAGCTCTGAGATGGTTCGATGCTGTCTGTCAGGGCCCTGAGCACATTTCCCTGAGCTTGATACAGACAGGGCTTGTCTCGCTGCCCTCAGCAGCAGACAGTCGTCTCATCTTTATCTCTCCAGATTTCTACCTAATCTGTTTCTCTCCCCTTGGCCTCTCTTCATGAATCTGTCATAAATCATTTTTGGATTCTGGCCCCGTTTGCACAGACGGTTTCATAAAGGGAAAGGAATGGGCATCAGATATCCAGACTAAATAGCGATCAAATTACACGGGATATGAAATGCCGTAGTTTGGAATCCATTATACTACTCAATAAGAGTCTTCTCACTGTAATATGTCAGCGCTGGCCCTGAAGGGACAAAAGCACAGATGGTACTGTATATGTGCAATATGCATATGACTGAACAGTCTAATAACTACGGCTGACAGCTGAGTGAACAACATACAAGCTCAGTGCACACAACTTGTTAAAAATAAAAGCCTGCCTCTATAAGTGTCTTACCATATGTACATTCAGATTTGCCAGACTGATGCTAATTTCTTTAATATCACACAAAGAGGCTCAAAAACACAATAAAACCTTGGAAACGAGTTCACGGTTTGCTTTCAAGCCGCCCACACCAGGTGCTCTTACCCGTAAACGAGGGGTTCGTGTTATGCTTAGCCTTTTCCACTGGTTGCATTGATTCTGCAGGTTAATTATAATGTTGTTTTTGTCGCTTTATTTATTTTTTTTTTGTGTGTGTGTGTGTCATTTCAAGGTTTACATGAAAACAACTAATTACGTTCAATAACAAAAACTAAAGTGATGATCGCACTTAATGGACCGGACCGATCTTCTTTCCATCTGTTTAAAACGCTGCCGTTTTTTTTTTTTTTTTTTTTTTTTTTTTTGTAAAGGGCTCTTCATTTTCACAAGCATCATTGAAAAATCCCGTCGCCACGGCAACGGCAGACTCATTACATTTAATCCACTAATTGCTAACTAGCTCCACAATTGGCTGTAATTGCTTCGGGGACACAGTTAACCCCTTGGTTGGTATGCAGAGCGAGGCTGCGCCTGCTGGCGTCGGACAAAAAAGGCCAGAAATGAAAGATGGGCGCCGTGGAAACCCCGCCCACGAAAAAAAAATCTGACAACCACCAACCCCACCGCACAGGACATAAAAAAAAAAATAAGAAAAAAAGTCTGTGCACTCTCTCCGTCCTCATCATCCAAGCATTCTTAAATCTCCCAGCGCAATATTAATTAATGGGGATGGTTGCCATGGTGATTGATCACCATATTCTCTGTCAGCAGTACTTAGTCAAATGGGCCCTAATGTTTGTTTGTTAATGGAGCAGTAAACAATACTGCTGGAAGTCTTTTATTACCTCCTCAGCAGCTCCGCGAGCACCTGGGCCATTCAGCCGCACACTGTACGCCCAGCATCAAATGAAAGAGAGGAAATCTACTCGCTCTGATAAATTACAATTCTTTCGGCGCCCGTGGTCGCCGAGATTGAGCAACAGAGACGGAAAAGAGACCCTACATGACGGTATTGTAATATATCGAAGCCATTACAGGCTACAAAAATACCCGCTACATGTAATGACTTGGGGGGGGGAGGCAAAAAAAACAAAACAGCGAGCTACATTATAAAGGACGTCGGAGTGCACTCGTGTGCAGACGTCTGTCGGGACAAACAAAGGCTGCTTTTATAAGATCAGCAATCTTTGTATTTATATCGGCGGTGTCTTTGATGGTATCAGCGTCGTCCTTAAAACGAGGCACATAAATGACCGTGTGATGATGAGAACGTATAGGGTGTCCAGTGTGCAGGACTGCTTTTAGGGCTGGTGTGTGTGTGTGTGTGTGTGCTGCGTGTCGGTGTTGGAGTATGTTTTAGTGTGTGTGTATGAGTCAGGGCACTGAACAAACCCAAACCCCTTTGAAGAGTGAAAGGCTCAAAGGATGGAGAGGCAATCCGAGAACTTCACAGGCGCAGAGGGGAAATTGCCTTGAACCTTGAGGTGTATGAAAGTGCAATTTGTGTCCCATCTGTTCTGCTTCCCTTCCATTAGGAGGAAGGGTGCTCTAAGGCCACCAAGGAGAAAATGCCCCTGTGAGGGTCTCTGGGTACACAGAGGCTCTGGTAGATTTAATTTACCAGACCAGTCATTCCCTTTTCCCTCTCTGTACTATTAGAGCTTTGAATGTTATTACCTTGCTCCTCTTTGTCATTTTTTTTCTCCCCCTTCTCTAAAATGAAAGAACAATGTGTTTTTTTTTTGGTTTTTGGACAAAAATTTAAAAATGTACCTGACAGAAGTTGGATTCATGTCTCCGTGTGAGCCAATAAGCGATTTGGGCTGTAATATTTCCACACCATATTGACCTTTTTTTCTTTCTTTCCCTCAGACGAGACGAGAACACAGGAGAAGAGAGAATGAAAATGAGAGCGAGACAACCCCGCAGCAAGAGCCTCTCCACCTTCACCGAATCCTGTCTCTGTCATACCACTCTGCAAAGTGGATGGATTGGCTTCCTTAACTTTTTGCCCTTTCTTCGGAGGGATTTGCATGACAGAAGCCGGGAGAGAAGTTTGTTGCCTGGGCAACTGATTGCCTCCATTTGCAGTCGGAGCAGAGGTGTTACCGGAGCAGTCGGAAACCATGGCACTACGGATTAGATTAGACGTATACTGTACATGTTTGTCAGGACGGAGGTAGCAGAGTGAATTACTGGCATCGGAAAGAGCCATTATCGTCAATTCACACAAAAGGCTTTTCCATCAGATCCGGCTCCGGCTCGGGAGTTTAATGTTTTATTCAAGATTTGACGTGAACTATTTTCGCAATGAAACCGCGCTTTTAAAACACAGCCAGTAAACTCCAGTCAGCCCGTCTCCTCCTCTTCTTTACAAGGTGTTGTGAATACTCTCAAGCATCGTAAAGCTAAAACAAGCCCCGGACCTCAGAGCATTGGTAGCTGTTTGCTGTCCCGCCGTGCTAATCAAGTAGGTCCTATTTAAAGGACACAATATTTAAGATTTTATTATATATTTTGTAAAGAGAGGTCTACAAGTTTACTCGATTGTAACGGTGAGCTTCATTCGATGGCCCGTCGCTGTAACTTCTGTGAGTGCGACTAAACTCAGTGTGAGTAAAACTTAAATATTTTGCTGTACATGAACATTTGTGCCTCAGTCACATCAGATAGACTTTCATCAGCGAGGTGGATGTGATTCAGGTCAATCACTAACCTCAGCACTCACCAGAGACTCCGGTTCTCTCCCTTCTTTTCCCCCCGTCTCCTCTGTAAAGTAAAGATTTCTCCTTCAGTTTCAGTTGGCGCCAATACAGTTAAGAAACTCCCAGCAATGGAGGTCACTTCCACGGTAGCAAAGATAAATACAGTCTTAAATCCCAAAGTTAAAAAGTCCTCTCTGAGCTCTCCTCCTGACGGTAAATGGCTCCGGGTAGAACGAACAGAACCTGGTGTGACACCTGGCTAGTGATTCATAACGGCGGTTTTTAAGATTCTGACTTTGCAGTCATGAAGTGATGTCTTCTGCACGTTCTATAGGTGAAGGCTGAGGCGAGGGGTATTCATTCTGTCGCAGTCTGCGGTCTCACCACTAGATGCCGCTAAGTCCTACAACGCCTTTAACACCACGAGGCCTCGTCTGACTCCACCAGACACTTCCTGCTCTCAGCTGAGGTGATTATTTCTAATTTCAGCGTTTTAATTTGACTTAATCCTCCACCTTGTTTTGTGTTTGCTCACAAACCGCTTCAGTCTGCCCACCTTGCTTTTCCCCTTCTGTTCTCTTTCCCACCTTGCGCACACTTCGTCTCTCTCTGCTCTTTCTACGTCAGCAGTGTATTTTTTTCACCCCTAATTTTGTTTTTATCAAAACAGCAGGTGAACATGTCCAATTTAGGTCGTGTCTTTAATTGACCCTTGAGTAAAATGTAATTGTAGTGAAGCTGATGTTTTTCCTGAGCAGCTTTAGTGTGACAGAGGTGGGACTTGGAATGAGTCTAACATGTATATCTAAGAGGAAAACAAGACAGATTTTGCTGCATTTATGATTATAATAACCTGTGAAATCCAGCCTTTACATCCAGTCAAACATCTTTTATTATTTATAGACGTGTCCGTTGCCTTTGTGATATTTACTCTGCTTCGTTTATTTTGTGGTTTCGGTGTTCTTTTTAAAGAAATGTTAAAATTTTCGGTGCATTGTCTCCTTTTTTTGCAGTCAGCAGGTGTGGTCCCTTCAGACGAACCCGTTTAAAAGAAGCGAGGTCACGGGTGCAGACACCTCACCCCTTCCCTCACTAATACGGCGAAATCCCAGCGGCACCTTTCACCGAACCGCTCGTCTCGACAAATTGATTTCCATGTGTGAAACAGAGAGTCGTCCCCGGAGACAACAGCTCCCGAAACCCTCTTCGCACGTATACGCTGCTAATTTAGAGGAAAAAAGCGACAGAAAATGAATGTGAAATCGAAATGGGGTAGCATTGCGAGAGAGATATTAAAAGTCGAGCGGGCAGGTGGGTGCGTGTGGTCGGGCGATTAGAACCACAGTTTATATAGAGGAGAGTGCACAAAAGTCCCCATTGCCAACTGTGAAACAAATGGCATCTAAATTGAATAATTCAGTCTGGGGGAGAAAGACGTGGGATTTGCACACAAAGACTGAGTGACAGATAGAGTGAGAGGAGAGGCAGCCAACCTTTAACAGAGCCGGAGAGAAAAGACAGTAAATGGCAAGTTAGATTAATAGATTGGCAAGGTCTCACAGAAGATGGGATAATAATTCACCAGGCGAGAGAAAGGCAGCTTCTTTCTGAGGTCAGAGTTGAGCGGAGAGGAATTATGGAAGATGGAAATATGAATATTGAATAATGCAGTCGAGATCCCTCCGTGAAACAAAAAAGGGATTAAGAGTGGTAGGAAGAGTCAAAGGTTAGAGGCAGTTATGGAGGAAGAGATAGAAATGAGTCAGGTGGGTGGAGAAGAAAGAGAAATATGTGAGGGGAAGTGAAGCGTAGTGGAGACGGAACAGCTGGAGGAAGGAGAGTGTGCGGCGCAGGACAGGAGGTCAAGGTGTTATTATAATCCACATCCCGCATTCGCTGTCTGGTTTGAGTGCTCACCTCCGTCTGCGCTCTTTAACCAGCGGCCGACGTGCAGACGCCGAGTGGCAAACGGACATGTAAATGAACACCTGGATTTTTCCGAGGGGAGTTTTTTAGCATCCAGTTTTCTTAGAGAGTAATTCTGCCTGAGCAAATACAAATCAATCCAAAAGTCATTTCTGTCATGGTGAAATGGGAAATGGACTATTTAATTTTTTTTTTTTTTTTTACAAAGCAACCTCTCGCTCCGGCTAATTGCATGCAGCTTATTTCGGCTGGTTTCTCTTCCCATGTGAGGTGGCTGCCTGTTTCTATTCTGCTCCGGCTCTCGCTTTCTTTTTTTTATTTTTTTTTTTCAAACATTTTTCTCTGTTCTCATTTATTCTTTGTGCTTCGTGTTCAGATGTCCTGCTGGGATTGTTAAACAGCTTTCAACACAGACTTTTAACCTGCCCTCTCGGTCATGGTCGTGTCCAAACACTTGAATTTTCTACCGTATCTTTGTTCCCGTCCGTGTTATTCTTCACTGACAGTGTGAGCATTTGTGTCTGTAAAGCAGCTGCTTAACACGGTTTCACCGCAACTTTAAAGCTATAATCAGAATTTTTATTTTACCGATGAATCAGGTGACTGTTCATATGTGAAAGAGGTTAATTGTAACGATTATTATCACAGGACTGTGCAGTTCCTGTCGGCCGAACAGGACTTTTTCTGATCATCAAAGACCCAGAACAATCCGTGTGCTGCCTGGCTGTGTTTATTTAGTTTTTTCCAACACCGTTCTAGCAATCAGCATCAAGTGCCACGCTTAATGTGATCCAGGAGAACCTTAAGTGTCAGTCTGGCTCATTTAAAGTCTCAATTTTTGCATTTGCTTCGTCTGAGAACGGATGATTCATCAGATTGTGCGGTTTCTTTTACTGTGAAATTTTTTTTAGAATTTGAAAATATGTACTTGGCTGCAACAATCGCCTGTTTACCCAGAGGAAAGAAACTGTGTGGAGCTCCTCGACGAATCGTACGGCAGAACTTGATGCCGTTATCTTGTTCGCTACGGAGCCCCTGAATGCCCAAACAGGACCTGTGTGATACCACTGCTGGCTTTCTGAAGCATATTGATGGATTAGCAGGTCAAAATGTATTACACATTTTAAAACAACAGCTTTTTTTTAGCGGCTTGAGTCTGTCTGTGTGGTCTGCAACTTTGTAAGTGCCATGTTAGTGCTTTAAAAACCCCGCTGCCCTACTGCTGCCTGCCCAGCATCAACTGGCAGACAGACAAAGTTAGCAGCTAGCTGGTGATCAAAGTGGAGCATTTAGCTGCTAAAGTGACGTTTCACTCAGGAGGATGTGACCAAAACTGAGCTACAAGAGAGTCAATGGTGGCCAGAAGCAAGTAGCTTGCTAGCAGGTTTGCCATATGACCCTAAAACTTAATATGTCAGCGTTAAGTTTATAGCTTCTCGAGGAGATCGGCTATTTCAGTGTATTTATTATAGTTATTCGTAATGTCTCTGGGTTGGATTTTCATGAGCGACTGCTGAGGATGAATTGAGGAATCTCACAGCCTGAGGAAAGAAGCTGCTCTGTAGTCTGGTGGCACAAATAGCCATTTCTTTGCTATGCATCCTTTAATAAAAAAAAATACCTAGTGTTAAAGTTAGGCTACGTTTTGTCGCTTCAAAATCAAATGCATGTACAAAAAATGAAAGTTCCTTGTTGCTGCTTTAAGTTTGCTATTATAAGCTAATATTAGCCACATTACATATCAGACCAGTATTCTCAAAAAGTCAGAAACCATCAGGACAAAAGAAAAATCAAAGTCAAAAGCTTAAGATAATAAGGTAAGGTAAACTTCACATCATCGTGTTTTTTGGCCACCTGTACTTAAAACTTATCAGTTTACAGCATCAACGTCTTTGTGATAATTTTGGCTTCACTTTTCAGCCGCATCAAGGACGATTTGTATGGAGTTAAGTAATTGGACCAGGAATCCAATGAGACAGTTTCAGTGTGGTGATTGCTTCCAGGAGACGGCGGTGCTCGAGTGTTGTGGAGAGGTTGTCTCTAATGTGATTAGCTGTCTGTTTCAAATTAAACACAAGCCAATAATGAAACCAGGGACAAAGTATCTCATTGTCCTTAGCATCCCTACAGATATCCTCACTTCTCTGTTTCTTTCTCTGCTTTGACAGCTTTTGTTCCGCCTTTCATTTCCAGCCCTTGTCCTTTCAAGAGACAGACAGTAGAGACGAGGTGAATGCGTGCGTGTGTGTGTGTGTGTGATTGTGTATGTGTGTGTGTGTGTGTGTGTTTTCGGGGGTGCAGGGTGGGTGAAAGGAGGGAGCACTCAAATCCCAGCGGCTCTGGGGAGCTGTCAGAACTGATAGTGCTCTATCACTTGCGAAACGGAGGTGCAAAATTGGGCAGAGCTGAGCACTGCGCAAAGCAGAGGATGATGGTCCCTCTGTCCACCGGAGCCTGACTGACTGAGATGGAGAGACACGGAAAGTGTTCAACCAGCTGCCGCACAACTCGAAATGGACAAGGCTGAGCAAATTCAAAATGCAACACGAGGAATTCAGAATACAGTAACTGGCAACGACAAGGGCGACTGGATTTTTTAATGTTTGATCCACAACGTAGAAGTCTGACTTTTAGATAAAGCTTCAACAAAAACTTCAACATTTTGTGAGACGCTTACTCGTTTTTTTTGTTTTTTTTACGGAGCGTTAGATGAGAAGATGGATGGACGCCGCTCTCACATCTGTAGGATAATGAGCAGCAGGAGATGGTTCGCTTAGCATTAAGAGTGGAAGCAGCTCAAAAAACCCACCTGCCTGCACTCGGGGCGCTCTCACACTTGGCCCAGTTGCTCCGTGCTACGCCAAAGCACAATTGTTCCCAGCTGGCCTCGATCACATTGTTGCTCCGGGCCGCGACCGGGCCTGAGCGCCGTTACCTCCTGTACGTACGCCATCACGTCGTAGCGCTGTTGCAGTACAGAGAACAGGACTTTACTGACTTGTCTGTGGCTTATTTTGTGTTTCTCACATTCCTGGATTTCTTGATTATGCAAGGTGGCATAATACTTGTGCTCATCTTCCTCTTCCAGCTGTGCCAGGGCCAAGGAAGGGTACCGTGCTTGAGCACCGAATGGACCTAGTGCGCCCTGAAAGTTTACCAATTAACACGATGTATCTTTGATAAGACTTGTGGTCAAGACCGCCTAAACCGAGACCAAGACACTACCAAGACCAGAGAGTATCAAGACCAAGACCAAGACTTGTTCAGCTCGAGACCGAGACCAAAAAAAGACTATTTTTTTGCCATTTTGCATGAGTTGTAGAACCCGCACGCAGGTGCACCAAAAAATGCATTAAATTAAATGCAAAATACAAATAGTTTATAGTACAAATAGTACAAAATTGTACTTCAAATTGTCCATTAACAAGAGGAAGAACTGGTCACCTTGATGTGTGCAATGGCATCTCAATTATAACACACTTTATCAAGTTGTAGTTGTAGCTGTAGTTCAGTGGGACAAGAACAATATAACACAGACATCACAAAGAACAGATACATAAACATATACATTCAAACTGTAGAACAAAAGGCAGACTACATCATGAATGCATTTATGTCTTGAGTAGACTTGTAGTCAAGACCGCCTAAACCGAGACCAAGACACTACCAAGACCAGAGAGTATCAAGACCAAGACCAAGACCAAAGACTGTCGAGGCCGTGACAAGACCAAGACCACGGAAAAGTGGTCTTGAGACCGAGACCGGTCTCGAGAACTACAAGTCTAATCTTTGAACCGCACAACAAAATGTAACCAGGAAGACATTCCAGGAAGTTGAGGGAGGGTTTCTGTAGGGATTTAAAAAAAACAACATACAATATGTTAATTGGTGTGCATTGGAGTTGCTGGCAGGCAGATTTTTTTGTCCTCTTTTGAACAGACCCAGACGAGCCGCTTCCCCCGTCTCCGGCTTTTTTTTAATGCTATGCTAAGCTAGCTGCCTCCCTGCTCCAGTTTCATATTCAGCAGACAGACGTGAGAGTGCTGCGGATCTTCTTCTCGTCTTACTCGTGGCAAGTAAGCGTATCAGTGTAATTCCCACTATGTGAAACAATTCATTTAAAAATCGTTTTGAAAATGGTAATTCAGTCATTAAGAGCTTTGTTGTGGATGCATCAGAGCGTACCTCAGTATCTACTGTCTTCATGGTGTAGGCCACTGTGCAGTCTGGGAGCATGAACATCAAACTCTACACTTTCAAAACAAAAGCATCTGAAATAGGTTGGTTGGTTCACTCTACAGGCTGACATCTCTCAAAATACCATGAATTAGTGATGCAAATTGTTGGCAATATCCTTTATTGACTGTCTGATCACCTAACAGTTGAGTATTGGTATAATCATTGATGATACCCTAAATATGCTGGATGGTTTCCAATAGAAAACTGTCTCAGCTGACTCGATGTGCGTTTGATGCCAGAGCTCCCGTCTGTCGCTGTTCAACAGCTGGCCCGACAGAATCAACCCATATTTAATAATAATATCAGTCTGAGTCCCTTTCTGTAATTCCAGAATCACAAATTACGTTCTCATACCAGTACTTTGTGTTTTTAGTTCATCATTAACATCCCTACTGTGAGTCACGTCTGGGCCAATGAGGTGACATCAAACGGAGGAGAGAAACATCTGTAGTGTGACCTGATTGGTGGGTCAAGCGACCTATTTATGACGGTCTCTCCTTTTGTTTTGTGAAATATCCTGATAACATTGTTATCAGATATTACAAGTGAGACGTCGGGACTTTTCTTCTCCTACTTACCCGTCGATCCACAGGTGTGCAGACGTTTTGCTCTGTACGATGAAGAGCTTAAAGCACTGAACAAAACTATTGGGTGGACTTCAAAGTCGAGAATCACCTTCCAAAAGTGAAATTTACAGACTCGTAACAGTCGTGATCTCAGATGTCGGCAAACTCTGTTCAGTGATGACGTGTTGGTGCAGTTGAAAACTTGGACTGGACCTCGAGCTGGATTTGTTTTTTCATTCACAACTTGTTTTTATTTTTTCCAGCTGTGAGCGGATTTGTTCTCATCACACTGTGGGATGAAGGCGTCCTTCAACGCCACACTCAAAAAATCAAGTTATTCAGTATTTTTTTGTCACCGCTCCAGAATAAACACGCGACATACTTGAAACCTGCTCAGAATAACGTCGTATGAAACGAGGACGCAGTGAAGGACTTGTTTTAAACCCAAAGTCACGTTTTCATATGATTTTGGCATCGATTTAGATTTTTTATTATCTAATTTGCCTGTTCTACGATTTAAATCCTAACAAAGTGTATTCGGCGGCCTCTCACCTGTCACAGACACCAGTGCCGAGCTGACTTCGTCTTTGTAATGAGAGAGGCGAGGTGACAATACGTGGCGCTCTCAGACGACAGCGAGGACGGCCGTGCTCTTGGCGGACCTGCCTCAACCAGCTGCCGTTAGAAGGAAAAAGCAACACAATGTGAGTGGCTTCTTTGACAGACAGCAGCATCGATTGCTGCTTTAAAGGGTAAATTCATCCAAAAATACAAAAAAAATTCAGTCATTATCTGCTAATCCACACGCTGATGGACGGGCAGTGCAGCAGCAACGGCAGAAGAAGATAGGGACTTGGTTTTTAAATGTGCAACAAATTGATTTGAAAAGACGTTATAATCACACTTTACAAGCCAAATTCTTCAACACAAGCTACACGAGGGTGTAAATAACATCTTTGGAGATCAGTTTGGGATCTTGGGGCTCGCACGGAGCCGTTTTATGTTTAGGGGGGTTTGTTTTGTCACGTTTAAGTAAGAGAACGATGCAAAACTTCACCTGCGGGCGAGTGGATAATGACTTTTGAATGAATTTGAAATGTTTGGGTGAACTTATTCCTTTAATATTTGGTGCTTCAGGTTTGGTAGGATGGTGATGTTTTCCATTTTTAATATCGTGATGCAAACACTTGACCTTTTTCCTTAAATATCATTCATATCCAGCACATTTACAGAAAAATTACGTGCATATGGGTGTTGAGAAACTCTAGAAAAAGGTGTTTGAAGTGATGTATTTTCTTGCAGGATAGGTGTCACGCCCCGGCCCACTCAGACACATTTGTGCTCCTGTTTGCCGGAGATATGTAAAGATCTGACAACGTGACATCGTCTGCGTGTTTCGCCTGAAATACGTTACATATCAGACATGTAGAAATCAATTTATCTCGTTTCCCTTTCTGCTTTTCACACTCTTGTGGCCGAGCGCGTCGCCAAAAAAACAGTCACCACCCAAAAGCGCACTCATCCCAGACATTAAGGAGCGCCACCACGTAACCTCAACTCATCCTGTGTGCAAACAGTTTCCTGTGCGTGTCTCGAGGCTCCGGGGTTGTGTATCATGAAGACGTCCCCGACTGGTCACACAGGAAACCAGATGGTTTTGAGGGGTTGAACCAAAACACTGTTGAAGAAAACAGCCTTCTGAGACATAAACATGTGACGATCCCCGTGTCACGTCAAGTCAGCCTCACTTTCAACCAGCCGCCTCGAGTACGAAACAAAGGTTACAAAGCACTTCGCGGAGAATCACCCTCAGCCGAGAGACACGCCGTCCTTCTTTAACAGAAACAGACTTTTTGTCAAGTCGAAACCGTTCGTACTGCACCTTTAAAACAAACCGGTGAGAAATATACAGAGCAAACTTCGAGGACATTGATTGAAATACCACTCTTTGCCCCGGCGAGGCCACTGGAAAGAATGTGTCCTATTGGTATTTCTGACCTACCAACCGAACACGTTTCTGAGCGCAGGGCTGCGAGAGCAAACACATAGTTCTCCTGTAGTTTCAGTGCGGACGTGATACTGCCAGCAGCCGGCGAGGAGACGGAGGGATGTTGTAAAAATACCAAAGTTCAGGAGTAACACTTCTTCGTCTGGGTCTGTGTGGGTGCTGTGGCCTCTGATCTCTGTCCCGGCTTCCCCTCGTCTCCACAACATTTGGCTGTCAGTGCAAAGTCTCCGGGGAGACATCTATTTGCCAATTGCTGAGACTTAAGATATTGCAAAAGATGCTTGTCTTGTCAAGCACTTGCAACAGCGGGAATTGATATATGCTTACTCACACAGTGTTATCGGAGCCAGCCAGCCTTTGACTTCGACTAAAGTTGGCCTCCCGCGGTGCTTATAAGTGCTGAAACAGGGGTCAGCGGCGTTAGATTCATTTAAGACGTCGACACCGTCAACAGGACGGACACGTCTCGTTCCTAACTGGTGTCTTGATGGTTTTAGCTGCAGGCCCTGCTGCTCGTTCGCTCAGCTCTCTGCTTTCATGTGAATCTCTTTCTCGCTCCTGTCAGAGACATTTAACGCAACACTATGGAGACTCAACCCCGCAGAGTGGTGGTGTCATCCTCGCAACATTATCCCTGCTTATCAAGCCTTCCGTCTACCGCCTCCGTCTGTGTGATACTCGGTGCCCTCTCTCCCTCTTTTCCCTTCCACAGTCTGCTCCTCCTCCTCCTCCCCTGCCACCTCCGGCTGCCCCCGATCTCATCCTCCACCTCTGTGTCCTCTAACCACTTGACACCTTTTCAGATTCATCCCCATCAGTTGGCAGACAGCGTTGCGTTTCAACCCGCGGGGGCACAATGCAGCGATCCGCGCGAATCAATGGCAGATAAATCAATGCTATCTCTTTTTTCCATGCCTCTGCCGCCATCGATTTTTTTTTTTTTCCCGTTACTTTGCTGTTTGTGGAGACTTGAACTTTTGCTCAATTAAACTGAGTTCACTTTCAGGAACAAATTGTAGCAGTGTAAGGCTTTCAGCTCGGGAGACAGACACTAATGTTAGCTCTGGACGGGGCGGACGAGAGCTTTATTTATGAGATGCCCCGTTCGAACAGGAGCTGCGGTGGTTTTTACTGAAGCCGAACCTGGATTTATTGGTATTGTGAGCCCTCTTTCAGACGAGGCACGCTGAAGGCTTCTCCTTGATAGTGAGGTCTTTCATTCTGAACTGCAGCTAATACCTAAAACAGAGACAAAGCAAATACCCTTTGATCATATTTACCAAGAACGAAGGAGCCCCAATTAGCATGTGAATAACCCTTTGCTTTGGTGCTTCAGTAAAGCGTCTCACGGGTTGCTTTTGGCAGGGAGAGATATTTAATGTGATTTCATATCCAATCTCCGGGCTTTAGATCCTGTCATCGGGAGTGATTTCTGGGAAATGCACAGACTCAGACGTATCATTTTGAAAACTGCATTTAATATAGCCCACAGAAAATTATCCACTGTGATATTTCGCTAGTCTCCCCCATAAATAATTCATTGTTTTTATGTGCCCTCGTGCTGCCTTTGGGGATTGGAACAGCTGAGTGTTTTCACAACGTATTTGTGTCCAATCTTCTGCGTATTGGGCGCACTCTAATCAAACCACAGTAAACATGCCTTGAATGTTTGTTGAGTCATCTGCTTATCAGCTAATCAAATGGCTTATTTGCCTGCCCTGCCCGCCCGCCCGCCTGCCTCGCCGGAGCACAACACGGCTCTGGTTGAATATTTTTCAATTAATTGTTCATCTGTTTGATTGACTGTGCAGCCACACGGGCGTAGGTGATATGATTGAGCTCCGCAGGCTGTAATGTATGCACTATAGGTCCGCCGCAGCAGTGAGGGGGAGATGTGATTGCGGTGAATACATTTAAGGGATTGTCAGGGCGCTGTGGAGAACTTCACCTTCCTCAGACACACTTTTCTTTCCTTCCCCACTGTTCTGTTTTGATATCACGTCGCTGAACGACCACATTAAAGACCCCCGTGTCTACACACACACACACACACGCTATGCACCTATTTTTTTTTTCAAACTAGCATGAAAGTGCAAGTCATAGAGAGAATTTCAAAGGCAGAAGCCAGGACAGCGACATGGAGCTGCCAGGGATTGGTGAGCAATCAGATAGGGCAGAATTGATGACCTGGCTCAGGATGGATTTCTTGGAGCGGGCTGCCAGACCGAGGTAATACTTTCAGGCTCTTATCAGCACTGGCATAAGCTGAGTGCTGCATCACCCACTTCCCAGCGTCAGCTTATTATGAGAGTCCATGATGTGTGATTGCTTGTACCGCCTTTGTGTGTCCCGAGGTCTGCGTGCACCGGACACAGCCGGCAAGACGAAGACGAAGAAGAAGAAGATTACTGAAGGGGCGTGTGTCACAGTGAACCCTCCACTTCCCGTCTGCTGTGATGACGTACTGCAAAAAAAAAAGGGTGTCTTGTTTACTGTGACTCACGTCGGCCGGAGGTGTCACAGAAAGTATCCTGCCACAGTCACACACACGTAGGGCTTTACGAAGATCGTCTGGGTAGTTTAACATTTTAAAGCTAAAGTGAGAGAGCCGATGTGTTCGTACAAGAGTCGACGCAACATTTTAAGTGCACGTGATGAATCCTGCAGTGAAGATCAAATAAAGGATAAGCTCAGCGAAACGTTTAAGTTCAGTCGTTATGTTTTCGTCCCCATTCTGATGGAAAAGTCAGTTTTTCTGGAGCTTCACAGCAAACCAGTGGGAAAAAAACAGCCGTAAAAAAAACCATGAAATGACTCCGTACAGGTCGTCTAGCATAGCCGAAGATGCTAGATCAAAAAAAATTGATTTGAAAAGAAGGTGCAGTCGAGCTCGTGGAGCCGCTTCAGACCAGCTGTGTGCTAACGCTCGTAGCTTCGCAGCTACAGTGAAGCTTAAAAACTGGTGTGAATATTAAGCCTGTGAATATTCTCATTCATCCAGGTCATAGTTATCTCAAGGAAATTGAATCGAATGCAACTGGATTTGGTTTTTGTCTTGAAAAAAGTCCCAGCCTAGTCAAGCGAGCAGGAACTGATGAAGCCTCTCGGATGAGAGGTGAAACGTCTTCAAGACAAAAACCAAATCCAGTTGCATTCGATTCAATTTCCTTGAGATATGGTGTGAATATTGTCTTTTCACATCAGTTTCTGGAGACTTGGATTTCACCAATGAGCTGTATGAAGCCACTTAATGTTATTATTCAGTTATTATTAATTTTTTTTATGTTTTAAAACAAGTCCCCGTCTACTTTACCTGTTTCAGAGAACGCTGTGACGCTGTGAAGCTCTGAAAGCGTCGCGTCGACTCTGAATCTGAAGGTAATAACACCTGAATTCTCATCTTCTGGTGTGAATGTTCCTTTAATAAATCTGCCTTCATAAACTTTTTTTTGTCTCTGGGTGAAACTTCTCATATGATCATCTATCTGTGCGCGGTGGATTCGTCCTATAGGAGTTTCAAACCAATTAAGTTAAATAGCGTTTTACAGTCAACAATTCATAAGCGCCGGATTGATTCTGCATGCTAATCACAGCTAATTGTGTTCTGGTTGCATAATAACGCGTTATGCCTCCCTGCCGGCAGGAGCACCAATCCCTCAGCTGGAGGTGAGGCGGTGCTCTTTGCTCAAGGGCACGTCTGCAGAGCAGATGCCTGCAGGCTCGTTCCCGCCTTCAACCTTTAACTGGCTGCTGATAAGAATCGCAGAGTGATTAAAGATCTCAATCTGCATCCCGCAATTTACATCACACGGCTTTTTCTTTTTTTTTCTTTTCTGATTCCGCGAATAAACAACGTGGTTTCAGACGCCTGGACGCCGAGCATCTCTATGGTAACAGTCCTCAATTACCGATGATTGGCCAACCCGTGGGAATGTTTCTATTCCCTGAGTGCCGTGATTGGTCGGTGGGCGGTCTGTGCAGCCTGACAGTCTGCAGCGTTCCGGGTTATTGTCAGTCTCGGCAGCTCGGCACAAGGGCAGGACCGCATCCCGGAGCCGCCTGAAGCTGCGAGCTCTTTATCCACACGGAACCGCTTCCGATCTGGTTAAAAAACGCCAAAGAGAGCACCGCGGAGCATCGCCAATCGAGGTTTACTCCACAGCCTCAGCTGGAAATCTGAGTCTGAATCGGGAGGCAAGACATCCGAGAGCGGCTGCCGACACCGCGGAGAAAGTGACGGACGGAGCAGAGCCGATCACCGGGATATTACACCGCGGCAGTTTAGGATATCTCAGGCAGCTGCTTCGGCCCAGCCTTGATTTCTTTCAGGGTATCTTCACACAATATTGCCTAGATAATATTACAAACATCTGCATGATTTCATTCGCCTGAGGTCGTCCGTAGCGAGCAGGCGGACCACTTTAAACCCATGCGTAACAGCGGCGGATTTTGGAATACTGCGTAGCAGTTCAACCATCCAGTCCTTCGACTCGCAGGTCTGTTGTTTGGAGATACATACAAGCGAGCAGAAGAGCAACCAGGACCTTTTGCTGTGTTCCGGAGGCTAAACGCTGAGAACCCGAGGCGCGCTCGGTGCGCAATCCTTCCGAGGACGCTCCTAAAATTGCCGACCTGCGCTTTTGCCCTCGACAAAAATTGGCAGCCGAGTCGAGAAAAAAGGCAAAGCTTATTAACTTTGCATGCTAGGGGCTATAGTGTGGAATCTAATTCGCGGGGTTACCGGTGCATTTGCATACCGTCGGAAGAGGAGGATAAACTTAATCAACATTTGACATCGACGGAGCGGCGGCTGGATTTTGGAGAAACAGAATGAATCCTTTTTAATTTGGAGCACAGAAGTATGAAGCAGATTGCTCAGTGAATGCTACGATCTGCATGGAGTTCTAGTCTGCACCACGGAGCAATTTATGGTAAATATCTTTTTATTCTAAATATTCTGTTTTAGAGTGTTTTCAGGCTGCAGAGCGGTCCGGGTCGGTTCTTGGTAACCATTAACGCGGATCCTGTCAGAGCCGCTGAATCCTCCCTCGGAGGGTTAAAACAGAGGGTTAAAACAGAGGAGCAGCTGAAATATAACGAATGTTTGTAAATGCTTCCTTTTTCTCCAGGATGCTCTCAGATTTAAAACCCTTTTGTTTCAGTTGCGTGACCCACAATAATAATAAAAAAAGCAAGTGTTGTAAAAATGGACTTGTTAGAGAGCCGGATGCTCCCGGATGGCTTGAGGAACCGCTTTGATGTGTCATATTGGTCTTTTCAAGTATGGGTAGCAATTAAGTGTATTGTCGGGGGTATTGCACCGCAGGCACCGCAGGCAGCAGCACTGTGGCTCTGGAGGAGTCGCGTCTCCGAGCAAAAGGTGCGAATTTTTTTCATCTGCACGCCCCCGTGCGTCACCAGCGTGCGGGGAGGGCGACTCCAGTGTCTGCTGCAATTAGTGATTTTTCACCCCGGAGTGATAATGACATACAATCTCCTTTTATTGCGCTGCCTGCATATTGTGACAGGCTTTTATCAAGGAGCTCATAAAATTCGTGGGGGAATGTGCTGTAAAACTTTTTCACTCTGTGCTCGGCGACATGGATGATGCTCTCCGTGCTGCATTCAGGGTCTGGAGGCAATTTGTCATTGTCCTGTGAATTCTTCAGCAAATTTGTCCTCAGCAGCTGAGGCCTGGAATACAAATATACAAAGTGGGATTGTGTTGAATGTGAGCGAGCCCCCTCAGGTTCGCCTGGATGTGGAGTTCAGGCTGTGAACTCTGAGCTGGCGGGTCGCCGAGGTCGCCTTTGCAATATTTAACTCCATCGCTCACCCTGCACATAGATGAGCCTCGCACATTATGCTGACTGCGCGGAGAGAGGAGAGGAAGCTGCACACAGTGTGTTTTATCATTAGACTATACAAGCATCCTCCTCGCCGGCTCCAGTCGTCGCCTCCCTCCCCAGCAGCCCTGCAGACAGGCGGCTCGCTGAATGTAATATGGGCCCCTACAGCAGGGCAGGCGCCCCCACAGTCAGGGCACCTGCCATGGAGCCTTCCTGGCTGTATTGAATAAAACATCCAGTGATGTATGAGGCAGGGGCTGCACCCGAGGGGGCAGAACTGCCTCATTTACTTCCTCCACTCTGCGCCTGTGACCTGCTGAGCAAATTGTGCTCATATTAGCTCTGCGGCTGCTCCTCACCTAAACAAATAGTCTTCCCAGCATAATGCTCGCCTTAACTCAACGTGATGGTTGGACAAGGCAGGGGAGAAGGAGGGAAATGGCAGAAAAAGCTTTAATATCTGGGTCACTGAATTACCTTTCAGAGTTTGTGGCTCCTGTTTTTGCCTCTTTATTTTTCTGGCTTGCTGTTAGATCTTTTTTTTTTTTCTTTTCTTCCTGCAACACAGGACCTTCAAGTGTCCTGCTGCAAGACTCACATTTCATCTTCCTCCGGCTTTCACCAGGTTTCCTGTTTCTCTCGAACAAAGAGACCAAAAAAAAATCCACAAATAATCTTGAAAAAGCTTTTGTAGGTTGGAAACTTGTTGTCACACCGACACAGAAAAACCCTAAATCACCTGGTGTTCAATCTGATCTGCTGAGCCGGGGAAGTTGGAAGGTGGAGAACTTATTTTGGATTCCAACTAAAAGACGCTTGGCATTTTTTTTTTTCTTTTCTTATCAATTTGCAACTCCAATTGCATATCAGCCCGGTTGATTGATAGCGTTTGGGTTCCTTACTGTATTCTTTGCTTATTAAAGTGCCTGCCTGAAGTGAATAAGTGAGCTCCACTCATGAATATCGTTAAAGTCGCTGAAGTTTAATTTCCTGCACTGTGTATTAATCTTTTTTAATCCCTGCATGGTTTGATTGTCTCAACACCTACCCAGAGGCAGCGAAACTCATTTTGGCACTTAAGATGACGAAAATAGTAGATACAGATGTGTGTGTGTGTGTGTGTGTGAGAGAGAATGTGTGTGTGCCCCTGAAGTGTTGAAGATAAGCATGTCCGTTCTTGTGTGGACTGCTAATGGATGTGTTTCTTTTTTTTCTTTATTCACACAAATGAAATAACATTTTTAAAAACAAATTTCAGTCCAATTAAAGAGAAATACACTGCCGATGTAAATAATCATGAAACACATTTCCTTCTGCTGTCAAAGAAAAGAAAAGACAACTGTTCCCGGCCTCCTTTCTTGGAAATATCATCGGACGCTTGAAGGGGAACGTTTTCTCTCAAAGCCATGTCAACGGCAGCTCGTTAGGTACCCGATCAAAGTGTTTCGCTTCGGGAAAAGTCTGCGGCGCTGTTTTGTTTTAACACCTTTTCATGTGCAGGCAAACAGAGGAGACGTGCCCTTTCTTGTACTTAACAATATTACATGATTTTATACAAACTCCGTCGTCCTGGCAGCCGTCTCGCACATCAGGATGTGGAGCGACATGAAACAAACGCATCTTCCCACAAAACGATGGTGGAGAAGCAAACACGCCCTTCAGGCCAGTCGGTGTGAATAAATAGTTTGATGGGATTCAACGTTACGTTTACAGGCAGGATCAGCAGGGACGGTTCTGATTGTGTGTGTTGGCTGATTGACCCTCAGTCTTATTAGACTTACAAAACCAGACGAGCAGCTCAGCGTCTCCCCGGCCTCCTGATGTTTCCACCGTCTAGTGTCGAGGTCAAACGCAGACTGATGTATCTGGCAATTTTGCAATATGTGGTCATCAAGCGTAGATACGTAACGGAGGCAGAAGATCTTTCGGTTTAACGATAAACTGTATTGTCTGAGATGCTGTCAGTAAGCTTCACTGGGAATTTAATCATTATGGACTGCACAGGCTTCTTCTTCTGCTTTGCAATCTCTAAAATCACAGTTTTCACATCATACTGATCCATACCTGATGGTATCGCCCAACCAGTATCCTGGCTCGGCTCTAGTAGACTTGTAGTCAAGACCGCCTAAACCGAGACCAAGACACTACCAAGACCAGAGAGTATCAAGACCAAGACCAAGACTAGTTCAGCTCGAGACCGAGACCGTGAAACCGAACCTGACAACTGACGAATTCGCCGACATTTTGCGTCCTCCTTCATGGATCCGTGACCGTGCTTCAGACAAAATGCATCTGATTGGTGTTTGAAGGGGGCGCATGAAAAAAAGAAAAGAAAAAAAACTGTGCCTGCCTGGATATTATAGGTTATAAATCCCTTCGAGACCACTCGGCCAGTCCGAGACATTGCGAGACCGAGACAAGACCGAGGCCACGGAAAAGTGGTCTTGAGACCAAGACCGGTCTTGAGAACTACAAGTCTAGGCTCTAGTTTGGGGTCACTGTTGGCAAAGGACTCGTTCTCAAGTTTTCAAGTCAGCCATGTTTGATCCGTCTGTAAACCAGCCTCCCTCGTGTCGTTGACCTTGTCCCGGTGAGTCTGATGACGCCAATTTACATCTAATTTCATGGATACTTGCTTAATAGTGTGATGTCCCCATATGACTCCATTTTCTACGGTGCAATGTATCAAATTCGTATCACGCAAACGAACATTAAACTCTCCACAGCTTCACGTGCGGCGCGACATCTGAAGCGGTCGTTACCAACATGCTCCCCCGCGGTGTTTCTGATGAGTGCTGCATGTGAGCGACACTGATGATCCGCGGCGAAGAGCTTTACCTGACCGCTCAGGTGATCTGACCCGCCGGCGGTCGGTCGACATCAGGAGCTCTTCATCGGGGGGAGTTATCTGCAGCCACTTAGCGCACGACGGACAGCGATGATCCTCCGACCCTCCTCCCTCCTCTCGCCCCTCTCACCTCCTGTCAGACTGAATGGAAGTCACGTCTCTCTCCGGGCCCCGAGGTTAATGTATAGCCTTTTAATTTGGAAAGGTTAGGGGCGAGTTTTGAAAATGCCTGAACAGGAACCATGCAGCTTATACATGTGGTTAATGAGTACGCCGCTTTAGACGGACTGTGCGGTTTATGGTTCGCTCCGTCGCCACCCAGCCGGAGAAGCGAGGGGAGGCGCGCTCTCCGTCCAGAGAGTTCTTGGGGGGGAAGAAGAAGGAGAATAAAGCAAATCTGACAAGCTCTCCAGCAGCGAATTTGCTCTCCTTAAAAACAATGCCGCTCTTGCCTTCCTCATGGTCACATTGATTTGTTCTGGGTGACAGTGCAGGCTGCTGTGAAATCACTCCAGCGCCATTGATCTCAAGGAGAGGCGGAGGAGAGGGAGCGAGAGCCTGGCGACAGTGAGCAACATGGGAAAAATCCTCGGCGTGCCCTCCTCAACCTTAACCAGTAATAAAATGAAGGCCTTGGTTACTATCAGATCAGCCCCGGCTGTACTTCTCCAGCCGCTGGATCGCAGTCTCGCCGGCGCTTTGATTTGCTTTGGAGGCCCGTACATGCTGTTTGATTTGCTATTGTGCTTCGCCATGTTTCACATTATCAGCTGAACTCTTTATTGCCACTGTTTTCCATGCCAGAAGCAAGGCAGTGGGCTTTTTTTTTTTTTTTTATCTCATGCAGGCCTCTGATTAATCTCCCCCTCTATGCTGGTGTACTTTAATCTTGAATGGGAGATATCTGATTCTCCTCGGCTATTGAGGAAGATCAAACTTTAATGGAACAAGGAACCGCACATCATCCTAATCTCCATCTCCCCGCATTTTGGTTGACTGCTCTCCCTCGGGGTTTGTAGCTTTCTGCAGAAGCAGGAAATACATCAGACTGATAAGGTGTTTTCTCCTCATGCTTTGGTAATTTATTCCCTGTTGACAATGGCCGACCGCTTTACATCTCCGCCGTTTGATTACCTGGTCGAAGGAGCAGCCGGTAAAAAAAAAAGCAGGGAGAATTGATTGACACGTACAAATAGCTGTTCTGTATGACCGGAATGTGTGAAACTTTTTTTTTTTCCCCGTCAGCTTTAATTGGGGTTTCTGCACAGTTCAATCATTCAACAGGAAAACACGCCTCACCTGTCTCTATTTATTGACATGTGAGAGATGTGACCTGCGTCATCCGTCTATAACAGCCCGAGGAGGGATACGTCAGCGCTATGGATGTACGAGGGTTCAATGCATTTGATTACGCACACAGTCAATCCAGGAATTAGCTATTGACCGTCATTGTCTCCATTCAGCTCTCCTCCATATCAGTGAGTAACAGTGCACATTATGCTGACCGCCATCCGGACCGTTTCCGGGCGAGACGCTGTATTGTTGCAAATGGATAACACTTACGGGGCGTCCCGCCTCCGACAGACGGCTTGTGTCTGTGACAAAAAGAGGCTATTACCCAATTCTGAGGCGGTTTGCTGTAAGGTAATGAAATTTCCAGCGACGGTAGAAAACAATGCTGTCTGGTCCGCATTGTAATTGCCGAAACCCACCTCGCCATTTTCTCCCCGAGTTCAGCGTGAATGCAACGCGATTTAATAAAACTCTGGAGATTTTTATCATTTATTGCCAGGCATTGGCAGCCGCATCGGGGGAAGAGTAAAGCCGAGGCCTCGCGCAGATAAAACTCATTCAATTTACCCCGTTGAATTTTAACCAAGCCGCGGAGCGTTTACAGGAGCGGCGTGCGTGTGACCCACGGGGAGGCGTTTATGTGTTTGCGTAAGGCTATATTGCTAATATAAGGCCACCGTTTCCTTAATCTAAAAGGAGGAGTGGGCTGGAATTTCCGTCATTTTCTCCGCCGTTATTATTTGTGTCAAGGAAGGGCTGGAAATCTGCGGGATATTAGGCCCTCAGGCCAGAGAGCCTCCGTGTGCCTGCCTCCACACACACATACAAAAACATAGGAATTGACGTGAGGACATGTATGGACACACACACACACACACACACACACACTCACACACACACACACACACTCCTAGCCCTGTTTTATTACCTCCTGCCTGCTGCTGGAATTGCTTTCCTCCCTCGAGTGAGCCAGGCAAAGCCGGCTTTATTGTGTTAACCTATTTGTGTGTCAAGAGCGATTGCAGCGTTCTTTATCTCTGTTTGTATTCGGACGAGGGAGACGGCAGAGAGAGAGAGAGAGAAGAGAGAGAGAGAGAGAGAGAGTGGCGGAGGATAAGGATGGAGGAGGAGGTGGAGGGTGGATGGTGGAGGGGGGGTTTTTGCACAGGAGCCAGGCAAGTCACCGGAGTTAGACGGATGGCCGGTCACCTCGCTCCACTCTGGAGGATAATGACTGGTTGCTTAGCAATAACCCCCCCCCACCTCCTTCCACACTTGCATCCAGAGTAATCACTTTTTTCCTCTAAAAGATTCCGTATATAATTATAAAGCGCGGAGCCGGGCCTTTGAAATCTGCCTAATGGGTCTTTTCATTTATTTAGCGGAGTGGGCCGAGGGTGCGAGCAGCAATTGGAGATATTGGTCTGCGTGTGTGTGTGTGTGTGTGTGTGCTTATCAGCTCCTGATTACAGTACTGCAGGTTGCGGAGTTGTTGCTGCTGTTGTGTGTGTGTGTGTGTGTGTGTGTGTGTCAGCATGTGTTCATATCTGCTCCGCGCTCGAGCAGTTGGTGGAGTTTGACCGGGATTACGACGGGGTCACGGCTATATTTCCTGCTAGATAGCTGCCGCCGTACGACCTTTGACCTCCGTTTAATGCCGCAGAGGCAAACGTCCGCGTTCGAACGGATGCGTCGGCGCAAGCACACACATCCCGTTTTTTGATGGGCGACCGGAGGCTACGAGTGCTTCTTCTTGTGAGCTCTTAGTTTTATTAACATTTTTATTGAGTTGAACAAATTGCTGACCTTTTGTGGCATAATGAATCGCCCGGCCTGCTTAGGAAAAATGAGAGTTTTGGCAGATGTGACTGGCGTCCGTCCAAGCTGTTTAACACATGATTTGCAGTGTGTTTATTCAGCAGGTGACAGCGTTTAATACTGCTGAGTGTTTTCCAACATTTCAATTCTCTTTTTTTTTCAAATCTTACTCCTCAGTCGGGACGTTAATCTGTACGCCGTCTTTGTTTTTTCCCTCCCGCTGTTTTCCGGCAGGTCTCTATAAATTTAGGTAACTGTGTTTTTAAGTGGCGGGATAAAGGTAAAATATCTGAACACGACCCCAATTTAAACCGCCTTTCATCACCGGCAGACACTAATGTTGGCACGGAGACCAGAGTGGTTTTAATGCTCAGCCAATTATCCTCTCTGCTTTTTTGAAAATAGATTTTTTTTTTCTCCTTCCCCACTTTCTATAAAGAAGTAGAAAGATTAAAAATTCCCTCTGAAGTTCATATTAAACTTTTACTTGTTTGTGATGATAAAAAGTGGCTCGAACAGACCTCGTGGATCCAACGAAACGTTCCGACTCGTGCCAGTTGGAGTATCAGTCGACTGTTCGTTTATGGAAAGACAAATCGCAATTTACAACAAAAAAAAATCTTTGTTTTTTTGTTATTGGAGCTTCTTCAAATAATGTCAGCCGTGTCTGATAGTTACCCATCTGTGCTTTCTCTCCATATCCTGCTCAGCGCCGTCTTTCCTTATCCGGGCTCATGCACCATTGCTAAAACTGACAGCTATGCACGTCCTGGGAACTTACAGATAAACTAAACATACAGCCCGACCCCCCCCTCCGTCTCCGTGGCATGCTTCTGTGGCTGCGTCTATAGGAACAGCTGTCCAGCTGTCACCGCAGCCCGCCGTTCTCCGAGGCAACATCTGCAGAGACTGAGCGCACAGGGGCAGCCTGCCGCTCTCCGCTCGTCCCCGAAGACCGCGAAGTGTGTCAGGCCTTTTGGCTGCACATTACCGCTGACCGCATCAACCGTATCACTGGGTTTTGATTGAACGTTATCTGCTCCTGTGCCACTTAAATAGGTTCCGCCAGGCGTCACACGGTTATATATATATTTATTTATGTTACCAAGTTACAGCGATCTGTCTGTCTGGAGCAGGAAACAAAACATGTGGCTGTACAGCCCCCCAAAAAAAAAAAAAAGAAAGAACACACACCACATTATCGCATCCATTAATAGTCATCTGCCTCTGCGTGGATGTGTGTGTGTGTGTAAACAAAATCCCAGCGAGCAAGGTGCAATGGCCTGGAACTGACGAGAACCCACTGGGAGAGTCTCTCCTTGATGTAGCCTCCCTCCCTCCCCTCGCTCCCCTCGCTCCCCCTCCCCGCCATCTTTTCCTCCTGGCAGCGGAGTGGCGGTGAGGTGGGCGGCGAGGGGGGCGGCGAGGGGGCGCGGAGCCATGTGAGTGGGGAGCCGAGCAGCGCCGCGGTCCCCTCTGTCAGCCGCGAAGTAGGATCAGGGAGCTCGCATGGGACTCTCTCCGAGGATGAGCAAAGGGAGGAAGGGAGAAAGCAGCTGTTCACTGTTTTTCTCTTACTTCTTCTTCTTCTTCACCAGCTCACTTGTGTGTTTTTTTTTTGTACCCTCTCTGTCGTCTTCTCCGAGGCTGTCATTAGCTTCTGTCACGCTTTTCTTCCGTGGGCTCGTCTTTAAAAGAGGAAATGCTCCGAGTGCCGTTGAAATTTGCTCTAGAAGAGTCTCCTAATCACGACTGCGCCTCGACTTGTTGTTCTAAGGGAACTTTTAGAGGACTTGATTTCTTCATCAGTCCTCTTGGTAACCGAGGGGCCTCTCAGGCATACTGAGCCTCTCCCAGCAGACAGCTGCAGACTCAAACAGGCTCCGGGCGAAGTTTGATGGATCCTGTTTACTGGAGCTGAGAGAATGCCTGGGTATCTCAAATTAAGTGTCACTTAAAGCTTGTCTTTTAGTCAGCTTTCCATTTTGTTCCCCCATCTCTGGTGACAGCACTGTGCTGCCAATTGTAACAGGGATTGAGAGGGAGACATTTGGTGATTACACATTCTGTCATGATTGAGGGGTGAAGCCAGCAACTCGGAGGCAAAACCAAATTCCATATGGCTGCGGTGAAATCTCTCCACCCATACTGAGTTACACTCAAACAGCCGCCGTCCCGATGACAGTGAAATCGCCTGCTCATGACTTATCGTTTTATCATTCAAATTCGCCCCATTGATGCTCGCTGCCGTTGATTGACAGCCGGGCTTGAAAGCCACAGCTATCTCAATTGAGCTGCGGCAGCCAGTTGGTAACCGTGACAATGGTCTCTCCTCTTTGCCTTGTTTTCACACTTTTTTTTCCCCGCTGTCACAGAAACCTCGCTGATTGCCGCTCTGCCAAGACAGCATCCTATTAATCTTTTAAATAAGGGCCGCGGCCCAGCAGTATTGTTTGCGGAGCACTGAGAGGACCTTGTGAGACCACACTGAAAGGGGAAAAAAGGGGGCAACCGGGGCTGAATCTGTCTCATTGTGGCAGGAAAGCCGAGCCTCCCCTAAAACCAACAATATTAGAAATCTAATAGCGGCTGTGGAGACGGATGGTGGCGAGGTCTGAGTACAGCCGGCGCTCTCTGGCCTCCGCGTGATGACTCGGCGGGCTCTCTGCGCTCTCAGCGCCGCTCTCCAGGTGCATTCTGTGCTTTCATCTGCATCGCGGCACTCTGAATAAAAGCCTCTGTGTTTATGGCCATTTTCTTTCTCTGTGCACTTATCGATCCCTTTCAACATGGTTGGAATGGGCTTATTATTATTTTTTTCTTCTTCAGTCTCGTCCTCAGAGTTGTGTACACTGAAAAGGCAAATGACTGATGTATGGACGCATTGTGTTGTGACCCGGGGAAGGAAGAATAGCAGCTCAACCTTTCACCCTCGCTGTACTTAAGTGAGAGTTTGTCTGAGGAAATGAAACGAGGGTGTCCTTGCACAAACACATGCGTCTCACAACTCCAGAGAACTCCATCTCGCCTCCACTTTCAAAAGGCTCTCTGCGCTCTGATTTCATGGACTCGGCTTTTGTGTTTAATTAGGTGTGATTTGTGACTATTTCCCGAGTGGTGGGAAGTCTTTTTTTGAGTCTCTGTTCTTCCTTGTCAAGTGGTTGTTAATGGAGAATTGCTGCGATGCTCCTCCTGACACCCTCTGCTCGGTAATGAGTGGCTTCCTATTCAGAACGGCCCCGTAAACCGAACCTTTTTAAGCGCGAGGAACATGTGGCGGCGGCGTTTGGCGTCTCTGCAGGTGGGGATGTTTATACCTTATAAAGATCCTGAAGTTATGGGATCGTTATATACCTTCCTCGCGTCTTTGTCTCCGTGGAAAACCCAGTGAGGCAGGGCAACCCAGATGACTAATTGACTCCCGGGTCAGCGCCACATGATAGCAAGACTGCTGGTCAATGGAAATTGATATACTTTCCCCTACAGGGTGCTATGACTGCTTTGTGATCAGCCGTATGATCACGCAACCGTGCGTGCACACACACACGCACGAGCGTTTGGGTCTCGCAGTCGCTCCTTCACTTTGAAAACCCGGCGAATCAATCTATTAATAATGACTTCAGAACAATACGACGCCGCTATTTATACGGGCTTTAGTCAGGCACCTGCGTTACCTGTGATCTCACATCATCACGCCGCTGCTATTTAAAAAAATAAGGCATCAGTGAAGTAAAGCCCCTTTAATTGTGCGCTTTAATAGCTACACTGAACTGTGGCCTGTGGTTGTGTAATATTTAACATCAGCTTCAAGTGTATCCACTTCAGTGTTTTATGAAAAAATGTCCTGAGGGCGCTGCAGCTCTTCTGCCGTGGTAAAGGTTTCCTCCGCTCTCTGTGCAGCCTCGCTGAAGTGCTTTCTATCAACAATGAACTTCTCTGTGCTTTAAGTGCAGCTTTTCGGTGCGCAGAGACGAAGAGCGAGCCTCGCTAACAGTTGGTCCTTGAAATGTTCGTTAAACCTGCGCTTCCCCCTCGACACGCCGAATGTGTGCACGCACGCCAGCGGGATGACTTTTTGTTCTTGTTTGCAGGTTAAACACAAACACCGCCGTCCCAGATTCACACACACACGAACCCCCTTCCACCTGAGTCTCATCCCGAAGCCTCACAGGCAGCCACGAGCCTCCACCCCTCCACCCCTCCGCCCCGTCATCCAAAAAGAGATTCTCTCAGTTCCTCCGGTTTCAAAGCGCTCGCATAGCTCGACCGTGTCAAAGCGCGCCCCTCCTCCCCTGACCCCGCCTCCCGGAGACGGCACTCTTGACCTGCCGCCCCATTGTCTCCAGCGGGGATGGATGAGGAGCCGCCTCTGCCGGCGCGATCCTTCACTCAATAGCCGCTCCATCTGTTGACTGCGTGACTCTGGGTTACAAGCGAGGGATTTTGCTCCGTCTGTGCGGGGTGTGAAAGGAGCTATCTCAGGGGGCTTCCTGAATAGGGGGGTTTTAAAAACCGCGGTGGCGGGGTGTTGTGATGCCCCGTCGCACCCCCACCCCTCCCTCCCTCCCTCCCTCCGCACCCGTCGTCAGCCCAGCACAGCCGGCCGGGTGTGTGCAGGATGAGAGGCCTTCATTGTCCCTGTTCACAGGCCCCTAGGCAACAGGGTCACCTTGTCCCCAAACAAATGCTGCCCTCAGTGGGATTGTTGGCACTGCATGTCTGTGTTTCTGTGTGTGTGTGTGTGTGTGTGAAGGGGGGTGTGTGAGTATAAGAATGCATCATCAGGACGAGGGCAGAGGCCTTGGCTGCGAGGACATTTATCTAACATCTCTTGCCTTTCACATCAAGGCCCATTCAGCGCGGCCCGTCTGCGTCAGGCTTTCAAAGAACGTCAGCGGCGGAGAAACACTCCGGGCCGCTTTACAGGTCAAACTGCTCTCGCCGAGCGTTTAGACCAACAAAGCCGCTGATGTCACGCGCCGTTCCTCTTGTATATTCAGCCCGGGAAGGGAAAAAAAACATCATGTGCCAGCCTGTTTCCGCGGCGTGTTTCTCTTCAGCGGAGAGCGTTCGGGAACAGCAACAGAAATAAATCTGTGACTGCTGGTTCACCTTCAGTAATTAATGTTGAAATTGCAGTCTGCCAGTCGTTTGTGCCGAGGTCCCTCTCTCTGTCTGCGTGGGCATTGTTATTTGGAAATTTCTCTTAAGTGAAAATAAGCAGGATCGCGGCCTCTCGGATCCTTTTTCTCGACGCGAATGTGTTTGATTTTGTCTTTTTATTGCAACACAGATCCAAATAGTTGTACATGTTTATCATGTCTAAGCTTTTATATGTTTTCTCTCTCTCTCACGGCTTCATTTGCCTTCGACGGAGTTAAGAAGTCAACTGCTGTTCTTCTTTTATTTCTATCTAATGGGGTGGTCCTCCTGGTTTGTCTCTTCTTGCCAGGAGCTTAAAGTCCTAAAGAGGCGCACTCAAGCGCCCTCGTCTGCCTTGTTTCCTGTTCCTGTTCCTTTATCACACCGCCGCAGCTTCACCACTGGGAACCGAACCCCTCAGCTGTCACAGGATGTCCCCAGCACACCTTTACCTCGGTTAAGATGATTAAAGTCGCGGGATCCACTCTCTCCTCGTGTCTCCGAGTGTTTCACCTCCACTTCTCTCCTCGGGGCTGAGAGAAGACAAAGTGAGCAACAGTATCAGACGGAGAAGCGAGGCGGCTGGTTCAAGCGTGGAGCCCCCCTCGCCAGACGAGACGGAGCTGACGGAGGAGGGAGGGGGGGCTGTCGAGTGGAATGAGTGGAGGTAGAAAACTGCAGTGACAGCAGAATGAATAAATTGAAAAACTCTCTCATTGTAAATTGTCTATCGCTGGTGACAAACGATCTGATAGGCGAGCGGCCCCGGGTTTCCGACGCATCCGTCCCAATAGAGCTGTGAATAACTGGTCTATCTCCACACTGCTTAGCACTGGCCCCGCACTTAATAATTCATACAGTGTGAAATATTTTCCCCGGTACAGATATGCCAAAGAGCTGCCGCCAGCAGGCGGGGGCGGCGAGGGGGGTGTCCCTGCGGTGCTAATTTGGGGGATGGTGACGTGCATAGATTTCTAAGGGGGATCTAGTTTAGAGGAGATGCCTCAGACACATTCGCTCTGTCTGTTATTGGAAAGAGCCGAGCTGGAAATGCAGAGCGAGAGTGAAAAAGAGTGCAGCTGACGTTCACTCACGGCCGATCGGCCCGGAACGGAGAACAGAGAGGGGAAATGCGTTTCCGCCGAAGCCGACCGAAAAGAGTTATCAGCGACTGCGGAGGCTAAGCGAGGCTGTAAACCTGCTAAGTAGTTTTTGCTGTTCGCCCCGGCGAGCGTCCCGGTCACAGTTGACATCGGTGGCAGCAGGTGTCTGTGGACACCTGGTTTATGTCTCCTGTTTCCGTCAGGTGACTCCTCCTGCCTCGGGCTGCTGCGAGAGCTCGGCAGCCAGAAGCAGCTCTCATGGTCCCTGACCTTATTGTCCCCTTCGTTCACGGCGCTGAACTCACACCGCCTTGTTCTCCACGGCAATGAACCCCGAGCTATAATGGCCTTGCTTGCGTGAGCGTGCACAGGCGTGTGCAGATGTGTGTCACAGCGGTGCTGTGTGGTTTTGTCTGGCTCGTTCCGCCGCGCAGTCCTGTACAAACTGGGTTTTTATGGTTCGCATTCAGGCCCTGATACCAATTATGCAAACTATTAAAAATTTAAGGAGGACAGTCTTTTATAATTTAATCCTAAAGTAATAGATTCTATTAAAAATGCATGAGAGGAGCTTTATAGATGGAGCTGGAATTAGTGTCTATCAAAGAGTCCAGTGGAGGATGCAGAGGGAACGGGCGGCAGGAGTGGCGGTATTGCCTCATTATTCAAATGTGATATGATTAGCATAGAGCAGGAGTCCCTCGGAGCCGAGGCAGAGCTTCTGGACACTGTGATCACAAACAGGAGGAGTCTCTCCGGGCTCCTCGGAGGGGAACCCTCTCTTCTGGTGAAACGAAACCGATTTTAGATTTCCTGTTTTAAAACTTTCACGCGATGGGATTCGAGGCGGCGTGTGATGATTTGTTGCGGTTTGAAGCGGCTCTGTCGTCGAGAAAAAACAAAAAAAAAAACGCTCTTTGTCTTTCTCGGGCGTCTCCTCCCCTGGTGTTTCACCCGAGATTGTTTGGTCGCGTCCTCGCCGAGAGCATGTAGAAGGTGTTCAAGCATGAAAACAGGAAGCCTGCAGTGTTGTAACTTAATGGCTCATGCAGCAAAGCGAGCAGCAGACCTTTTACTGGCCTCTGTAATCCTTGGTTTACCCCACAGAGCTTCCTGGACAGGTGGAGAGCAGAGCGAAGACTTTCCACTGTTTTTTTTTTTTTTACAAAGCAGCCATATTTGTTCTGTCGTACTTTCAAACCTTTCAGTCGTTTTGTTCTCGGCTCCGGCAGGGGAGCGAGCTAAACAGTTTTTATGCACCACAGGTTTTATGGAGGGCAGATAGCGCTTGAATTTCACTCTGTTGTCATTGTGACTCGCTTCAATAATTACAGGTGGGAGAACGGCGGCGATTCAGATACCGAAACCTTTTGAAAAGGCTCTGTGCTTATTAATGGGCCGCGAGAAGTGGATTGAAAAAAGCCAATGAGAAAAATTGGAACCCTCGCGAAGCTTATATGGATTGAAGTTCTGCCTCCGAGGTAAATTCCTCGCCTTTTTTGATGTAATGGCTGCCTGTTTATGGAATAAATCCAATGGGCTTAATCGATCATCTCCGTGGAAAGGTCAAGAGGAGAGGCTCTGGTGTTTGAAGTGCTTATCCCGTGGAGGAGAGCCAGAAATGTGACACCTCCTTATGAGTGGGCGGCGGCGGCGGCGGCAGATTAGTGACGGACAGGGTGGCCCAGGGGGATGATTTAGGGAGATTCAGCTCTAAATACTCTGTGTATATCAGCGAGAGAGAGCGAGAGCGAGCGAGAGAGAAGGGAGAGAAAATTATAAGCTGCCTCCCCCCTTCCTCCAATCCCCATTTTCAACAGAAAAGCATATTAGTAGATTAAAAAAGAAAAAATTCTAAAAAAAAAAGCGGAGAAAACGAAAATAAAGGGGTCACAGCTGGTGGTGGAAGGTGAACTAAAGTTTATTGGTTCTAACCTCTCTGTTTAATGTTGCTTGAAGTTACCGGGCGGTTTTCATCCCGTCTGCAGTCTAATCTAATCTGGAGTGGGTGGCTGTGGGCAGCATCTGTGCTCGGGAGTTGAAATAGGGCTTTCTCTCAGCCTAATCCTCTATCCAGGGATCACTCAGTAGGGTGAAGACAATTACCAGCCGGCTTTCTCATGCTAATGGAATCTCTAACTAGATCTTACAGGAAAAGAGGAAAAAATAGACGGAGGAAGAGGAGACGCAGGGACAATGGCGCAGGAAAGATGACCCAACTCAAATGGGTTTTTAGATTACCGTTTAATTATTGATAGAGAGCCAGTTGTAAGGCCTAAGGTCAGGATTTGGAAAGCATTTTCTGAGAAAGGAGATAGATTATCGAGTTATTTTGGTGTGTGCGTGCGTGTGTGTGTGTGTGTGTCGGAGGTGTCAGGAAGTTGCTGACAGGACTGATGTCACCGCCATATCAGCAGCTGTGTGCGAGGTAGTCTGCCTTTCACCTTTTTATCACCTGCCTCCAGCAAGGTGTCTGGAGTGGTTTTAAATTGCATTAATATGCAGGAATTTATAGATTGCCTCCCTTGGCATTTCTGCAGGGAGGGGAAGAGAGTATTACAGTCTCCATCTGCACTAATTACTGGGTCTTGGCAGTGTTACCTGTCTCTTGTGAAGGACAAACCAAGGCACCGAGCAGCAACACGCAGAGCAGAAGGAGCTCGACTGCTGGGGAGTCTTCAGGAAAGAGGGATGTCTCCGGGGCGTTTTTTACTCTCACATGTTTGATGTGTTGGGAGCCTTGACTACCATAAAATAAAATCTCTGCCTGCAACATCAATAAACTAAATGACTTGGTCCAACTTCGCTTCATCCGGAGCTCGGAGAGAAAAAAGGGGAACAGCTCTGCACCTGATTTCAGCGCTGTGGTTAAACGTATCGGCGCTCATCTCGTGTTAATCCCGGCGGAAACTTAAATTGACTGTCTCTCAGCGCGGCAGAAGATTTAAACGTCACGGCAGCTCGAGAGTAAATCTTAACAGGTGCGCACCAAACCTGGCTCTCCTTGAAGTGTAGTTCTGAGACCTGAGACGGCGAAAAGCAAGACTTTGGTCTAGCGAATAAATCACAGGAGCAACGAGATGTATCAGAAATCCTTGAGCGGGGAGGAGATAATCAGTCTGCACGTACATGCCGTTATCTCCTCGATGACCTCGCTTCTCGATTCTCTCCGTGGCTGGTCAGCCTCGCTGATAACGGCGAGCCCTTATCGGCTCGCTTTTGTCATGGAAAGCATCTACCATTTTAAATCATTACAACCTGCCCACTTTTTCACTTTCCCCAATCATTGAGCAGTGACACCGAGACCTTGCCGGTGAAAACAAGAGATCGATGCTTTTAACTCTTTGCAACTTCAGGCGGCTCGCTCGCCGCCGAGGCTTCTGCATCCAATCTGCATGCGGTAGCTCCTCGGCTCGCTGTGGGCTGCTCAGGTTCCTGTGTTTGTCTGTCAGCCTGTCAGAGAGAAGACTTCTTGGATTGCTGCTTGCGCGAACATCTTGCCGGTGTTTGTGCCATCTGCGCCTTTAGCCAGCAGGTGATTACCAACTGCAGCCTCACCTCCCACTCTGTCCAATTGGATTCTCCCTGCTGGCGCGGTCAGGGCCAGATTTCAGAGGGAGCTGGATGACAACAGCTGGATGGCACACACATTACGGAGTATAAAGGGAGAGGCTGCTGAGTCTCGGCGACGGGAAACTCCAGCGAGGGAGGAAATATGTGGAGAAAATTGCCCGCTTCCTCTCCCAGCTAGCTTAGCTGTGAGCACTTGTGTCATCCTCTCTTTTATAGTCCGTAATATCCAGCTGAGCAAAAGTGGCTTTGTCACACTTCAGATATATCAAATGAGATCAATGTCAACACTTTAACGGCGCACCGTTTGATTGCCTCGTGGGCTCCACAACACACTAATGTTATGCATGACTGACTATCGGATCTACGACAGCCTCCGGTGAGAGACGGCGGCGTCGTCCTTTAGACCGCGGGGATTGGGGTCACCTCAGGCCCCGCGGAGAGCGATGTTTGGAGTCGGGCTTTCGGCGAGCGAGAGGAGAAATCGCATTGTTTGAATTTAATTATATTCCATTGATTTATTGAACACCCATTAATAAGCATACATTTCGAGGCAGGGCCATTTTTGCGTGAAGGTTTTTCTCTCTCCTCTCTCTCTCTCTCCGTCTCGCTCGTCTCTCTCGCCTGCTCACTCCATTTCATCATAAATTGACATAAGCCTTTCTTTGAAGTTCAGGAGCCAAGCTGAGGAATGACAGCACAACAAACAATGAACAAAACACGAAAAGACAATGAACACTGTTTGAATATTCAAGTGAGGATGGGTAGAGAGAGAGAGAGAGAGAGAGAGAGGAAAAAAAAAAAGCAACCCTTGTTTTATTGTTGTTGTGTTAAGCCGTGAATGGACCTGTCTGGGACAATAAAGGATTGTGTCACATTGGGATAAGAAATTTTTTGCAATATCAACAATGCTTTACAAAAATGTGTGTAATAAGGTTTTACTGAGGAAAATATAAATCCCAGCGTGGAAAAAAACCAAGAAAGCGCAGCTCGTTTTTCACATTCGGGCTGAAGTTACAGAGGAAGGTTTGTGATTTATGTCTGAACGTCCCGACTGGCGAGGTCGCGACTGCGGCGATAATCATGAAATTAGTCTGTTTTTCGAGGGGTGTTTAATTTTTAACGCAGCCAGGCTTGTGTTTTATCTGCGATCAACACTTTTTGAGTGGAAGCTGCGCGGCTACCCCTCCACATCTGCTCAGTATGTCACAACACGCGCAGGGTTTCTGTGTGAAAGTGGTATTAGATGACAACTGATGCCGCCGCCTTACAAAACAATACAAGAGCGGCTGAGGCAATAAGAGGAGAGGAGGATGTGTTTCCCCTGTGGTTTGTCTGACAATCTTAAGCCACGCTCTCATTGCTCAAACTCCCTCGCTGGCACCGGCGGGAGCGCCGAGGCTCAGTCGTGTTGTAAGAGCACCTTGGTTGCGCTGTGCTGGAAACAAAACAGATTTGGACGGGTGGGGGGGGACTCTCCCGGCGTGGGACTGCAGCCGTGCGTCGGGTTTGAGGCTGGTAATTAGTGCACAGGATACACAACCGTCTTAAATTCAATTAAAAAAGAAAAAGGCTGCGAGTCAGTTATGACTCGTAGGTTTTGTTTGTTGCGGTTGTGTTTTACATCTCATTGCTTTTTTGCTCGGTTTCAATTTTCGTCCGCTGAAGAAAATGTGCGCTGCGAGTGACAAATGACTTCAGTGCGTTTAGTGTCTCGCCACAGCGCTGTTTTTATTTAACTGCACTGTGTTGTTGAGGTTTAAGCTTAATGACAGCAGAGTTGGCTCCGATTAAACATCATTTTTTACGCTCATTTGAGCTTCTTCCATCGTGAATACATCTCTGCCCTCGTCGACTCTGTTGAAATCTTCCGTACCGGTTTCTTCAGTCGGGCTCCTCCTTGCCTTCCAGACATTTTCCACCTCGGACAAGTTTGTAATGTGACACAAAAACAACAGTTAGCTTTGCTTTTTGCAGATCTAAAGCAACAACAACACCTTGTTAGGGTTAAGATATCCTTTAGTTTGGACTTATTAACAGTTAACTGCTTCATGCAACAGGAACAGGTTTGTTAGGCTGCTGTCTATAAACTGTTAACAAGTTTCTTAAAAGTATTCATAAATATCTTGTTTATTATGCACTTACATATTCTTCTTAGTGTTAATAAGCATCTTATAAAAGGCCATATAAGCTTTATGTAAAGTGTCGTCCCTTTGAATTGGCTCGAGAAAGCTACATGTTAAACTCGCATTTTCTTGCTATATATTATATTTGCTCGGGGCACTTTGTTTGTAACCGATGTCAAGGTCAAGCTAATAAGGGCTTAGCCCACCGAACGCCCCTCCTGTACGCTCCTCACCTGTAGTGTAGGTGTTAAAAAAAGAGCAGCATGCAGCGACTTACATAACTGATCCTTTGGTAAACCCAACCAGAAGCTGCTGCACATGTAATACTTCAGAGAATTACAGTCTCCGGGTGTTTCCGGGGATTGCAGTGGAAGATGTATTGTTTTCCTCAGCAGCTTTGGCAGCGGCGGTAGTCAAGGAACATATTGTTTCCAATATGTGGAGATGTTTTTTATTTTTCTAAATCACTCCAGGACAGAGTTTGTTTGAATCCATGGCAACAGGCGTCTGACCTGGACGATCCCCCAGAACCACCTGTGGACCAATCACAATGCTTGTTTACCTTTCAGGTAGAATCGAGCATTTGCTGACTTTTCTCATGATGTTATTTCGGTGTGTAAACATCTAATTCATCTAAAATGCATGTTTGATGCTTTCATGTAATATTGATAACATCACCTGGTAACACTGGGAGAACTTATTCACCTGTCGGGTCACAGACTAAAGATCTTCCTGCAACACCAGCAGCTTCTTAGCTACTTGTAGCTGTCGTCGTTGTGCAGGTATCGAAAGATGCTAGCTGATCGATACGATGCATGAAATAAGCACAGCAGGGAAAGGTTGGAAAAGAAACCACAGTTCTTAGATTACTGTGTTTAAGAGATATCTTCTGAGGCTACATGCTAACCAGCTAGCCCCGGGCCTGAACGCCTCCTTGCTCCCGGTGGTCCAAAGCTCCTGAGCTTGCAGTGTGATCGCTGACACCTCCCACCTCTTTTAAATCAAGGCTGAAGACCTTTCTGTTCGCCACAGCCTTTCTGTGAAGGCTCTGAACTGCGCTGTGACTTCTGTTCTTTAGTCTCGTCTCTTTTAAAACCTTTTCTATTTTAGTTTACTTTCCTATTTCCTATTTATTGCCCCTGTAAAGTTGGACTTTGAGTCCCCTGGTCGTCCGGCTAGCTGCACGGCTAACTGTGCTTGCAAGCTAACGGCAGCTAAAGTCATGGGTGTATAATAAGAATACAGTCAGCAGCAGTTAGCAGGTACTCTAGTGATACGCTGCCCCTGTTTGTCGGGATGAATTCAAGGCGGATGATTCTTACGTACCGCATATTTAACTATACATCATCACACGTTACAGTCACGGCTGTAAATAACAACAGAAGAACACGTTTCTCCAGTTTCACAGATCTCCAGAATGCAAATCAGCCGGCAGTCCTCCTCCCAGAAGTGACTGTTGTTAATCATCGCGAGGCTGCCGAACAGGTAGCGGCTAAGATATGAGCAGCGTTCTCAAACGTTCATAGGACCCTCGGCGGTCCTCGTCCCAATAACACATCCAGCCAGCCTGAACGCTCTCTGCGTGAATCCTAATCTACATTTCATTCATCTTCATTTCCTTTAGCGCTCTGCATTCTCTACATTTCAAAATGTGGCTGCCACATGGTCATAATAGCTCCCTGCCTCCTGAGCCAGTTTATTTAGCATTAATGAAACTTAGCCCGGCACAAAGATGCAGCAGTTGGCTGCGAAGTCAATTAGTCCTCATTGCTATTACAGGGTTGACATTAGTCTAGGCAGGCGTGTTTTGATTAGAGATGACAGACGACTCTCCGCTATTGGATTGCCAGACATTCCTCACCCTTCATCCCATGGGTGAAGCTATTGAAGCTGACTGGAATATGGAAAGCTAACAGCTGAGTGTTTTTGCCAAGATGCCCTTCATCTGCAGAGAAGCCTCTTTATAAATACGGCTGCTCGGCCGTATAAGTTCCAGTAACGGTGACACGCCGCGTCGTATATATGAGAATCGGCTGCCAATATGTTATTCCAACACTGTATATCATGGCAATAATGCCTAAACTGTAGGCTTTTACACACAATGGCCTTTTGTTGTGCAGGTTATTTATTGCGCTGGTGTGAGGTTGTGCAGAGCTGGTGGGTGAGTGCATCCAGGGGCTTGTATTGTTAGGGAATCAGTGGCTCTTGTTTGCGGAGCTGGGAGGGTTTGTTAACAATGCCTTTTTTATGTCCCGGAGTGCGTGCCTGTCGGCAAACGTCCCCTCAGAATTTTTGTTTGTGTGTTGTTTTGTTGTCGGTGTGTTTTTTTGTGGATCGGGGTCGCGAGCATAACCCTCTCTTTGTGTGCCGCGTCCAAGCAGACCGGGTTTCATCTCAGGTCCGTGTGAGAATTAATGTGTGTGTGTGTTGAATATACAGTATGAGAGCAAATTATTTAGTGCGTGTGTGTGTGGAAAGTGGCGAGCCGGAGGGGGTTTACTGCCAGCCCCTGCTAATGGAGCCTTTTCACTCGCCCTCCATTCATGTGACGGTATGGTGACGGAGAAGGGGGAGCCGGGGATTAAGGGGGTAGAAGCAGTGCCTTGTTAAAGAAAAAGAAAGGGTTTGAGTGTGTCGATTGGATTAACTTGTTTGGGCTTATTAAGAGGGGAGACACAGCAGCTTGTTAAAAGCACTGCATGGGGCGTCCCACAGTGAGACGGCAGGGTCACCATTCAATTAGGCCGAAGCTCCACCTCTGCTCATTGTGGCGGCTGTCTGCCAGGCTCCCAGACCACGGCTGGTCCTCCAGCGGGAGGGGGAGCTTCACCACGGACACTTTAACTGGGGAAGACCTCTATAGGAGCTTGATGATTGGTTTATTATAGAAATCACTCAGGGATAATCTCAGCTCGGGCGGGGGATTGCTTTCGCTTCATCTGCTGCGGCAATACTTGAGTTTTAACATGGACACCAGAATGATATCTTTTTTTTTATAACCTATATTAGAAGCAGTAGCGTGTTTGTTGAATGTCTGTTTTTGAAATTCTTGCATCTGTGCACGGTGAGTTTGGTACGATTAGACAGTACAGTGATTGTTCGTATATCACACAAAAAGCCAGTCAGGTGATTTCATAGATCCAGCAAACAAACGAGCGAACAACTGACATCCGTAACAGAAAATTAAGATACAACACCAACTGAAGACGTGAAGTTAGTGGTGTTTAATGTCCTCTGATTTGATCCAAACTCTGGTTTGTTTTAAACATCTGATCGCTCATTTCTGCAGGTTCCTAAAAGGACGCTCTTTGTCTTGCCTCCATGTTTTCACACATGTTGGTTTGTCAACAAACACTGAACAGGTTTCCATGAAACCTGGATGCAGGACGTGGTCTCAGGCCAGAGTAGACGCCACAAACTTTTGGTATGTTTCTGGATAAACGGACAGATCCAGGAATTTCTTCTCACTTTCTTGAACAGAGCTCGAGCTTGTGCCAGAAGAGAACAACTGTATCTTTGATGCATTATTGTGTTTTTATTCTGCAAAAGGAGAAACTCATAGGCTGTTTCTGGTCTGACAATTTGTCTAGAAGGCATTTAAGAAAAATTAAGATTGTGCATCATGAGGGCAAACATTAGTCAAAGGTTGTAACGGGAGATGGACTCCAGGTTTGTTGTGTATAAGTTAGACTTGCTACGTGTCCGTTTAGCTTTCAGCCTCGCTGCATGCTGGACAGGCTACTTCCTCCATTAGCACTGATGTTAATGGTGAGGTGCCGAGATGTCTAATATAAACCTGATTCTTGGGATGTTGAGCTGTTTTCCATCTGACAAAAGCCGTGCAAGAACATGTCATCAAATATAAAGAGAACAATGCCGTGAATCCTCCGGTTCTTCAGACCCAGACACATTTCCGTACTGAGGTTTGATACCCAGCTGCCTTTTTTCTTCCCTTCACCTGAAACGTGTCGCTCAAAACACACACACACACTGCGTTTATTCACCCATGACCACCCTGTTATACCCCGCACTTGGCTGGATGCTTATCTGGGCGCACAGCTTTGGGCGCGGGGAGCCATCTCCTCTGATCTCCTCTGCAGTTTAAGAACCTTTTAACTCAGAAATAGCCCTCTGCCGAGCCCACCGCCTCCTGATTCCGGCTTATTCCCTCATCTCATGGGACTGATCTTCCGCCCCCATTGCAAACCCTGCAGCGGCGTTAGCAGGACGGGAAAGAGCCGATAGACATCCTGGCTTTTGAGATATCCCCGCGCTGGTGTAATAGGAGACCTGTGAGTGGATTTGATGAGTGAGTGAAGTGAAGGTGGTGTTTTTTTTTCCGAACGGCACTGAGGGTTGTTGTGGGTGTGTGTGTGCCGCTCACACACATCCTCCTGCAGCCTTCACCGGGGATATACCTGAGCATGACGGGCTGTTTTTAGGGCAGCTGGGTAATGGGTCACAGGGTTTTCGGTTTTGGGAGCTAATTTCCTGCCCCTGATAGACATCTGCTAAGTAGCACAATAACCTAATAGGAGGAGATGAGGCGAGAGGGGGACATGACAAACAAGCCAAAGACTTGCTCCTTCTGCTTCGCTCTTAAAGGCAATAATAGGAGAAAATTGGTTCTTGAAATTGAATTGAAAAAAAGTGGGTCTCTTTCAGCGAAGTATAATGCCTCTGAATACATTTGGTGAGCGGCAAATGGAGAAAAATGGAGGGTAGTTACACGATTGTCTTTCATTTCAGCGAAGGGGGGAAAAACTGTGGAGGTATCCCCCCGTTAAGGCCGGCTTTTAGTCTCAATCTACGCGGCGTGTCCCTTTTTTCCCTCTCTCCCAACCACTATCTTTGAACAAATGGGCTGTGAGGATGGACTCGTTGTGAAATTAGTATACTCACAGAGAGGACACAGAGAAAGGATTATGTGAATAGCCAGTAATGAGCTCAAAGTGCCAGTGTGTTTGGACCGGGCTCGCCTGTGTGTGAGAGGAAATGGCACTGCGAGCGACCTTTTTTTTTTGCTCAAGCACCTGGCGAGAAATAGAGTCGCCCCTCTCTTCCATCTGCAGTGTGTGTGTGTGTGTGTGTGTGTGTGAGAGAGAGTGCACTGAATTAAGAAGGAATCCTGCGTCTAAAGATTTAATTTACTTACATTTATTATAGAGGAGCCTGTTTTTTTTCTTTCGTGAACACCATTTTCACACTGTCAGGTCGGTGCTAAAAGTGTTGTTTTGTGCCGCTTCTGACAGCGTTTAAAAATACACAAGAGTGTTAAGTGTGTTATACAAGCCTGCAGGGTCCGAGGTCAAATTTAATGTCTTGTGAGAAATGTTTTATTTAAAAAAAAAAAAACGCCTTTTGTGAGTGAAAGGCTGAATCCTTGGCGCGGATAATGCATTTTTTCTGTAACACCTGCTTGTAATCTTTAAGTGTTCACTTCAGGAAAGTCATTCAGCCTTAATTATAGGCAGTAAATTGTGTTGTGTTTGTCTGCCGTGCTTCCTTCCTCCGTTTCTCTCAACCCGCAGGTTCTTACTTTATCTGCGAGGAGGGAAAAAAAGATGCATTTGCGACAAACTCAGACGGTAAACACAGATCGACTGCTCAAAGCTCTGTTTTAAGAAGGTGTGTGTGCACAGAAAACTGTGAGAGTTTGAAGAAAATGCACCTATTAGTTCTTTTAAATGTGGATTATATTCAACATGGCGGTGTCCACATTTCAAGTTTCACACGTTTAGCAGATGAGTGTACTTTAGTCTTTTTCTCAGAGGGTTTGTCGCTTCAGGTTGGATGATTTATGGTCTGAAAATCTCCAAAATGACACAGTCAAGTGTAAATATATGAAGTTATCTTACTTTTAAATCCTGGTTTTCCACCTTGATCATATATTTCAGGATTGTTTTCCATTATTAAAGGTTGCTGTGACTGACTGCTTCCATCAGCGGTTTAATATCTTCATGTTTTTTCGCCGCTGAGCTGCATTTTTTTTCTTTTATTCCTTTAAATGAGCAACAACAGGAGCTGCAGCTTTATGGACTTCCATTAATTTATCTGGTAATCATTATAATTGCTCTCTCTCTCATATTAAAATGATAATCTATACAACTCAGTAATGGACTGATGGCAGGTGGCTAAATGTTCATTTAGTGATTCACTGAGAAAATAAATAACGGAGGACGAGCCTGTGACAGGCGCGTGAGGAATCATTTTTCAATAATCTGCCACGCATCATGGCAGGAGACGCCGGCGCTGACAGCACAGATGAAATATTTGCCGCTGTTCTTTGTTTTAATATGGGAGGAGACCGGCTCAGATGGAAACGATAGTGTTTCAAGTCGATGCATTTTTCTGGGCAGGAGGCTCGAAACACACAAAAATTAAGGCCACGAGACTCGAGAACAGTGAGAGCACGCTTTATCTTTCTGGGGAAAAAACCAAAGAGGGTATCCGCTGAGTGAACTACAGAGGAGTGAATCTCGATGCTTATCATATAAAAGCACTTTCTGGACCTGAATGGTTTTTCTTTAGCTGTTCTCATCCGGCACATAATCCAAGTAGAAGACTTTGTAATCAGTCATCATTGTGCTGCGTGACACCGGCGTGCTGCTGATGAATGATCCCCTCCGTGCTACTCGATTGTCGAGGTGGAGCTGTGGGGTTTTTCTTTTTGCTATATTTATTTATTTATTTGACTGTGTCCTGGTGTTTCCACCGGGGCTGTGATGGGCTTTTTTGAGAGGAAACCAGCAGCAACTTGCCTCCCTGTTCCTGACTGAAGGTGGCTGTGGGGAGAAGGGAGGGAGTGCAGAGCTGGAGATTTATAGCCTGGAGGGAGATTGATTAGTGCCGTCACTAGCCCTGATGTACGGTTGGCAGTCTCTCCCTCCCAACCCATCGCGTTCGCTCACACACACACACACACACACACACACTCGTGCAGCTATACGGTTCAACACACAGCTACACATACATCCAGACACTGCCGAGTCCCGCAGGCCTCTCCTGACAGTCCCCCAGAGCTGTTGCATGTTAAGTCGTCGCAGACAGACTGCTGTTTTCTCAGCATTACCATTTTTTTTTTTTTTGCTGTCCATAGATAACGCCATCAATCACCACACACACACACACACACACACACACACTGCCCCGGAAGGAATGTGCCTGAGTGTTGCTACTTTCTGTGCGAGTGTTTGTTTTGAGGACGGTTTCGTAGACGCGGAGATGCGGTTGAGTGGCCGCGTGGATGTGCTGTGTGAAGCGGCGGAGTGACTGTGCTCTGAGCCCGTGTCAGCCGCGCCGCCCCGCTGCAGGTGTGTGTTTATCATTCAGCACGCGGCGCGGAGCGGCGGGCAGCTGTAGGCATGCGTTCCCAATTAAATCCTGGGTGAGAAACCGAGCCCGTCTCGCCCGGAGCCAGCTCCCGCCGGCTTACCGGACGCGGCCACGGAGCTTTGACCTCGAATCATGCCTGCCTAACTCGCTCAATGTCCCTTTTCTTTCTCTTTCTCTGCTCCCAGGTTGGCCGCAGAACTCCCCCGGCTGTAGTAGTGTGCCCACCTCGCCATGCTGGCCTGTCTGCAGAGGAGGCAAAACCCTCCACCCCAGCACCCGGTGTGTGCCAGCAAGACCCTGGAGCCCCCGCAAGCCCTCGGACGGAAATGTGAGTTAACGGAGCGACGGAGGTCGAGAGTTCAGCTCGGCCCCCAAAGCTGAGGAGCCAGAGAGTAGACTTGTAGTTCTCGAGACCGGTCTCGGTCTCAAGACCACTTTTCCGTGGTCTTGGTCTTGTCACGGCCTCGACAGTCTTTGGTCTTGGTCTTGATACTCTCTGGTCTTGGTAGTGTCTTGGTCTCGGTTTAGGCGGTCTTGACTACAAGTCTACTCAAGACATAAATGCATTCATGATGTAGTCTGCCTTTTGTTCTACAGTTTGAATGTATATGTTTATGTATCTGTTCTTTGTGATGTCTGTGTTATATTGTTCTTGTCCCACTGAACTACAGCTACAACTACAACTTGATAAAGTGTGTTATAACTGAGATGCCATTGCACACATCAAGGTGACCAGTTCTTCCTCTTGTTAATGTACAATTTGAAGTACAATTTTGTACTATTTGTACTATAAACTATTTGTATTTTGCATTTAATTTAATGCATTTTTTGGTGCACCTGCGTGCGGGTTCTACAACTCATGCAAAATGGCAAAAAACTAGTCTTTTTTTGGTCTCGGTCTCGAGCTGAACAAGTCTTGGTCTTGGTCTTGATACTCTCTGGTCTTGGTAGTGTCTTGGTCTCGGTTTAGGCGGTCTTGACTACAAGTCTACCAGAGAGGCTTGTGTTCGTCATTTGTGTTTAATTCATCAGTCACAGTGAATGATGGAAGCAGGTAGTTAACCCCGACTGTGGATAAGCGGAGGAAAATAGACTTTCCGGTTTGTGTTGTTTGTCGGCGCGTTCCCTCGCGGAATTCTAAACAGTTTCATTCGCTCTGCACTTAGACCTTGGATCGCCGCGTTGTTTGGCTGCTCGTTGTGAGGGGGGGCTGTTTAGCTGTGCTGATTGTGCAGTCGTGGCAACACAGGGGCCGAACAGACAGTGTTTAACGTGCCTCGCTGGCCCCGGGTGACCCTGAGGGTCTGTAAACATTTACAGTGTCTGGCCCTGGCTGTGCCGGCCGCCTGTAAAGCATGACAGCTGCTCTGTTTGCTCTCGGAGCACCACCCTCTGTCCACTCACAAAACGGTGTAAAGGGACAGAGACGAGCCAGGGCTGCAAACTGTTACAGAGCTGGCAAAACTAGTTCCAACCAGTTTTGGGATTAGAGAGAGCTGCAGCAGCAGTCGGGCATCTGGAAGGTGAATTTCTCCCTAATTTTGTCGAAGCTTTTTGGATAAGTCTCGTACAGCGAGAGTCTGTTTTCTGACGATGGGAAGAAAAGGTCCTTCCTCCTTATCGAACACCGCGAGAGTCTTTAGTGGCCTTTTGTTTACATGGCGTCCTCAAGCCGATTAAAAGGAGGGGGATGGAGAGCAGGGGAGCGCTAACCTACCAGTTTTTACCTCAGCTTAGAGGGGCTTAGTGGGAAATGCAGGTTCTGTGCTTTTCATCAGAGAGACATTGTATCAGGCCCGTCCAGTGAAAGGCTTTAGAGAGCCTCGGTTCTGGGCGAGGAAACGAGGCTCTGCCTGTGTTCTCTCTCTTAGCTCTTTACTGGCCAATTAGCTACTTCTCAGCTCAACATCACACTCCAGTCGCCTCCTGCAGAGGAGAGGAGAGTCACCGACAACAAGGTGCCCGGGTGCTGCCTCTGTCCTCAGCGCCGGACTTGTTTTCGCCGGTCTTGTATGAGATGTTTCATTCGGAGCTGCGTAAGTGTGTGTGAAACACACGGAGCTAACAAGACAGAGCTCCGGTTGCATTTGGATGGGGGGCAGCTCTTAAGCTGAGTGGGGTTCAACCGGGGCTCGCTAATGAGGTTTCAGGGAGAGGTGAAGTGAAAGGGAGGACAAAGAGGAAACTGCGCAAAATAGAATTAGAGAAGGTAAAGATGGAGCGGAAGGGGGGGGGAGGAATGGAGGGGAGTCCTCGACAGTCGTCTTAATCGATTCTCTCCTTCCAATTTCGCAGGATTAGCCCACTTCCTCTCAGGGTCCTTCATTGAGGAGAAGCCGGTGGGAGTCAGCGCTCGAATCAATAGAGAAAAAGAACAGTCTCCAGTCTTCCCTTTGCCCTCCCTCTCGCTGACCCTCTCCCTCTCTCCGTCTCCCCCCTCTCTCTCCCTCTCGCTTTCTCCACCTGTTAAATCCTTTGATTGAAAGACTACCACAGCGACTGACTTGAGGTTCATAATGAGGATGTTTGAACATAATAGCCTCCTTTCTGTCCTTGGAGGGGGTGGGAGGGTGGAGGAGGAGGGGGGGGGGGAGCAAGTGTTGGATTTCCACCACTGTGCAGCTCTTGGCCTCAATAAGGCATTTGTTCGCTCGGGCCCAGAAGGGGTGCAGAAAGGCAGACAGTGGGTCTGGCTGCAGAAGTGGGCACACTCAGGTCACCATGCTGAGCAGGTCCCCGTGATTGATTGTTCGTGGCCCAGTTTGTGCCAACGTGGAAGAAGGGGGCTGTGGGTAAGGTGACCCGGGCTCTCGACGGGAGGCTGAATGCGAGAATACGCCCCTCAAAGAGACGGAGCGAGTGAGAGCGCGGGAGGGGGATTACCTGGCAGCGAGGCAGAGGTGAGCTGTGTCATTTGCATCTGCTGTCCTTTACACAAAAGTAGTGTGTGTGTGTGTGTGTGTGTGTGTGTGTGAGGCCCGGAGTGGCAGAGCAGTTGGGATGAGAGGGCGAGGAGGGTTTTAGAAAAAAAAGCCCCTGCATGCAGATGCCGAGTGGCTGCACAGTTCATTGATGCGACTCCCATTAAAAATCCCTCATACCCTCAATAAAAAAGGACTTAACTGGCTCTACCATCAGCTGGAAGCGTTCAGATCGGCTCGCCAGACAATCAATTTCCCCCAAGCGCACAGAGCTTAGCGGGAGAAACGGGAGGCGGAGAGCGGGATGTTTCCATTATCACAGCCCGCTCTGTGTCTGGACTCGGAGGGGGTGGGAGGGTGAGGCGCTGTGGAGCGGGGGAGAGAAAGGAGGGAGCGGCAGAGGGAGGTGGGGAAAGACAGACAAGTGGAGAAGAGAGAGAGAGAGAGAGAGGCAGAGAGGGAGACAGAGAAGCTGGCTTTTCAAAAAGCCATTGACCGCCTGCCCTTAAAAATATCATATTGGATTAGCCTCACAGAGGCGGCCTTTTGATATTTTTTTCTTTGGCCATAGAATTAAAAGGAGTGCAGAGCATTACTTGAATTATAAATCATAGGCACTTGCTTTCACTGCGCCCAAATTCCGCGCATATGTGGCTGCACTCTCGAGCGCCAGCCCCTGTCATTTTTAATTAAATCCCCCCTTATGGGTGACATTTGTAGCGTGCCCCCTCCTTCGTCCTCCCCTCCACGTCTCTCCACCGCTGCCCTAGATGGAGACATGAAAGGCAGAGACGGCGGCGGAGCCAGGGCCTCTCATCGTGTTTTGCCCCAGAGAGAGGGCACCCATCCAGACAGATGAGAGAGAAAAGACCCTGCGAGGGGAGAGGGGTGAATGGATGCCACTGACCCCGGCCACCGTCAGCCGGCGGCTAACCTCCCTCGCTACCCATCCCTCTCCTTGATCGCTGTCCTCCACTTTGAGTCCGACGGTCCAGGGAGCAGGGGTGAGCGTCGAGGCAGGAGAGGAGAGGGAGGTGTGCCAGGCCAGTGATGAGTAACGCCGAGATGGCTGGACAGGAGCCCCCACCGCTACCCCGTCGGCCCAGACAGCAATTACTCTGCCACATGTCAGCTAAAGAATAACCAGTCCAGAACCCCTCAATTGACGGGTTAATGGGAATAATTCTGCCTGGCCGTTTTCCAAAATAATATCTTTTCAGATTTCAGCAGGTTTTCATTTGTTTATTCATTACTCACGTTCGTGTCTGGCGTGACATTTTTTCCGAGAATGCCATTGTCACACTGGGCGTGTGCACGTTTGTGCTCTTTATTCAGACCGGCCCTCGTTAACCACGCAGGTTACTGCCACTCCCATATTTGTCCTGTGATTGGGTCAGGCTGTGGGCTGAACCTGGGTGTTCCCTCCTGTGTGTAACCCCAGCAGGGCCTGGCTGCAATTCAAACACACACACACACACACACACCCAGAGATCTAGCATACTTCTGGTTGCATTGTAATTACGTATGTAACCCTAATTAGGACAGAAACTATTTCACACCGTGATGAATGCGGCTGTGGTGAAAACAATTTTTAGAGAACCAGTTTTGTCTCCTGTTGAACGTCTCCGATCAGCTGGTGGGAGGACTCGACTCTGTGACTCGTAGCAGTGCACAAACACACATAGACCCTCGCACACCTGCAGCTGTAACCCTCCGTGACACCACCCGGGAGGCCCGAGGTGCCAATCAGCGAGGTGTAGAGGAGAAAGTTCCCAGAAGGCCTGATGTCCCAGGTTCATGCTGTGTTAGGTCAGGTTCGGCACTCTTCCAGCTCGAACGACAGAGACAGCCTCGCCATGTCACACACAGCCTCAGGACATGACATGGAGGTTCACCTGGGGATTGTAGTTTTCCTAATAGCCCTGTGCCTCTGCAGGCGGAGCTGCCAGAGCCATTAGCTTGCCTCGCTTTTAGCAGCTTCTCCTCCTAAGCCGCGCTTCCAGGGAGAGGGAATACGCTCAGGTGACGACCTCCGGCCACCTCTCTTCCTCTGTTGTCTCGGACATAACAGGGGAATTAGCCGGCCATATCAAATTGCAGCGCAGGAGAAAAAAAAAAAGCTTTTTCAGTTGAATATTTAAAAGTGGTCATGAGCAGCAGCAGCAGAAATAACAACCTTTCCCCTGACTGCCTCTGCACCCTGGAGGCCGGCGGGTGGGCGGGGGGGTGGAGTGGAGCTGTGGGGGAAAGGGAACGGAGACGGAGCGAGCGAGAGGGAATCTGCATGCACTTGACCTTTTCCCACTGATTGAACCACCTCGTTTCTAACTCCCATTTGGAATTCCACGGAGTGCCCACGGAGACTGTCATTATTCCACAGTGTGCAGCGGGGAAGCAGAGGTCAGGAGGTATTTTTCCATAGTGAAAGGTGATTGACAGCTATCCAGGGTCCGCCTCCTTCTGGCCGCCTGTTTATGCGATCTCATTTTGTGTCGTTCACACTTTTATCACCGTGCCGTGCTGCAAAAATTCAGAGCGTTAAGACGAGCGCTTCGCTTTATTTCAGAGGGGCAGCAGCCGCGTGATATTGGTCGTACTAGTCTTACCTCATGCCTACTACAGGCTCTCCTCTGTCATGTTGGCGTCGCAGCGCTGGCACACGGAGGATCATTTCCGGCTGGTGGCGTCCCACCGAGCCATGCCTTCCCTCTGCCCTCTGCCTTCTGCTGCGAACACGGGGGGGCGAAGCAATCTTACTGCCTCGGGAGGTGAGCTTGAGGAAGAGGGGCTCGGCTGTAGTTTTGGTCACAGCGGGACTTGGGTTGAAAAACAGGTTCCTGGTTCCAAAGCCTCCAAGCTGGCATTTGGGGCGTCCCAGGTGCAAGGCATCGAACGCCCTCTGTCTTCGCCTGCCAGAGAGTGGGGGTGGGACGGGGGATTGTGGGCGAGGGTACAGAGAGTGTCCGCGGTCCCTCGCTGTCCCACAGGAAATGACACGCAGCCCGTGCCATCTCTGAGCCGAGCCCACCGCCGGCTGACCGTGAGAGGCGCTCGGGAGGTGTTGCACGTTGCTGGCACGCTCTGAGTGGTCTCTTCATTACAGAGCTCAAAAGGAAAAAATAGGAGTTTCGGTCCAAAATTTGGAGTTATAAAGTGTGCAGAAAAGTCTCTTTTTAAAGTAGATCGCCTGCCTTTTTTACTCTGTTTCTGTCCAGTCACTTTATCTCAAATCATCAAGAAATTACAGCACATTTAAAAGTATGGATACAAATTTTATGATTTCTTTAAATGTCTGCGAAAATTAATGTATTTTGTTGTTTTGCAAGTATAAAAAGCAGGATTTAATTTGTGACATCAATCTACCTTTTCTGTATCTGCTAATTATAACTAATTTGGTAAATCGATTGAAATTCACAGAAGGTAAATATTGATTGTTGTATCATCGCTCGGCGTCTGCAGTTACGCTGGGAACATACAGATTAAAAGTCGACAGCGACGGACTTTGCTGTTTTTGGTCCAAACCGGTCATGAAATTGCACCAAAATCTTTAATAGCATCGCCGGCTGTGGTTCTTCAGTCGACTCTAATACTGGAGAGGCTTTGGCTGAGGGAGCATGGGAGTGCAAACTGACCACAGCACAATGCTGAAATCATCGCTCCTGTGGGACATTTTACTACAGTTCCTGTGGTTTGCTCGTCAGGCTCGTTCTCATGAAGGCCGTCCTCACATGAGTCGGTGGCGTCATCGTTTTTAGGTTTTGAAAAAAAAAGTGATGAATCACAGTTGCTTGGTTATTGGTTCGGGGTTAGGGTGTGTCGTGTGCTGACCCCCGGTTGCCAGTTCTAACTCTGGACATCTAGCGCTTTGAACAGATTTCCAACAGCCACTTTTCACCGACTCTGACCTTGACGGGGAAAATCTATAAAATCAGGACTGTATTTGTACGCTGCTTTTATTTCTTTGCCGTTGCGAAGAAGTGAAATGTCATTGACCTTCTGGGTGAAAAGTATTATTTAATGACTTAATTAACTGATAACAGCTGTCATCCAGAAAGTGGAGAGGAACTTATAGAATAATTGTTCAGTTGTTATGTTTCCCGACAGTCCAACGAGTGGATAAAATCAAAGTGTATTAATTAAGAGACATTAAAGATTCCAGCTTTAAGCAAAGCCTAAAATAAAACACATTGCTTCTGTTAAATCGCAGCCTCCACAACTCCCCTGACATCTTTCAAAATATTTCATCTTCATGAAAACTTTCCCATTTATGTTTCCTCTCCTCTCCTCTCCTCTCCTCTCCTCTCCTCTCCTCTCCTCTCCCCTCCTCCCCTCTCTCCTCTCCTCTCCTCTTCTCTCTCCTCTTCTCTCCTCTCCTCCTCTCCCCCTCTACTGTCCTCTCTCTCTCTCCTCTCCTCTCCTCTCCTCTCCCCTCTCCTCACCTCTCCTCTCCTTTCCTCTCCTCTCCTCTCCTCTCCTCTCCTCTCCTCTCCTCTCCTCTCCTCTCCTCTCTCCTCTCTCCTGTCTCCCCTCCTCTGTCCTCTCTCCTCTCCTCTCCTCTCCTCTCCTCTCCTCTCCTCTCCTCCCCTCTCTCCTCTCCTCTCCTCTCGTCTCGTCTCCTCTTCTCTCTCCTCTTCTCTCCTCTCCTCCTCTCCCCCTCTACTGTCCTCTCTCCTCTCCTCTCCTCTCCTCCTCTCCCCTCTCCTCACCTCTCCTCTCCTTTCCTCTCCTCTCCTCTCCTCTCCCTCTCCTCTCCTCTCTCCTCTCTCTCTCCCCTCCTCTGTCCTCTCTCCTCTCCTCTCCTCTCCTCTCCTCCCCTCTCTCCTCTCCTCTCCTCTCGTCTCGTCTCCTCTTCTCTCCTCTCCTCTCCTCGCTCCTCTCTCTCTCCTCTCCTCTCTCCTCTCCTCTCCTCTCTCCTCTCCTCTCCTCTCCTCTCTCCTCTCCTCTCCTCTCCTCTCCTCTCCTCTCGTCTCGTCTCCTCTCCTCCTCTCTCTCCTCTCCTCTCCTCGCTCCTCTCTTCTCCTCTCTCCTCTCTCCTCTCCTCTCCTCTCCTCTCTCCTCTCTCCTCCCCTCTCCTCTCTCCTCTCCCTCTCCTCTCCCTCTCCTCTCTCCTCTCCTCTCCTCTCCTCTCCTCTCCTCTCCTCTCCTCTCCTCTCCTCTCCTCTCTCCTCCCTCCCCTCCTCTCTCTCTCCTCTCCTCTCTCCTCTCCTCCCCTCTCTCCTTTCTCCTCTCCCCCTCTCCTCTCTCCTCTCCTCTCCTCTCTCCTCTCCTCTCTCCTCTCTCCCCCTCTACTGTCCTCTCTCCCCTCCTCTCTCCTCTCCCTCTCCTCTCCTCCCATCACCTCTCCTCACCTCTCCTCTCCTCTCCTCTCCTCTCATCACCTCTCCTCTCCTCTCATCTCCTCTCCTCTCCCTCTCCTCACCTCTCCTCTCCCCTCCTCTCTCCTCTCTCCTCCCCTCCTCTCTCCTCTCCTCCCCTCCCTCTCTCTCCTCTCTCCTCCCCTCTCCTCTCCTCACTCCTCCCCCTCTCCTCTCCTCTCTCCTCTCTCTCCTCTCCTCTCCTCTCCTCTCCTCTCCCCTCTCTCCTCTCCTCTCCTCTCCTCTCCTCTCCTCTCCTCTCTCTCTCCCTCTCCTCTCCTGTCCTCCCTCTCCTCTCTCCTCTCCCCTCTCTCTCCCTCTCCTCTCCTCTCCTCTCCTCTCCTCTCCTCTCCTCTCTCCCCTCTCCCCCTCCTCTCTCCTCTCTCCTCTCCTCTCCTCTCTCCCCCCTCCCCCTCCCTCTCTCCCTCTCCTCTCCTCTCTCCCCCCCTCCTCTCTCCTCCCCTCTCCTCTCTCTCCTCTCTCCCCCTCTCTCTGTCCTCTCTCCTCTCCTCTCCTCTCCATCACCTCTCCCTCTCCTCCTCCTCTCCTCTCTCCCCTCCTCTCCCCCTCTCCTCTCCTCTCCTCTCTCCCTCTCCTCTCCCCCTCTCCTCCTCTCTCCCCTCTCCTCCCTCTCTCTCCTCTCCTCTCTCCTCTCTCCTTTCTCCTCTCTCTCCTCTCCTCTCCTCTCCTCTCCTCTCCTCTCCTCTCCTCTCCTCTCTCCTCTCCTCCCCTCTCTCCTTTCTCCTCTCTCCTCTCTCTCCCCTCTACTGTCCTCTCTCCTCTCCTCTCCTCCCCTCTCCTCCCCTCTCTCCTTTCTCCTCTCCCCCTCTCCTCCCCTCTCCTCTCCTCCCCTCTCCTCTCTCCTCCTCTCCTCTCCTCTCTCCTCTCATTGGCATGTGTACTGCAGCCGAGTGCCTTGTTGTCTGTGCAGTGTTAAATATTAATTGGGAATCAGTGGAGGACTTGTCTCCTAAATGATAGAACAGAAGGGCCCAGGCTTGCCTCAGGCAGCCTGCAGGCGCCTTTCTTCTTCCATTTACCTGCAGGCCTGCGCACCAGCACTTCCTCCAGTCTGACAGGCCTGCCCAGGCGCCTCCAGCCTCCCCTCATCTCTCCCACTCGCTCCTTTTCTTCCTCCTCCTCTGCTCTCTGCACTGGTTCCTTTTCTTATCTCTCTGTGTGCGCTTACGATCTCTACCTCTGGGGCCCTTTTACTCCGAAACCTGTGTGTGTGTGTGTGTTTGTGTTGTTGCCGTGTCCATTTGAGTTTGTGCATGACTGTGAACGCCGCTTGCTCTCGGCTGTACATGCAGCCCTATTGAGAAAATAGTGTCACAGCGTGGCATATTCTCTCAAAGACAGGGACAGGGAGCGCGCAACATAAATCTTTCAGGGTCAGGATTTTCGCTTGTTGTATTTTCTGTGTCCTGCGTCGCTCTCTGCCTCATCACCGAAAGGTTTAATCTCTGCTTCTTCCTCCTGATGTTTTCCCATAACCGGCCTCCCAGTTTGTCTGCTTTTCTTCGGCGAGCCTGCCTTTGTTCGTCTCTATCGGCCGTGTCATCTGGAGAGGTGTGCCGAGACAAAACAACTGGCAGCAGCTGCTTCTCGTTGGACCGGCTGGCTCTAACTCGCGGATGACCCTTTCTGGACTGAGTTAATTAAGCTGCGGAGATTTGTTTTGGAAATCGCAGCCGTCCGACCCGTTGTTTTATCTGTTTCGCTCCGGAGCGCAGCCTTCCGCGAGGTTTCGGTGGGGGTATATTGTGAAGTGGCGGCGGCGGCTGGATGTAAAATGGAAAACCCTGGAGAAGGAGGAGAGGGCAGCAGAGAGGCAGGGATGTGAGTGGAGGAGAGCTGGGGGTGGGGTTGACTTTGATGCCATAGGAATGAGTTCACAGGCTCATGAGCACAGGCCTAATCGCACATGACAATATCGGCTGGTGTGCCAGTCGCAACGCATAACCACCCCGCTGCTTGTGCTGACTCGGGGTATTTGCTGATAAAGCTCTGCTTTCTAGACCATGCTGTATGCACAATGAGGGTGGCCCAGGCAGGCCCGAGGGCTGGCTCATCGCAGGCAGCCCGCAGACCGGGGGGCTCCGTCCCCCCCATCTATACAGAACTGTGCACTCCACTAAGCCCTTTGGCCAGACTTGATTATTAAACAGAGAGCGGTTTTGTGATGAATATAGTTATTTTTTCCATTTATAATCTATTATGTTGCCCATCCAGGCCCCATAAATTATTGCAAATGGAAAAGAGCCTGGTGGTGAAACGCCTGAAATGAGGTCGTGGCTGCGTTCACAGTGTGAAATATTCAGGGTTGATATTTTTTTTTTCTATTGAAATGCCGTCTCTCTCTTGTTTTTCTTTTTTTTTTTCTTCTTCTTCTTCTTTTCGGCTGTCATGGGAACAAACACGGAGCGCTCGCTCTTTTTGTCTGGTCGTCGTGTTTATGGAGCGCCGTCTGTAGGGTGAGTTAAACATGTTGCCCCAGTTTCTGTGTTTGTTCGGTGCACGGGTGTCCCACAAAAGGCCTGACATGGCTACTGCTGGCCTGCATTCCTCCGCGGCTCAGAGAGGCCGCAGACTATCCCGCTGCTGGTGTTGTTTTTCCTGGACAGTCAGCTGGATCATCAGTAATTAACACGTGCAGATATCTCCTCCATCGCGTGTCACATTCTCTGATTTCATTGACTATAAGATGTCTGCCTGAATATCTTCACCTTTCTGTCTTGCTTTAGTGCTGATAAGAGTGTTTTTGATTCCGGGGAGAGGCAGTAGGTCTGCTGTGTTGGTGCCTGTGGTGTTAATGGGGCAGGAATGCAGGACAAGTGCTTTCCCACGCTGTTAGTTTTCTTCTGTCGGGCGCGTTTGAGACGAGGCTCTGGGCCGGCTAGGCTCTGCTAATGCAGCCAGAGTGCAGACAAATGGAAAGTGACACTTGTGTGTGTAGAATGGTATTTGTGGTGACGCTTTGACTACAGATAATAAAGTGTTCGCCCTGAGGTGATTTCGCCCGGCAAGCACCCCAGATGAAACTCACTTACTCAGAGAGAGAGAGAGAGAGACGGAGGAGACAGAGCGAAGGGGGAGAGGAGACGAAGAGGAGGGATGAAGAGACTGAGAGGGGTACGATGAGATAGTGAGGGGGGGATGAAGAGAGAGATGAAGCAAAAAAGACGAGGCAAAGACAGCGAGGAGAGGAGGTAGAACAGAGAGAGCAAGAGACGCGCAGAGGGGAAATTCAACCGTTTGTGATTTCTCAGCGCTCAGAAGTCGCCGAGATTTTGTCCTTTTGACTCCGGCTAATTATAACTGTGACGTGTTTCATCGCAAACTTCTCGGAATTAAAAAATTAGAGAAGAAGATTTATGCATCTTAGTTGGATTTTTTGGATTTTTAAATTAATATTCATCAATGTTTGGGCTGCTAAGTAGAAAAGGATGTCAGGTTCAACCGAAGGGTGAACAATCAACTGTTGTTAGCTGGATCTGTGTGTGTGTGTGTGTGTGTGTGTGTGTGTGTGTGTGTGTGTGTGTGTGTGTCTGTCTGCCTGTCTGGCGGGCCATGTGTACAGAGGAGTCCTTCAGGATCAATCAATTCTCAGTAATTTCCCCCACAGCCCATAAAAAGCCAGGTCTGTCTGGAAGGAGCACGAGGTTGCCACATCAAACCAGCTAATTAATTTTCATGGCTGATCCAGTAACATCTGGCTTTAGAGATAAATCCTAACGAGGAAATGTAAACATGACAGTGACCTGGTGCTAAAATATTTCAATTTTCTTGCGAGAGAAAACCTCGATAACGGAAACCTAATTGGCTCTTTCTGATCTGACACGTCGTCCACTCCGGGGTTTGTACACGTACGTGTGACGGTTGTAATATTAATAGACAAACATGTTGTGCTGAAAGTGAAAGAGGACCTCGGTGTTTCCTCTCGTCTCCGTCTCAGCGTGCCGTATCAAACGCACACGTGCGCCGCCTCACTGCAGGCTACCTAAATGACCTCATGCTGCAGTCTGTGCGAGGAGGAAGCCCAAATTAGGCTCTCAATTTGGTGTTTCTTCCATCTGCTTGTGCAGGAAATAGATAGATTAAATCTTAGATGAGATCGGGTTTAATGAAATGAAAGATTAGATTTGGGAGTTTTGTCCAAGTTTTTTTTTTTTTTTTTTTAAATCTCTTTTAATGATTAAATCCATTTTTGACATGGTGCCACGTCTGCGTGCCTGTGAAGGATCAGTGTGCAGATTGCTTTAACATTCTCATTATCCTCTTTGCTATTTGCGAAACATGTTGGCAGGTTAAAAGCCCCAATATGTGATTGCAGTATGGCAGCCGCCCGTCGGAAAAATGTTGTCCGACGACTGATTTTATTTCCACATTGATTTTGATTATGTTCTCGTTATAAAGTGTCTGACATTTGATTCACAAGCGCGTGACTTTAATATAAGGTTTGTTTACTTCTTGCTTATTTTTTATTTAAAAAGTTTTTCAGGTTAGCCTCCTCGGAATGAAACGTGAAGGATTTAGAAGAAGACAGCTTGGGCGAGGAAGACATTTTCTTCCCCTGCTGTCTTTTTCGATATGCATTTGTTTGATGATTATGATGACACAGGCAGCCGCCAATTCAGACGGCTCTATCCTCTGAGAAATCACTGCGGTTTGATTTTTATCTTTGCAATTATAGATAGCAAAGGCCTGACAAATAATTGCCTTGATTTTCTTTTTTTTTTCTCTCTCTCTCTCTCTCTGTGTTGTTGCACGGAAAAATCAACCTTGAGATGAACAGAGGGAGATGAGTGTTCCTAAAAATGGCTTTTTCTGATATCAAGTAAGCAGCAGGGTTCCCTTTCCCCTAACGTGCACTTGAATTGATTAGTACTCTGGCTGAGGGCATATTCAACATGTCTGCCCCCCTGCGAGGCGGCTCCATCCTGTTGATCACTGGCTCATACATGTGCCTCCTCTGCTCCCTCTCTCCTCAGGAAGCTCCTGTGGGGCACTGAGGCTTTGATTGACTGGCGGCCGAGTCCACAGGACGCCCCTATTATTATCATCTCTACCTCTGCAGCGGGGCGGGGGGCGATGTCCAGGGGGTCTGGCCGACAGCCCCTGCTTTGTGTGCCCAATAGTCAATTAGAGGCAGCGCACTGCCGGAGACGAGTGGGATGCGGGGTTAATTGCAGAGGACCAAACAGCTGGCTCTATCAGGGCCCATTGTGTTTGCAGCAGTTGTCACGGCAATTGAGGCCTGGCTGTAATCGCTGACTAATCAGCCCTGTGCCAGATGACACCTCCATTAGCACAAGGCAGGTATTGTTCAGGACGCAGAGCTGCCTCTAGCTCCCCCCTTCGCCTGCCCGTCCTTTTTTCGCAGCAGAGGTGGGGAGAGGATGTCATAGACCCTGATCCTATCTGCTAAGAGCTCAACAATGGCTGCAGGTCAAGGGTTCCTCCGTGGAACAATGCAGCCGAACGTGACCTTTTCTGGGCTGCGGCGCATCTGACGGCTCAGACGTTTTGTCCAGGCTGAAGAGTTCTGATACGAAGGACCGTTTTTCAGCCGATGAAATATTAATCTGAATAACGTCGTTACAATGAGGGCAAAGTGTCCATTAGTGCAGGAATGTTGCACAAGACTGTGGAAAAATAGGGCTTCCTGCTGGCTCATTGGCAGAAACGGAGAACAAATACTTTGATACTGAACCTTAGTAGATTTTGAAGATATCTGTACTTTAGTTGAGTATTTACAAGTATTTTACTTTTACTTCCTACATTTTAACACAAATTGTTACTAGTTTTATTGCATTTGAGGGGATTATTTTTGATAATGATTAGCTTTGCACAGAAATGGCCAGTAGAAATGTCCTTCTGAGGGTTAAGGCCCCCACACACCGGGTCCGACGTCTTCCTTATCCGACTTCCTTCTCCGACCACTCCGTCGGATCCGTTAGGAAGAAAAGTCACATTGAAACACACCGCCCCGGCTACACAGCAGCGTATACGTTCTGCGCCTGCGCGAAATGCAATAAGTCTCCTAAACATCGGGTGGCGCTAGTCTCGTGCCAGTAACCCAAAACATAAAAACAGGAAATGACAGAACGGAGTGCGGACCGTAGCTTATCAGAACAAAGCACACACAGTGTTAGCTCGGCATTACTTGCGTGATGTCGTATTACGGTGGTCTCTCTTCCACCAGGGCAGCCAGCTGCTCCTCAAAGTCCTCGGTCCACACAGCCATGGCTTCCAAACATACGCTGGTTTATCCCCAAAATAACGAACGGTGAAGTGTTGTTTGTAACTCTGTGCCGTCTCTGTTTATGTGGTTTGTTTACCATCGTCACTTCCGCCGCCCCTCCCACACGCCGCGCTGATTCGCTGGCACACCGCCAATCAGAATGGTCACTGAACAGCTAGCTAACAACCAATCAGAGTATCCGACGGCGTCCTAACTCAGACGGCCGACTTCGCATGTTCAGTCGGATCAGACGCCGTCCTCGCGCTTCCGTGCGGCTCCGACACAGCTGAACACACCGAACAGAAAAGCTCCCTAACTCGTCCGACTCTCTCCTAACACTTCAGACGTCCGACGTCGGACCCGGTGTGTGGGGCCCTTTACTCTTTACATTTATACTTTATATACTATATATAAGCCTGTACTTTCTCACTTTCGCTTGAAGTTGAATCAGTCCTTCCACCTGCATCTGAAGAGTGTGTTTGCTTTTGCCGCCGCTGCTCATTGCTCAAAAACGCTTACAGAATAATTGAAGCACCCTCAATTTGAATCCTTCGTTGCATGCAGAGTCGGGGATCAAAGGTCCGGCACTCGTACTGTAGCCGTGCACGCAGGTCGAACGGACACATGATCGGCGCAGCGGCTAATGTCCTCTCTTGGCTAACTGTCCCTCTCGGGGGGAAATGGCTCCCAGCGATGGAGGCTGACGCTGGACTGAATCTGACCCCGTGTTTTCTTTCATCTTTTCTGGTTAATCTGCTCCTGTTGTTTGCCCTAACCTCATCACGGACGGCTGTGTTTGTTTGGCCGAAGTTAATGTGTACTGCGCGGCTCGTTGTTCTGCAGAAACTTAATTGCGGCTCGGCCTAACGGTCCTCTGCCTTCATTTAAACAAGCACTTTTTTCCCCCGCTGCTCGGCGGCGTACGTGGTCGGAGGGGATCAAAGCGGGCGGTAAGTGGGGATCGCAGGAGTGAGTGAGAAAACGCCAAGGGCTTTTTGATGTGTCGGAGCGTTTTCTCCACTAATAAGAAGAAACTTCTCCAACCTGCTCATAATTTTAGAACGCTTGGAACGCTAATAAATGGGAGCAAGGGCATTCGAGGCAGTTCTCTCAGATTTTTTTTCTCCTCTGCTTATTCATTTAAACCTCTAATTAAAATGCAAAGCATTCTCATGGTCCTCTGGATTTGCTGCTGCACTTCTCGCTCAGCCTCTGACTCCCTATCTCCTCTCCTTTTTTTCTCCACTTCCCCTGCCACCCTCCGCCCCCCCTCCCCCCTCCTCCCTCCACCTCACCTAACTCCCTGCTCTCATACTCTCTCCGACTGCCTTTGCTTCTCGTGATCAACACAATTTGACCTCTCACTTGGAAGAAGTGCACAGAATTTAATGGATTTTTTACAGTCTAATCTAAGCAGTTCCCTCTTTATTGCTGTTTTGTACCCAGTGGACCTCATCTTTACCAGACACCCCCGCCCCCCCTCCCTCCCTCCCTCCCTCCCTCCACCCGCACCACCACCACCACCTCCTCCTCCACCCTCGCACCAAGAAAATTAGTTCATCAGAATTCAAAATGTACTGCTGGCTAATTAAAGGAGTGTTAATTGAGTGTTCAGAATTGGGTACCCCTTCACCAAACGCACACACACACACACACACAGACACACACATGCCTGCATACACAGAAGCACACATGCAATCACAGTGACAGCACGGGGTACACCAAGGACGTCGCGCTTGGGGAGTTTCATGCCAATCAAAAATGGAGAGAAAGGAGCGAGTGCCCATCCTCCAAGTGAAATGGGATTTCTAGATCATATCATGGCCTCGTGCCGCTCGGTCCGGCTCCGCGCTGCCATGTTATCCCATCCGAGCCTCGCTATCTCCGTCTGACCACTGGAGAATGTAACACCGCGGCAGATAGCCTCTCTCTCGCTGCGTGCATCGTGCTAATGAGGGGTGGCATTTAGAGATGTGCTGCTCTGACACATGGGCATTGTGTGCCAGGCGCAGGGTGATTAAGGACGAAGGTCAGCCCATTAATTGCCTCCCTGCCATCTCCCCTCCCCGGCGCGTGATCTCTCAGAACTAATGCATGTGTTTGCCCGAGCTTTTATCTCATCTCCAGCGCGGCTCAATCATATGCCTGCTTTGTTTACATTCCTTTCATGTGAAAGTTTTTTTTTTTCCTTGCTTATTGTAAAAGCAGCAGCAGCGAGCAGCAGCAGCCCAGGTTCCCCTGTTCATTTACTATAAGCTGTTTCATGTGCATGCGAGTGCACATAGCCTCCTGCTCTCGGGAAGGGAAAAAGCATATTCTTCCATCCCCAGGGGAAATAATTAATCCTTACAAGGCTGTCGCATGTCGAAATGAAGCGAGTGTGAAGCATTTAGCCCAGGAGGCATTGCAGGCTGTCGCCCGCACAGGCACCTGTTGTTGTCCCTGCCCTACATTTCATGAGAGAGCGCTGAGCAGAGGATAACAACATGCTCCACTGATGGCAAATGAGACACACAACTGCACATGCAGGTTTGTGTGTGCGTGTGTGTGTGTGTGTGTGTGTGTGTTTTTGCCTCTTTTCTTTTTTTTTTTTATGTTGTTATCACGCATTGTGTTTGCATGCACGACCACGCAGGAGAGTGTGCACAGGTGCAGGAAACCCCCTACCTTATGAGGAGGTGAGGGCTCACACAAAGGAGACGGCGTTGGCTGCTTCAGAGCCGTTTATCAGCCGGCACCATCTGTATGCTGCTGCTCATACGGTGGCTATGATCTACTGCAGCCTAAACCAATAAGTCACCGAGCGCCGGCCTAAAAAGAGACTCTCTCCTTTAACCTCCATGTCCTCACTTATAGACTTACTGCTCTGGAGGAGAGAGATGTTGAGACCATCAAACACACAGTGTGTGTGTCGGTGTGTGTGTACGAGAGTGAAATTACACCTCGGTCTGTGGCCATGCTGACTGTAATCAACTTTGCTGTAAAATTTATACCATGGAACTTTTTAAAGAGGAAGCTGGAATCAGAAGCATCCAGATGCTCATTTGCCTCCTCCTCCTCTTCTTCCTTTATGCCTGTGGGTTCTAATAACCGGAAGCCTTTGTGGAGCTGAGATGGGTTTTGTAGGCCTGAAAGGCCTCTAATCCCTGTGGCCTGTGAAGTGTGAAACCCTTTGATGCCAGGTTGGTGTGCCAAAGGCTCTGCCTATTGACAAACAAGGGCCAAGCTGGGAAAAGACGGAGGGAGAGGGCTTTCTCGTCTCTTAGAAGAAATGCAGGCTCAGGCATGGAAAATATGGACTCAGTCAGAGAGAAGGAATAGAATTAGCCACCCTTTAATGAATTTCCTGGCTGTTTTTATAGTTTTTTTTCCTCATGTGGCAGTAATTAGGTGGATTGATGGGCATATTGCAGCTGGGGGCTTGTAGGGGCAGCAGGGTACAGGCCCTTGATATGCCTGAAAGCCAAGTATCTTTCCTCATTTAGACCATGTGATGATCAAAGACAGGGTTTTTTTTTGCCCTCATGTAAAGAAGATCAGAAAAAAAAACGCTGCCATTCCATTTGCATGTGGATCAGCAGTGTGCTTTGAAATGAGCATGTTTTTCTCTTCTGAGCAAATGAAATAAGTCTTCTGTCAGTTTTCCTCTGCAAGTCAAAACATCAAAGCAAATGGCACTGCTGTCACCGGGGAGGCTCGGCGCTGCCTCGCCGAGGCTGGTTAGATCTGAGATAGGCCGGCCTGGCACACTCAGCCCGGCCCATTAGGATGGCACCAGGTTCCCTCTCTCTGATTAAAAGGAAGTCATTAAAGACAGGATATGTTTTTTTTTCACAAATTTAAAGTCTAATTTCAAGTGTAGAGCGTCTGACTCGGACAGCGTGTTGTCTGCCGCGACCAAACCGCAATTTGACTTGCTGTTAAATTCCCAATTTATTTTTCGTTTATGATATGGATCTTGTAGATTTTAATCATTTTCACAGTTGGAGACCCACAGGGCCGCCGAAATGAACTCCCCACGCTATCTGTAATGGGAGCAAAGAAATGAGTATTGTGACTACTTGGCTGTGGAGTCTCTCTTTAAAATGATTTTTGCCGTCGCAAAGGAAATGGAGTGAGTCCTAGTCACAGCCTGCAACATGCAGACGCCTCAGGTCGCCAGGACATTTGCTGACGGCACAGTTAGGGCAGTTAATTTCTGTGCGTTTTTGTTAGCTTTTGCATAAAAATGTCATTTTTGAAGGGGTTGCAGTCATTTGTGGCAGCTGATATATTGCTTGTAAATTGAGTTCTTTTCCCGACCCCCCCACCCACCACCACCCTTTTTGTTACACTGAGCTAAGTAGCCATGAAATTGCCTGAATAATGTCGTTTAAATCCAATCTCACCGCGGCCCCTCACCTCCATGCCCAGCCCCCAAACAATGACACATGGTGGGGTTTTTAGAAATTGCCATTTTCCTGTTTGCCACCTCGATTCACAATGGCCAAGCCTTGGCTCATTGAGCGAGGGCCATTGCTAGACTCGCTCGCCACGTTCGCCGCCGAATTGAATTTTTGGAATTGGATTGGTGTCACATGGCAGACGTATATGGCAGGCATTTACATGGATATTAATAGCGGCGTCTTTGTACCTGCCGTTCGTCTGTTCTGCCACGTTTCATCCCGTAGATGTTAACTAAAAACATGTAATAAGAGACGACTGCATGAATTCAGAAGACGTCTTTTTGCTCCTCCGTGTTCATCGTTGAAACATTTCTTAGTCTAACAAGGACAAACCGTTGGCACGTTTGAACACAACAATAAATTCCGCCTTTCTGTCTTTTTAAATGCTTTCAGCGTGTGTTTATCAGCAAACCAGTTTTTCAGTTTTATCCTTGGCCAAGTTTGCAGAAAGCAGCTCTCCAGCATTCTTGACTCGGCTCTTCAGTTAACCTTAACCAGGCTAGTTGTTCCCTGTGGATGTTTAATTGTTTTGTTTTTTTGCGAGGGGCCTCTTCATGTGTGCCTGGACAGAATAAATGTGGAATTTCTGTGGCCAAGAGTGAGACCTAGTAAGTGATACCACTTATAAATCTCAAATGTGCCAGTGCAATTAAACAAGCTTTTTATCCCCTCCCCTCCATCCCTCCCTGCCTGGTATCCAAGGCTAACCCAATTCAATGCTAAAGAGAGTCCGAATTAATTTCACAATGGACTGATTTAACAGCGCCTAAGGTACCAGGCTTTGACAGAATGAGTTTTTAAAAAGATCCATTTGTCTAGGGATGAACTTCCACAGGAGGGTGTGAAAATGAGATGGAAAGAAAGCCTCAAATGGAGGAGGGAGGGACGGAGCATAAATGAATGTCAGCCCTGATTTACAATTTGCAGACTCTGTTTGGGTTCTTCTGCCGCTCGCACCTGGTTTTATTCACCAGCTCCTACAGAATACTGACATTTCTCAGTCTGCTTTGGATGTAGTCGCTGTGATGCTGCCAGGTTTTACTGTTGCCACAGAGTGGTGGTTATTGCAATTGATTGATTGTTCTGACTTTGTGGCTGCCATTGCTGTCGGCTCCTTCGATATTTCTGGTAATTACACTCCTGGTCTGCTTGTTCTGTTCTTCTACACATGCAGCCATCTGTGTTTTTTTTTCATCTCAATGATTCATTTCACTCATACTTTTCTCTCTGCTTGTCTTTGCAGGTGAGCTGGTGGTGCCCACGCATTCCCCACGTTACCCCACCGCGGCAGAGCTCGACGCCTACGCTCAGAAGACGGCCAACAACCCTCTGTCCATCAAGATCTTCCCCACCAACATCAGGGTTCCCCAGCACAAGCACCTTAACCGGACTGTGAATGGATACGACACCACAGGGCAACGCTACAGTCCCTACCCACATCTCCACACGGGGGGCTACCATGGCCTGCTCGCCATCGTCAAGGCCTCCTCCTCATCGTCGTCATCGTCGACATCCACCTTCGTTCCTTCCAAAGGTGTACTCAAGAACTCTGAAGGCAGACGGACTAAGCTCTCTCCAGCCCACATAGCTGTCGCCCCGTACCCACCCCCTAGTAGTAGCACTTTAGCCAGTGGCCACAGCCAAATGGTATACCACACTGGGCCCTCAAAGCCTCCAGAAGGCCCCGGACTATCGGTTCCCCCAAACGTCACCGTAGCTGGCTCGGTGATTCCTGTAACGGGGGGCCGAGGCCTGGCCCTGCCCGCACAGTCCAACCTCCCCTCCATCCAGAGCATCATCTACCAGATCAACCAGCATTGCCAGGCCCAGGCTCTGCAGCAGGTGTGCCAAGGAGCCGCCACGGCACCCTCAAATTCCAGTCCCTCCAAGCAGGCCACGACTGTCATGGGGCTCTCTTCTAGCTCCTCAGGTGGAGGCTACGTGGTGGGAATGGGCCCCCAGGCTAACATGGTGTACACGGGACCCGGGCTGCCGCCTCAGAACGCGGAGGCGATGAAGAACGGCATGTACGCGGACGGCATGGACTACATCCTTTGGCAGAAGCAGCATCATCAACAGCAACAGCAACAGCAGCAGCAGCAACAGCAACAGCTCCGCATGTACAGTGGAGGTAGCGGAGGAGGCGGCGCCGTCAGCAAGTCCCCCGAAACGTGTGTGCCAGGGGGCGGGATTATGGCGGCCCCGGTGTCCTCCTCTTCCTCCAGACCTTACCACCTGACAGTGAGCGCCAACGGAGGAGGCGGGCTGGACAAAGTCAGCTCCTCCCCGTTGAACTGCGTGGGTATGCACGGGAATTTCTCAGTGGGTCAGTACTTTGCCCCGCCGTGGAACAGTGTGCTGGTGACGCCCGACAGTGACTGCTACAACCCCCAGGAGCTTTTGGGCACCTCCACGGGAGGGCCGGCCACGGGGCACAGAGAGATGGGCTACCCCCATCACCATCACCTCTACCACCACCACCACCATCACCACCCCGCGATAGACAGCGGGGGCGGTCTGTGCTGCAGCCTGCCCAGCAAGAGCATGTGCAACACGTCCGTGCTGAGCAGCAGCTTGCAGTCTCTGGAGTACCTGATCAACGACATCCACCCGCCCTGCATCAAGGAGCAGATGCTCGGCAAAGGCTACGAGACTGTGTCTGTGCCACGTCTGTTAGACCACCAGCATGCACACATCCGCCTCCCCGTTTACAGATAGAGGAGGAAGGAAGGAGAGGAGAATCAAGAGATGTTAAATTTGTGACGAAAATCAAAAGTTAAAGAACACAAATGTTTTTTTTTTTTCCTGGGTACAAATTGTTGAGAGTGGCGCTGCTTTAACTAGTGTGGGAGCTTAGAGAAGGAGCAGTTGTTGTGCCGTGTTGACCCCCCCTCCTAGGTTTGGTGGCTTCGAGGCAGGCTGTGGGAATCCCAAATATGAAAGGTGGTAGTGGACTGCCAGCGGGAGAGAAAAAAGGGATTTCAAGATTCTCCAGATGTTACATTGTGTGGTTTGCCAATAGGAATATTTTGGATTGATTTTTTTGTTGTTTTTCTTCTGTTTTTTTTTTTGTTGTTGTTTTACTTGCCTGAACATTTTCGATGAGAATCATAGGTTTTGACATCAAGTGCATACGCCACTCGTATCCCCCCCCCCACCCCCCACCACCACCCTTCCAAATACTAAGGATGAAGCTACTGTGTAGGTTGTCACTGAAATGGTCTTAAAAAAAAAGGGCCGAAGTTTTTAGGGCTGCTCTCAAAATCCAAAACACACAAGTAGACAAACACATACAGAAGTACCGGTACGTAAAGGAGACTAAAGCGACAGGCGGGTGTGTACGAGCATCATAATGTTGAATTAAAAAAGGATAGTACAATATTAGTTATTATTGCTGTTATAATTGATACATAAATTGCACTGCTTGAATCTTGTTAACTTTGAAGTTTGGAATTGGGTAGTTTGGATATGATATATTTAAGAAACTTGAAAAACTTGAACCTATTTTTTGTTGTTTTATATATTTGTAGGTATATTATATGCATCGGCTGCTATGGGGAAAAGTGTCTCAAATGCTTTTTTTTTTCTCTCTTTTTGTTTTTTTTTCCACTTTTTTTTTTGTTTTTCATGATTTAAATAATTCCTCCTCAAGCTGATGTGCAGTCTCTTATGTCCTGGTGTAAAAGGCATATTAGTCGCTGCTTTGGTTCTGTAAGAACCCGGTCGGAGAGCTCTTTTTTTTTCCTAACCAACACTGGAATCTACAATAAATCTTGAAATACTTATTTAAAAAAGAAAAATGTCGCAAAAAAAAAAAACAAAAAAAAACAACACAAGAAAAAGAAATGTTACAATGAAGAATGTGACTGGGAGGTTATCTACGTAACCTTACGTGTATGTTTCTGCGTGTATGTGGCTGAGTGCATGCGCGTGTGTGCTTTTTATTTAGTTTGTGTTCTTCAAAATCCTCAGACTTTTTTTCTTTCTTTTTCTTTTCAATTGTGTCATTACAAGATTTCTAACACACCAAGACTGAAAAAACTGCTTCACCAGTCCCGTGAACATCATATCTGAGTAAATGTACAGGGGATATTTTATTTTTTTTTTGCAATTGGAGGCTCTAGATATTCTCTGGAGCGCGAGTAGAGATCAAGTTTTCTCACATGATTCCTGTACGTAACGTGCTACATCCCCCGGACACCTGTCTAATGTTATCATGAGGACAGAAAAGAGGTGGGAACACATGGAAGTCCTATGTTGGGGGTGCTGTTCATCCCTAATACTGCAAACAAAACAGAATGAAAACAATCATGCCCCTGTCCTCCGGCGTCAGATGAAATGAGGCGAGGCTCACTGCTCTCCCCTCGTCCATTTCAGCCCCTGGTCGGGACACATTTAGCCCGGGCCGGTCTTAACTTGATGATTCAGAGCAGTGAAATATTTATCATGACTGTGAGATTCCCTTGAATGTACTGCACTTAAATTACTGCAATGTTTTATTGCCTTGTGGGACTTAAGTGAAAGAGAAAAATTGGATCAGCGCAGCAGTCCTCTGGTCTTAAATTAGCATTTCTTTTGTCCGTCAAATTTCAATGGTAAATTGAATTTAGTAACGGAGAGAGAGAGAGAGAGAGAGAGACGGAGCTTTGTTGTGGGGAAATACTGGCATCAGTCTAGATTTATGAAGTGCAATTATTATGACTGTATTAACATTTTTTCTCTGAGCTTACACCAAAAAAATGTAAACTACAGTTGTCAATACATTCCCAATGTACCACATCCCCAATCCCTATCCTTCTTTTTTTTTTGTTTTTGAGGTGTAAAATAAATTTCTTTAAGAATATATTCAGAAAGCCGCGTCTTGGCTTTGAAGTCTGTCATTATTTTTTAACGTATGTCCTCTAGAAGTCAGCGGGAAAATTGGGCCCCCTGTTTTTCTGCAGCTCTGTGGGATCCTGTAGCAGAAAAAAAACCCTCTGCCGTTGAGAAAGGTGGTATATTTAATCGATGTTCACACTTTTGGCCATCCAAAGATTAAAGGATAGTCAGCATTGTTGCAGGAAAAAGGACAGGATTTGCCCCGTGAACACTGAGGATGAAATGAAAAGCAGGAAATTACGTGTCTTTGATCGTTTGCACTCCGTAAATAGACCTGTTTTTCCCCGAAGATAACCCCTCGCTTAATCTCGAGTACGAGCCTTAAATTGCGAGCTAATGGTGTTTGTAGACACGCTACTGTGTTTGAAGGCTGACAAAGATTCCAGTCGAGAAAGAATACCGAGCCCCTTTGGCTTAAATTTGCACAGTAAGCCTCCTTAACATTCCAGTGAAAATTCTTCATGTTGTTTCAACAGCTTAATACCCCAGCCACAGTGTGATTCCAGCATATTTTCTGTCTTGTAGAAATATTTTGACAGATTTACAGATACATCCCGTCCCTAAATCCCCTCCGTTTGGCTTTTGCATCCAAGCATTAAACCCTGTCACATGATGTTTGAAGTGAAGAGGAGACACTTGAGGCGGCGGAGTTGCTGGTGTCTGGGCCTTTTCCCACCAGTGGAGGTCTGAGAGGCACCCGGCCTCGCTGCTAATGGGAATATTGGGTGACGCCGGGGCTGCTGGACGCTGCCAGTGGAGAAGCATTCATTCGCTCAAAAGGGGTTGAAATCAAACCCTTTTCAAATAGCGAGGGATTTCCTATTCGGGTACTGAGAGGAATGTGGCCACTTTGAGCCAAGTTCAACTGGATCAAACGGGGAAACGGCGACACAAAATAAAGCTTTTTTTGATTATTTTCGCGCAGATGTTGAGGTCAACTGTATTGAATATAAGGTGGTATTCAGTTACTTTTACCATCTCTTTGCTTTGTAGCCACATTTCTACTGTACAGGCTCCGAACTGTCTGTGCCTGCTGGTCCTTTACACACATTAATGAGCTCCTATTGATGGGATGCATCTTAGCCCCGCGACTCTGCTCCATTCCCCTATTCCCCGATTTGGACAATGGACGCTTAGGCCATATTAGGATAATAGAATTAAATTTCAAATAGATTTGTGCCTGAGCTGATCCATGCGCGGCTCACTCAGCTGCAGAGGCAGAGTGGCATATGGCATGTCATTATCTAAGCCCACCCTCCCCCTGTCCGGGGCCAACAGGGTTCAGCAGTGCTTAAACAAACTGAAGGTTAGGGCTGGCTGGCTGGCTGGCGTTGAAGGGGAGGACAGCAGGGTTTGCGAAGGGGAGGGGGGGTCGCTAAATCACAGCGTCCACAGCGTCTCAGAGGGCCTCAGCGCCGCACCATGGCGCCCGGGCTCAGAGGCCTGCTTTTAAAAGCTGGGCTGTGTTTGATCGAGGGGATTTGTTTTCTGTTGGATTATACATGGTTGCTCCCTGCCTGGCTGAGGGGCCCCGTGCAATGTGACAGATCTCGGCAAAAGACAGAAAGAGGGAGAGAGAGAGAGAGAGAGAGATACGGGGAGGGATTTGGGGTCAGAGAAGCCTCGAAGCATCAGTAATCAGGATAATTGCCATGTTCCTGGTGCTGGTTTCAGCCTCCCCTCTTTGGCTCTGCAGCCTCATATTCAGATTCGAAGCTCGGAGGAAATCACATTCCTTACTCAAAGACGTATTGTGCCTCGTTTTGCTAAATTCTACCAAGTGAAAGCTTCGTTTGTAGTTAGGTTTTCGACGCATGGAAAGATATTTCTAGCCACGTTGCACAGGAAATTACATATTAGACGATCCGAGCTCCATCTAAACGAGGACGTTCAGATCTATAACATATCTCGGCGACGACAGACTATCGACTGTTAACACGTTTTCAAGGGCGAATGAGACATTGGCGAGGATGGCCCGAGGGCAGCGTGGAGGGGGGGAATTGACTTATGCTGGTTGTAAAAATCCCTAAGTAAATCCCAATAAGTCCATGAAGACCTTTACCCAGTGCAAAGGTCTAGTCGCATATTATGCACCTTAAATACCGCTGAGGAGGAGGAGGGGGAGCGGGCGAAGCAGGGTCAGCTATTTCGCTCTCACAACAGAAGTACGGGAGGGATTGAGAAAATAAAGGCAGCTGCTCGCTCTGTAGAGTCTTGGCGCTGCTTCTCTCTAACATACAGATGACAGAGGGAGGTGGTTTGCGGGGGGGGGCGGAGGGGGCTGACGTCCCTTCCTTCACCGCTTTGGTCAACCTCAGTCGTGTCCCCTGGCTGCCCTTGGGCCCCTGGGGCTCTCATCTCAGAGTCCTTCCCAGCATCCCCTCCTTAACGTCTGCAGAAGATAAAGTCATGTGGCCGGTCCTCTCCTCTCCGTTTGGCTCCTACCTAGCAAGAAGATACTTTAATCAATAACGCAGACGGTCCTGAGGAGGCTTGTATAGTAAAACCCCGCCGGCCTTATAACTGTATTGCACAATGTCATTAAAGATTTGTTGTGTTTTTTCGCCAGAGCAGAGTCACAGAGCACATCCTGCAAAATCCAAGTCACATGTGAGCACCGTACGATTTAGATATTGTTTTGGAGCTTTTATTAAATGCAACACAAGATTAAAAAAAAACAGAAAAAATCAGCACAGATCATAAAATAAGTCAGCCGCGGAGCCCCTTTTTTCTAAAAAGGCGATGCAGCCGGTAGTAATTCCAGGAGCTTACAGCTTTTTTATTTCGACTATGTATGTTCAGCTGAAAAAGCTTATGGCCTCCAAATATTCGTGGAGTTTATGCGGCGGGGTGTATGTGTGTATCCAATCTAAACACAAAAGTCTGGGGATTTTGCTTTTTTTTTCTTCCTGTTTCCTTTTTTTTCATTGTTTGTGTGGCTCTCCGAATGTTCCTGTGGACAAACAGGGCTGTGTTTCTTTTTTTTTTTCCCCCGAATGATCTCAAATGCACCAACGCTGCCAAAGTCTGAGGGTGCCGCAACCTTGAGAAAATCATATATATGGAAATGGGAAATCTATAAAGCATCTCTCTTATTGTTCTCCCTGCAGTGTTGTATTTATGTTTGAGAATTGATTTTGTCTCCTCAGGATGAAAAAATGTAAAGAATACCTTGCTTTTCTTTCTTTCTTTCTTTTTTTTGGAAAATGATAATATATGAGTCTTAGATTTCGAAATAAGAAGTCTGAATATAAAAAAAAAAGCTGTAAAATCCTTTAGTCGTGGGGTTTTCAACTTTTGAATGTGCCTACAGCCAAGCATCCCAGTGATTGCTTACCTTCTACCCCCTCTCCAGTTCTGCAATCTCCCCCTAATCTCCCCACAACCATCATCTTCAATTTGCTGAAACTGCCACTGTCCCCCCCCCCCTCCATCCCGACAACCACAGTAGATATTTTGTCTGTTCCCTGCTTTTTGTCAATCTCAGGACTGAAATTTCTTTATTTCAATGTAGATGGTTGGTTTTCATTTGACCTCTCCTCCTCTTATGTATTATTGTTTGACATAAGTAAATAAAGCAGATGACTTCTACGCCTGTCGTGTCGCTGTGATGATCACCCTCACGCTCTTTCTTGTCTGTCCTCTCTCGCTGTAAAAAGATCCTCTTAAATCATTTTTTTTAAGACTCTGGACGAAGCCTAACTGCAGCGAAGGTAAGCATATTAGTCTTCGGATTCACTTTGCACATCACCCGCCATATGCCGGCCCCGCACAATCCTGTTGTTCACTTGACCTTTTTCCACCTTTGCAGGAGTGTGTGTGGCGTCGCTTGAGCCTCCCGGTTTATGAGGAGTTTGTTTGTCCTTTCGTGCCACCGCAGGAAATCAACCTCACCTTGGGTAATCAAACAATCGAGAAGGAAAGATAAAGGCGACAGTCCCCTTTTATACCGTGGGAATGATTGGCATTTTCCTGGATAAGGACTTGGACACACTGCTCTTAAGCAGAGGCAAGCTAAGTCTCTTTACATGCAATTTAGCAAAGTGGCAAAGACAAGGTGTCCTCCTCTGAGGCCTGGATGTTCAAGCCAACTAGCGAAGGAACATCAGCTGCCTCGAGTAATCACGTTTCCGTTACAAATCAAAGCACAGCCGCTGATCTTTGTCTCTTTCTGCAGCCCAAAAACAAGAAAAAGATGACGCACTGGTGCTTTAGTTCTGCATAGTCGTAGCTATCAAAGGTGTAATGTCTGCGTTTTATTAGCAGGACTTTGCCAGTAGGACACAGTCTCACCATCATATCTCAAGGAAATTGAATCGAATGCAACTGGATTTGGTTTTTGTCTTGAAGATGTTTCACCTAGTCCCAGCCTAGTCAGCAAGCAGGAACTGATGAAGCCTCTTGGATGAGAGGTGAAACGTCTTCAAGACAAAAACCAAATCCAGTTGCGTTCGATTCAATTTCCTTGAGATAACTATGACCTGGATGAATGAGAATATTCACAGGCTTGATAGTCTCACCACATGTCCACCTCCTGGAGATAAGGAACACAACATGCACCCACATCCAAAATGTTTAACAACACAGATACCTTCAAGAACTCAATATTGACGCCTTTTTTTCCTCCCTTTCTCTCCTCGCTCCCAACCCCTCCACCCACCTAAAACATCAGATAAGCCGCAGACTGATGAGCCAGCCGCCTCCACCAGAGCGTGTGGTACTGGGAGACTGCACACTGATTTCATACACGCTCGCTCAGACAGAAAAAGAGCTCTGTGGAGCAGAAATGCTTCTCTTATTAGCAAAACTCATTCACCTGCACGCCACATTGAGTCCACGGCAATTTCACAATAAATCACGAGAGATGCCTATAGAGGCCGGGGCAGCATGCTGACGCTCTGCCGCCGCCGTGCCCTCGCCTGTCAGTTTAGACACTCTGAATCATTTCGGGTTCAGCAGCCTCGTTTCATCTTAGATGAACTGAAAGGTCATCTCACGCGCCACCCGACCAATATATGTCTGGCTCCCTCATCTCCCCCGCGCTTCCACTGATTGCTCGTTCCATTTAGAAATACCACACCTTGGTGGAAAATATTTCACCGGGGGATTACGGGGCGGTGTTTTCAAGGAATATATTTCCACGCTGAAAAATTAGCACAGGCTTAACAGTGTGAGAAACCTACTTGTCTTTTTTAGTCTTAATCTGACTTTATCTCTCAGCCTGGAGAGTAATGAATCATCCCCCCTCTTTTGCAATATTAGTTGTTGAAATGATTAGTGCGAGTGTGACCTGTGAGCGGGGAGGTTTTCTTGCCGGACCTCAGGCAGACAATGAATGTTGCTCTTGAAGCCATTAGACAGTCTGGAGTGTTGTTTAGTGAATAAAGAATGAGTTGGCCCGAGTCCAGCCCAGTATCCGCTTGAGACTCATCAGCCTAAACACCTTAAAGCTTAACTGGATGGACAATAGCGGTACAATTTGTACTGCCAATATCTAAGCTGGTTAGTTTACTTAAGACCTTTGGCTGAGGCTGTCAACTTTCCCCTCATGTGTAGTTACTAAACGAGAGCTGTTACCACACGATCCCGCTTCGGCTGTCACTCGGTTTGTTAAGACACATTTGTGGCGGCGAGCGCGCACACACACACACACACATGCTGCAAGCGAGTGAGCCATTTTGTTAACAGCTCACACTTCCTGTGCAAGTGTGCGGTTCCAGAGTTGCTGACAGTGACACTTGCAGGACCGAGCCCTGCCCTACTTAACAGGCTGCAGGGAGGAGGGCAGGCCAAGTTGTCAGCAGCGCTAGGTGCTCACTGCTTAGATAAACCTGGAGGATTAGTGGCCCAGTTAAAGTTGGGGCAAAGAGGATTAGCCTCTTCTCTGAGGTGGTGAGAGATTCCCCGTGTCCTTCAGCGCTGCCCGCCTCAGAGAGGAGGGGGGAGGACGGGGAGGTGAGGGGTGAGGCCAAAGTTATCACGAGCGAGAATCACCACTGTAACGTTCTGAAGAGGAATAAGAAAAAGGTGAAGTGTAATGACTAAGGGTGAAAAAGAAATGAAGCAGTTCATAAATTGTTGCCAGCTTGTGGTTTCATTATGAAGGCAAAAGCCAGTAATTACTGGCCGGGCGCTGCTGCGAGGTCACACAGACCTGAGATCCACGGGAGAAAAATACTTCATAAGTGGACTGAAATCTACAAACTATAACCTATTATGGTAATAACAGTTAGCACTGACGATGCATTATTTACAGCTATAATTACAAAGAATATTAGTGCCCTGCAGTAATTGCATGAGTAGTCACGGCTAACACTTGTGTGCCTCGACTGGGATCTCCACATGCAACACAGCGGATGAATTTAGAGCTCTGCAGCCATCAGCAGGCCGGAGGAGGAACTGCAGATGATGATAACCAGAACACAAAGTCTGTTTTTTGGGGGGGTAAGTGACTGCATAAGGGTTCATCCCCTTTATAGTGACTGACCTAATTCAACAGTGGTGCAGCCAATTGTTGCTGGTAGCCTCACAACAGGTGAAATGGAGTCTCACATGATTTTTGTAGTACAAAGACACCTGTGTCTGAAGGTCCAGTCACTGTTTAATCAGTATTCTTGGCTAAAATTATACCATGAAGACAACAGAACACTCCAAGCAACTCTGTGAAAAGGTTATTGAAAAGTATAAATCAGGGGATGGATACAAAAACATTTCCAAGTTAGAGAACTTCCCTCCGGAGTTCAGATAAATCCATCATTAAGGAACAGAAGGAATATGGCACTTGTGTAAATCTGCCTAGAGCAAACTGAGTGACCGTGCATGAAGGAGACCAGTGAGGGAGGCCACCAAGACACCTGAAGCTGGGAGAGACTCTTCATACAACAACTGTCACCAGTCGAAGTTTGATGGAAGAGCGGCAAAGAGAAGCCACTGTCGAAGAAAGCTCATTAAATTTCCTCTAGAGTTCACCCAAAGGCATGTGGGAGACTCCAAGGTCAACTGGAAGAAGATTTATCTGGTCTGATGAGACCAAAAATTGAGCTTTTTGGCCATCAGACTAAACGCTATTTTTGGTGGACACCAAACGCTGCACATCACCACAAAGCACACCGTCCCCACCGTGAAGCCTGGTGGTGGTAGCATCATGCTGAAGGGATGCTTTTCTGCAGCTGGACCTGGAAGGCTTGTGAAGGTAGAGGGTTAAAATGAATGCAGCAAAATACAGGCAAATCCTGGAGGACAAACCCGATTCAGTCTGCAAAAGATCTATGACTTGGGAGAAGATTAATTTTCCAACAAGACAATGACCCGAAGCACACAGCGAAAGCTACACAGAAATGGTTTAAGGACAACAAGGTGAATGTTCTGGAGTGGCCGAGTCAAAGCCAAGACCTCAATCCAACAGATATTTCTGTTCACATTTTATTAGATTAGAGAGTCATAGTTTAATTTAGAAGGTTTGTTACACAGTTCGATGTCTGAGGATGAAGATTATTCAGTCATTTAGGTGCTGATTAGAAAAATGTTTGGCAGAAAAACAAATATCCGTGCAGGAATTTCAACACAAAGACTCCTGTATGGTTTATAAAATAAATTCAGTGTTTATTGTTCAATGCAGCAATGTACAAACGATATAAAAAATGCATAGACACGTCTCTCCATAAAAGCAATGTAAACATCGTGAACAATGACCTGTGACCTTCAACGGCAATGACTTAGTGAAAATGAATTGTGGGGTCTATCTGCTCTTAATCATGTCGTGTAGTACAGTACAATACATGCATGCATACAGTAGTTGCGCATAAACGAGATGCTATATAGGGCAGGGAGCCAATTGCAATGAAAACACTGCAGCAAATAGGGGGGGGAAGCACATAATGGCAAGGCCTGAGAGTTGATTATGCAAATACCCCAGCTGCAAAGGAACAATAACTCTGGAAATTCAAAGACAAACCATAACACGGAAGGCTATTGTCTCGCATTTGCATATTTGCTTGACAACTATAACCTGCTCATCATGCCCATCTTGTTCGGAACAATGTCTTTGTGTTCATATAATAATGCACACATCAGAAATTGTCATAGTGCATTGTTTCAGTTCAAATGAAAGCTGTGCGGCGCTGAGCTGGCAGTCCAAGTCTGACACTCTCATAGTTTGGAAACTATTCGATTAATACAGTATGGAAGAAAAAAAAAACTTTAGAAAATAAGTATATTCTGTTTCTATACTCTGAGTCCTCCTCGCCTCCAACAATAAACATTCAAATTAGCATATGCAACACAATCTTCATGATACATCAGCTTTAATATGAAGCAAGCAAACAAAAGCTGAATCTATTATATAAGTCTATGAATACTTATTGCATTTCTCTTACGGCATTTCTATCAAAGATTTTATTGAAGCTGCAAATGCAATAATACAGTAATTATTATTCTGCTAGCTATTAGCATGATTCTGTCCTCAGTAACAGTAATAATGAGCCTGGAAATGCTGAAATATCGTGACTCTCGTAAATCCCTGAGTGATCAGCCGCCGATGTCTGAAAAGCTGAGGTACAGTACATTTTTATGATATGTCGTCTTTTCTTATATGGCGAGTAAAAAAACAAATATTACAGTTCCTTCCGTCGTTAATTTGTATCTCAGGGTTAGTATCGTTGGCTTATTGCGATCTTTAAGACATCCAGTGACTCCTTGTGCTCTGTGTCCTATACTGTAATATTTACTCTACGTCCTCAGAAGGAAAGGCACATGAGATCTGTGCATATTAGTTCGCTTAATGGCCAAATCGTCCCCCGGCAGAGTTATCTCACTGATGCTGATGGCTCTCCGCCGTCTCCTCACAGAGAAGACAGCGCTGGTTATCTGCAGGCGTCAGTGTCTGGGCGTCAGCGGCTCCATCTCCAGCACCAGATCACGAGGCTGCGGGCCTTTACTTAACTCCAGCGCCCGCGGGACCACTGTGGACCAGCGGTCTGGAGAGGGATAAAAAAAAAAAGAAGACGGAGGGTTTTTCTTTTATCTGTATGAATAAGTTTGCATGAATATATACTTATTTGCCTATGAATTTATTCATGAGAGCACAGCGAGATGCTAACCTCTCCTCAGAGCTCTGACGCCCTGCTGCAGCCCGTTCACTTGGCAGGTCTCGTTCTTGCCCGGATCCTCGTTGATTATCGCCAGGTTCTGATTCCAGTGGCACCAGTTCACCTCATCCACCCTGATATAACAAAACACCAATGGAGTTTTTTTATTTTTTTTACACATATTTTTATTGTTGTTAAAACAGATGTACAATGTCATACAGGTTGTAATGTTTTACAGTTGTTACAATTCCTTTGTCGACAGTGTACAATGTAACAAGAATTACACAGCATTTTAACAATTTACATTTTTATATTTTTTATAAACCCCATCCAACCCTAACAATCCCTGTGCCGGCAAAGAAAAAATAAATAAATAATTAAATAAATAAATAAAATTAATAATAATAATAAAATAATAATAATAATTAAAAAAAAAAAATGTATCCCAAGATGAAAGTACTTTACGTTGAAGCTTGTTTACTAATGAGAGGGGAGAGTTGCAAGTTTGTCAAAATAAACCAGTAAAGGGTCCCATACTTTGTAGAATTTTTTGGTTGATCCTCTAAGAAAGTATTTAACTTTTTCAATTTTTAGGAACATCATCATATCAGAAAGTCACATTGATGCCTTCGGTGGTAATTGGGATTTCCATTCTAAAAGTATTCTCCTTCGAGCAATCAGAGTTGCAAAAGCAACAACATTTTTCTTGCTAGTGGCTATCGCAGCGTCAACCCCAAATATAAAAACACCAATGGAGTTGACAGTTTTTTTTGCAGCTGACTGTAATTGTGACTCGTGGAGGAATACCTGAAGCACCAGCGTCGATCAGGTGTGCCATCGCAGTTCTTCCCCACGGTCACCATCTCTCCGGCTCGGAAAGACCTGCGAAGGCAGACTGGGAAAGAGCGCTCGATGTCCAGGATGGTCGTTGCCCACTGTGAACATTCACAAGTTTATTTAGCCAGTAAAAGAACAAAAACATATTTCTGCACTCACCTCCCGAAATGTAAAAAATGACTTTGTGCCATTTCCGGATCGCTTGATATAAAATTTTGTACAGATATCGACGGCATCCAGAGAACAAATCCTGTGATCATCTGGTCAAAGATCTCATTTCACTGACACAAGCAGTTACTTCCAGCTCACCTGAAGCTTCCAGATCTTCTTGCTCTCCTTGGAAACCTGCCCGACCGTTTCTCCCATCAGAGCGATCAACATGTTGAGCAGCAGCACGAAGGTGAGGATGATGTAGGTGACCAACAGGATGAGGAAGACCGCAGGATACTGTGCATTTTGGATCATGTCCAGTTCTCCCATCCCGATGGTCAGCTTAAAGAGGTCCAGGAGGAAAGTGCTGAAGGTGTCGGGGTCCCTGCAGTTGGGGTAGGTGGGACAGTCGCCATCACACTGTGTGCCCGGTGGAGGACACACCGTCAGCAGGGACACCAGGGCTGTGAGGTGGAAACAGAGAAGGTTGGCTGTTAAAGTTAAAAAACATTTACTCGCTTTCTTGCTGAAAGTTAGATAAGGAGATCGATACCGCTCTCATAACTGTCCATTACATATGAAGTTACAGCCAGTAGTAAAATTATTACAGCAGTTTACAATTTTACACCATTTTTCACCAGTTTTTTTTTCTCAGCTCGCCACGTGACATTTTTTTTTTATATATAAAAAATTATTTCCACTTGGACTTAACGATGAACTGAAAAGTACAATGTACAAAGAACAACTTAATTATTCTAAATTATTTTACATTTTTTAAAGCAAAAAAAATATTCTTCACGAGGGGAAAAACATTTTTTTCTCGTGTCGGCCAAGTGAAAAAAATTTTTTCATGACTGAATTCTTTTTTTTCTCGCCACATGAATCTTTTTTTTTTGGTAAAAAATTATTTACAGTTGGACTTAATGATGAACTGAAAAGTACAACGTTGAGGTACTTAATTATTTTAATTTATTTTAAATTAAAAAAAATATATACATATATATATATATACATATTTTTCACGAGGGTAAAAAAAAATGTTCTTGTGTCAAGCTGAGCGAAAAAATAAATTTTTATGAGTGCATTTTTGTTGAGGTACTTTAATTTTAAATGAATTTCCATTTTTTAAAATGACATTTTTTATCATCCCCAGCAGAAAGATAATTTACTCTTGGACTTAACGATGACTTGATTTAATTATTTTAAATAATCTTACATTTTTTTAAAATACAAAATTATTTTTCACGAGGGGAAAACATTTTTTTTCTTGTTTCGAGCCGAGTGAAAAAAAATATTTTTCATGAGTGAATTATTTTTTTCCTTAGCTCGCCACACAAATCTTTTTTTTTGGTAAAAAAAATGATTTACAGTTGGACTTAATGATGAACTGAAAAGTACAATGTTGAGGCACTTAATTATTTGAAATTATTTGAAATTTAAAAAAAATATATATTTTTTTTCCACGAGGGGAAAAAAAAAATTCTCTCGTGTCAAGCTGAGCGAAAAAAAATATTTTTCATGAGTGAATTCTTTTTTTTCTCAGCTTACCACATGAATCTTTTTTGTTATATAAAAAAATATTTCCACTTGGACTTAAGGATGAACTGAAAAGTACAATGTTGAGGTACTAAATTATTTTAAATGGTTTTAAATTTTTTAAAATGACATTTTTTTTCTGAAGTGAATTTTTTTTTCATGTGCCGAGTTGAGTGAAATAAAATATTTTTCACGAGTGAATTATTTTTTTCGCAGTTCCCACATGAATCTTTTTTTTTTATAAAAAAATATTTCCACTTGGACTTAACGATGAACTGAAAAGTACAAAGTTGAGTTACTTCATAATTTTAAATGATTTTACATTAAAAAAAATTCTTGAGTGAAATATTTTTTTCACGAGTGAAATATTTTTTTTCCATGTGTCGAGCCGAGTGAAAAAAAATGTTTTTCATGATTGAATTTTTTTCTCAGCTCACCACACCTCAGCTTTTTTTTTTTTTTTTTATCGTCCCCAACAGAAAAATCATTTACTCTTGGACTTACGGATGAATTGAAAGGTACAACGTTGAGCCACTTAATTATTTAAAATTTTTGAAAATACAAAATAATTTTTCACAAGGGAAAAACATTTTTTCTTGTGTCGAGCCGAGTGAAAAATATTTTTCAATTTCTTTTTTTTTAATAGAAAAATGATTTACACTTGGACTTAACGATGAATTGAAAGGTACTTAATTATTTTAAACAAAAAAAGATATTTTTTCTTCACGAGGGGAAAAACATGTTTTTCTTGTGTCGAGCCGAGTGAAAAAAATCTGTGAAAAGACGTGATTTTACGTAGCTAACCATCCTGTGGCTGTAACTTTAAAATTTACATGACAAATGTCAAACTATCCTCTAAGTAATGCTGACATGTACCTGTAGAGCTCGGGGACCTTACACCTACCTGATGCGTATCCAATCATGAAAAGCACGTACACCAGCAGAAATCTGAAAAGGTCTTTGAAAAGAATCTGAGACCAAAAATAAAAAAAAGAGTGGTGAGACACACAAATGGTGTTGTGTTCTGGTTCATTAATTTCCTGTTACCTGTTCTGATTTCCTAACCTTCTGTATCATGATGCTATAGGTGCCGGTGAGCTTCAGGCCTCTTGTGAAGTAAAGAGTGTTCATCCAGCCCAGGACGAGTGCAAACACCATCACAGACACGTAGGCCTCGACGCCAGACAGGTAGAGAGCAGCAGTGACAACAATAAGCACAGAGTAGATGAAGCTGGAGGGGAGAGAAAAAGACGTCTGTCAGGGAATAGTTCCAGTATTAAAGTCTGTGATAAATGAAGAGGTGATTGTTATCATTTTGCTTTTTTTAAACCGAATTTAGACATCACAGCCGTGCTGCTAATGATTTAAATCAACACAGTTCAGAGAGGTGTTCGACATTCTCGGCTCTTTGTTTGCATCAGGGGCTTAATTAAAGATGTAAACTACAAAAACATGCCATGGAGGAGGCTGAGGAATTAATTAGATCACTCAATTAGGAGGATGCAAAATTTGCCTCGGGTGAAAGTCGGCACGAGCCGCGGCAAAGGTGAAGAAGAGGGGGAGCAAGGGCAGACGAGGCAGACTTACTACAGCAGCTGAAAGGATCCATCAATAAATAAAGACTTCACCCCGGGGCACTTCTTCAAAAAGAGGTCCTTAATCTGCAAAGAGCAGGAGGAACATTTCCATAATTACAACAAACGCTGCCGTTACAAGTTTGACTTTGATGCAAGAGATTGGGAGACGGCAGCGAGCAAACAAGGATCAGACTACGAGGAGGCGTCAGAGCTTATTGACTCACGTTGGTGAGGAAGAAGAAGATTCCTGACGCCAAGGTGACGATCTCCCCCGTCATACGCAGGTAGTCAGAGGATGTTGTGTACGGGTACGGAGGCTGGAAGGAGGGAAGACAAGGCTATCAACACTAGCTGATCATCCAATTATCTAGAACTGTTCATACTATTGGGGCAGCCCCGGTTATAGTAAACTTGGAACAGGCACTGCACTAATTCATTTCATTTAGATTCCTCTTAATTTGAACGTCATGGAAATAAACAACACTGATCGCTGTGGGGGACAGACATTAAAGCTGCTGTAAGTGCTATATATTTATTTATTAAAGGGATATTCCGGTGTAAGTTTAATCCATGGTCTAACACACCTTGACACCGAGTAAGACTCCCCCTCGAGAGGTCAAGTTAGCTGACCGCTAGCTTAGCTAGTTTTAGCAACCTCAGAAAAGACCGCACGATAACAATACACTGCAGCTTATGTCTCCAACTAGAAACCGCCATCAAAAAGCCACAATTAATGGTGAGAACAGCACCAAACTTCAGCAACAGTACATGTACAGTCCCAGCACACAGTACGAAGCATCAAACATCTGCTAGCTTTGCTGGATTTGTATTGAAAACACAGCACAACTCACCCTCTCCTCCAGCAGTCTGCCTGTGTGGGGAAGCCCTGACGAGTCGATTACCGAGTGCAGTAGATTTCCTCAGCTCAAGGATGAAAATGTTTGATTATTACTCCATTACTTCCGTTATTTTCCCTGTCAGCTCTCGATAATAAGAACTGAGCATTCCATGGAGTAATAATCAGACATTTTCATCCTTGAGCTGCAGAATTACTGCACTCGATCATCGAGGCTTCCCCACACAGGCAGGCTGCTGGAGGAGAGGTGAGTTGTGCTGTGTTTTTAATACAAATCCAGCAAAGCTAGCAGATGTTTGATGCTTCGTACTGTGTGCTGGGACTGTACATGTACTGTTGCTGAAGTTTGGTGCTGTTCTCACCATTAATTGTGGCTTTTTGATGGCGGTTTCTAGTTGGAGACATAAGCTGCAGTGTATTGTTATCGTGCGGTCTTTTCTGAGGTTGCTAAAACTAGCTAAGCTAGCGGTCAGCTAACTTGACCTCTCGAGGGGGAGTCTTACTCGGTGTCAAGGTGTGTTAGACCATGGATTAAACTTACACCGGAATATCCCTTTTTATGAGCAAAGAGTTGTCGTGAACGATATGTTGATGAGCGTCCTGAACGTTCGGCTGCATGGGGCACGTTCGATGGTTTCACGTCATGAATCACTGATTAGTTCCCATGCAGTACGGCCACGGCGTCACCCACCTTTCCCTGTGTTGGATGGTAATAAGCCACCAGGGTGAAGATGATCATGGTGATGAGGTAGGAAACCACGCTGATGTAAAAGGTGACGGCGCCGAACTTCTGCCATTTGGCCCTCAGCAGCTCGTTGATGGGCTCCACTGCCAGCATCTCATGGCGGTTCTGACAACGGGGAATAAAGAAACATGACACTGATAAACAAAATAAAAATGAAGAAATCCGTATCTTTGTACACACAGGGAATCTTTTATCGCGCTCCGGTTTTTGATGCACCCACACACTTCTTTTTTATGTCATGCCTGGTGTTTTGTTCCTCTAACGCCTCTGATCTTGAGAGGAGCAACATTTCATCGCTCTCCTTTTAAAGTGAGAATGACAAACTTTGTAAACAAAAATTCCCTTCTTTTATCACCTCGTTGCGGCTGTTGTAGACGAGGATTTCCAGCACAGACGGCTCCTCTCCGCACGTATCCAGCGACGACAGATCGTAGAGGGAGGAGTACACCGGCCCGTAAGCCCAGTCCTTAAACTTGCGCGACAGATGACGAGCCTCTTCATCTTTGATCTCGCGTCGGATGATGTGCTGAAACACCTGAAACAATATGGAGAAGGTGACCTGCTGACCTCTGGACTTACAGCCAGGAGAAAGATGATGATGAGAACTTATCCCTACCCCGATCTTGCCCAGCTTGGCGGCCATCATGAGCGGCGACATGCAGTCGTTGTTGAGCACCCTCTCCAGGTTGCAGTCCGGGTAGAGCTTGGCGCTCTTGATCAGCAGCAGGTCGTACATCTTCGTGAGGAAACGCGTGTTGTCCTTGGTGTTGTCCGCGATGTGCACCAGGGCGTGCAGCACCGTGTTCCCCCGCGAGTCCTGGCGCCGCAGGTCGGCCTTCTTGTGCGGATTCTCGGTCAGGTAGTGCACGATGTCGGGCTGGTTGGTGCAGGCAGCCAGAGAGAGAGGAAGCTCACCTGGGCGAACAGAGAGAGAGAGAGAAAGAGAAGGAGAGCGACTGTCACTTCATACTGAATCCACGGGAGATTAAAGGGGAAACTGTATTTCAGATTAAAAATAAGCAAATCAACAGGAGAGTTAATTAAGAACTGTAGCTGGCATCTGTATGTTTTTTTTTTTTACTAAACATGGATCAAAGATTTCACTTAAATCCCCGCAATGGAAAACAGCACAATTAGCGGTTGTTTGAGGGAGGGGCGCAGTGGGGCCAGAGTGCCAAAAGCAGCTGCTGAAAATGAGCCGTTGCCATGGGTGACAGATTACTTTGTCACCTCGCATAGAAACGCTCCTCTTCACGGATTTGCACGGGTGCATGCAGAGTGTTAGCGTGAGTCTAAATCCCATTAGCCATCAGCCCTGCCAGGTTCCTGTTCACCTCACTGTAAAGCTCCGCGGCAAATTACTCACACTGCGCCCGGACACGCCGGGATTTGAGAATGACAACCGTGCTAAGTGCAAATAGAAATCATCTTCTCCTGTGATGAGTGCGGAGTAAAATGCATGAGTGCAGAAAAAGACTGAGGTTGGATAAAAAAAAATTAAAAAATAAAACCTGGTCCATTGCAAGACGTTTGTATCTGTGTTTTTTAGAGAGTAACATTAAAATGAATCATATCAGCTATAATTGTCATTAGAGTACGGAAGCGTATTGCATTCACTTGATAAGTTTATTTTTTGGTTTGTTTTTCGGAGTAATTATTTGTGTTTTTCTGAGTAATTTATTTTTTGTCTGTTTTTTTGAATAATTATTTCTGTTTTTCTGAGTAATTTTTTTTTTGTCTGTTTTTTTGAATAATTATTTCTGTTTTTCTGAGTAATTTATTTTTTGTCTGTTTTTTTGAATAATTATTTCTGTTTTTCTGAGTAATTTTTTTTCTGTTTTTTTGAATAATTATTTCTGTTTTTCTGAGTAATTTATTTTCTGTCTGTTTTTTTTAATAATTATTTCTGTTTTTCTGAGTAATTTTTTTTTTCTGTTTTTCGGACTAATTTTTTTCCTGAGTTTACAGAGCATTTGAAGATCCATTCATTCATTGAGAGCTCGACTTCATGGTTACAAACATGACCGACTTGTTCAGTTTAATCAAGTTTTACTTTGATCTGGGTTTAAGACACTGGGAGATAGTCCTGTCTTTAACTCATATAGATGGTATTATCATTAGTTTGTCAAGGCATGTATGCGCGGGCAGGAGTCACCATAGGTCCACGACATGGTCCACGGGAGAACGGGAGTCTGTTACAGGTTGGATGTTCTCGCGGGAGTTCGAAGTATCGCGATATTTCAGAAAAAAAATTACTCTGAAAAACAGAAGAAAAAAAATTACTCTGAAAAACAGAAGAAAAAAAATTACTCAGAAAAACAGAAGAAAAAAAATTACACAGAAAAACAGAAATAATTATTCCAAAAAACAGACAAAAAATAAATTACTCAGAAAAACACAAATAATTACTCAGTAAAACAAACCAAAAAATAAATTTATCAAGTGAATGCAATACGCTTCCGTCTTAGAGGGTTCAAAGGAAAAGGAACAGATCTGAGGTCTGGGCCTGAACAGACACCAGCAGAGGGCGCTGTCGAGCCGAGTCTACAGGCTGATCACAGGTCAGTGAGGTTCTCCTGCAGGAGGATGTTTACTTTTCTCGCTGCAGAACACTCGCAGCTTTCAGCGGACGCGCCTCTCGAACACGTGACATCACACTCGTCTTTTCATGTGTTTTCGGAGCACCGCCGCTGACGGTTTCAAAAACACGTTTGGTTTTTAAGGTGGACCTCACCTCCTGACCGCAGCAGTACGTCCTGACAGTGTTTGCCACGTTATGAAAGAGAAAGGGTGGGGTCTACTGTCACCTCATTTCTCCAGTGGGTTTCTCTGCCAGGACCTTGTACCATGTGGGAACTTTTATTTTACCTTGGCAGCTGCTGTGGTTCACATAACCACATTTGGATGTCATTGACAGAACTTGTGTGTAAAACAGTCAGAGCCAGTGACCACAGACGGACTTACGTCATTACCGCGGTAACAGTTTCCGTCTGCCTGCTGTGTTTTATCACTTATGGATCAAACATAAGGTTTTTTGCCAGAGACTAAAAATACAGACAGACGCACAATGAGCTCTTCTGTTTCCAGATTAGCTTAGATAGATTAGGGGTTTTTTACCAAAGTAGAAGTATCCCCCCTCGTCTCGGGGCTGGAAGAAGCGTCCCCTGGCCTGGGCGTGGACGTCAGCTCCCTGCTCCACCAGCAGCTCCACGTACTGCTTACAGCGTCGCTCTATGGCGATGTGGAGCGCCGTCTGGCCTGACGACGCAGAGAAAAAAAGACCACAGCACAGAGAAGAGCTCATTAATATTCCAGACTTCTGTTGTGTGTGTGTGCGCTGTGTTCAATTAATGAAATATCAGCTGACAGAACGTGTGTACAAGGAGGTAATTACCGAAATGAGGTGTGTGGAGTTAATTATGTTACACAACAACAACAACAAAAAGAACTGTTACACAAGAGAAACACTGTCAGCTCCTGACGTTCGTCTACGGGAGGAACTGAGACCCAATTATGAGCTTTAGGTCGAGGAAAAACTCACTAAAAGCCAAAAGGGGCACACGGTTCTGAGCAGGTTGTTTCTATGGAGACTGAGCCCTTAAACACTTTTTACGCCGTCACGTAAAAAGTGTTTCCTGAATGAGCATTTTTTCAAACATAATCGTGAAAAGTATGATTGAGATGAACAGACAAACCAGGTTATCAGAGAGCCAACGATGAGGAGCAGCACCACAACAGTGGAAGGTATGAAAGATCAGGTGTGGATCTTCTCATTCACAGAGCTTTGAACAGTCACAGTAAACACAGACGCTGTAAATACAGTCCTGGTCCACATCAGCGGGCCTCGCCCAGCAGCCGGCGTCACCGTCCTCTCATTTACATTCACCGTGTGTGTTTTATATGTGTTTTCTGTTGTCTTTCGCCCTCCTGGTTTTCTTGTGGTCCTCACCAGCCTGATTATCTCATTTTAAATTACCTCACCTCACCTGTGTTTCTCCACCTGCACCTCATCCCCTCATTAGGTTTGTTTGTATTTAAGCCTGTGTCGTTCTCTCGCTCTGTGTCGGTCCGTCTGTTCGGTTCTCATCCTCACATCGCTCCTGTAATCCTGCGTTCCCGAGTCCTCATGTGCTCACCTTCGATTTATGGTTTGTTCTCTGTGTTTGCAGCCTTTCCTCACCTGTCTGTTTGCCTACCTTCGTCTGGGATTTTGGAACGTTTTGACTACTTATCACTTTCATTAAAACTTGCTTTTTGTGTTGAATCTGCTCCTGTGTCTGCATTCGGGTCCTGTTTTTGCAGCTACAGTAACAAAACACTGTCTCCACCGGCTTCAACTCAGTGGAAGACGGAAGGATTCAAATGTAGTGTTTGAAACATTTCCGTACCTCTGTAGTAGACGTCCCTGAAGGGAGTGTTTATGAACTCTCTGAGGTTTCCCGTCTTCTCGGCGATGTCCACCAGCAGCGGGATGGTGTCGTTCTGCCCGCCGTAAAGGTTCAGCAGGGCTTTAGTCAGACATGTCTTACCTGTGGACGGCTCTGGTAGAAGAAATGAATGGAAAAGGAGATCATTTATTAAAGTGGACCAATCCATTTCTGCCTGTTTTCCTTTATCCAGCTGGCCTCTACTTTTATCCAACAATTATTAGTTTTACGTCGACTGTTTCCACATTTAGCAACACTATTTTTAGTCTCCCATTTTTTTTTTTTGTGAAGCCCATTTTAACTCCTGAGTTGACAGTTGGCTGTGATTTCTCTCTGTTGGCTGCGAGAAGCCTGAAAAGACTTCTCAGACACACAGGAAGCTTTCCTTGGGCTCGCCTCTAACGGGACAAAGACTCTGACATCACTCCACCTTTTCCTGCTCACATCCTCCGGGCCAACCGGAGCACGCGGATATAAAAGGTCAGAGTCCAACCGTCACTCTAGAAAGCCGAGTTTCCCCTTCGTGGTAAAGATAAATGCCATTTTGTTCCCTTGTAATCTGACTTTTTAGTGTATGGTTTAAGTCTCACCTCTAAAGTCCTCATCAGTTAACCTCTTGTCATGAGCCTGCAGGTACTCCAACAGGCCCTCGAGGGCCTCGACGTCGGCGCGAGACACGCCGTCGAAGAGGAGGGAGCGGTTGAATATCTTCAGCACTTTCGGCGGGTCTGAGCTTTGAGCGTCATCACAGGACGTCTCCGTTTTACTGAGGAGACACAGAAACATGACACGTCACTCATCCACCGCTACATCTGGAATTCCCTTCATATTCAGGGACTCTTTTTAACGTTTCATTGAGAGAAAATAAAGCGCTGAATTGGTGTTTGGTGCACAAACCGTCTTTTTAAGAAAGTCGCCCACACCCTTGAGCGCTCCAGTAAATAGACCTCTGTGTGTTTCGGACAGGTAGAGCAGCCAGCAGCCTAAATATTACCTCAACTGTTGCTGCAGCAGGACCAACAACATGTTCACTGTTAGATCAGTGGACGGCCTGAATGAGCGACTGCTTGGCCCACAGTGTGTCTCAGTGTGTGTGTGTGCATACTTCCTCTTGCGGCACACCTCTGTCTACAGAGCGGCGTTTGTAAGAAGTTTTTCGTTTTTATGACTTTTTTCCAAACCTGCCCTTTTGTCCCTGGAAGAAAATCCAGTCCAGGTTCACTGCTGTTGAGACAGTTAACTAAGAAGTCTGAAGGAACACAAGCTTGTTAAATCCTGAAAACACACATGAAGGCCCCTCCTCACCCTCTTGGGAGCTTCTTCCTGCGTCGCTTCTGGTTGCTCGTGTTCCTGTAGGTGCCGTAGTCAAAGAGCGAGTCCATGGGAGCCTTCTTGGGGCCTTGAACCACGTTTGACTCGTATATGGTTGATTCCAGCAGGTCCATAGGGTTGGAGATGCCCTTCTTGAAAGCACCGTGGAACTTCATCCGCAGGTTCTGCCTGCTGTCCGCCGGCTGGCCCGGCTGGCCCGGCTGGCCCGGCTGAACCAGCTCCTGGGCCGAACCCTGACTGGTGTCCTGAGTCGACGGGGTGGCATCCTCGCTCTCGAACAGCTCTGAGAACTCTGACAGGACGAACGCCGCGTCGCTCTCGGGCTGAGCGGCTCCGCCATCGCCCGAGTCCACAGAGACGGCAGCGCTGGCGGGAACAGAGCCGAGGGCGTTGGCCTTGGACAAGGCGAGGTTGCACCTTCTGAGGAGAGCAGAGCGGCCCTGGAATAAAAAACACGGTGACAGAACGTTCTGAGTGAGCTGCGCAGCCTTGAGGTAGACAGGAACGGCTTCTCGGATGGAAAAATAAGATTTGTGCCCTGTGGAGTTTTCTTGTAAACAAACAAAAGTTCTGCTTACAGTCAGTGTTTCTCTGTCTACTCTGTGCTTCTCCTGCCTTCACTGGCACATACAGCAAATCTTATCTCGCCTTTTACTGCACGCCAGTGAAATCGTGACCTCACATACGGTAGAAAAACAGCTGCATTATGTTACTAGAGGTCACAAAACACCACAGAGATCTGTCAGTCTGTTCAGATTCTTCCAGACGTCTATAGTAGTCTGAAATATAAATGTTTCATGACTGGTTGGGTTTCTTGCACAGCTTCGTCTACTTTACAGGGTCAAAAGTCCAGCAACACTTGTGGTTTACAGACCAACATGACTAGTAAAGTGTTTTTAATCGTATACTATTAAACTTTAAAACCACTTTACTATTAAATGTTTCAGCTTTTGGCCTTTGGATGACGTTGGTCTCAGTGCTCGGCGATATAGCCGGCTGTCACCTCCAGCATTTAGGCTTTTATTTCTGCTCTATAATCTGTGAACTTCTTTTCCTCAGTTGCATATTTTTTCTTAAAGCTCCTGTTAGTAATGTTGTACTGACACAAACACTGATGCTTTGGGATTGTAGGTGCAGCCGCCTGAAAGTGTCAGTATTTGAAGAGTTGGGAATGAGACTCGAACATCAACTATCTTACGAACAGAAGAATTAACAAAACCGAGATGACCTTGATGATGTTCACCTGATCAGCTTCCAGGTGACCTGAGGAAGGATGATGGCTGAATTATGTAACGAAGGGAAGCATGAAAAACTATATTACCTTTTTAAGTTCGAGCTCATGTTATCATTTTGTTGGTATGATTTTAGATACAAGCTGAAGAAATAAAATAAAACAATCAAACCAAAGAGAAAGTGCATCGGGACAACAATTACTAAAGGGACCCTGGACATTCCCACTCTGAAGTTTAAAGTTGATTTTAAGGATTACATTTGACATTTGACCTCTCTGTACCTCATTCATCCCTTTTATCACAATGATGTGCCAAATTCCTCTTCGGGGGAAACTGGAAATGATGCTGAAGCATGTGGGCGTCCTGCAGACACAGAAAAAGAGAAGCCACCATAAACAGAAGCATAGAAAAAAAATGATGTGTAGGTCCTCTGTGACATAAAAAGAGCTCTGTCGTTTGGGATATATGGAAAAAAAAAAAGCTAGGAAAGGACTGATGCCAACACCAATAACACGGCTGTGAGTCCGGCCTCTCATTGGTCAGAGGGAGATGTTTCCTCCAGTCACAAAGTCACGCCACCTGACTTAACTTTACTCACTACAACTGCATCCTCACACGTCCCTCCACAGAGTTTGTTCCTGACGTTGACAACCTAATCTAAGCCAGACTGTGCTGCAGAGGAGCAACACAAACATGGGAGCTGGGGTCCCATGACTCACCCGACTGTCCGGTACCCGGGATTATCATGCCTTTACACTTCAGCGGGCATCTGATAGTACAGAGGAACAAAGAAGAGGGTGCCCCCCTTTTATAAACTACAACAGAGAGAGCTCAGATGATTCAGTTGTGTCTAGAAGGCAGACAGAGGAGCATCATAAAATAATCAAGTAGACCCAAAGCACACATATTATCCACTTATTGGGTCAGGAAGTGGAAAACCACTTGGGAAAGTTTAAAACTAACAGACGTGGGACTTCCTGCTCTGTCACAGCTGATGTGACATTATCCAGAGCAGAGACAGAAGCTGGAGGCTCTGCCCGGGGCCACCAGGGAGGAAGATTTAATGTTTTAAACAACAGATCTGTAGGTGTTTAAAGTCACGCCCAAGGGAAAAAAAGACTCTTACAACTATATGGATGAATGGGTGGATGGATATTAAAAAAAGAAACATAAGAAATATAACTTTCAGGATGTAGGAGGTCATAAAATATGACAAAAACATAGCAACATGTGGAATTTGGGGAATCATTAAATCATTAAAAGTTAACTTCTCTTAAAAAATGTTCCAGTAGTTATTAAACTAACAGGCTAATAACGTCAGACAAACATTTTCTGTCACACAAACTGATTAGAAAGCGTCTAATGAAGAGTAAAAGTCAGAGTTGCTTACCTTGATCCAATCCGTGGAGCTCAGTTTGCGTTTCTTAGAAAAGATCATCTACTTCCAAACTTGTTTTTTTCCATTGTCTAAACACTCCCAGACTTATTCGCTCCCGAGTGTTGAGCAACTCTGAACTTTTTCCAGATGACACCAAACGTTTCGAGTAAATCTCAGAGTCCTCTCTGAATCATGTGGCCGAACCGCCGGTGAGGTCCAACAGAACAACGGATGCTTTCACACGGATTCGGGGCGGGACAGAGTGTCCACCCGGGCGGACTGAGAGCTGACGCGGACGTGTGAGGTGTGAGGTGCAGTACCGCTGGATGACCGCTAGGTGCTGCTGCAAAACACCTCAGGCTGCAGCAGAGAGCCCAGTGAGGGAAGAAGTGAAGTAGAAGTACTGTGAAAGTACTCTATTACAAGTACTGCAGTGGAGAAAAACGTCTCCTGTGACTGTAGTACTGTTAGACATTTAACCATCGTGTTATTGTACGTCATGCATCCATGTAAAATTATGATTTTGCTGTTGTAGTTGGTTGATACGGAAGCGTATTCACTTTATAAATTTATTTTTTGGTTTGTTTTACTGAGTAATTATTTGTGTTTTTCTGAGTAATTTATTTTTTGTCTGTTTTTTGGAATAATTATTTCTGTTTTTCTGAGTAAATTATTTTTTGTCTGTTTTTTTGGAATAATTATTTCTGTTTTTCTGAGTAATTTTTTTTCTGTTTTTCAGAGTAATTTTTTTATTCTGTTTTTCGTGGTAATTTTTTCCCCTGTTTTTCTGAGTAATTTTTTTTCTGTTTTTCAGAGTAATTTTTTTTCTGTTTTTCAGAGTAATTTTTTTTCTGAAATATCGAGATACTTCGAACTCCCGCGAGAACATCCAACCTGTAACAGACTCCCGTTCTCCCGTGGACCATGTCGTGGACCTATGGTGACTCCTGCCCGCGCATACATGCCTTGACAAACTAATGATAATACCATCTATATGACTTAAAGGCAGGACTATCTCCCAGTGTCTTAAACCCAGATCAAAGTAAAACTTGATTAAACTGAACAAGTCGGTCATGTTTGTAACCATGAAGTCGAGCTCTCAATGAATGAATGGATCTTCAAATGCTCTGTAAACTCAGGAAAAAAATTACTCAGAAAAACAGAAATAATTACTCTGAAAAACAAACCAAAAAATAAATGTATCAAGTGAATGCAATACGCTTCCGTAGGTTGAGGTGGAGCTATTTTTATATTTTTTTATTTTGAATTATTGTAGCATTTATCTATACTTTTACCCATTAGTCAATATTAATTACACTGTAGTTAACGTGTCATATGAGGCACATATCTCAACATATCTGTAGTTCAAATCAAACTGTAAATCAAACTTTAAAGGGACACTGTGGAATTATTTCTCCCATCTAGTGGTTAAATTTAATGTTGCATTCAAACGAATACTGCTCTCTAGCGTTTTCAAATGTGCGTTGCAACCTGTTGGAACTACGGCAGGCGGGATGTGTCAAGATTCAAGAAGCTCTGACAACAACGTGTCTTCAAACAGCACTTCATCAAGTTTAGTTTCGGGTGATGAGGTACGTTATTTCAAACAGACTTCAAACTGCAGCTGGAGGAGAAGTGAGATTGTTGGCAGAGACAATTTTACACCAATGAGGAATTATTTATGAATGAAGACGTTGATTTGAGGTATTAAATTACTTAAAACACTAAACAAACATAGGCTCACCCAGGTGCATCATGGTCCCACACCTATCCTTCTGCCTACAGTGTGACCCAAATACCTAAATAAAACAAAAACAAAACAAAAGACTAACGAGATAAAACTGAACATGCTAAAGAAGGAAATAATTAGACCAAACAAAAAGAAAACGCTATTGTTATTAGCAAAAATAATAACCCAAACGTAAAATATCTTTATATTCTGGCTGGTTGCTTTTTATATTTCATTCTAACTGATCGATCTGTTGCTTATTTTCTCTGTTAATTAAGTGATTGGTTTGTAGAAATTCTGAAATCAGAGATTGTGAATAATCAGTCGTCAGGGTCCAAAGTCTTCACAATGCTTGTTTTGTCCACACAGTAGTACAAAATTCTAAATTAATGACAAGATATTCAAATTTTAAAAGAATCCTCACATTTGTGACGCTCGAGCCATGAAATGTTTTTGATGACAGAAACAAGGATCAAGCAATTAATTTTACAGACAATTAACAGACAGATGGTTTCAAGAAGCAACTAAAGAAGGAAAAAAGAAAAAACACATAAATTGTTGCTCGTATTTTTATTCCAAATTATGTTTTACATAAGTTGAAAATACAATATTAATCATTTTTCACTATACACACACTGCAACAGACAAGCATTTTAAAACGTTCACTCAAAACTGATCAACCAGAGGCCACCAGGACGAGATATCAAGATATCACATCGGACAGAGAAGCACTTTCTTTGGAGGAAGAGCAAAGATACATCTTCAACGGCTGCATAGCATAGAAGTGTAAAAGAGGCGGACGACTGCTTCAGGGATAAACATTTTGTTCTCGACTCGTCTGCCTGGTTTACATAAAGAGACGTGTATAAACTTATGAAGGACTGAGGGCACAAACGCTGACGTGGGTATTCAAATGGTTTGTACCTCCAGCTTAAGGCACAAACAGCAGAAGCCGACGGTGTACGTACCTATTCTTATATTTTAAATCATTTTAAAATCTTCCATTCACGAAGCTGTGAGCCAAGTCAAAAAGATCACAGTGACGGATTAACTGCGTGGGTTTTGTACAACTTGTAATAAATAACTTGGGAGTAAAATCATTAAAAAAGTGAGGATAATGATCCAGTGATAATGATTTGTATGATTAAAACAACAGTCGCAGGTTGTGAGATGGACCTGAGCACTGCAACATTTCAAATTTAAGAGACTGAAAACTTTAAAATGTTTCTTCCAATATCTACATAAGGTACAAAAACACAGGGTATCTCCTGTATAAGGCATAAATACGTCCGTAGTACGTAGCACTTTGACTGTTGGTCTACTTTTCCCACTTTTGTAAGGTTCACATAAATATCGCTTTCAAACATTAAAATGTTTTCCTGTGAAGAAACACGACTCTTCACGTAGAGAACAAAGGAATACAGAGTTTAAATCTGCAGCTGCTTCGCTCCGGAGTCAAACAACAGTGAGGAAAAAGGTGCCAGAACAAGCAAACAGATCATTAAAGGGATATTCCGGTGTAAGTTTAATCCATGGTCTAACACATCTTGACACCGAGTAAGACTCCCCCTCGAGAGGTCAAGTTAGCTGACCGCTAGCTTAGCTAGTTTTAGCAACCTCAGAAAAGACCGCACAATAACAACACACTGCAGCTTATGTCTCCAACTAGAAACCGCCATCAGAAAGCCACAATTAATGGTGAGAACAGCACCAAACTTCAGCAACAGTACATGTACAGTCCCAGCACACAGTACGAAGCATCAAACATCTGCTAGCTTAGCCGGATTTGTATTAAAAACACAGCTCAACTCTCCGTGCTCCTCCAGCAGCCTGCCTGTGTGGGGAAGCCCTGACGAGTCGATTACTGAGTGCAGTAGATTTCCGCAGCTCAAGGATGAAGATGTCTGATTATTACTCCATGGAATGCTCAGCTCTTATTATCGACAGCTGACAGGGAAAATAACGGAAGCAATGGAGTAATAGACAGTGCATTTTCATCCTTCAGCTGCGGAAATCTACTGCACTCGGTAATCGACTCGTCGGGGCTTCCAAACACAGGCAGGCTGCTGGAGGAGAGGGTGAGTTGTGCTGTGTTTTTAATACAAATCCGGCTAAGCTAGCAGATGTTTGATGCTTCGTACTGTGTGCTGGGACTGTACATGTACTGTTGCTGAAGTTTGGTGCTGTTCTGACCATTAATTGTGGCTTTTTGATGGCGGTTTCTAGTTGGAGGCATAAGCGGCAGTGTATTGTTATCGTGCGGTCTTTTCTGAGGTTGCTAAAACTAGCTAAGCTAGCGGTCAGCTAACTTGACCTCTCGAGGGGGAGTCTTACTCGGTGTCAAGATGTGTTAGACCATGGATTAAACTTACACTGGAATATCCCTTTAAGAGTGCAAACAGCTGATGTGTATTAAACATACACTCCTGCAGTGAGCTGTCAGCTGACCGGAAGGAGGCCGTGTCATGCTGCAGAGTGTAAATGACTTTGTAGACTGGATGGGTCAGCGGAGGGAAAGATGGACGTCCTGCGGTCACACCGTGTAATCGAGATCAGCGTTCATCTTATTGTACAGCTCATAAATGGCGTCGATGGTGGGGGTGAAGTTGAGGAGGAATTTTCTGATTTTTTCCAAGCACTCCTCCTCCTTGACGTCCCGACCTTTGGAGAGGGCCTTCAGGAAATCTGACTTGTACGGAGAAGCGAAAAGAGCTGCCTAAAAAAAAAAAAGAAGCAAAGATGAGCAGCCATATTTACACACGACTCAGAGGATCTTACATGAATATACCCTGAACTCACCCTGAAGAGCTGCTGCACCCACCAGCCGTGATACTTCTTCAGGGCTATTTCGTAGGCTTTGATGACGTTGACTCGGATGAGGTTTGGGTTGCTATCGTCCTTTTCGCCGTCCAGCAGGCTCTGAAGGAAGACTTGGATAAATCGAAGACCCCTGGTTGTTAAAACAAACAAAAAGTCAGCACAGTGATGAAAAAATGCATTTAAATCTAATCAACACAAAACCTGAAATATACATTTGTTCAGACCTTTTCAGCCACATCAGAGCCAGCGTCGCTCCGACTTTGGGCCATTGTGCTCCGTGCATTTCCTTCTCTGCCTCCAATATATGCTGCAGTGTCTTGAACCGTCCCGGGTTGGTGTCATAAACTGCCTTGATTTTCTATCACAGCAGGGAAAGAAACAGCAGATCTGACTGGATTTTAACGTCACTGAGAAACGTAAGAGTAGACTGACGGATTTGACTCATACTCACTGTGATGTTGCCGGCTATGTCAGCCTTTATCGGTGCAAAAATGGCCGAGCCGAAGCAGTCTGAGGAGGAACATTCACACAAGGTATGACTGAGAAATACAGAATTAAAGTGGGGCGCAACACTCTTAACCTTTCAGACTCCACAGACCTTGCCGGTTCAGTCCTCAGACGCTCCTGCTGCACTCATGAAAGTCAAAATCCAAGACATCTCAAATGTCGGGCCGAATTAAAGGGACAATATGTGTAACATTTTTTCAAACTGATGACAGTGTGCATTATCTATTAGTCTGAATCATCTGTGATAAAGCTTTCGTTAAGCGCTAGCCCAAACAGACAGGAGAATATTGGGCTTCAAGTCTTCATCTACTCACCCTCGTGCCGATAGAAAAGTTGGGGGAAGTTTGTCATCACAGACAAGACAGAGTTGCTCCAGAAATGTTTTGCCGACTGCAGAACTTCACCTTGCTTTCCATCGAGAATGAAGGTGAGAGGATAATGTTAATAACAAAAAAGTTGTGTTTCGGGCCTGTTTCATTCACTCGTGGATGTGATCGGTGTTGGTCAGAAATGTGCCCTGTTGCACCTGCACCCACACCAAACAGTGATGTCACAGGGTCCAGGACTGTACATCAGGGCAGTGACGCAGCTCAGCAAAAAACTCTAGTAATTTTCAGTTGTGGGAAACTGGAAAGATAGTTAAGTTGTCAAAACACTGGCCCACAACAGAGTGCTGCAAGAATGAGTCCAAAAACCTGAAAACCAGGTCTGTGGTTCACACAAGTTTAAGAGACTGGGGACAGAGGTTTTAAGGGAAATGAAACACCATTACGGTGAACACTATTGTGACTGCGTACTTTCCAACTGGTTGTTTATAGCCCAACATTAGCCTTTTACATCTGGTGATCTCATTTTACGCTTCAAAAATCACAAAAGTGGAGTTCATCTGTGAGATTATCTCGCTGAACATGACATGTAACTATCATAAAGTTCTCTTATTTTCTGTAATAACCCAAAATCCAGTAGAAGAATCCCATTGGACGGGATGATGCTAACCTCCGGGCTAGCCTTTTTAAAATATGTCCTCCCTCTCGCTCTCAGTAACAACATGACGCTGGAAGGTAAAGCAGATCCACCTGGATTAGACCTTCTGTTTTCACTGACACATCACCACAGTATTATCATAAGGTGTCCTTTAATTAGACTACCGAGGAACCTGAGTATTTGGTGACAGGACAGTGAACCGACCACACACGGCTCCTGGTCGACCCACTGACAGAACAGCTTTCAGCTCCTGAGCTGTCAGAGGAAACTACTCGTGACAAACTCGACTCTATTGTGCCGATGTGATGCACCGCCACGACACCGACGGCAACATATCTTGTTTCGGAGACATCATGGTTCTCTCTCTTTGGATTTTCCACTCTCTTCACAATATTTATTCTACACGTGAACAGTGACTCTGGAGACAATATTCAATAAAACATCTCTCTGAGAAGCAAAAATGACATCTGAAAAACTAAAAATATTCAATCTTCTAGCAAGAATTAGTCCCAAACAGCATCATTTGTTCACTTCAAGGCTCATTAAACACACACAGTAGTTGCCAATTATTCTGGCTAATAGACCGAACTACTTATACTTTAAAAGGGATAATCAAAGTATAAGATGTCCTGCGAAAACAGACACAAAACTATCAGTAGAGACGAGGTCTAATTAGGCAAATTAATTGAGAACACCTGTGTGAATGTACTAAGAGAGTGTGCAGGACTTTAACAGCCTGGAAAGTTGGCCGAGAAATTTTCTAGGTCAGGAAAAACAATAGTGACAAGGAGGAAAGAGTTTAATGTGGACATCAGACTTGGTTCCTCTCAAGGGTTTCACATGGCAAATTCAATAGAGGACCTTTGGCATATTAATACAGAATGAAGCCGCACAAAGATGCCCAGGTGCACCATGCCGCCGGTGAATGGGCGAGAGGAACTCAACACCGTACTAATCAATTTTCACAACTTAAAATCCAGGCCAGTGGATTAAATTATGCATGCTAAAGGATTGTGGACAGCTTGATGGAGAGAAACACGATCCAAAAAAGATTATCGTTTGGAAAAAGAACAAGATCGTCTCGTTAAGGGCTTGATAGGAAGAGTTGTGACAGATTTCCCCTCACAAGTTCTGTGTTTATTAATCAAAGTTGAACAAACAGCACAGGAAGAGGAAAAAAAGAGGTCCATTAAGGGGACATCTGTGGGCATGTTCAGCCAATTAACAGTCAGGAGGCTTGAATTATACATCACTACAAATGTAGAAGCTTAAAACTCTCTGTGCCTTCAGTCTGTAACTGTAAGCCTTCAACAAGTCAAACAGAACAGCTGAGCTGAAAAAATACTTTGTGAGTTAAGTCGTTCACATTTATTTCCACATAACTTCATTTCCAGGACTGTCAGAGGTGTCTACAGGGTCTCTACTGTGTCACACTGTGGAAACTTCACTTACCAAAAAAAGGTGGAAGGTATGACACAGCCTCCAGGAACGGTCTTGTTTCCACCTGTCTGTCAGCTGGCAGCTGCCTGAACTGGTGCTCCATTAACAGAGCCATCTCTCAGGTCCGGACACGCTCTTACCTCTGGAATGATAGAACAGGCTGTCAGCCCCGCTGCTGCAGATTTACAGTGACACACACACACACACACACACACACACACACACACACACACACACACACACACACACACACAAGTCACCTGAGCGACTGCTGGCGGAATATCCAGCCGACGGCTCCTGTGATCGACTGGTCACTGATAGATCCGGGTCATCGCCACCTGTCGGGTAAAAGGGCCGATAAACGGCGCTTAGAGAGAGAAGAAACACACACACACACACACACACACACACACACACACACACACACACACACACACACACACACACACACACACACAGCAGCTGATGTGCTCCGATCAGCTGACATCACTCCTCCTTCAATAATACACGCTGCTTTACTGCCAACTAACGGATATTTTGAGGAATATCTCAGAGAATCTCAAATTATCTCCATTATTAATATTAATTGTTCATTTAATTTAATTCCTCAATATTAGTGGTCTGTTATTGTGAAATTCAAATAACAAAGAAATTATTGTTATTATTTGTATTTTTAGATTTGTTTGTTGTTTGTTTTTTTACTGGACTCATATTGTGCAATGCTACAGCAACAACAACGAAAAAAACAAACAAATAAATTACTAAAAGTAAATAAAATAGTAATAATAGTAACAATAATAATAATAATAAAAGTGATTCAAAGTGTCTCAAATATCCGACAAGCTATTATTAATCCTAGAGCGTAAAGTAAGACTTATCATGCTTTAAAGACAAAATAAAAACATGCGTTATGTGTGAAGAAAACACGTTTCGCGTTTTTGAACCAGCGAGCAATTTTGACCTTTACTCCATCCCGTAGCGTGGGAGTAACTAGGAAGTGATTCGTTGGTAACTAAGGAGAACTGGCGGCTTGGATACAGGCGATGTAACTGTGCAGAAATACACAAAGGGACGGTTTATTTTAACAAATATCAAGAGAAGGAAGCCGACTTCATCACCCAAAGTGTAAGTACGAGTTATTTATCGAGCTGTGAAGTTCAACTTAACTACGGAGGAGTTGCTGCGTAGTGAGAGGAGTAAGTTATCGTTAACGCTTAAGTCACAGTCCCCCGGCGCTCTTCATTTCCCTTAAATAATGAACGTTACATAGCCAGAAACACATATAACATCACAAAACACATGACAGTGAACGGTCTGTGGCTTTTAAAGTCGTCTCAACACACATAACGTTGAGTTACATTGCTAACCCAGTACAAAACAAGGGACGTTAGTTTGGATAAGGTGGAGGTTTTTATCTACTGCTGGTAATAATGTATGTTGACTATGATTCAGGTCTATGGCTCTGCCGACCCTCTCGGCCCATGTGCCCAGCCGGTCCCGGGCGCTGGCCGCACAGCTGGCCCGGCAGCGGGAGCAGGAGGCCCGGTGGCGGCGGCAGTGGGAGCTGCATTCTCGGTACTTGAGAGAGCAGAGTGTCCGCAGCGAGAAGCAGGCGGCGTGGAGCTCCCGTCAGTCCTACCAGCAGAGGTACTGTCACCTCAGATAGCCTCGGACCTCCTCTTTCACCTCATGATTTCACCATGAATTCAGATAAATTATAAGACAAAGCAATGCAGTCACAATACTCCATTCAAAGTTAGTGCTAGTTATTGTTTTTGTTGATGATTTCTGTTTTCTTTCACCTTCATGCACATAATTGATATAGTGGGTAAGTAGAGGGCTTCTACATTATATTTTTTTTATACCCTTCTCTCTTTCTCTGCCCTTCCTTAGATGGCTATGTCAGGAAATATCCCATTATGTAAAGGCTGTGTTACAAAAGTGATCAACAATTTTAAAAGAAGCAGTGATACACAAAGCAATGCTCCCAATTAAATCCATTAACAGGGTTCCCACTCATCCTGGAAAATCTGGAAAACAGTTGACCGATTTTCAAGTAATGGAAGACACATGGGAAATGAGAGAAAAAGCAGAAAGTCTTGGAAAATCTTGTGTTGTCCTGAATTGTTTAAACTCCCCCAAACTACACAACACAGTATAGAATTACGAAAGACTGTATAGTACTATTAAAACGTAGATTTTTCCTCAAAGGAAACCGATTATTTGTTCGTTTTAAGAGACTTGTATTATTTTTTCTATCATATATGTACTATTGCTCTTGATGAAAGCAAAACTTCCAGCAACCCTTGGTTACTGGTGTTCATGCTGTTCAGTTGTTGATGTGTAGGCAATAATGGATAATACACTATAATTCACAAGAGAAAAAGGCATTGGGGTTATGCCTATTTCGCAATATTAAAGAAAGTGAGAAAAGAATGTCTGGATCCGTCACTTAATCCAGATCTGGATCAAAAGTTAACTGGGTCTTTGGGCCGAAACACATCCTCCATCCAAGTTTTGTTGAAATCCATTCAGTAGTTCTTGTGAAATCCTGCTGACAAAGCACCCGATGAACAAACAAACAGACACAGGTAAAACACAACCCGCTTGGTGGAGATAATAATAATGATACAGATGTAATAATTATATACTGGAAGTAATAGCGTGTAAGTCACTGCCTCTTTTTTTTAGCACTTAGTTGCTTGTTGATTATACGGTAGGTGTACAGAATATCAGTGTGTCTTCCCTTAAGCCTATGTATGTTCTTTCATTGTGTGTGTGTGTGTGTGTGTGAGAATAATATAGCTGAAAATGTGCAAAAGAAAACATATTGCCATTGCTGTGACAGATATTGCGATATGAGTTGCGATTTCAGTAGGAAAAAATTCACTGGAAGAAAATCTAATAATGATGATGCAATTTTTTCTGGAGTCTGTGCAAAACAAACATTTTCCCTACATCAGGAGAATATGATTTTCAGGTCGGGGCAGGTATGTTGTGACACATACCTTGTTAAAAAATTGCAGCTCATACGGTTTAGATATTGCACAGGGCCATATTGCAGTTTTGCTGATATTTCAATTAATTGTTCAGCCCCAGTGAGTAATAAACAGACATAAGGCTGGCATAATCTCATAGTTCTGTGTCCCTAGTTCTATGTTCTCTGTTTGAGCAGACAATGATGCCAGAGAAAAACAACCTAAGTCATTTTCCCACCACTGTTTTGTCAGCATGTCAGCATACCATAAACAGAGACTGGAGGAGGAGAAGAAGGCCAGCCTGGAGCAGCGCAGGAATCGGCTCAGGGCCATGCTTCAAGAGGAGCAGGACCGGCTGGAGGCGGAGCTCAGGGAACTGGTTCCTGACAGGAGCACAGTGGCAAGTCAGCTGGTGCAAAAAACTGACGAGCTGCGCTCAGCGAGAGAGGACAGGAGAAAAAAGGTTGGATATTTCTCTTTCAGCACTGCATCATGATGCTCTACTCTCAGTTTATAACACGTATTTTCTCTCTCCTTTTTTTTTGTTCCTAGCTTGCACAAGAGCTGCTGAGGGAACACTGGAAGAAAAACAACCCAGAGTTGCGAGAGGTAGCTCAGTTTAAACTATTCATGCAAAAGTGATAAGCAGCCAAATGTCTTACCTCAAAGACTGACTGCTGATGAAGTGATAAATGGGCCTCAGGAATCCTGTGACCATCCTGTGCGTCTAACGAGCTCCGCAAGGAGAGAAAACAGACACTTTTTGTCAAGACTTCACTTGATCTGGAAACTAATAGGGCTTGTGAGGCGGATATTCCATGACTTTTTTGTTAACCTGAGTCCAGCGTTGACTCAAGAGAATAAAATGTTCTGGTATCCCTTCCGCCAAGGTTCGAGTTCATCAGTATCTCTGTCTCGTCTTTGTCACTACTCCTCTTTTAATCTGTCCACAGGTCGAGTCAGCATTACATAAAGATCATGTTGTCGGCCAATGGCAGGAGCAGATATCTGAGAAGAAAGAGGTGAGACATTCATCACTGCTGCCAGATGAAACGGTTCAGCTTCTGTTCATTCGAGTGTTTTAATAACCAGAATGCATTAAAGCTGTTTTTGACCTTTAGGTCCTTTGTCACACTTGAAGCTAGTGAGTTGGTGTACAATACTCAGTTTAATTCAAACCAAACTGTGGAGAAATGTCCTCGTATCACCTCAGTCGAGTCAGAGATGATACATTAATTTTAGTCATTATCCTAGTTTTACTTGACTAATTATTTATGTAACAAATCAATTTTTAATCAAACGGTGCTCCTGTCAGCTGTGAGCACAGTATCAGGTCTGAAATCTACTCTGCTCAGTCCCATCAACATGGTACATAATTGAGAAAGTTTAGACACCTACTGTGAGTGACCCATCTCCTTCTGAACATGTAGCAAGAAGTGGCAGCGCAGGAGGAGAAGAGACGCTTTGAAAACGAGTACGAGAGGACCCGAAAAGAGGCGCTGGAGAGGATGAAACAAGCAGAGGAGAAAAGGAACGCAGAGGAGCGGAAGAGGGCTGAAGAGCTTCGCAAACAGATGGAAGAACTGAAGCTGAGGGAAGAGGAGGTATTCAGAACTTGGACAAAGTGTTTCTGCTGTGAAAAGTGATTTTGCAGATGTGTTTTTGAAGCATTTTTTTCTCTCTCAGGCAACTCGTCTGAAGAAAGAGCAAGAGGCTCTGCTTGTCGAGCAGTGGGAGCTGGAGAAGATGGAGGAGGAAAGGAGGGACATGGAGGGGAGGCGAAAGAAGTCTGAGATGGGGTAAAGGACGCTGTGATGAGTGAGATGATTCTTCAATAGGGTGAGGCATTTGATTCACTGGATGTATGTTCCACCAGGCGTTTCCTGATCCGGCAATATCGTGCTCAGCTGAAGCGGAGGGCCCAGCAAGTGCAGGAGGAATTGGTTCGTCTAAGTCACCTTCTTTTGATACAGTATGTTATTCTACATGTAATCTAACTTACACCTTAAATGAATCTGCACCAACCAGGAGGCCGACCGTAAGATCCTGGCAGCCTTGCTGGAAGGAGAGCAGGAGGACAAGAGGATGGAGACCGCAAGGAGGGAAAGAGCCATCGCGGACGCTGCCTGGATGAAACGCGTGATTGAAGAGCAGCTTCAGTTGGAGGAGGAGAGGGAGGCCGAGTTTGACGTCCTACACAGGTGAGCACCAGGATTCACTAAGTCCTGACCCTGCAGATCGGGACTCCTGCTTCTGCTTAGATATAAACCAATGTATCTCAACTATTTTAGGGAGGAAGCTCAGCGTGTGTGGGAGAAACGAGAAGGGCAGTGGGAGAAGGAGAGAAAAGCCAGAGAACGGCTTATGCAAGAGGTAAAATCTGCTTCAAATCAAATCAGCGTACTTCAAAGGATATGACAACTAAAGAAAAGCTCTCCTCTCGTCTTCACGGAAAGGTGCTCTTGGGGAGACAGCAGCAGCTGGAGCTGAAAATGCAGAAGAATCGCGAGGCTCAGGAGGAGTCCCTGAAGCGACGAGAAGAGCTGATCCAGGAGCTGGAGCAGGAGAGGGAGACCAGACGCTGGGAAAAAGAGCAAGAGGAGGGCCGGAGGACAGCACGGATGCAAGAGATAAATACTCAGGTTAGTGCGTCATGTTTTCATCACGCTTTGTTTCTCCCCACAGCAAAGTTAATCAAGGAAAACAAAGAATGTATGTACATCTGAGACCTGAAGTTGTTCATGTGTGCATACTGTAGGTGGAGCAGAAGCGCCGGGAGCAGTGGGAGGAGCAGTGCAGGATCGAGCAGGAGGAGGAGGAGGACAGGGAGGCTCGTCAAATCCAGGAGGAGGAGCTGAGGCTGGAGAGGCAGAGGATGGCCAAGAAAGGATACCAGGAGAAGGTAAACAACGAAAGTCAAGCTCCAGGAAACTGGAGAGACCAAATGAAAATGCATTTTTTTGACATTAACGTGTGCCTCAAACTGTCTCTTTCAGATTCACAACAGACCTCGATCAGCCTGGACATGAGCAACCTGCGAGTCTGAAATCAAAACAGAATTGTAATTTCACATTTTTTTTTAAGCGTGCCTTAAAAAGAAAAGCCCATAGCCAAGTAAATGTTAACAGTCTGTGGTATCTGTAGCTGTTCCTCCTGTCCACACTGGCAAGTAAGAGATCCATCCGTCATGATGACAGGTGACTGATGGGGGATTAGATCTACATTTAAATCATCAAATCAAGTGGATATCTCCTCTTTCAGTCCAGTGTTTGGAAGAATTTCTTGTAAGACTTTGGAAATCACCCACTTGATTGGAATAACTTGAATAACTCACAGATTGTGGACTGAGGTTCGTCCGCCATCACGCACATTTGAACGGACCAGTAACTCTTTCAATACACATACGGACATGCGAGTATAGCTTTAAGGCGGACTGGTAAAAATGTGAACCTGTCCTTTAATTCCTGTTAAAGATTGAAGCCTTCTTGTAGGTTATGAGGTCATATTTTGTGCCATCTTGATGTTTTGCCAATGTAGAAAGGAACTGATGATTGTTTTTGCACTTTTAGAGCTTTATATATTTTCTATCCTGAATTTGTAGACTGTTTTGAATAAATCTATTAAAATAGTAATTGTGTTTTATATCCTTTAAAAGGTTAAAGGTCACTTCACTGTGACATCATGTTCTGCAAAAAAGATTTCTAGCGACTTGACTGGTGCACGGAGACGGACAACGTCGTGGCGGTAATTCTTGTTAATAAGGCAATGCAATTTGACAAAACCACATCAGAGTATAGTTATAAATTAAGTTTATTTAGAAAATAATTATTTTTCCCAAAGTGCAACTTCACAGCTGCATCACAAACATCCCTGCACTACATTCAAGTACAGAGAGGGACATCACCTTGACCAGAATTCAAACATGACAATGAACTCTGAAACACTGGAGGAGGAGGATGAACGGTGGGTTGCACAGTTACACAGGAGGCGACTGTAGTTCTATCCCATATGTTGCACACTGAATACAAAACTAGCAGCAACAGAACGGAGCACAGAACACGTGGACGTACGGACAACATGGCTGTATAACACATGCCGACACTGCAATGGCACACAAGACCGCAGAACACAATACAGTGTGGCGCCTGCTGGAAACACACCAGTTCTTTTTTAACTTAATACAACAACATCTTGGCGCTGGTGAAGAATATAACTTGGCCCCTGACCAAGTGTTATTTGCATTCACTGACTTGACATATGGGCAAGCACATAAATAGCTGCAATAAGTGCACTGCAGACTGGATTACACTTGGACAGGGTACAAACCATATAAATAGCTTTTTTTCGATTGCAACAAACGTTAGCATTGCAGAGCTACATAGTGTGCATAAATGAAGTCCCCGACATTTAATGCAAGTTAACTACATGGTCAGTTTGTTTTTTTGGAGATTCAGCGTGACGGTATGACGACGCTCGCACAGTGCAATTAATGAGAGGAAGCTCCTTTAGCTACAAGAGTGTTCGCAACGGCAATTCGATGACAGTGGATTCATGGCTCATTTATGGCTTTTCAGCATCCATGTCTGTCTTTGGACTGATAACATTAACCGATATCATCATTTGGATTTACTGTACTGTGCTTAATCGTTTCTCTCAGTAAAAGGTATTTACATTATCAAATGATTAAAGTAAGTTTTACTCTAATTGTTAGAATTATTCAAAAAAAGGTGCAATATGTAAGAAGTGGCCACCTGTCGAATTCACACTCTGAACAACTCCAAACAGCTGCTAACTGCTGCTAACACACATCGAGCTGCCGTCAGATTGTAGATCTGTTAACGGTACAGCGAGCGTTTGTTTTAGCCGACTCGCCCCGGCGGAGCTCAGACCACCAGGGGGACTGTTGGTGCTTTTTATCAGACCGTAAAGTCTTGAGGTACAACATGGCTAGGGGCTAGCCAGTTAGCATGCTAACTTCAACAGATTGCTCCGCAACACAATACACAGACGTCTTTGACATGACATCGGCTCTGTTATAGCTTCATATTCTGTTGATAACTTTTTAAATGTTATAAACATAATTCTTACATATCGCACCTTTAAGAAACCATGACAGTTCCCTGCTGCAACGTGATTTGTTGTCATAATTTTATCTGAAGAGAGATTGTGCTGGGTATCCCTAAGTATAGTTGCTGATTTTTCCCTAAATGCTCAGATTTTGTCCAGAGTTGGCTTTAAATAGTCAATATTTATCCATAAATTAAAAAAAAAAACAACGCATGCCTATACCACAAATACAAAAACCAACAAAATCATTAAAAATATATATATATAAGAACAAAACTGAGATGCCGACGGCTTTGCAGCCCTGTAAGTGCTGTTAGTTGGTGTTCTCCTTTGTGGTGATGGTGACAAGCTGCTTCGCTGCCTTGGCAATGTCATAAGCACATTGGATGACCTGCTGGGTGACCAGCTGCATGTCCGGCCCCGGGCAGCCCTCCGAGGGCAACGCCTTCCTGCACTCGCTCTGAAGCCGGAACGCACTGGACGTCAACAAGCGCAGAGATCCTCGCACGGTCTCTGAGCGTGGCTTCTGTAGGGGAAGGGTGAAATATATTGTTTTTAATAGAAGCTCCTGCTGAAAAGTCATCAGCAGTTTAATGCAGGAATACATAGCAAAATACATTCAAACGTGTTTCCATACCTTAGGAAAGAGGGCGGCCATTTCTGTCACAGCCACATGTATTCTTTCTGAGCAGGGTATGAAGCTGTGAGGAGAGATTTGTCCCATGAGTTCGACAAATTGATGTCACACATGATTATTATAATGATAAAATATGAATTAACCCAAAGCTCTTACATGCAAGTCAATGTAAGGTCTCACAGCACGCCGTGCGTTATCATGTTCGACTTCAGGTTAACATCAACTACCAGCTCATGCTATTTAACAGACGGTTTTAGCAATGTAAGTACATCACACATTTATATTAAAGAATAATGGCTACACAGCATTAACATCAGCCTGAATAAATGTGTTACATCAACTACAGTCCCCTACAAATCAAAACCAAGTCGATGCATAGAAGACAGTCTTTCTAAACTGAACGCATTCAGCAGCACATCAAATAAGAAGAGACAGCTTGTTAGCAGGTGAGACAGAAGGACAGAGATGAGGGAGAGGAAAATAAAACTGTGCCTGGGAGGCAGGGACAGAGGCCAGAGTACCAGGAGGAGGGGTCAGGGGACCGGAGGCTGAGCGGCTGAAGGGGAGGGGGGGCCTTCTCAGCCCAGGGCACCAGAGTGCTGAAGCATCCCAGGCTGTGCCTGAGCCGACGCACGCCCTCGCGCTCGCATGGTCTGCTCACGGGGGTGAGGGACGGGGACACCGTGACACCAAAACAATGGAAGTGGAAGTAGAATGAAGGGGAAGAGTGAAGATAACCGACAAAAGAGGAAATGATAGAAGATAAAGGCAACTCATAATAACAGAATAATGATGAACGAAGAGGAACTGAAGGTTTCAAATGGAGGCGAGGAAATGAAAGCTCACAGAACAGATCCCGAGCTCAGATTCTGACCTGTCATGTTTGTTCTCCTGAGCGGCTCGCAGCAGCTCTTGGATATTCTTGGTGATCTGCTCGGTCTTGCGGATGACGTCCTCGGTGCTGGGCAGCGTGGGATCTGGCTCCATCTCCAGATCGTCCAGCTCGGGGATGGAGCTGCCCTCCCCCAGCCAGCCGCTGCTCCTCAGCCTCCCTCTCCTGCTCAAACTGCAGAGGGAAGTTCAGAAATCACGTCTGCTGCCAAACAAAATCCCTCCGTACTGTGTACAGCAGCACGCCGTCTATTTGTCTTTCCCTTTGTCAGTTAGCACAAACCATAACTCTTTGTAATGCTCTTACCCCGAATCATCCATCTCAGAGTCATTGAACGTATTGTCATAGTCACTTTCCGGCATGCTGCTTTGCTTCTCTAACTTTGTGGCCTAGAAGGAAGAGAAGGCAAAAAAAAAAACAACAACTGTCGAATTGAAATATAAACAAGTGAGAGTGATGAAGGGAATTCTGAATGAAACAAGCCAATAAAGCTGTGAAGCAAGAAGCACATCGTTAACCGATTCAGTACGGGGTTAGTAACACAGAGAATGCAGAGTTCTTCACATCAGTATAATGCCGACTTTCTCAAGGGTGGATTCATGGCGAGTAAACAAAAAGCCAAAACTGATGATCAGCAACACATGGCTGGAGACGTTACATAAGCACCATGACACACAGGCTTGGCTCATCCTTCAAACTGAAGTGAAGGAGACCCCGGAGGGTCATTATGAGAGGAGGGGAAGTCGAGGGTCGGATGACTTCATGAATCAAACTTCATCAAATGCAACACGACCGTTAAGTGCATCACACCAGATACGATTCCTTGTTTTCTGTTCACAGTAACTTAAAGTTTCTATATGAGATTCAGAACATTATAGAGCAGATGAGATGCATTTCACTCCTCCGTTTGTGTTTCTCTGTTCTCAGCGATGCCTGATGCTCGATATCATCATCTCTGAACGATCATTTTGACGTACGATCAGTAATTTGAACATTTTGTGACACTAACATTGCAATACACACATATTAGTAGTTGGTTTTGAAGTCTAATGAACGCCATGAGATGATCAGAAAAGCAAAATATGTATTGTACGTGACCTCTTTCCAGTCAATCGTGCTCGATGTAGGCTATGACGATGAACGTGGTTTTACAACAGGGCTGTGCTTTTCTTTCCTGCTGCTCCACTTGCAGGTGGAGGCTGAACTTTCTCACTAAGGTTAACTTATGGCCTTGAATGTTTCAATGCAGAATCTGCACAGGCTTCGAGAAGGCTATTACAAAACTGTCAGAATAATAGTCATGGATATCTCCTTCCAAACGCAACGCCGGCGTGCATATCAATCCTCACAAGTCCTCCCTGTGAACCTGTCGGCCCTCCACTGACAGAGTGAGCTCTCTTAGTTCACACCCTCACACTTTACCTAAAGAAGATTTTACCAGATGTTGTGAGCAGGATAGCTAGCAAGTGAATAATAACGTCACATGTATTTTGGTCACTCTGCAGCTGAATATGTTTCTACTGTCTGGCGGGAAAAACAGCGTGTAGAGTCAGAATATTTTCACATCTAACTCTGTGAATTGAGGGTTTATTTCAACCAAACCACAGCTGGTGATTGTTGGAACAGTGGAAGGACTGACCAAGACGTTTCTGTTTCTGTTGAGTTTGAATTAAAGGGATATTCCGGTGTAAATTTAATCCATGGTCTAACACACCTTGACACCGAGTAAGACTCCCCCTCGAGAGGTCAAGTTAGCTGACCGCTAGCTTAGCTAGTTTTAGCAACCTCAGAAAAGACTGCACGATAACAATACACTGCCGCTTATGCCTCCATTTAGAAACCGCCATCAAAAAGCCACAAATAATGGTGAGAACAGCACCAAACTTCAGCAACAGTACATGTACAGTCCCAGCACACAGTACGAAGCATCAAACATCTGCTAGCTTTGCTGGATTTGTATTAAAAATACAGCTCAACTCTCCCTGCTCCTCCAGCAGCCTGCCTGTGTTGGGAAGCCCTGACGAGTCGATTACTGAGTGCAGTAGATTTCTACAGCTCAAGGATGAAAATGTCTGATTATTACTCCATTACTTCTGTTATTTCCCCTGTCAGCTCTCGATAATAAGAACTGAGCATTCCATGGAGTAATAATCAGACATTTTCATCCTTGAGCTGCAGAAATCTACTGCACTCGGTAATCGACTCGTCAGGGCTTCCAAACACAGGCAGGCTGCTGGAGGAGAGGGAGAGTTGAGCTGTGTTTTTAATACAAATCCGGCTAAGCTAGCAGATGTTTGATGCTTCGTACTGTGTGCTGGGACTGTACATGTACTGTTGCTGAAGTTTGCTGCTGTTCTCACCATTAATTGTGGCTTTTTGATGGCGGTTTCTAGTTGGAGGCATAAGCGGCAGTGTATTGTTTTCGTGCGGTCTTTTCTGAGGTTGCTAAAACTAGCTAAGCTAGCGGTCAGCAAACTTGACCTCTCGAGGGGAGTCTTACTCGGTGTCAAGGTGTGTTAGACCATGGATTAAACTTACACCGGAATATCCCTTTAAGCGTGTTTTACAACGATCTCCGAGGTAAAATGACTGTTTTTGTCAGTGGAGTCTGGTGGTTTTGAGAAGACATCGTCGTGTGACATCTCTTAGCAGAGAAGTACAAACGTAGAAACTTTAAAGGGTAACTACACGTTTTTAGCATTAAAGTGTGTTTGCAGGTCTTGGTGACACATGTGAGAAAAGTAGTATGAAGTCTTCTGTGGCTCCAGAGGAAGCTGCATGTAATCTGATAAAGCCACAAAACGCTTTATACTCCTCGAGATCTGTAACACACTTCGATGTGTTAATGGGTGGAGTTACCCTTTAACTTCACAGAGACTGACGATCAGACTCGAAGCTTCATTTAGAAACAGGAAACAGAGAAAGTCCCTTCAAGCCACACAGGACCTGAAACATATTCATAACTCTTTCAATGTCCAGGAATCCAAACTAAATCCTCCTCTCGTATGCAGAACAAAATGCAACACACATAAGATTGCTTCAGGATACTTGGTTTGCACATACATGTTCAGATAAATCTTTGTTCTGCTCTACGTCAAGACGAAATCTTTGAAAAAAAAAAACATGTTGGTGTGTTACTGGAGGAAGTGAGAGCATGCTGCTGGAGGCTCGGTGTGCAACACGGCCAAGCATTCGTTAGAGACGGCGTGAAAAGAACTGCTCAGTGTTTGAAATGAAAAACAGAGAGTGTAAAATACACATTCTACAATCACATTTTCCCTGTATTTTATTTTCAGGCGGTTGTTTTATTACTACCAAACTTTGTACAAGCAAAAATTTTCTCCAGGTCATCTGCTACTCAGGCTTCTGGAGCAAAGAAAGAAAGCATTAAAATGAGCAGGCGCTGCATCACATTCGGCAGTCAGGCAGGTTGTGCCTTCACAAAACCACACAATTCCAGTCGTTTAGCCTCGGCGTGAGGATGATGCTGATGGAGGCAAGTATCTGACGGTGATGGCAGCTGGTGGCGGGGCGGCTCATGCAGCAGGGCAGATAAGGAGCGGCACAGACGAGGACAGAGGAAAGCGAGGGAGGGGAAGAGGTAGAAATTGTAAAGGGCTCGAGGTGGATTTGCTTCGCCCCACAAGACGTGGGCCGAGTGAGGATGTACTTAACCTTTTGGGCACTTTCGTCCTTCGACCAAGACAGGGCGGATGGAAATGAGGGGAGGGATGAAGAGGTGGTCACAAAAGCGCCCCTTTCCGTCTAAAGACAGGGTTCAAATCACATTTTAAGGACACAAACTAAAAAAAAAGTGAGATGAATTCTTCCAGATGTGGCTCGTTCGGACACTTTATGTTGACGATGGAGTTGATGAAAAGCTATCTGTGCGCCGAGAGTGATTTAAAAAACCTTTGTCTTAAGAGGGCGGAGGTTAAAATCAAAGCTGTGTAGATAATTTAAAAGAGCTTAGTCGTGTGTACAGATCGTCCTCCTACATTTATTTGCTGAATTCACGATCAGTTCCTTTCTGAACTCTCCATCCTGGAAAAGAAAACACGACTGAAAGGCCGGCGAGTTAATCCATCGAGAGAACAGTACCGGGAAAGAAGGATTAATCATTTCAATATACAAAAATCAAAGAGAGAGTTGAAACAGATGAGAAGATTGTGAGTTTGTGAAATTATCATGCATTACAAAAACACAGTGTTTGTATGGTAGTTTTAATGCTTCATCATCACAAAACACAGTACAAACCTTCAAAGTATATCAGAATAACAGCATCTGCGTGAGTTTACATCTACGTTCGGTCCGACAATAAAAGCAGCACTCCAGTGTAACAACACATAAATGCAGATAATGGCTTTGAAATGTGTATCTGGACAAGATGAGATGTGACTGGCTGTGTCTGAAACGCATGACATTGTGCATTTTGGATGAATCTTTCTTTGAAGAGGAAGTGCCCAGTGGCAAAATGAGGAAGGTAATACGGGAACAGGCAGGGAGAAGGGTTTGCACAGGGTGAAGACATGAGGGAAAGTGGTGGAAACAGGGCAGAGGAGAGGAAACGGCAAAGGAGAAGCAGGGAACAGGTCTTACTTACATGAGGTGGGAAGGGTTGCAGGTTGGGGATACCCTCCTCTGGGTAGGAATTTTCCCCTTTAGGGAGATAGGGCTTCAGGCCCGAGCCGGTCTCATACATAGACATGGGCCGACTGGCCCGCGCTGACTGCCGGCGTTTCAGGGCCGAGGGGCTGGAGGGGTCGGGGTAGTCTGAACCGCTGGGGATCTGATAGATATTGGTTGTGACCTGCCGCCTGAGAGAGGTGTTCTCGCTTTGCAGAGATTGCAGCTGGAAGAGACGGTCAGCAACAAACTAAGACGCGCTCTGAGCAAAGCAAGCTTTGTTCCCACGTAGGGAACATTTAGCTCGATACTGAGGAAATACGGCAGCAATAAGAATCACTGTTGAACAGAAACACTTGAATCCATCACCCACCGATATAATCATAGTCTAATAATACCAACAAACCTGCTGTTGGTATTATTACATACAACAAATCTTATCAGTGGATGAAAGTTTCAAGCGGTTCAGTGTAACAATCATTTTTATTTTTGCCATATTTCCCTGATATCAGGCTACATTTTCTCTACAACCTGTTCTGAACCACTTAATCTTCACAGCACAACATATCAGCTTGTATCCCATCATTCCTCAACATATTCAGATTATACTTTGACAATCTGCTCCTGTCAGCCTTCTTAAAGTCATGTTATTTTATGTTTTTCCATTTGGCAGAGATAAAACACATCTTTGCGGGTATCAATTTGTCAAATTTGAAAGCTACTCTCTTTGAATCTTTGTTATTCCCATGATATAGAAAGTTCAGACGATGTTTGGATATCGCTCTAAACAAAACAGAAGCCAGACAACAAAGTTTCTGTCGACAAGAGTGCTCAACGATATATCTGATATGAGTTATTACACATTTACCTTTATCAAACAACTGCTTTTGAACATTGCATTTATTCGGGGTTAACTGTTCAGTCTTGTCATAGTCTATAACGCTGGAGAATATTTTCCAGTAAATATCAAATTCTCCTTGAGTTTCCATCGAGTGGAGCATCACTGTGATTGTTAAAGAACTCCTAAAATCGTAGGAATAACATGATTTTTTTTGGTTTGGGGGCAGGATTTTACTCTTGATCTAAGAAATGCAAAAGCAAGTAATAAGCAAGCAAAAGACCGTTGCATAGGTAAGCAACACAGGTGAAGTTCAAGTCAAAGAATTATGAGAGAACAGGAGGCATCCAAGAACAAACAAAATCAAGGAGATTTCGCCGAGGATACGACAGTTTGGGTGAGGAGAAAAAATCCCACATCAATGCAAACTACTTGCATTCAGTGCAAAGTAAATGGAAGATCTTGTGAAAGGATGGTTTAGTTACTAACCTCCAGCTGACTGACAATGTTTGGTAAAGGCTGTCATTCTATTCTTAAATTGAAAGAAAAAAACATCCACAGTACAGTGTGTCCGTCATGTGACTACCACAGTATGTCGACACGAGCCTCGTCCTGTTTATCTGAATGTGGTCGTCTTTGTGAATCTGCTCGACCTTAAAGGGATATTCCGGTGTAAGTTTAATCCATGGTCTAACACACCTTGACACCGAGTAAGACTCCCCCTCGAGAGGTCAAGTTAGCTGACCGCTAGCTTAGCTAGTTTTAGCAACCTCAGAAAAGGCTGCGCGATAACAATACACTCCATTACTTCCCTTATTTTCCCTGTCAGCTCTCGATAATAAGAACTGAGCATTCCATGGAGTAATAATCAGACATTTTCATCCTTGAGCTGTGGAAATCTACTGCACTCGGTAATCGACTCGTCAGGGCTTCCACACACAGGCAGGCTGCTGGAGGAGAGGGTGAGTTGAGCTGTGTTTTTAATACAAATCCGGCAAAGCTAGCAGATGTTTGATGCTTCGTACTGTGTGCTGGGACTGTACATGTACTGTTGCTGAAGTTTGGTGCTGTTCTCACCATTAATTGTGGCTTTTTGATGGCGGTTTCTAGTTGGAGACATAAGCTGCAGTGTATTGTTATCGTGCGGTCTTTTCTGAGGTTGCTAAAACTAGCTAAGCTAGCGGTCAGCTAACTTGACCTCTCGAGGGGGAGTCTTACTCGGTGTCAAGGTGTGTTAGACCATGGATTAAACTTACACCGGAATATCCCTTTAAACTAACACAACACCAAATCACATCATCAGAAACATTAAGGTTACGCTACAAGTGCTGTACGTCTGCTGCAGGGGAGCGCACAACCTCCCCAGAGCCACACAGAACAAAAAATCCATCAGAGCAGAGAGACAAAAAACAGCATGCGCCTTCCAAACAGCCAAATCTGAGCAATTTTAACACAAGAAAAAAATAAACTTGAGGCTTCAACATGCGTATATCTGTGGCCATAAACCATCATATTCAGAATAGTTTGGGTTTAGCAAGATTGCAAACATTTGTGGAGAACCTCACACTTAACAGCAGTTTGCTGTCACACAGTAACATAACTCCAGGTTCGTACTCGCTATGAACTCTCTAGGAAATGTGACCACTTAGAAAACAAGTAAAAAAATTTCACATCTACTACAGGAAATCATCCAAAAAACATTTTCTATGCAGTAAACACAGTATATATGTGATGAAGCAAGTCACACACATACAATTTCAGTTAGTCACTGTGAATTAAGAAAAGGTTAAAAAAAAAAAAAAAACACTGTCAATCATGTCATGCTTTGTCTTAAAACATGCTTGTTAGTAACATTAGACAGCTTTGACTCTATTTATTACAAAAAAAGAGGGACTGAACTGTTTTTGTTAACTGGAGTAAGGGTGCATTTGTTCTTCTCAGATCCATTAAACAAACCAACAAAAAAAAAAAAAAAAAAAGAAAGAAAAAAATCTATAGTTTACATTCAAGTGTAGAAATTAAACATGCTGGCCAAAACGGAGGGCGGACCAGCAGGGTGTCGCAGCAGCCTTATCTCACAACAGAGCATTCCTGTTCAGAAAGCCCGGCCCTCGTTACAAGCCGCCGGCTGGGCATCCACACCGGAGCGTGATCCCGCTGCTGACCACTGTGGCCCCCCCTCGGTCCGGCCCCCCGGTGTTAGTGACCTTATTGTTGCAGCGCGGGGGATACCTTTTTCTGCATCAGCCTCAGCTCGTCGCTCAGGTTGCTGTTGGCTTTCATGAGGTGCTGGATCTTCGCTTCAGAGGCAGAGAGCGCGTTTTTCACCTCCATGTATTCTTGCACAGTGATGGGGCCGTCCGAGAGGTCGGAGTCCAGGCTCTGTTGGAGAGAGGAGTTGGTAAAAAGGTGAAGGCACCTGGAGAGGGACTTTAGCCTCTTTCACACTGTTTTTCCACCGACAGTACCAGCTCGCCTCGCCTCGACTTAGCTCGCCTTTTTTGCGTTCCCATTACCGAAATCTGGTACCTGGTACCTGCTAAAGTGGTGCTTTTTTAGTATCACCTCCGTATAAGTTCCAACCGAGCTGAACTGATGCTTCTGTGTGACGTAAGCTGGCAGCCGGCCACTGATTGGACAGAGAGCGACGCCACTTGACGACTCATGACGAGCGCGACGTCCGAGCCTGACACCTGCTACCTTTAAAAACTAGCATCTGCATTCAGTCAACATAGCGATTACATGGAAGGAACAACGCGCAGGAACACGGCGTGGACCGTGGCAGAGGTGGAGACGCTCCTGAGTGTTGTCGCTGAAGACGCATCCAGAACGAGCTTGATGGTGCGACAGGAAATGAAAAGGTGGACGTGTTTTGCGTCGCCCACAGCTAGCCCTGTTTATGTGTCGCGTGGATAAGTACGTCACTGATGACGACCCGCCCACGTCGATGACGACCCGCCCACGTTGATGACGACCCGCCCACGTTGATGACGACCCGCCCACGTTGAAGAGATACTAATTCTAGATGGAAACGCAACGCGTCTGAAACCAAACCAAGTAGAGCCACGCTGAGCCGAGGCGAGCTGGTACTGTCGGTGGAAAAACGATAATAGTAACCAGGATCGTGCGATTGGTTCTCTCCATGTTAAAGTGTCTGTCATCAGACGACTGTAACCCTTTATGTGCTTGACCCTGCAATGTTACTGCATCATCCACAAAACAGCTGGACTGTATTTTCCCTGAGATGATACTAGTTCTTGAGGTGGGAAACAGCTGTAGAGTTATCCCTGAATATCAATCCCCTGCTCTTATTCACACATGACCCCATGAAGGAGATGTTCCTGTACATTTCAGGAATAGACCACATGTGTGAAAGGGCTCAACCCTTTCAAGGTTTAAATGTTTTGAATACCTTGGTCCGATCTCCCTTGCTCGAGGGGAGCTCTTGATCTGTATCCTCATCGGACGCCACACTGTCGTAGTCGGGCTGGTCGTTGTCCTGGCTGTCACTGCAATGTCTGACAGCCATGTTCTTCAGGATGAACTCCACATTGTCTGGAATGAAGGGACACGGAGTGGAAATATCACTGTGTATCAGTGCTGCACCTCACGGTCAGTAGGTTCTTGTAATGAGGTAACAATATAATGCTGACCTTTGGGACAGGCTATTGAATTCCCTTGTTGTCTGCGCTTAGCATCACTTAATATGTCGATCACGAGGGTCGCAAATTCGTGTGCATTAAACCTCGCGAGCTTCTGTCGTCCCTGAACAAGAAACAAAAAGGTCACGTCAGCAACAATCTAACCTCAAAGTAAAGCGTTTGCACTGGAGTTTTTTTTTTAAAGCTGACTTGCCTGGTTTCTTGTTGATGAATACTCTGGATTCACAGGAAGGAAGGGCACCACGGTCGTCTCCGTCACCAGGGTGCTGTGATTCTGTGTAGCCAGCCACACTGCAAATAATAGATAAGAGATCAATAGTGTCCTGTCGAGACGGCGGAGGTTTTGAAATATCAGAGTGAGACGACGCAGCTTTTACTGGGTCATTTTTCTTTACCTGCGTCCGTCTCTCGCCTGTCCACCTCGTCGTACACATCCATGGCAAGCTCCTCGAATAAATGATTGCTGAGCTGCATGAAAATTGGGAAATTACACGTAGTCAGAGTTAAGTGAAAGGGAGGACAGAGAGCTCAGTGCAGCGACACTGTGGAAATACTTACAGACTGCAGTTTCTTCTTTGCTGCCTTGGCGAGTTCTGACAAATCTAAACTGCTGCGAACAGACAAAAATGTTCATTAACGCATGCTGATGAATCACACGGGCGACACACTGCACATCTCATTCTGATTAATACTTACATATTCCTTATCCATCAAAAGAGGGCAAGAAAAGAGATCAAATATATCATTTTAAGTGAAGAAGCGCAATGCCTGTTCTGCTTGTTTGCAGTTAGAGTTGTTGTTGTAGAGTTGTTGGCATTTAATTATTTGCAGCAGTTACACATTTTCTGGGTTTGTCAACGACTTCACTTCACTCTCCTCTAACACAGATAACAGATGCTGCAGAGATCCCAACGGCGTGTCCGAACAGGCCTGACGACTACCTCACCACGCTCGCTCTCGCTCTCGGCTCCATTCACTTAAGACGCACGTTGATTTAAAGACAAATCACTTAATATCGACTGGCACGATGGTGACTAATAGCTTTATCTTTTTCTTACCTGTCAGCCATCTGTGGAACAATGAAGTGCTGCCCGTTTTTATGATCTGAAAGAAACAACAAGAACGTTTGGGATCACTGCCAACAACATCAACGACACCTATGGGAAATGCAAACACTTTCTATTAAGCGTGATGTAAACGTACTTCATATTTGGCTATCACAAAGAATATTAAATACTATAAGCAGTTGTTTTTATCTGAAATCTATTAGGTATCCAGGTTTTGTCCTTATCTGCCAAGTCAAAACTGTCTTTCACTCCCTTTAACCACAAATGTTATCGATAACACCTTTAAAAAACATTTAATCCTCAAACAAAATCCTCAATTTGAATGAAGTGATTCATCAGATAGAATGAATGCAGGTACATAATGTGACCACAGTGGAAATGTTGTATAAAAAGGCTCAAACTCCAACAAATATGGAATGAGAGTAGAATATTTTGTTGAATTTTGGAAGAGATTACAGACTTTTTTTTAAAAAACAATTTTGACTTTGAAATTCCAGAGCGCTCTGGAGTGAGATCAGAAAAGCTGGAAACAGTCCAACACAGCTAGCATAAATAAAAACAGGCTGCACAGTATTCGTACGTTGATGAAGATTTAAACTATTTCATCGTCTCTTTTCTCACCTGGTTTTCTCCCACACAGGTAAAACGCCAGGCGATCAGTTAGCTCATACTGAACCTCCACCAGTCTGTCTGCGAGCTCATGGTGACCTGCTTCCCTGCAGATGTAAATGTTTAAACAACACTGTAATATACTTCAAATGGGGACATTGCCCGCCTTAAATAAGTTTATGGTTAAATAAAAAAAGATGCTTGAAAGTGGCTCACCTTGCATAGTCAATGGGAGTTTTGCCGTTGCTGTCGGGGGCTCCAGGATCGGCCCCATAAACAGTTAACAGTTCAGCCTGAGATACTTGTCCTGCCTTTGCAGCGACATGCAAAGGAGTGTTTCCTTTTTCCTAGAGGAGAGGTTGAGTAACATGACATGTGATCTAAAAATCAACAGAAAAAGTTCACGTAGAGATGAAAATTCTGTGGTGAATCTTACCGGGTGAAAGAAATTAGCTTGTGCTCCGAGGGATAACAACCGCAAACACGTCTCCAGATTCCCGGTGCGTACGCTCGAGTGAAGTTGCTGAAAAAAAACAAATGATTATCACTTTTGATAAGGTCGACAATAAGGCTTCACAGGGGAACATGTTTTCAACTCACCTTGCTTAGATCCTTGGCTGTCGAGCTGTCATCCTCCCGACAAGGCATGCGATGGACGAACGCCAGCATTTGATATTTGGCTCTTATAAACTCTGATTTGTTCGGGCTGTCGTGGAAGTTCAGACAAGAAAAGAAAGAAGGGATTAATCAATCAACAAAACAAATGTTATACTGAACAAAAAGTACTCTTTTACCATTGTTATTTTTAAACAATAATGACTCACTGCAGTTTGTCCTGAGGGTTGGCCTTGCGTTTTCCACTCATTACAGACGCAGGGTCCAGAAGAGAGTGCTCCCATATTGAATTTGCTCCGTTGCTGTATAATGTCTGAACCATCTAGGGTGAAACGAAAAAGAAAACGGTATAATGTGACCCATTGATTTCGACCGCAGAACGCTGAGACGGGCTGCTAACAAGTCCTTTCCTGAATAAACACTTTCTATTTTTGGACAAAAATCAATACAACTCAGTGAGATCTGATGTACAAAGACACAGGCCTGCTGAACGTGAAACTGCAGTCACAGAGATCACGTGCAAGGATGAGATGATCATGAAGACATCTCAGCCTCTGACAACTCATTAACGACCGAAAAGCCTCACAGCCGAAACAGTTGCGCAGATGTTTCCTGTGTGGGGTCGTTACCTGCAGCTGCGTGGGAGGCCACGGTGTGTGCATCAGGTGTCGGACTTGTGAGCTGTGTCGGCCCAGGCTCCGGTGAACGCTGCAGCACTCATCGCAAATCAACACCCCCCTGTTCACCGAGGCCCAGCGAGGCTCTGAGAAGGAGGAGAGAAAGCCACAAAGTGAAAATCATGACACTCTCAGCGATCTGACGGATGAATCACGACCGACTGAGAATGTGGCTCAAGGAGCAGCTAAAAGCACAATAACTGATCCTGTGGCTCTCACGGGTTTGATTAGCTCTCACAAGTCGTCACCTCTCATTCAGTGACATCATTCAAATCACTGACATGCTTTTGTGGCTCTAAGCACCAAACCTCACCTTTCTTTTCTCTGTTCCTCACTGACAGGACCCCGAGAAACTCTTACTTCAGACAGATGTTTGAAGGATTAGGCAGGGCTTAGTCTACATTTAGTATCGGCAGCAATTCCCAGAAAAAGATCCATCCCACTTGCAAGTATTGTCTGATAGAGCTGCAGCAACTCGTCAATTAATGTTACTGTTATGCAAGGTTTTGTGGGTAATTTTAACAAATATAAACAGTCCTGCTGCCAGAAAATACTCAGTAAACGACCAATGTGCATCAATGCATGGCTGAAAATAGTTCCTAACAAACCCTCTCATTAGTCCTGTTTACTGCAGCATGTCCCACTGTCATTTCAATTATTCAGGCTTTTTAAAAATTAAATTGCATATTCTGATATTCTGTTTTTAAAGATGTATGTCTTCATTAGGATGAAAAAGGCCTGAGGGCCACAGACTGAGGAGAAAAAGTAGAAAGTGTGGGGATGCAGCGATAATGCATGTATCATATCAGTGTTATTAAAAGTCATATATATTTCAAGACATTACACTTGAGGACAGTGTTTGTTCTTTTATTCACATTTCTTTAATGGTCATTGTAACTGATAAATAATAATAATAATAATAATAATAATAATAATAATAATAACAGTTTAATACCATTTAACACGATACTGTGATATTTTCTGAAAAGGTTATCGTACTGTGAAAATCTCATTGCAGTCCTGAGAGTTGTAGTGCAGTCTTTGACAATAAGGAAAAAGCAGAATGATGCCAGTCTCATCCTTTAAAGCCTTGGAGCTCTGACCACTTTAAGCATTATGGCTGCTTATATGACATGAATTGTCAACCTCTAATCATCACAACATGAGGCTTTCAGAACACACGCAGCCAAGACATAATCTAACTCGAAGAAAGAAAGAGAAGAAAAGGGACAAACCCCAGCAGGATCAAGGCCTTATTGACCCAAGATTTAGGTAAAGCCGTGCATTGTCTAAAAAGGAAGTGAAGCCTAGCAGTTGTAGGTTGAAGCACCTCGACCTTATTGTTGTGTAACGGAGCAGCTTCCTCTTTCAAAACATAAGAGAAAATGACAGACGAGAATTTTACAGCTGCATATTCAGGAAATGCATGGTGTTAGAAACAGAAAGAGAGAGAGAGAGAGAGAGAGAGAGAGAGAGCACTTACAAGATACAGTCTGAGCTGTGACTAAAATAAATATGTTTACTTAACCTCGACCTATTTAGCATACTTTACTTAACACAAATGTCAGAGAGTTGTGCCGTCTGCCACCTGGACCGAGACTGTTCTCACAGCAAACATCTCCAGACCAAAAAAAATACTGTAAATTCATATGATACCCTATGATGGCTGATAAACTGTTGAACAGATTGAGTGTCCGTCTGGCACCGTGACAGGACAGACAGTGAAGACGCTAAGTGTCTTAGCAGCAGCTGAGGTGTAGGAGGAACAGCTGCACATTCTGGCACCTGGTCCCCAGTTTTTCAGAGTCTCCCCCTCATTTACTCTGCACCAGGACCTGGGAGATGGTGCTGCTGACATGCTTCTTTTACCCTTTCCTCGACAAGTGCTTCTAAATTTAATACCACATCTTCGAACTCTAAAAATATTCACACCCAACAAATGGTAACAGTTGTGTGGAGGGGCAATCCAGGCCAGCTGCTGGGGGGGACCGGAGGGGTTTGGATGACACGATGAGCAACAAGATAGTAAAAATGTGATTAAGTATTTAACATACCTGTTATTGCTTTTTCTTGATTCTTATTGTGCTTCAGACAAGGAAGCAGAGAGCGCAGGGATTTGTAAAGTAAATTCAGATTCAGATATATTTAGATATGACTCAAATATATCAGATTTACAGTACACTACAGTGACACAATAGAAAGAAATACCCTCTTCTGCAGTGAAAGCATGCGGCCAATTCACTCAGCATCCTGTTTTGCTTCCTGCGCCTGCCGAAAAACATCACGTCATTTCTATATAAATGGGACTTCTGAAAGTACCGCACTCACAACGCAACTAATACTTGTTCAGCTTTCACAGACACATTTGATTACACGTTGTTAATTTAATTTTCTACTCATCCTTAATACTATTTGGGGCAAACAAGTCTCTGTTTTGAGATCCTGGTGTTCCTCTGATGTCAAATAACGCACAAGATTTAGTTGTCGATGGTATTTCAATCTGCCACTGAAGAAGATAAACCAACTAGTTCAACCTGACAAAAAATAATTTTGAGTTTAGGATTCAATCAATCACTACTTAACAATTAATCAAATAGGATCAAAGAAAAAATCCTGTCAATGGATAAGTTGAGACATTGTCAACATGTGGTACTAACATCACCTGTGTGGTGCACAAAAAGCACCATGAAAGGAGGCCACTGTGCCCACACTGACTTTTTATGAATGATGCAGTCATCCTAGTTTTGTCAGAGCAGTTTCCTGCTGATCTAACATAAGATTCCATAATGGATTATATCTTCAATTTGCTGGAAAACATCACACAAATTCATATACTCTTGTTACCGGTGGCAAACATGAGTTAAATTCTGTATTTATAATGACACAAATCAGAAACACCTGCCTGATTTTTTAAAGCAAGTAAAACCGGATGGAAACAGTTAAAAAGACAGCTGCTTCAGGTCCAAATGCAATCCTCAGTTAAGGACCTGTCAACAACACTAACCTCAGCACACCCTCCGCATCTAACCAACTGTGAGGAAGAAAGCAGCGTGGGGCACGTCTGATAATCTGATTAAAACCTCAAGTGTGAAGTGCATGGTGTTGAATTACCAAGCGTCAGTGAATAAATAAAGGCTACGTCCGAACACTGCAGGGACGATCTGAGTTTGCTTACCTGGAACAGTGCAGTCAGCGCAGAGTTCAGTGTTTCGCAGGCGTTTAGACATCCTTTACTCCCTTGTAGTAAACCGAGCAGACTAGTATGTCCGTTACGTTATGCTAACCATTGATTACTCTGTGGTGATTCCTTCCGCGTTAGCTCAACCTAGCTAATTAAAAACAAAACCCCGACAACGACCTGCTACTTCATTCAGCTGTTGCTAGCCTCTTCGTTTCGGCTAAGCGTCTGCGTTACGACCATTATAACGCCAGCCCACAGCAGTGAGGTACAATGCTGGGGTGCCTGCAAGTTAGCTGACTTAGCACCTGATTAGCTAACTAGCCTGTGTGCCTGCTCGGTAGTTCACTCTTCAGTCTGGCAGACAGAGCAGAGCGCGAGCATTCCCAGTGGCAGCTGCGACTGTGACCTAGCTTATTGGGAACACTGCGCCCAGAGTTACGCCTCTCAGGATGTAAACTTCCTGATATAAATGACGCCACGGTGTCTCTTTCGCTTATATGAGAAAATCCCAAATGTAGTGCTGATTATACGACTATAAAAATAAGCCGTTTGGTATCCAACACCTAGATAAAGTACGTTATATTTGGTTGAGTTTGCTGTGGGTTCGGGCGGCACGCAACCTGATAGACCCAACTGAGGGCATAAACACACACTGTGTAGTCGGGATGTGAGTTTGATTTATTCACCTTCGTGACGCGGTGCAAAGGAGCTTACAGGACCTCCACCCACCACGTCAATATCTCTACTGTTTTTCCAACATAATATAACGAGTAAATAAAAACAAATAGCTGGGGACAATCTTGAGACAGGATGGAGGATCAACAGACCTAATTTTATGTAGCTTAGCCAATGTGGAAGCACAAATGTGTAGGAATTGGGGGCATCTAACTGGCTAGCTAACCGCTACATCAATACATTAATTAACTTAATTAACATTTATTAATATTTAAATATTTAAAACTTCAACATGTCGTACGTGTGCTTGTGCATTATATGTTACAACCTAGACAGCTGGCGGTAAAGTTTCATATTTTTAACCTCCCCGTCCCTCCCCGAGACGTAAGTGCGCCGATCTCATTTCGACGTTATAGGCATAACAACAGTCTAGATACAGCATTTATAGTGTTAAAGTTTGCAGAACGATAATGCTTTATGACTTAATTATTTTACATGTTGATTGCATACAAGTGTGACGCGGAGTGACGTTCATATCGGAGTTATAGTCGTGTTTTAATGTTTTTAACCCCCCATGCGGACGTGTTGAATGGTTCCGCCCAACTGGAACTAACTATTCTTCCTTTTCTGAAGGCGGCGGTTTTATTTAAAAGTCGTGTTTATGTCTTGTATCAACCTAATATTAATTTTTGATACGCATAAATTAGGTTCATTTAACCCGTTTGTCTTGGATAGCTTGTCTTAATTATATGATATTAATTACACTGTGAGTCAGTTTCTATATAGGACACCCCTGTCATTTCTGGTTATTGCTCCTGACACTTCCTTGTTCAAAAGTTTTATTTAGAGGAAGGCTTGGGGGAAAGTTAGACACCGGTTTGGATATTTCGACGTTGTTGTTGTCAAATATTAAGGCCATGGATCATATTCATCGCACATTCTGGCACAAGTAAGCGCGTACGTATCGCTGTTTGTCCCATGGCTGTAATTACTAGAAGCTGCTTGCTAACGTTGCACTGAGCGGCTCCATAAAGAGGAAGATGTCCACGGCTAACGTTAGCGAAGACATCAGCGCGAAGTTTCCTCTGCATTCCGCAGTGTGGGAGAACGATTACAGGAAGCTGGAAGAGCAAATAACGTTACCACAGGTTGGTGAAAAAGACCGAATATGTCACGATCCTATGCCTTAGGTCGATGCTTGCTAGCTAGACGAAGCCAGGGTTGAGATGTTAAATCTCCGCAGCCATCCAGTTAAAGTAGGCCAGTCGTGTTGACAGATGCTCCGTAGGGTCACACACAGATAACGCTGGAAATGTCTGAGAGGACATTGCTACTCACTGATCAACAGGTTCGGAAGTTTGCTTAAAATATGTATTTCAGCCGCGATTGACTGCGTGTTTCCAGTTGTTGATTTGATACACCATCCCAACAGTATGAAATCTGACCAGACATGATAACATAATAACTGTTTTACCAAAGATCTCTGTGTGTCTGTGGTGTATTGTGCATCTGACAATTTGCTTGACAGCACATGAATGGTGCTTTTATTATTCTAAAGCATTTATAGTGGTTATTATTTCTTGTTATCTTCACAGTGCCATTCTGGTTAACAAATGATGACTAATTTTTCAGGAGCATCTCTGTTCTTATTGTGACTTCCTTCAAGTTACTCATCACAGTACTGTGTATTGATCCTACGTAGCAGCGATGCTGATCAATAACATATTTACCCAAGTGGCATGACTCATACGAGGACCAGACATGATGCTCAGTGTTGTCAGCGTACTAAGTGCTGCAGTCCTGTATCATTACGAGCAATGGCCTAAATTAAAGGGTGTAGAAATACGGCTCTCGTTTGTTATCATATACAAGTGAAGCACAATGCCCTGCTCTCATTTAACAAGTTGTCTTGTTGATACTCCAGTATTAAGTCTAAACTTGTTGTAAGGTACAGGGGTAATTCTCCCCAATTTTCTCAGAATGAGATCGAGGCTGTGGATCCCAGAGGCCGGACGCCTCTGCACCTGGCTGTGTCGCTCGGCCACCTGGAGTCGGTGAGAGTCCTTCTCAGACACGGCGCTGAAGTGACGAAAGAAAACGGCCACAATTGGACAGGTTAGTCATAAAACTGCCAACATTAAAGGCAGAGAATGCTTTGATGCCACAAATGTTTCCTTCCCGTGTCTTGGAGATCTGCTTTCTGAGGATTTGTGGGTTGTTTGATCACTTAGAGCCCTTCTAACATCAGCTTACACACTGTGTCATCTGCTGTTAATGGGTTTTCTTGGAAAACTGCATACCCACTCCTCCGACTGCAGTTAAAACGTTTCACTTTCCTTGGTTATTACCGTCATTGTTGAGGTTTTTTAATGGGTAGTTGCCGCTGCTGGTGAACATGCGCTGTTGCCTTAAAAGGTTTAGTGGTTTGTTGATACGTGTCTGTCTCTGTGTAGTGCTGCAGGAGGCCGTCAGCACCGGGGATCCAGAGATGGTCCAGTTAGTGCTTCAACGCAGAGACTACCTCAAAGCCTCCACCGCTCTGGGAGGAGTGCCTGAGCTGCTGGCGAAGATCCGAGAGGTATTTGTGTTTGTCTTGTCATCCATCTGCACATGTGCCGAGATATATTTCCTGGCACAGGAAGTGACTGCCCTGTCTATGTTGTCATTCACAGTCTCCAGACTTCTATATGGAAATGAAGTGGGAATTCACCAGTTGGAGTAAGTTCTGTTTTGGTTGTGGATACATTTAGATAAAAGTAAAGTAGACTATTCATACAGGCTGGTTATCAGCAATTCAGTATGCAAAAGACGGTGTCTACCCTCCGTCCTGCAAAACACACAACCCTCGCCACTTTCATCAGGGCATACAGGAAAAACCACATACCTGCTTCTTGGTCGTTGAAGTATTTGTTTTGGTTTTATTCTGAGCCACATTGTTTGTCATGTGCGGATACATTTGTTTCCATCGTGGGACATTCTTGTGCTGTTGCTTCACAGTCCCTCTTCTGTCCCGGGTTTGTCCAAGTGATGTTTGTCGCATTTGGAAAAGTGGCGCCAGCCTGCGAGTGGACGCCACTCTTCTGGGCTTTGAAAACATGACCTGGATCAGAGGGCGTAGAAGCTACATCTTCAGAGGAGATGGTGTGTGTTTTAGCTTTTCTTACACACAGAAACATTTTCTTAATTCTCTCTATGATTTATAGTGATTTTGTTAATTCTATCCCTGTTTGTATTTATGACAGATTCTCATGCCGAGTTGATGGAGGTGAACCATGACGATGAAGTCGTAGACACTGAGCGCTTCAACATATCCCAAGAAATGGAGGATGTCACACTGGAGTCGATGCAGCCAGCTGAACAGGAAATTGCCAAAAGGTTGACGACCCCTATCGTCAACACCTACTTGGATACCAAGGATATTGCTTTTGAGAGGCAAGAGACACTTTTTCTGTCGTTCTCAGTCCGCTCAGTGCTGCAGTCTTCATATTCTGTACAGTGGTGCAGCCATGAACTTTAGCCTTCGAGGAACGTGTTTTTGCCTAAAAACAAACCCTAACAACAGCTCACAACACTGCTAAATGTATTAACAGGCTACTTAAAATGTCCCCTGTCTGTATCTTGCATTGCATCACTGTATTCTCTGTGTTGTGTAAGCTATTTCGACCTGAATGATCATTGATTGTGGATTTTGTCTGTAATGATGCTTTTGTATTCACAGGACCAAGGCTGGGATTTGGGGCTGGAGAAGTGACAAAACTGAACTGGTCAATGGATTTGAAGCAAAGGTTCGCAAAAGTTATACATTTTCTTCTTATTTTAACTAAAGTGTAAAACCACTAAAAACTTGTGGAGCCCATTTGATTTGATTCTTGTTGTTTTCTCAGGTTTTCAGTGTGAACAATGTAAATGTGGTGATCAGGACGAGGACGGAGCATCTCACAGACGAGGAAAAAGCCCGGATAAAAAGTAGGTGGAAAATAGTCTTCATGATTTACTTTACTGTCCTGCAGTGTGTGTGTGTGTGTGTGTGTATGAGGGTACTGAAGTTGGGCCTTCTTTGTTCGAAGGTGAAAGGAACATCTTGGAGTCTCTTCTGGGGACCGTGGAGCAGCACATAAGTGCACAAGGGGTAAAACATGCATTCGGTAGTCACATTAAAATGATGTATTTTGTTCCCACCTGGCAGCTGATTTGATACGAGTGCTCAATTTTACAGGACCTGACTCTTGAGTATGCGACTGCCACCAACCCCACTGCCATCACTCCAGAGGAATACTTTGATCCCGACTTTGACCTGGGGGACAGAGACATCGGTCGACCCATTGAACTGAGTGTTCGAACACAGAAGTAAGAGACGTGATTCTGTGGCCATATAATACCTCATATTGTATCCACCGTGGCTGTGTTATCTACAAGAAATTACATTGTGTGCATGTTTGAACCTTCCTCAATCCTGTCTCACTCAGATTTAAAGGTACACTGTGGATGAGCGAAGATCATCCTCTGTCCCTGGTCGAGCAGGTGACCCCCATCATCGACCTCATGGCTCGGACCAGTTCCCATTTCGCGCGGCTACGAGACTTTGTAACCCTGAAATTTCCTCCTGGATTTCCTGTTAAAATAGGTACATAACACTCCAATCAAGTGTTGTAAAACATGCAAAAGTCTTTTTCCCCCTCTAAATTACTTTCCCCTTTTAAATCTGTCTAATGTGTTTTCCTTTCTTGCAGAGATTCCCCTGTTTCATGTGCTGAACGCCAGGATCACATTTGGTAATGTCAATAAATGCAGTACTGAAGAAGAGGCGAAGCCAACGCCAGCCGCTACACCAACATCCTCAGGAGAAGATGAAGAAGCTGCAGGTAGAAATGCAACCAGTTCAACCAAGACTGTATATTTCTTATTCGTCATTCCTGATCCGCTTTTCTCTTTCCTTTCCTCCCTCCAGCACTGCCTCTGTTTTCAGTGTGTCCTTCGGTGTTTGAGGTGCCTGCCAGTTACCACCGGCGAGGAGGCAGCCGACACACGCCCGCCTCGAACAACGACGAGGAGCTTCTGCAGTACGCCATCCACCAGAGTCTCCTGGAGTCTCGCAGAGCCACGGGCCAGGTCAGAACAATCAAACGACAACAATCAAAGGGAAATCTGGTACATCGACCCTATATTTAAATATTTTGGTGTGTAAATGATTATTATACAACAAGTAGTTCCGACCGAGCAATCTGATTGGTCAACAACACATTTTGACCGTGCTCAAATCAGCATTACAGCACGCCTGACTCATTACTCAGAGTATTACTCCGCCAAGTCTGTGACAACATTGTATCTCCATGGCAACATCGTAACTGTCAGAGCTGGAGCAGGAAACGGCGGAAAAACAGGCTACAAAATGGATCGGTTTGTTGTTAATTTTGATTTATTTGGCGGCCTCAGTTTGGATGAATGGATGGAGGAGGATGAGAAGAACCAAATGACGAAAAAGGAAAGATTTGTGGTAAATAAAGTGATAAATCTGTAACTTCTCTGTTCTTTATTATTAGATAATAATAAGATAAAGATGAAACAAGTCCGAGCTGAGTATTTTATTATTATTACTACTATTATTATTATTTAGAAACGTTATTTATTAATCATGAAAATAAATCACAAACCACCTGTCAGCTGCCAAAGTCACATTCATAGAATAAAGTGTCCCGTTTTACCGAGCGGGCCGAGCCTGTTCCCTTCGCTGTGAGAGACACTATTGTTTTATAAAAAATATAAAAGAAAAAAATCAACACCTTTGTTATAACTTGGGCGATAAAAATAAGCATTTTCTGTTTATCTGTGCAGTATTGATTTAGGTCGGGAAATTCCGAGACGGCGATAAAAGATTAACGTCAGCTCAAAGTTCACTCATCTGGGACTAGAAAATCCTTTCTGTTGCTAGGTCGTTACTATGGGTCGGACTACTTGCTGTAGTGGTAAACTACGTTCCATTACACATAAGAGTCTACTGACGGGGCTGGTTTTGTTTCAGTTATTAGTCAGACCCCATGTGTTTCCATGGAAACGCGACGCACACTCGCAAAAAACTTTCAAAATTTGAGAGCAAAGTGTCCGTCAACGTGGATATATTTTGAGTATACATTTTATTTTTGTTGGCACCCTCTCGGGTAATATTGCTTAAATAGGTCACTTGATTCTTTTATTAGTCATTTACACACCCAACTATGGTTTTTATGGTTTTTATATGCCCTTTAATCAGCTCAACACACACAAATCTTGTCCTCTATTTTGCAATTCGCTGCATCCCTTAAGCGTTCCTTACAGTACGTTGTGTCATTGCAGGAGGGGAGTTGGGATGATGCAGATGGGGAATTCCCCGATGTAATGCCCAGCAGCCAGAGTGACAGGTAGGAACACAGGTTAAGGTTGCAGTTACAAAATGACATGTGGTGAAAGGCACAGTCTCTGCTGCTTGCTTTGTCCTGCAGGGATTAAGAAGATGCAGTGTATCTGTTCACCTCTTGTGTCAGTAAATGGATCTCAATTTTCCCCTCATCAATGTCATTCCAGGAGCATCCCAGAGGGGGTGCTGGTGGAATACGAAGTCACCCCCAGCCCCGTCAGCTCCACTTCTGCCTCGAGCACCGACACGGAGCTCCGTCTGGCCATGGAGCTCTCCGCTCGGGCTCAAGCGGAAGAGGAGAGGATGAGGAAGCAGGAGGAAGAGGAGCTGGAGAGGATATTGCAGCTATCGCTCACCGAGAAGTAAAAAAAATAAAAAGGAATAAGAGGGAATAACGATACGACTTTTCCAGATCCAGAAGCAACTACCACACCTCAATTCTCCTTCCTAACCACTGTAGTCATCTATGCAACCGCAGATTTCTTTCTGTAACAGATCATTCTTGCACAGGCAATATCAGACTCTCGGTATCCAATATTTTCCAAAAGGTATTTTTGGTAAGAGCATACACCTTTATATATTTCTATCTCAGCATAGTGCGTCTTCATCCTCAAGCTTAAATCATGGACTCTTCTAGATCATTTCGGGGTCTTCTTTTTATTTATTTCTTTTCTCTTCCAAATCAGAACAGCAGCAACCCACATTTGATGATCACATTGTTGTCCGGAGTGGGGTCAAATCACTGTAATTCAGGTTCTGTTTGACTGCTCGAGTCGACTTCGTACAGTGCAGTCACTTAAATGTGGCACTTTAAGGTCCAAAGCGCTGACTTTTTTTTATTATCGTCTCAGAAAGCTAGAATAAAAACAGCCTAGCGCGAGAGAAAGCTACTAGCTCTTTGGACCTAACGGAGCAGATTGGAGTGTTTTCACTGCGAAGTCTTCCTTCAGAGTCACTTTGTTGAGGACCGTGGGCTCACTGAAAATGAAAATCTCAGGGTTCCAGTTTTACACATTTAACCTTCACTTTGGAATCGGTTTGTTTGACCCGTTGTAGCCTGGTAGATGTTTCTTCGGTGCGAAATCTCTAGTGCATATCACTCTCTGCCATATCAATATTAATTAATTAATTAATTAAGTTGGGTTAATTGAGTTAGAAGTTCACAAGTAAATGCATTTTTCTTGTGAACTCTACAGTTTTGTAAACGAAAGCATGCTGCTGTGAGAGAAACGTAAAAATCCGCTGCATGGTAACAAAATGTCTTCACTGCGACAAAGATTGAGGGGTTAACTTTCCTGGGTTGATCATTTTACTGGACGTTTTCTGAGATTTCGTGGTGAGAGAGGTCACATTTTTTTCTTTACGACAAGCATTATCACCTCAGTTCAAAAACGCAGTAGCAGAGACCAGTCTGTCTGTGCACTTACAGCCACCGTGGAGTCCCGAAGCAGCCACGCAAACCCGCCGCTGCAGAGATTATTCAACCTCCTACAGGCCGTCTGTTAGCCTTTTGTAGCCACGAACAACATCAGACCTCTGAGCAGAAGAAAAGACAGCACAGACTCAAAGATCAAGCATGTCCGCCATACCTAGGAGTAGTTTCTTCAGCATGTGCCAAGAGGATGCTTTCCTTTGAACGCTCTGTCTGGGCGAGAGGCGGTGACAAATTAACGTGGTGCCACTCAGACTAACCATTCAAACAGACTTTCTTTCTTTTTTTACATTTTGTAACGTTAAAACAAGATAATGAGGTTAAAGTTGTGCTAGGGTGATGCTGAGTAACACGCATTAACCACTATAATTGATTTCACTGACAACCAACCACTTAGCAAACGTCTCTCTGCGTCGCCGCGTCTGACTTTCACGGGCTTCAGCTGTAAAAACTACTAATCATGACGATCAAGTTTCCAAACTGACTGAACTGTCGACTTTTAAATAAAAAAAAAAAGGCTAGCTTTGGGTAATTTAAAGCAGATCTTTGTAATGCACAGTTCCAGCTGCAAAGGTTGTGTTGTTGTTGTTTTTTTTTCTTTTTTTTAATATGTTAAAATTTTAAGAAAATGTGTCGGTTTCAAAATGTTGTTTCTAAAATAAAAGCACTTTATTTCCATGAGGATTAAACGTGACTTTGTTCATGTGTTTTATTTGCAGAAAAGAAACGGCTGATTTTAAAAATAAGAGACGACCATGACTTCCACATGTGCAATGAGAACTTGTTTTTCCAGTGCTTTCTCTATCTACACTTCATTGAAAACCATTTATCTCCAAATTAGGTGGTTAATCATCTACACATGAACTAGAAAATAATCAGAATATGTCCAGTTTAGTTTTCATAGACTTGGATTTCTTGGTAGTCGTTACTTGACGCACTGAACAAAAGGAAATAAATGGTTGATTTGAAGGACAAAGGCACCGTCTGGCCCTGCAGAGAGGTGATGACTCTCAACCAAACTGTCCACACTTGGACATTTTATCTCCCGAAGAACCAGTCAACCTCTTTACGATCAGGCGAGGCACCTGGGAGGCTGTATCCTTTCAACAACAACAAATAATCCCTCCTAAGCCCATTTTCCGACATTGCAGCTGAAGGTTTGGACCCTACAGACTCTGATGTACTCATACTCAGCTCCTGCCTCCTACCTCCCTCTTCATTCTGAGCCCAGCTTGTCATGCTCACATTTCTCAGGACGAAATAAGACTGACGAGTTTCAGAAGAAAGTTCTTTTTTTTCTGGCCATTTTGAGACTAAAATCGACGCCACAAATTCTGATTCACTGATTAAATTTATTAAGCAGCACATTTTCAGCTCCATGCGGGTTCTCTAATGATGAGTTAGCGTTTTTAGCACGATAAACTTGGATTAAATAACACAATGTAAAGTACATTTACTCATGTTTACTTAAGAACAATCTTGAGGTAGTTGTACTTGCTGCTGCTTTATACTTCCACTCCACTACATTTCTTTGATAAGTTACTTTGCAGGTCGAAGGAGCGCTTTTTAAAATAAATTCCTTTAAATCAGCAATAACACAACGAAAAAATGGACAATGGTAAATACTGGATCTGATATTTATAAGTTATAAGTTAATTTATTGAGAGAAAATTAATTTTGAAACACAAATAAAACTTTAATTATATGTACAGGTGATTTTCACTCCCATCAGTGTCATATTTTAGGATGATATCTTCTTCTACAACACTGACAGTGAGCCACTGGAGCACAGGAGGGATGGCTGATCAATTTACATGATCATCTGTACACATGTGTCAGCCATCTCAAGCTAAAACAGTCATTTATCACATTAATAATGTCGAGACTGAATTTCTGATCAGTTTAATTAAATAAAATTGTGCTTTTGTTTCACATGTGAGGACATGTCTAAGTGATGGAGACGGACAATCCTTCTTAAATGACAAATAAAAGCCCAGTTCATAAATAACTGCACAGTCAGTGTTGGGTCTGTTGGAGCAGAGCCCCTCCTGTCCCCTGTGGTCCCCGTCAGGAGGTGGTGGTCGCACCGGGCGGAGCTCCTCGGTGCAGCCGCCTCTGTCTCCTCTCTGCACGGGGTTTGTCGTCAGCTCTGTCCGCCCCTTTTGGTCTTTGTCTCCTTCTCCTTCCGGGACAGCTTCACCGACGGGACAGCGGCTTGTAGACGCACACAGCCATGATGATCATCAGCAGCAGCAGCACTCCGAGGACGCTGCCCAGCGTGACTGTGGGGACAGAACCGGAACCACAGACTGGGTCACACACAGCAGGCTCATTACTGGCTTCAATTCACGTGACTCATTAAAGAAGCAGTTGTCGTGTCAGAATAAACACAATGCAGATTGTTTTGGAGCGTGTTGGTCAGCACCAGGCCCACACAGAGTCTCCCAGCGGGGTCTTACCCAGGTTCTGCTTCTCCAGCACCACATAGGCCCGGTCCGTCAGGGTGGAGTCCTCCAGCTGCGCCGTCACCAGCAGCACACCCAGACACATGAGCACAGCTGGAGGGATGAGGTGCTGAGACATAGCGGAGGAGGCTGGAGGAGGCTGGAGGAGGATGATGATGGTGGTGTTGATGGTGGTGATGATGAGAGTGAGGCGGTTCTTCTTCCGCTGGAGGATCTGGGTCCTAAAGCCGTCGTGTTACCGCACTGCCTTTGAACTGAGAGGATTTGTTGGTTTGTCAGCTGTCAGAGAGTCAGCTGGTCAATATCTTCACACAGGATCAGTCAGTTTAGTCATCTTTACATCAACACTGTGTGATCTGGTGTTAGTGATGGAATAAATGTTTCTTTTCTCGACATAAATGCTAGAAAATGTTTATATCGCCTCTCCACTTTTACTATTTCTATTTATATCCTGGAGAGTTTGTGTTTATATATCTGCAGAATAAATGTTATGTAGAATGTGTCCACATAATATGATATTTTACTTATTATGATTTATTTCTTATATTTTCTTTCCCTCTCACCTGCTCTGAGCTCATCTCTGGAGGGCCCCAGGTGCTCAATACAAAAAAATATTATTATTATTGGAAATTCTGTTCTTCATGAATGTTTGATTTTGTCAGATTTCTTTCCATCTTCAAGTGACCAGCTGACTCCCTGCGCTAAAGCAGCAGTTCAAAGTTCATTGGAATTAATTTATTATTTAATTAGAAGCGTAACTCCTGGATACTGTCTCCATACTCAGGCTATATTTATTACTATACTTATTATAAGTATTTTCAGGAAACTTTATCAGAAATTATTTTAGAATTTAGGGCTCTGTGATGTAGAATATCCCCCTCTTTTTAAATATTTATTTTACATTTTCTGAACAAATTGATCGATCAAAAAAAAAGCCTGACAAATCAATAATGGATTATATCTTTTTATTTTTTGTACAAGTTTGCACACACTCCCCTGTGAATACTTATATATGTATTATATATTGTATATTACTGCACAGAACTATTCATTTAAACATTCTTTTATATTTTATTGTCAATTTTCTAATTATGCTTCTTGTCTCTATATTCTTTCATATGATTATTGTTATGCACCAAAACACCTGTGAAAGTCTAACTTAGCGATGAACCCAGTTCTGTTTCTGAATAACCAAACATGGTCCTGGTAGTTAAAGAGCTGCGACTAATGTTTATTTGCATTGTTATTTACTCTGTTGCCTGTGTTCTCCTTTAATGGTTCAATCATTTAGTCTCTTAAATGTCAGGACACACAGGAACATGCTCATCATGGTTTCTCCCAAACCAGCAACTGAAAACCAAAAGTATTCAGTTTGCTATTTTTTCATTAATAGTGATCCCCTGCTCAAGGTCTTACAAAAGGCTTCCAATAATACAACAACGTACAGAGAAAAAACCTGTTAGAAAAGAAATAACACAGGTGATGTAGTTCAAAGATGAAACACCAACAAACAGCTGTTTGCTGCAGTAGAAGCAGCAGTGACATCTCACAGTAGCCTCCAGATAGACTGACACTGCAAACAAGAAAGCTGGATTATTATTATTATAACTACTGTGAAAAGACTAAGAAAACAGGAATTCACATTTATTCTTGAACCAGTACATTTCGTGTTTTTTTTCTTAACTGTGAGGGTCTTTCTGCAGCCCTGCCTGCATCAGAGCACTGAAACTTCCAGGTGTTTCCTGCAGTTTCCAGCCTGAACAAACACAATGTGTGTAAAAAAAAAATAATAATAATAAAACAAAATTCTCTTCTCTTACTGGAAACCATCAAACAAGTGTCAGGCCTCCATCACATTTTCCCATTTCTGAAATGTCAAAGAGCAATGAAGAATAGACATAAAGGTCAAGCTCCTGGGGGTTATATCCTTATATAATTACTCTGCATGACTGATGTATATGGCCTTTACCTCCGTCCTCTATACAACTTAAGAGTGCACACCATTACAAACACTTATTGCTCTTAATTATATGCCAGAGGAGCTTAATGAGCGTTAGGAAATGTCACTCACGGCCGCCTGAAATTAAAACTGGAGGCTTCCTGGATGAATTCATCACAACAAGAAAACCTTTAATCACAGAATGAGCTCAAAGATCCTGTTTTAATCGGGCCAATTTAACTCGTGTTAAACAGATTTTATTGCTCGCTCGCGTACGATGCGGGCTTTGTTAGTTATAAACTTGTTAAAGCATGATTATGTGATTTCATCCTTGTTGATTCATGCTAGCAGATGTGATGGAGCATTACATAATCACAGTGTGTGTGTGTCACGTCATTACATCATGTCACACAAAATGTTACTCGCTGTTACGTCCGTCGCATGTAGACGACACTGAACTCGAAGGCAGCAGAAGAAGAAGAAGAGTCACTGGAGTTATCGATCAATCAGTTTCTGGGGTGTTCATTGGCTTTTGCAGACATGTTTGACGTGAAGGAGAGAAAAACTGTACGTGTCTTAAAATCATGGCGTGATGCGTAATATATTGCAGTTGAATTTCCCATTTTCCAACTGATGAGTGTGAGTTTCAGTCGCCACCTTTCTGTCTGGAGAGCGCTTTCTGGTGATTTCGTCACCTTCTATGCTTTTTCGCACATTTGGTCAGTGAAGAAGACTCAGTCTTAATATAACCCAACAGATACAAAGGGTCTGAGGCTGCTTTTTAATAATCTGATATCAACAGATTGGTTAATTCTATTGTTTTTAACACAAACAGATGCAGATCCAAGCTAGACTGGACATTTAACAGTCAAAAAATCAAGCCCTCTCTTAAACAATAATAATAGTAATAATAATAATAATAATAATAATACATTTTATTTGTATAGTTCTTTTCATGAGACTCAAAGACACTTTAAATGTGAACAAAAATACAACACAAATGTTCACAATAGTATCAGTTTTACAGAGTCAGCTGTGCAAATGATCGAAGATTTGTAATAAACACGTTCTAGATATTTTCATTAGATTTTTTTTTCTCTTGTTTTTCTACTTTATTAATTTTGAGGGGTGATAAGAATTAAATGCATGTGACAAATAAGCAGTAACCTGCTGCCGTATTCTGTAAAATCACGACAAAAAACAGTCATTCTACGATAATATACTGCAATCCAAAAATAAATAACAATAGATGAGCTGTTAAATAACAGTGACATGCTGTTTTTTTCAGTATTTTAGTTTTATTCTACGGTGGATTTCTTTACAGTGCACCTGTCTGCTTATGTTTTTCATCTACAGACAGTTAGGATGATAAACAGTAATCTTAATTTATTTATCTTTATTATTTAGGTATTTTGTCTCTAGACCAGCACCCAAAATATGACATCTGGCAACTTCTGCACAAACTGACTTCTGACACACGTTTGATAACCACGTCTTCCTTTGCATTTCGATTTATAACCCTCGAGTAACAAATCACTCACATTCAGACTTCTTCCTCTGTCAGCACACCCTTTGCACTCTCCTGTCCCCTCTGTGCTGTGTTGTGTCAGGACTAATGGATGCACAGCGACAGTGCCAGTTGGAACGTATATAGCAGGCCATGCGGTCCTTAATATACTGTTTGTGGAGCTTTTCATGTGAGGCAGAGAAGACACCGTCTATTTAGCCGAGTCTCTTTTATGTGTCTCCTGCGCTCGCGCCCCGTTCTCTACTTCAATGACACAAAAGGGGCTTTGATGTTGCACGTCCATCAACCAGCAGCAGCTCAATGGGGGAATCACATGTTCCCAAACCACTTTTTACTCTCGTATACGTTCATACCTGTCGTCCTTGAAGGGGGTTCTGTCTTACCCGGGAATAAAAAAATCAGTTGAATAAGTAAAGATCTGAAGGAGCACTGATAGTAGGAACATCGTATCTTGTGTGTGTGTGTGTGTGTGTGTGTGTGTGTGTGTGTGTGTGTGTGTGCAGCATTTGAAGGATAAAGGCTGTTCTATTCCCTTGTATGTTGATGGATTCTGGTTATTGCAAATTAGCTTGTTAATTAGAATATCTAATAGAGGTGAGCAGCAACAGCCAGCAGCCATAACAAAGACACAAACATCACCGTATAGAAGATTTAAAGGAACAAATCTCTCAAATTGCGGCACGATGTTTTTAACCTCCAGGAATGAAAAGAAGCACAAAGATGAAATGTGTAATGTGTACTATAATACATTTATACACATCTGGACTAGTACAGAAATAAAGGTTTAAAAAGGTCACACAACAATCGTCACCTTGCTCATCACATTAAATCTCTGACGTAAAGTATAAAGCGCTTTTTTTTTTTTTTTAGATAACACATTTGGTAAAGACACGAGTGGTATAATGCTGTGTGTGTCCGCACGAAAAAGAAATTGAACAGTCTTAAAATTTAGAAAGTGAAAACATTGGAGAGGCACAATATCAATACAACCTTTACAATTTTTTTTTGTACAAACAGTGTAATATTTAGGCAGATTAAGGCAAAACAGGCTATCTGGAGCTAAATGAAGCCGTCAGACGAAGACCAAAGAGTTCGTTTTTAATGTAACGAGCCGATATACGACAAAGTACACAGGCAGATAGTAAAAACAATACAAGAAAGTCTTTTTTTTTGTCTGGAAACATGCAATGAGCTGATGTGGTCTTTGTCTGAGCGGCTCACTCATCTCCATTACAAACACTTGTGGGGGGAAAAAAACAGCATTTTTTAGCAGATAGATGCAGCAGCTGGCATGAAATCCTATACAAGCACTTTGTTACAGTACAGAAATACTCCATAAATATTAAATACAGCATTGACAAAAAGAAAAAATAAAGAACGGGACTGTAATTTACTGTCAGTTTAGTTCACCCAAAAATGAAAATGTAGTCATTATACTCTGATGTGCTGATAGAAGAGCTTCACAGCAGACACAACTTCTTTCAAAACATGACCCAAGTCGACCCAAATCTAAGTCTTTAGAGCGAGATTTTAAAATACTTTATTTACCCCGTTGACCAGCGTCAAGATTGAGCACCCACTTCTGACAGGATGCACTTTTAGCTCAGTAGCTACAGTGAAGTTTTCAGCTTCATGGAGCTGTATGGAGCCATTTTGTGTTTTCTTTAGTTGTTTTTTACGACGCAGTGAGAAGAAATGTGTTCAGATTGGTGAAAAACATTAGCCTTTAGTCCACTGAATGGATAAAAAGCCTGCTGAATAAAGCTTTTTTTTTCTTTGATTACAGGAAATTACATGCAAAACACTGCTGCCATGATTATTTCAAGAGATGAAAAACTATGTTAACCTCACTGTTGCTCCAAGTGCATTGTGTTTCCACTGTTGCTATTAGCTGATCTACTGTCACACACCACAGAAAATATAAAACCTAACAAGAGAAAATGGCGCCATGCGATAGCTGCTGAACGTTTTTTTTTTATTTTCCTTGGCATGTGGTCCCTATGATATGAAGACAGCAGATTAAAGGGATATTCCGGTGTAAGTTTAATCCATGGTCTAACACACCTTGACACCGAGTAAGACTCCCCCTCGAGAGGTCAAGTTTGCTGACCGCTAGCTTAGCTAGTTTTAGCAACCTCAGAAAAGACCGCACAATAACAATACACTGCAGCTTATGTCTCCAACTAGAAACCACCATCAAAAAGCCACAATTAATGGTGAGAACAGCAGCAAACTTCAGCAACAGTACATGTACAGTCCCAGCACACAGTACGAAGCATCAAACATCTGCTAGCTTTGCTGGATTTGTATTGAAAACACAGCACAACTCACCCTCTCCTCCAGCAGCCTGCCTGTGTGGGGAAGCCCTGACGAGTCGATTACCGAGTGCAGTAGATTTCTGCAGCTCAAGGATGAAAATGTCTGATTATTACTCCATGGAATGCTCAGTTCTTATTATCGAGAGCTGACAGGGAAAAGAACGGAAGTAATGGAGTAATAATCATACATTTTCATCCTTCAGCTGAGGAAATCTACTGCGCTCGGTAATCGACTCGTCAGGGCTTCCCCACACAGGCAGGCTGCTGGAGGAGAGGGTGAGTTGTGCTGTGTTTTTAATACAAATCCGGCTAAACTAGCAGATGTTTGATGCTTCGTACTGTGTGCTGGGACTGTACATGTACTGTTGCTGAAGTTTGCTGCTGTTCTCACCATTAATTGTGGCTTTTTGATGGCGGTTTCTAGTTGGAGACATAAGCTGCAGTGTATTGTTTTCGTGCGGTCTTTTCTGAGGTTGCTAAAACTAGCTAAGCTAGCTGTCAGCAAACTTGACCTCTCGAGGGGGAGTCTTACTCGGTGTCACATGGTTAGATGTTACACCGGAATATCCCTTTAAGGGGGGAAAGCAGACCGTTATATAAATATGACTCCTACGACCACACAAACACTCGGAGATGGTGATGCATGTACGTGTGAATACACGCAGCCCATGCAGAAAAGGGGTATTGCTATCTCAGCTCCTCTTGTAATTACAAATTTAGCAGCATTTTTTCCTCTTTTTTTTTTACCGAGTGTACAGTTTAGTACATGTTCAACATCAGGTAACAGTCATGATGTCAGATAATGTTCAGGTTTGCTCACAAATAACTTAAAACTGTGGATTGAATTAAAAAAAAAAAAAACTATAAGCAAGGAATATTCTATCATGTGTTAGCGAGGTTGTTTCTTCCTACGGCACGGCGGCCATGTTGAGGCTGTCGGCGTGGATGTCCGGTATGGTCCTCTCTGGCCTGAGACACACCGCCAACCTCTGTGGGGAAACAAGGAGGAAGAGTTACAGGAGAAGATGTCGAAAAAAAGTGTAATGTTTTTGATTCTCCTTCTCTTTTCTGTCCGCTGACCTGTTTGAGGGATCCAGGAGTCCACACCAGCTTGTAGACCATGTAGATGGGGATCCACATGAAGGATGAGAAGCCGATGATGTAGCCGACTGTGATGCTCCAGTCGGGGTACTTGTAGTCGAACAGCGTGAGGGGTGGCGCTTTCAGGAAGGAGCTCACTATAATATACTGAGAACAGCGGGGAGACGTCAAGAGTCCCATATTTAAAAAACATATAAAGGAAGCCGTAATAAGTGCAATACCACAAAATGTCAGCAGGAAGACAATCTGACAGATGGATGCAAAATAGGAAAGAAGGGATATCAAACTGTGTGTAGAGGAGGGCAATCAAGGCCGTAACCATGGAGACCAGGTGTCAGGGAGTACCACCGCTTACTGTATGTTAACACAGTGGTATAAAGCCTGTTGTGGCTTCAGAGGAAGCTGCGTGTAATCTGACAATCTGCCTCCAATGATGTCACTCAGTGGCTAAATTGCATTGTGGGTAATGTAGGCACCAGTTTTTGAAGTGTAGTCAACTGGTCTGCATCGTCAGACTCATTATGGACAGTTTAAGAGACAAATTATTGAAATTGATGCAGCAGAAACAGAGATATTGCATTTTTTATTCCACACATTCTTCTTTCTTTTCAAAAACCTGGTGCATACATTACCCACAATGCAACTTAACTTTATACTACTTTTTCACATTTGCTATAGCGCTCCTTAAGACCGGTAAACACACTTTAAAGTCTGAAATTGGTGAGTTTACCCTTTAAGGGAAGTGTTATTATTGCTAGTGTGTTACATTAATAGGTGTCCCATCAACAGCTGATGAGAACTAAAGGAATGTTTGGGCTGTTTGCTAGCTTGCTAACGTTCTGACAGGAATTTAGCAACATTAAATTATTATATGCACGTAGAAAAAAAGGTTATTTGGGCATTTTCTTGAAAGTAAATAAATATAATATGTAATATATTGCATTTTGAAAGCAACTTGCCCAACACTGACTACAACTGTTAGTCCTAATAATGGTTGGTTTATGTTTGTGGACGTTAGCTTCTGTCGCTCTCTGTTAGCGGAGCAGAGAGAGGAACTGAGATGGACTTTGGACTGTCGTGGTAAATCCAGTTTGAGTCCTTCACAAAGAAATCCACAGTCCAGCAGCATAAAACAGCTGAAACAAATCGTCCACAGGTTCGTTCACGTCACGTTACAATCCGCTCACATATGGCCAATAGAAATAGTGATTAATGTATTGTTTGGTCATGATTATAATTACATTACATTATAATTACATTAATTATTATAATTACGGCTTAATTGAGGGAAATTGTCAGTTGCACGAGTATTTTGCTGCATGCATGCTGTTATGTGACCGGTGCCACTCGTCTAATTGTCTTCTGATCTTACACTTGCCTTGTTTTGTCTTAGTCTACTGCCCATTGATCTCTGGATGACTTGGTGCTTATTTGGTCTTTTTAAAGGACGTGCATAACTGAAAGTGACAGATTAAAATGTAGACATTTATATCCGCCTGTTGGTCAGAATATTTCATGTCTTACCGCTAGAAATGCTGGACTGATGGCAACCCAGCACACCCTCCAGAACAGTCCTGGAGCTTTTCCCAGCATGGCCTGAACATCGTTGCTAAACCTGTTGATACCTGAAAGCAACAGATTAAAAATGAGACGCTTACAGTAACAATATATCCGATGCTAACTGTCGTCAAACTGATCAAAGTCAATCGATAATAACATCTTGTTTACCGTAGAACCAGGAAACCGCGATGGCCTCGAGGAAACCCACGGCTATAATGGAGCACCCGACTCCGAACTCCTCCAGCAGCTTCACTACATAGGCACCACCCTGTCAATAACATGTCAGACTCACTGATAACACCGTCCAGCATCGCTCATTTTACTCCACGAGAGCAACAGACGGCTCAGAACGATCTACATTTTACAACAAGTGTGAATGAAGATCATTGTTTGAACTAATTCTCTAATTCAAAGTGAGAAAAACTCACATTTGTGAGGGTGCTGAGAGAGCCCAGGAAGCAGACGACCACCAGGCCCAGCACAAAAAGTTCACGCCTGTGAGATAATTGATCCGGATATTCGTCCAGCACGGCAGTGATGATCGCCTCCAGCCCACCAAACTGAAACACACAGAGACAACGTAACATATACAGTATTATAACTTGTAGATCAAATGAATTAGACTTGATCGAGGAAGACTTTGCTGTATTTACATAATAGTGTCTAAAGTAATCTGATATAATCTAATCTAATATTTACAACGATAAATGAAGTGAGTGTGTGTCCTGCACAGTTCGTACCGTGGAGTCCAGTCCCAGCGTGATCATCATCACAAAAAAGATGATCGCAAAGAAGGTGGAGCCCATCATGTTCGCAATGGCCTCCGGGTACGTGATGAAGAGTAAACTCGGTCCTGAGAATATTGAATACCAAGAGAACCAGGTGAGTGTTTGCTTTCTTTCTTTTTTAATTTTATATGTAGAGGTCGTTCTCTGACCTTTATCCCTGGCCACATCCTCCACCTCCACCTTCCTCATCTCCGCCATGTAGCCCAGAACTGTGAAGATGACGAACCCCGACACAAAGCTGGTCAGACAGTTCACTAAACTGGTCACTATGGCGTCGCTGTTGAGGAGGAAATGAAATTAATCATTTAGTTTTCATTGAACAGCTGTCTGAGTTACCACTTTGACTTTTTGTTTGTTCATTTGTACTCTCTCAGTTACTCCGAGCCAGCGACCATCCTGTGCCGATACTGACGAGGAATACAAATCCTCTATTCCCAGGAAGGCCCGACAAAATTAGTTATCACTGGTTTTAAATACATTCACATCTGCAACACTGTCATTTCTCCCTGTGAGAAAACATCTGTCAGTGTTCAGAGTCAATAATTACTGGAAAAATCTTGCATAACGGCAAATCAGTTGAAATTATGTTTATACTCAGCCGTCAGGACTAGTCGGACCTTGTCGACGTTTTTTTTTTAGGTGGCTGATGGAGTTTGCAGAGTCGGTGAGAGAAATCACTCTGATTGGCTGTTCATTTAAGCGAATCAGGGCACGAGAAAAGAAACGGGGGGGGAAAAAGAAAGGGGAAGCCCTCTCAGCCTGTCGCTGTGGTGGCCATGATTTCACAGATTTCCCGCCTCTTCACTAGTACCAAGTATTTATCACAGCCATTCTTTGTTGGCGCTTAAAACACTGCGTTTTCGTAACAACGGTTTCTGTATTCGCAGTTCTGTGTCTTCCGGTTTCCTGTGTTTAATGTGGAAATGTGTCATTATACAGTATATCTCAGAGGAATATGATGTTTTAAGCCAGAATTAGCACGTTATATTGAAATTTTGTGCTTTTCTTATATAATACAGAAGAACATTTACTGGTTAAGATAATAAGATAAATCAATAAAAACATCCCGATCACACTGAAGAGTGACACCACAGAGGTTATGTTTCCACCTGTGTCTGTTTGGTTGTTGGTTGGTTTTGTCAGCAGGATTACACAAAAATTACAGACCGGATTTCAAACCAAACAAAGATGGAGGATGGGTCTCGGACCAGAACAGAACCCATTAACCTTTGGTATAGATCCAGAAAAAGGGACGGATCCAGGAGTCTCTTCTCACTTTCTTTACCACTGTGAGATAGATACAGTGTTTTTTACAGGATCTTGACATATTTAGGTAGCTGGTATCTATGACTGTTGGGTCTTGGCGGAGGTATGCGCTCTTCTGAGTGCCATTTTAGTCTTGAAATATGTTTGGAATATTTTTTTTTTTAAATGGATCTAAGAGACGACAAACAGCAGCTTCTAGTTTAATTCATTATCTGTGTTTTTACTACTGTTTCCTCACACTGCGCTCCACTAATCACCTCAGACACACACACACACACACACACACACACACTATATTAGTCATACTGTGAGTGCACAGTTTAATTCCTTGGCCTTTTTCTTTACCCGCAACGTAGCATTCACAACACATCACCATCTTCTTGAACTCATCAGCGATAAATCTCACCGCTGCTCAGAGAGTTTTGTCCGCACACCGTCCACTGAAGTCGTTAAACTCAACAGGAGGTGTGATTTCTTACGACACAGATTGCGAAAAAGAGCTTTTTGGCCTTTTTCATCTTCACCGTCGGACTTGATTCATGGCGCCGTGTTCGAGCCACAGATGTGGGTTCGCACGACTCGGCGTGGCTCAGTTCTTACCGGTAGCAGTTATTTGTGAAAGGGTTGTAGCTGGAGAGAGCCAGGAGCACCCCGAACCCGGGCCCCAGAGAGAAGAAGATCTGAGCTGCAGCGTCCACCCACACCTGGACGAGACAGAAATAGACATTAAACCACCCGGGACTGTTGCCTTTACCACTTCTGGGATGCTCTAACCTGCTGTTGGCATTTTAAAGCATGCAAATACTGTATTTCTAACACAGATTGGATCAATTTGTGCCTTTCTATTCATCTTAATATTTTCATTCTCTCGCTGTTGCTCTGATTCCTCAGTGTGAGCAGAGAGTTGTTGTGTCAGTCGCACAGAGACCCGGCCGGCAGACAGCTGTACACAGGGAGATCTGAAGAGGAGAGCTTCCATTCGGCATTAAAAAGAAGAGGGCAGCGTTGGATATCGGTGAGTGAGACAGGAAGAGGGGGGCCTTTGTTAATGGGCAGAAAATCTAAACCAATTATGCATCTTATTATCCTGCTCTGTGGCTTATTTATGCATCTCATTTCATCTCATCCATATTCCCCCTCCGAGCGAAGCACTCACACGTGTTTAGCAAACAACCGCGGCGAGCCGGAGAGGACGATGAGGAGGTTTCGTGGATCTTAAATAAATATAGGCAGATTCTCAAGAGCCGAAAGGGCAGGGAGGAAATGAATGAAGGTATATGTTTAACTGCTGCCTCACGCAGGAAAGATCCAGATTTCAGCAGGCAGGAACCCTCAGTGTTGGCAGGATAGTGGATATCATTCATATCCACAGTTTAAGTAGTTTAGTTAAACATAATTTGATATAGTTTATCGTTCAATTTCCATTTTGCATGACAAAACAGACCAATATAAAGAGAAACAGCTGCAGAAAAAACAAAACAACCTGGAACAAAAGACGGCTCACAGACTGCTCCGAATTATTTTACGCACCACAGTCGTGATGTTTTGTCGTTTAAACTCGCTCTCGTTTCATCATTTTTTGGGCTTGGATGTGCACTTAGCACTTGCCGCATTGGTCAAAATAGACACCACACAAACAAAGAACAACTTTCAACTCCCAACACCTGTTAACTTCCATCTGTACTGTATGTGTACTCAAGTATTTAAGCTTTTTGTCACAAATTCTTCTTCTTCTTCTTTTCAAATGATTGCTCAACACACCTTATACTAACGGTTCTGTAATAAAACACTGGCATTTCAATTTAAATGTATAAAATAAGATTCTCAAAGGACTGAACATATGAGGCATGTTTTTCGTTTACAACTCACACTGGTCTCCAGCAGTTTCCCCCACTGAGGTTTCAGGTAAAACACCACACCTCTCCAGGCTCCGGGCAGAGTGGCGCCTCGGATCAGCAGGATGAAGAGCACGATGTAGGGCAAGGTGGCGGTCACCCACACGACCTGGCGTGGAAGAAAAGCGATCAGTCGGGAAGAGAAGCGGAGAGATGATAGATTAAAGTAAAATAAAATACACCTTGTTGTCACCTTCCCTGAAGTCTTCACGCCCTTCCAGAGGCTGAAGTACACGATGGTGAAAATGAGAAAGAGGCAGAGCATCAGCTGCCAGCGAACACCGCCGACGTTCCTCAGCCCCGACGCCTTGTGGATCTCCAGAACGTTCCTCCTGCGATGATACAAAACACATAAATCATCACGGACATTAATAGCTTTCTGTATTTGCGTAGAGTATCACTGTAAAGCTATTTATATATGTGGTTTCTGTAACTCACACTTACATGCACTTACGTGTAAAATTCCTCTGCCGGAGACCTGGAGGAATTCGTCCAGGTGACGTTGTCGATGCCAAAATAGTTGGTGCAGTCGGGGGTGTTCCACACGTTGTCGCAGTTTGTCCACGGCAGGATGGTGGAGAAGGAGGAGTAGAAGTAGAAGAGGGCCCAGGCGATGATGGTGTTGTAGTAGAAGGACACGTACAGAGCGATGATGCAAATGGCGTATCCTATACCTGAAACAAGTACAGAGGGGGAAAATGAGCAATGTGACTAATCCGTGATCTGAATATCTGCGAGGCCTCACCTTTGAAAATGGGACAGATGTGTTTCCATATGGAGATGGCTCCGGTTCTGTGGTACTGCCCCAGCGCCAGCTCCATGTAGAAGAGCGGCACGCCACCAAAGATGGCCATCAAAATGTAGGGAATGAGGAAAGCACCTGCAGCGGAGACACAAGAGGGGTAGACGAAGGTCAGGATGCGTGTTGGCGCTGTCAAAGGAGGGCATTAAAATCTGAATACTCTGTGATTTTGTTGTCTCTCTGTGTCTCTGTTGTCTTTTTCCAGCTGCTACAAGGTTTTTTTTTTATTCTGGGAGGTTTTGAGGACAGAGGAGGTCGTTCACTGAGCCCGCTGAGGTGATTTATTAATAAAACTGAAAATTGAAACATGAAATTTGAATGAAAATGCACATCAAGAATCAAAATCTGTATCTGATCCAATCATGGACATGAACACAGCTTGCAAGCTAAATAAAAAAATATATATATCATGATTTTTTATTAACTTTATGCCTTTAATCCTGATTTTAATTGTCTTTTTTTTTTCTTTAAGTCTTGTCATGATGCATTTTTATGTCTTTTATGCAGCACTTTGAATTTCCATGGCTGCTGTATTGAAACCCTTCCTCGCTGATGTTAGATTATCGAGTAAAGCACAAAATACGTGTGTAGAAATGATTAAATATATATATATATTAACCAGAAAATAGACATTTTTTGACGTAAAACACTTTATTTTGTCGAGCTCTTGTATTGCAGAGAATATTAATTAAAAGTGAGCAGAGACGAATCGATCCAGACGATGTGAGAGGAGAAGTGTGGAAACTTTTCGGCGGACTCCAGATGCGCACTTCAGCACCATGGACAGCTTCTGCTGCCAGATGCGCTCCAGCCTGAACCATCTGAAGCCATTCCTGAATCAAATTCTCACATTTAATCGATCTGAAGTCTTTAAAAGTGTTTGTCAACTGGCTCCAACATCTGTAACCTCAAGTTATAAAAAAGCTGAATGATGTTTTAAGGCTCTCTCATCACTTACCGCCCCCGTTCTGGTAACATATGTACGGAAACCGCCAAACATTTCCCAGGTCCACCGCAAAGCCCACGACAGACAGGAGGAAGTCCATCTTCTTGCTCCATTTGTCCCTGGAGTCCGTCTGCGTGATGACCGGCACCGGGACCGCGTTGTTGGGGCTGTAGCCGGGGTTCGGGGAGCCGTGGTGGGTCAGACTGCCGGCCATGACTGCTGAGTCCTGTCGGGGCATCGGACTGTGAAAAGTCAGCCAGAGGAGCAGAGAGGAGGATGTTCCTCCTGGACCGATGACAGGGCCGAGTGGGAGGAGCGGGTGGAGCTGCTGCAGGGACACTTGGGGATACCTGTTAGTGGAGACAGATCACACACAGGTTGTCTCCTCACAGCAGCTCTGAGAGACAAGAGCTGACTGTGTTGCTCATGTTTGATGGTTTCTGTCAGCTTGGCCCGATTAAAACCACATTTAAAGGTGCCACATGTGCAGATTTAACTTTTGAACGTTCAAAAATTTAAACAGAATGTGAAGAAATGATAGTTTTGACCTCATGGCAAAGATGTCTGTGTTTTGTGTTGCAGACAAGAGTTAGCATGCAACCTTGCAATACCGTTCTTTACCACAAGAGGCGCTAGTCCTGTCGTCTAATAAACAAAATAAACTCACAAAATGTCAAGAAAGAAGGAATTTATATTATTTATTCAATGAGATGCTCTCAGCCGGATCACTACGGCTGCACCATGTGGTCAAAAAGTGATATCGCGATTATTTTTGACAGATATCGCGATCACGATTTACCATTTCTCCTGGTCTCCGCCAAACAGACATGTTTTATTACATCTGGAGAAGAAGATTTGTGAGACACGGCGTCCGTGCAGACAACACGTCATTAAAACACTGTTTTGTACCTTTATTGATTAATAATTGCGATTTTATTTATTTTGTGATTGAATTGTGCGGCCCTGCTGATCACATTCACACGTTAACACCTGGACGCTGCCCAACACAACCACAGTCTGACAGAGCAGTTTCACTTTCAGGGGTTAAAGGTCACCTCCTGTCTGAATCTCCCTGGTGGTAATGAGGGTGGAGAAAGCACTGCCCTTTACTTTCCCCACCCAGATTTAAAGGGATATTCCGGTGTAAATTTAATCCATGGTCTAACACACCTTGACACCGAGTAAGACTCCCCCTCGAGAGGTCAAGTTTGCTGACCGCTAGCTTAGCTAGTTTTAGCAACCTCAGAAAAGACCGCACAAAAACAATACACTGCAGCTTATGTCTCCAACTAGAAACCGCCATCAAAAAGCCACAAATAATGGTGAGAACAGCAGCAAACTTCAGCAACAGTACATGTACAGTCCCAGCACACAGTACGAAGCATCAAACATCTGCTAGCTTTGCTGGATTTGTATTAAAAACACAGCTCAACTCACCCTCTCCTCCAGCAGCCTGCCTGTGTGGGGAAGCCCTGACGAGTCGATTACCGAGTGCAGTAGATTTCCTCAGCTCAAGGATGAAATTGTCTGATTATTACTCCATGGAATGCTCAGTTCTTATTATCGAGAGCTGACAGGGAAAATAAGGAAAGTAATGGAGTAATAAACATGCATTTTCATCCTTCAGCTGAGGAAATCTACTGCACTCGGTAATCGACTCGTCAGGGCTTCCCCACACAGGCAGGCTGCTGGAGGAGAGGGTGAGTTGTGCTGTGTTTTTAATACAAATCCAGCAAAGCTAGCAGATGTTTGATGCTTCGTACTGTGTGCTGGGACTGTACATGTACTGTTGCTGAAGTTTGGTGCTGTTCTCACCATTATTATTTATTATTATAAATCACAACTTTGTAAAACAGTTATTACAGTCGATCCGTTAGCTGTTCTGAAGCTTGAACAGAATATTTTGCTGCTTCTGGATGCTGCCAAGCCTCTGAATGTTGAACTGGCCTTTAACAAGTTCAGTTTCAAGGACTATCTACATTTTCCCAAGTCTTTATTTACAGTTTATAAAGCACATTTCCAGAGATGGTATGAATAAAATCACGCTAAAGCAAAAACAAGTTGGTCATAACTGTTAAAAAAAGGTCAACCCTAACCCAGTTCGAACCACAGAGCGTGCAGTCCACTTCAACGTCTCAAAGGTTTGATAGAGAAAGCTATAAATAGCACCTTGAGCCATCTTGGCTTCCTGATCCTGTGTTAATATAGTTTGGTGAAGACAGAGGATTCTAGACGGAGGAGAATCACGGCAGCTTAACTGCACTCATTAGGAAAAACCTGATAGAAAGACGCCGTAATCGAATCCGCCGCTTTTAGCAGCGAGCACTTTGAACAGGCTGCTAACTGGATCTTCAGAGAGAGAGAGAGCAGCGGCGGTCGCACAGGTCCGGGCCCGGAGAGTGCATCAAATGGATCCACTCTGGGGGAAAATGGATATGACACCGAGATACGACAGAGGTATCAGGCATCAGGTGTTAAATTGTCACTTAAAAGGCCAGGCGGCAGCCAAAGTGTCTGGCCCGGTGGTCACGTGCCGAGGCTGCGTCACCTGGAGCCTGTTTTGTTCGAGCTGTTAGATGGATAAATAATATTTGTGGAATTATTTGTGTACATTTTTTTAGTATAAGATGCAAAATAGTGATCCCAAAAGTATTCAGATAGATAGATAGATAGATAGATAGATAGATAGATAGATAGATAGATAGATAGATAGATAGATAGATAGATAGATAGATAGATAGATAGATAGATAGATAGATAGATAGATAGATAGATGTCTCTCCTAAGAAAAGAAACTGTCTGGTATCCCTGTCCACTTTATCCAATCAGGACAGAGAACTCGAGATCCTCCCGTTTGCCGTCATGTCTGCCAATCACCAGCCTGCGTTCACGTGACAACAACAACGTTTACGGGAGCTTTAAACACTCGTAAAGGTTTCCAAACATCAGTTGCAACTTTATAAAGGTCCGTCCAAATGATGTTTATTGATGAACTATGCAGTGTTTATTTAAAAATTGCATTGCATTGTTTTGTATTCAAGTATTCAGAGTACATTAAATGTTTTGTACAAAAACTGCAGTGCAAATCTTTCACACAGCTCAGCTCAGATTCCTTTAGATTCAACATGTCGTCGTTCCCATTGAGCCCCGCTGAAGAACAAACAATCAGCCGGTGGAAAAAAAGGCTGTGGTTTGCTCGGCGGAGGTGCGTGGGGGGGGGGCCTGAGGGCCAAAAAGGCCTAACAGCAAACCATACAGCAACTGGCCTTCTCCAACATACAATCCTGTCAATCTGCATTGGCACACATGGGCAGAAGAACATCAGACTGACAGGAGCCTCCATCGTTCGCCCTGGTGCCTGTTAGAGCACGTCGACTCTAATCACACATGGACGTGTGCATGTTGGCTGACAGGCGGACACAAATCAATATCGTTTGTTGTAATATTCATCTCTGTTGTTTCCGGAGCACATACAAGTGAGTAAATGTAACTTCACATGACAAACACATGCTAATAAATGAAAAAACAGGGCGAGCTGGAGAGCAGCTCTGGTGTGCTGTTTACTCAGGCAGAAGTCCTCGTATGGCATTTAACAAGACACGCTATTACCTCACATTATCTAAAAGCCACTGCGAGGTGTGAGTCACTGCAGCGAGGGAATCCTGGCTCGAAGGGGAGAACAGGAGAAAAATGGGACCAGTCATCACAGCGAGGCCACTGCAGGCCATCGACACATAAACTGTGTTTTTAATCAGTGTTTTTTAAATTCTCATATCCAAAAATCAGACTTCAGTGCCTGAATAGTGAAGTTATTTGCTCTGTAACATTTGGGATCACAGGTCTGAACATCTGATACAGATTTTATTGCTTCTGAAACTACGAGAGGAGCTTTACAGAGGAGGGGGGGTCTGTCATCCTGTGTTATCTCTCCATCTTTTCACCTGTCGATCTACCTGACAGCTCAGTCCTGCAGGCAACGACTGGACCCCACACTCCAGTGAGCTGCAGCCCGCTGACCCCTCCTGCTCGCCTCCTGACTCCACAGCTGTTTCTCTCCTGAACATGTTCTCACTCGTACAAGCGTGACTGGAAGAAAACTGGCGCCGGATAGAGAATCTTATTCACAATAAAGGCAAAAGAAATCACAACACAGGTGGAATTATTTGTTCTTTTCTGGCTCCTCGGCATTAAAAATGACAGAGTCGCCATCTTCTGGACAAAATGTGATACAGCTTTTTTGTGACCATGACTTTGGAATAAGTAGAATAAAACATATTGTAAAAAGATTAAACATATATGTAGAATTTTACTGCACTTTATTTTACAAAGATGTTGATGTAATTTCATCAAATGTCCGTCAGCGTTGATATTTATCCTGTTTTAATGAAGACAGGCATCATACATGTGTTTTCTATGAGTTCAAACACATTTTATTAGTGTCGTTTTTATCCTCACTGATGATTTTAACCTGATGTGCTGCCATTTTTTTAACTCCAGGATTTTTTTCTCAGGTGAATCCAGCAGCAGGTGTTCTGCACGTGGCTCTGCACTGAACCAATATTTGCTTTAAAGCTGTTAAATTTGCTCCACAGTGCATCCGATGTCTGACACACACTGAGCAAGTGTAAGTGTTGAATAGTTTTGAACAGATAAATCACATTTGCAGACTCAGTTTCTGCTTCGACACAAGACTTTGTCTGCCAGTCTTTCCACATCTTGACCACAAGATGGCGTGAAGACAAAATGTTTGGAGTTACAGCGAGCACATGTTTTTTTTTCTTTATCAGTTCAGAGATACATTTGTATGTTTTTGCACTGATAACATGATTTCTGTGGAAAGAAACTATCACAGCAGGTGATCTCCCAGCATTTTCTCTCATTCACTGAAACTCATATTGAGGTTTAATTTAAAGTCGTCAGTCTTGTGACCAGCTATTGAGAATATAATCAGATTTTATTGCTAGAAAAACGTGTCCACACCTTAAATGATCATCAGAGGATGAAAATGCATTATTCATTATCTACTCACCCTCATGTTGATGGAAAGTCAGGTGAAGTTTTGTAGATTTCTGGAGCTTCACAGCGAAAAAGTGGTCAAGCATTTCCCTCAACAACTGAATTTGTTTTACAACATCAATATCAGCACACATCTTAGACACATTTATTTAAGCCTGGACATGAAACATGGTGGATGTAATCAAACGCTTGTATGAGCGGTTGAACGCTAACGTGAGCTAATAGGCCACCATGTGTATTGTTTTACCTCGAAATGTGGCCCGATGTCCGCCAGATTTTTACCATCCATCGTCTATTCAGTTGCCGATCAACTGGGAAATATGATGACAATTTTCCCTACGTTTATATGAATTGAATTGGATTACAGCAGCATGACATTATCCCAGCATTCAAGCTTTCCACCTTGAGAAGAAAAATGGCGTCCGAGTGAACACAGCTCGTCGAGCGGCTAGCTGCCAATTTAGCCGACGGGCTGTTAGCTTAGCAATGAAGGTTTCTGCATAAAAAGGGTGTAAATAATGTCTTTTTAAATCGAGCTACAGAAGCAATTTTATGTTTTTGAAACAATTCCTCGTCTACTTCACTTGTTTAGGAGAACACTGCAAAGCTGTTTTGCTGTGAAGCTCCAGAGTTACGATGAAAATTGTCTCCACGCTGCTTGTTCGGCATCTCGAGAAGCCCCTAGATCCCAGATTGATTTGAAAATAGGATATTTACACGCTCAAGGCGCGGTCAAGTTCATTCACCCACTTTAGACGGAGCGCACGCTATCGCTTTTAGCTTAGCTGCTACGGTACACATTTCTGCTTAAAGTGAGGACGAGGAACCTTCAGTTTTTGTCGATTCTAGGGTCCCTTTTGACAAAAGCAGTGCGACACCAGCGCCTGCTGTCGTAAAAGTCCTTTGCTAGAGTGTGCCGGCGGCGCGTGCATTTGTTTTGTAGGATGGATCGCGATGAGGTAATGTATTTATATGTGATTTTATATGTGATACATGTGATCAGACCTTTATAATAACTATATAAACATATCAGCCTTTATGTTGATGGTCTTGTTTCTGTTACAGGTCTTTTATAATCATCGGAGGTCACTTTAAAAAAGGATGTAAATAACATCTCTTCAACTCAAGCTATTAAAGACAATTTATATATTGCTTTTATGGGTCATTCCATGAAATCGGTGCCTTTTGTGTCCCCAAGAAATTATCGGTCATAAAATTACAGTAACAACAAACAAAGATGTAATTTGAAAATATAACATTACCATGTCTTCTCTCCTCAATAAAACATCAAATTAAAATCAATCAATCAATCGGTGTCCCCTAATTTTATGTCAACCCTGTTACCCTAACCAAAAAACCCTATCAAAATAATGGTACATTCTAGATTTGACATGATTTACAGGAGGTTGCATCATCTCTGAACCAGGATGCTAACAGCTCAGTGACAAGTAAGTTTTGCTCATCTCTGATGTGCTATTTTTGATGTTTTTTCAAGGTTGAACCAGGGGGGACAAGCATACAACGTCAACCCTGTTACCATTTTTTAACATATAAATCCAAACAAATATCTATTTCTCATAATATAATCAATATGTACATGTAATTTCCTTTCAAAGTACATAGCATGTGCTTTAGCTAACATTTGTTTTAGCTAGCAATGGGCAAATTAGCTTGAAATGGTCAACCCTGTTACTGTCAACCCTGTTACCTTTCCAGTAACAGGACTTGACTAAAACAGTTATAAAATATGAAATTCCATAGCTGAGATGGCACAATATAATTTCTTGTCATTTTAAACTGTCTTTAATTCCTGGCTACTGAAAAAATAGCAATTAAATATAATTTAAATTTTAACTTTTCAAAGTTGAAAAGGCACCGATTTCATAGAATGACCCTTATATTTTTTTAGGAGAATATTGACCTGATTTTCCACCAACGTGAGGCTGAGTAGATAACGACTCACTTTTCCTCTTTAGGTGGATTAGTCCTTTAATTTTAACTCCCAGTGTGTATTGACGCTCGGGCCAGCCAATGGAAGCGCTGCATGTGTCTTTAAGGGGCGTGTCTTGGAGGAGGGCGGAGCCTGATCGCAGTGTGCAGGCAGCGCTCAGCTGACGGGAGGAGTGCTGCGCGCAGACTGGAGACTGGACCCATGGCAACAATCATGGCAGGTGGGAGCCACAGAAAACACTGAGAAAGACTGTTTCTGAATGATGCGTGTGTTCTTCAGAGGATACAGAACAAGTTAAGTTGTGTCAAACTGTTCACGTGTCCCGTGTTCGGACTGTTTGTGCTGTGTTTCAGAGGCAGAGACCCGTCAGAGGCTGCTGCGCACCGTCAAGAAGGAGGTGGGTGTTTTCAGATCAGCAGTTATCGAGTCGGAAAAACAAACATGTTGGTTTGTATAAGGCTGCACACGCACAGGGAGGCTCCTCAGGTGATCCCCGCCCGCCTGATGCCTGCCACAGGCTGGGCTTGTGTACTGGATGTTCTGTCTGGTCCTGATGATGATGCCACCTGAGACAGATGGAGTCTGAATCACAACCAACCTCTGAAAAAGATCACAAAACAAGACTGTTGAGACGTTATAACAGTGGTGCTGGTCATAAAAAGTGTAGTTTAATGTTTATTTTCTTTAGTCCTATTTATTATTCAGTGTTACCATTTTGAGTGTCTGTGCTGCAGCTCATTAATTATTCGGGTGGAGAAGCAGCCTGAGGGAACAGATTGACTGGAGTCAGTGTTTTTTGGTGTTTATGGCAGAGCAAACCATCCGCCTTCTGTCAAGCCATTTGGTCGTTCCAGTCAGACAAACTGTGTGTGTGTGTGTGTGTGTGTGTGTGTGTGTGTGTGTGTGTGATGAATTATATGGTGTTGAGTGGAAAACAAATATGGAAGCAGCTCTGGTGGTTTGTTCAGCTGGTTTTCAACCCCCTTCGTGTCACTCTTCATCAGTTCAGCAGAGATCAGGTGAAAAAGTCACAATAATTTAGACGGTCGGACGTTCGAACCTCCACAAGGTTTCTTCTGAGGGGTCTCAAATGTTAGAAGATGGACAATCAATCAATGAAAGGCGTGCTGTTGATTTTGAAGAGGTGACACAAAAGTCAAAATAGTTGCCGATGCTGAGAAGTTGCACGAGTGTCTTATGACGTCACACCAGCTAGTTAACCACCTACAGCCAGCTGTGCTGAATATTTATCATATTTAGTATTTAATCCAGTGAAAATCTGATATGAAGCTTTGAAATTCAGCACTTTTGGATTACAAACACGACCAAGTGTTCAGTAGGCCAGTTTTTACTGTTGGTGAACCATCACATCTAAACCACAACGCTGCTCCAGCTTGTGTTGTGTGTCGTCCATGATTTCTTAAGACAAGCTAGTTTCAAACTTAATCAGATTCCTATTTGATTGATTGATATATTAACATTAATTGGGGGGAAAAGGAGCAGGAAGAAGTATACACTTGTGAATCGCACTTGTCATCACGATACACGATACGATATTATATCGATTCTCTGGACAACGATACGATATTTGCCGATATCACAAAGTCTGCCACGATACAACTTTGACTTGATTCGATACAGGGGCCTGCGATCAATCAGTCACATTAATATCAACCCACAGAAAACAACTAAAACATCATTTGACAATTGATGGAAACAGTGAAACAGACGTGCCTATTTAGGAATTTCAAAATAAAAGCGTATCTACAACGATGAATCGATGTTTTTGCATCGATAATATCGTATCGTTGATCACTGGATCGATCGTTGTGTCGTTACACTCTACTGCCTCGTTAATTAACTCATAATCTGCATAAATACATATATTATTCACATAAATATACATATAAACATACAGTAACTCATTAACTAATCATCTAGTAGACTTGCACACACATATATCGACTCATTAACTAATTCATTATTGTTATCTTGTTCATGCATAGGCCTACATAGACATAGTCACAATTAGATTAACTCACCTTCATGATCTTGTGTGCATATATACTGTATTTTAGCTCATCTTTATCTTATATACCTATAAAAAAAGTCTTATAGCTGACCAGTGAAATATAAAAATAGTATATTGTTGTTGGTTTTGGTCCATGAAAAACTCAAAAGGAACATTAATAGCCTTTTTTAATCTATTAAAGAGTTTTACTAATTATCTTGTTTTGGCCAGGAGTGCAGATCACTTTTCCTTTTTTTTTACCTCTTTCTATTAATCAATGGATCTAATTAATTCGTATCGTCTCAATTGCCTCCTAAATTACACGACTTTCTTTCTGCCAAACAAAGAGAGATAACGATCACATCCTGGATCTCGTGAAAAGAAGTGAGTGTAGAGACTTTAGTCTGGCTTGTTTTTCCTCCCGCATCCTATTTTGCGGTCTTATCAGCGGAGACCAGACCCTTCCCATGATTAAACCTGCCTCCTGCGCGCTGATACGACTCTCGCTGAGATTCATTCACAGTGGCTCTTTCACCGTTTTACCACAAATGGAGTCTGTGGATGGACCAACAACACGGCGTGATGCACTTCATGAAAATCGGCGTTAATCTTAGAATTTCAATATATTTGTCAGTGTTTCTTCAGATTCCCCTTAAAGGAAATATAGATGTCGTGGTTGTTTGTGTCGTGTTCCTATTAGTTTATGCTTGTTATGACTCTGTGTGGGTTCCACCATATGGTGTCTCTATGCTGTGTGTTCTCACGCTGTCCTCGTCCAGCTGGTTATTTGCCACCAGTCTGCTCGGATATACCTGGATGTGGGCCATTATCCAGAGAGAGAGCGAGCGAGCGCAGGATGTCTGTGGCAGCAGAATTACCTTCTGGCACAAAATTGCTCTGAATGAGATCTCTTATTTGCCTTAGCTTTGATACGGATCCCTCTCAGTCACAGTCTGTCTCTTTATCTTGCCCTGATTGTGCCTCTGAAGTGTGCTCCTCCCTCTGTCTTTTTCTGCGTGTCGCACATAAAACACACACCTGTGTTTGCCAAAGGAGAGAGAGAGCGAGAGCGGGAAAGAGACTTTTAGAGCACAGGCCAAAGAGATCTGCACCATGTTCTTTCCTGTTTTGCTTTGAAAGGCTGAGTGCTTACTCAGGATAAGGTTTCAGGCAGTGGAGTGTAAGATAATCCACCCGTCCTCGCTCTGTGGTTTGGGCTCAATTAGAGATTTTCTGATTCCTGGTAGCATGTTGATAGAAAACATTAATCCCGGGTTAATTCATGCAGAAGCAACAAGCTGCGGTAGAAATCTTTAAATGTTATTGTTGTCATAGATACTGACAGAGAGCATTACATCGAGACGATTATTTGACCTTTTGAGATGATTACTCATCTGAAGGAGAAATGGCCTGTGAGAGTTTTTTACTCCTCTTGTGATCAAACTGAACCACAAGACGCCATTGACATGACAATTAAGGTAAAGCTTAATGAGCTGCACGACCAAAACCACGCAGCAGCTTTACGGAGTCCCCCCTCCAGGGTTTGACAGGCTGTGCGATGCATGCTGCGATGATTTGAGGTGGTTTCTCAAAAAATTACCCATCAAACACATTTTTTCACATCCTGTAAACATTTTATTTGACAGTTTTTGTTCTTCACCTTATCCGGATGCAGTAACCTCCGTTGTCTTGTCTGTGGTGTGTTTCGCGGCGGAAAAGTCTTTCTCAACGAATTGCCTTTGTTCACGTTGGAACACAATATTCCACCCGGTGTTGTCACGTCTGCATTTCAGAACCTGAAACAAGGAAGCGAGTTTAGTGACATCCATCTGTTACTCAGCATTTTGCATGTTTTGCACTGCTCGGATTGGTAAACTCATGAGAAACTACGATAATTGGTCAAACTGGTGGCGCAGAATTCACGGTGATGGGCTGTTTGGTTCTGACTGTTTATGGTTCCCTTTAAGTGGTACTTTATGTGTCATTTAAATGATTTCAGGTCGATGCTTAATGTTCACTCTTGACTTTGGTAGCTCACAAAACAATTCCACCAGAAGGTTGATCCGACGTGAACAAGAAGTCCTCGAAGATTTACATTTGGGGACCCGGCGGTGAAGCTGCCTCAACAACTGTTTCAGGCCGTGTTGTGGTTGCATTGATTTGTGGCGGAGTCTCATTCATTATTAAGTTATTATTCAAATGTATCGTTGTTTTGATGCACGACTTTAAATCCAAAATGCGTGGATTAACGTGCATAAGCAATGATGGGTTGTCTTTTTCTCTCTCTCTCGCGTGCTCCCTTCATTCATCAGCGGCCGCGGAGAAGATGAATAATGAAGGGGTTGGATGTTAATGGATGGGACTCTCTCTCGGGCTCTTATTTCTTGGCTCTGCTGTTTCTGGAGTTAATTGGAATAATTTGAAGATCTTTTATCACTGTCTGTCTGATGCCTTCGAGCTACAGCGGTTATGAGAGCAGGTTCATCAGGCTTCGCTGCAGTAACAGACACTGTTGTCACGTCGCGCACATCTTTCTTCTGTGAATTCTGATGATATTTTTCATTTATGTGGCTCTTTTTAAGACGATGTGGCCACTCTGAGTCATAGATTTAGGGTAGATTGTTGGTGAATGTGAAATGACAACAGCGCGGCGCACTCAGATATTATTAGTTGCTGTAGTTGGGGAGCTGAAGTCAATTTCTGTTTATGTCAGAGATGAATGAGTGTTGTTGACGCATCTTCTTACGCGGAAGTGTGCGACACGCACGTGCCGTCTCCATAGAAACCTGCAGGTTGTCTGCGCTTCAACACTTCAACCATATTAAATTCCTCCGAGGCCTGATCTGTTGCCCAGATGAGAAGGGATGAGAAAACACTAGGATGCTCCTGCGTCCTCAAGTTGGTGAATCGATCAGCTTCTACACCGTGTCGGATGCAGTCAGAAAGAAAACCGGCGCAATTAAATCCCCCCGTGTTTCCTCTGTGTGTGTGTGTGTGTGGTGCTTTTATAAGTGTGATAGTGATCGGAGCGGGTGTTGCTCACATTAGACTGCCACTGTCTCTGTAGTGTTAGCAGCATGAATCACTCTGTTGCTGCTGAAGATAGCAGCGCTACTGATGCGAAAAAAGGCCACATTTGCGTAACGACTGCTGTCTCATTAGCGAATGTTTCTGTATCATAAATGTTTTTAAGCGAGGGGCCAGGGGTTCTGAGCACATTTTGGTTTTTGTTTCCAGTGTTTTGTAAACCTTGTTGATCTTTTACTCATCTTACTCAGTGAGAGATTTGCCAATTTTAGGTCCTCGTCTTGCATTAACAGCGAGGGGTGCAATCAGCGCTCGGCGGGCTTCGGCACAAAAAATAACTTGTTGCACAGTTAAATCTGAAATCTCAGTGCGTTTTAATTTTCTTTCTTCACTCAGATGTTACGAAAGAGACGAACTTCGTCTTGACTGATGGATGATTCAGTCCTACTTTATACTTACTTACACAAAGTCTTTATCTATCTTGTCTCGACGTTTCTGAGAAACTGGGACTGTTGTGTGCTTACGACTCCGCCGCTTTTCTCTGAAAGCTAAGATCAAGGCTTTACGTACAAAAGGTGAAACTCGTGAAAGATGCTGCGATGTCTTCGATTCAACCACCCAACAATAAAGTGCAATAAGCTCCGTGATGTTGAGCTCAAGCATTAAATCGAAGCACAGACATTCATCAGTAACAATCTGATTGTAGCACTTTTACAATATTTGTACATTTCACTGCTACAAGGAGACATGTTCTGCTCATTTTCAGGTTCATGATGTTGTTTTGTGTTACTACTAGAACAGGTTTACATGCTTTACCCTCAGATTTCTGTCCATCTCCCCCTCGATCTGAAACGCTGTCTCTTTAAGGGCCCCGCCCACCTCCCAAATACTCTGTTCTGATTGGTCAGCTCACACAGGCCTGAGCCAGCACCGCTCAACATGTCTCTGGTTGGCGCTGTCTTGTTTAGCTTCACTTCTGTCGTGAATATAGCGTCAAATTATGTAAAAGTGTGACACGGTGACGTCAGGAAGTCACGGAGAGGAGTTAAAGGCGGGCTGCTCTCGAGGTGATTCAGACACTTTCGAGGCGTTTTAACTTTTAAGACCTTTTTCATGCACTGGAACACAAAACACTGAAGGATTATAGCGTCTCCTTTAAGTAGAAATGATGGATGCTTAATGAGTGACTCAGAATGGAGGCTCTCTGACATTTGCTTGAGACTAATTTACTTACATAAAATTTCACAATACACCTTCCATCGTTACAGGTAGCCCATTATAAACCATCCATCGTGTACAGCAAGCACACGCGATATTAAAAAAATTATTGGTCCATAAAAGTTGAGCCGGAGTGGAAAATCTAACCTGAAGGCAGAACTTTATCTGCTGGAAACTTTTATGATCGAGCCGTAAATCTCGGCGCGTGAAAACTAATATCGCCAGACAGCTGGCCGACTCGCAGGAGAGAAGATCTGCTCACACCGCTGAAGGATTGAATCAATGTAGGGAACTGGGAAAAAAGAAAAAAAGTTTAAAATAGAGCAACCGTTGCAGCGAATAGCTATATATGTGTGTGTGTGTGTGTGTGTGTAGAAGGTAGTGTAATGGTCGCTGTGGACAGACTCATTTCAACAGGAAATTACAGCTATCTGTTCGGCTGTGTCCGGAGGTTAATATTCCCCCATGCAGATTGCAGAGCAGCGAGCGTCTCCATAGCCACCGGAGGGATTGATTTATCAGTCGTCTAACTGTTGGCCTGTAGCTGCTCCCAGGTCAGCCGGGAGGGGGGGGGGAGGGTGGCCGTGACGACAAAAAAAAACCCCTAACATTGAACGTTACCTTGCGAGCACGTGCGTCTGATCTTCTCCTTTGAAGTTGGGGCTCGCATAAATAGGATGTCATCAGCCTTTTGACGCAACTGAATCAATTGCTCCCCCCTGAGGTTTATAAAGTGTTCAGAAGAGTGGGTCCCCCTCTCCCTTAAATCTCCCCCCCCCCTTCCCCAAAACTCACATGTAACATTTCCATTTTTTCCTGTCGAGGTCCTTGGGATGAGAGCTGGTGACTCATCCACCGACTCAGCGTGCACCCTCTCCACTCAGTCTGCTTTTTTTTTATTCCTCTTAACTTTTCAAACCCTGAGTGCCTCCCCCCTCCCCATCGTTTTCCCCTCTCGCATTAATTATTCTCTCATACATTTTTAGCGCTCAGTCAAACTGTCACCGACAAACCTCCCTCGCGGACTCTTTGAGCGTGTGAATTGTTCGTAAACAGTTGTGGCACGTTAATGAATGAGTCATACAGCGTCTGTGCCCTGTGATTGACAGGTGAAGCAGATTATGGAGGAAGCCGTCACCAGGAAATTCGTCCACGAAGACAGCAGCCACATTGTCTCCTTTTGTGGTGAGTAGTCAACACTAATGAATCACACAGCTTCGGCTCATTTATAACTCTGGTACCACCGAACGCTGAAAAGAACGAACGCGTCATTCCTGGTGGCGTATGTTTTATTTTATGAAGGTAAAATGTGCTTTGAGTCTGTCATCTTATAATATTCTACGTTTCGGTTATATTTGTTATAAGATATTTCTTTTTTGTGAGCAGGTATGACAAAGACAGTAACACACACAGAAAAGTCACAGAGAACACACACCTGCACCTTTCTTTGCTCCTCAACACTGACCTACCTTCTTCTTCTTCTTCTTCTTCTTCTTCTTCTTCTTCTTCTTCGTCTTCTTCTTCTTCTTCTTCTTCTTCTTCTTCTTCTTCTTCGTTGGTCTTCATGCGTTTTGGGTTTTTTTTTGTTCCCAGAAACTTTTAACTGACGGTCACTCCCACACGATATGCAAAAATGTCTCTGATTAATTCAAATCACAGCAGCACTTTAGAGATAAATTCATCTTAAAAGCACATTTTGGATGATTAATCATGAATTCTGATTAATTTTGACCTTTGATCATAAATTTTCTTCTACATAATTTGGCTCGCTTTGCTTTAAATGTAGGCTTATTACTTCCTGTTGATCATCGTTGCCTTTTATCTGTTAAGACTGCAAATTACTTCACATAAACACACACCTGCCTCGACCTGACGAGCCACAGGACAAGATTAAATACTTGATTAAAGAAAATAATACAAGAAAGCAATTAAGCATAACAGAGCTGTTGTGACAAGTTACGTTAAAGCGGTGAGGTGAGCTGTGACATGTCAGCACACATTAGAGGTGTAATGATACATTGAGCTGGATCGATATATCGATTCGATGATCAACGATCCAATAGCATCTATGCAAAGTGAAAATGTATAGATGCGCCTTTATTTTGAAAGTCCCATGGCACATGTGTGTCACCGTGTCCGTCCATGAGCAGCTTCTTTCTCAACAGTGCTTTCTTTTTATTAAAGAGAATAGATTGTTTTCCATTGATAAAATAATATTTCACTGAAAAATTCAGGAATAAAATGATCAAATAATATTTTAGTTGCTTTTTTGTGAGTTGATATAAATGTAACTGTGTTAAATGGACAGATGACATCAGCTCATATCGATCGCAGGCCCCTGTATCGTATCAAATCAAAATCGTATCGTGGCAGACTTTGTGATATCTGCAAATATCATATCGATATGATATCGTATCGTGATGAAACTGCAGATTTACACCCCTGGTCCACATGTATTTCTGAAAACTGGCGTAGACGTGAGGCAGATTGTAAACTCGGTGGTTGGTTGCTCAGTTACAGAACTACCAATACTTACTTTTATTTTTATTTTCTGTTATATATGTAACAGACACCAGGCGTAGACCTGAGGCGTCAGTTAATTTTACCTGAAAACAGGACACAAAAGATTTGAAGCTGCTCGTCTACTCTCTACAGAATCCTCCCGGATAATATTGTTTTTCTTGCTGACAGTTTGTCTCCAATAAGACGGCGATAAAGTTGATTAGGAAGCCAAAGATCTCAGTTTCTGCCCCTCCAGACGTAAACACCGAGAGTGACCTAAAATGCTGTTTATGTGTGCAGAAAAGTCCAAAACACAGAGATCTTTGTACAAGAACAAGAGTATGTTTGCTTCATAAAAACACAGTCCAGTTGTGAAGAGTCACATCATCGACATAACTTTAAGTGTATAACAAGTGTTGAATAGGAATAAAGGACATTTAAAGTTCAATATCTCACCAAATGTTATTGTTCTTGCCTCCAAATGGTGCTAATCGAGTGCAGAACGATTACTGTGAGAAACACGCTGCCCACATTCAGGATGTCTGGCTCCGTCCAGAGCTGTAATCAGTAACGAGATATATTTTCGGGGGGATTTCAGTGCGAATAAAAATGACTCTCAGCTCGCAGGGAAACGTGTTATTTTTACGAGCTGGGAGCGATGTGAGCGGACAAAGACTGTTCCGACCTCGTGTGATGAGATTCTCGGAAAAAAAAAAGCCATTCAGATGCAGGAGAATGGATTCATGGTATAAAAAAGTGAATGATGAGTGTTCCCTCAGCGCAGACCGTGTCGAGAAATGAGCCTCCGTTGTAACGCTGGAGATACAGAGACAGAGCTGGAGGCCCGTCAGCTCTACGTTGTTTTTAAAAAAATGTAAATGCACACTTACATCTCAAGTGTGGCGTTCGGAGACACGAGTATATTTAGTAACAGATAGTAAGCGAGGCAGTCTGTGTCAGCATAAGTCACAGAGTAATCCATCATATTAATAGTTTCACACACATATTAGCAGCAAATTAAAGAAAAGAGTGAAACAGAAGAGGCAGAAGTCATTTTTAAGTGAGTCCCAATTTTGCTTTCTTGCTGCAATCAACACTGAAAATGATTTTTATTGCGTCTCGGATACTCAGAGGTGGGAGGATCACTTATGTTTAGCTAATTTGGACTTCACGGCGTGAGAGGAATTTGCAGCACAGCTTGAAAAGAGTATTAAATGTCCTTCTCAACCAGTAATCAGCTCAGCCCGTGTCTCTTTTTATAGTTCTGTTGGGAGGGTTGTGAAAATAGTCACGAAACACACCGATTTTTATTAGAAGCGTCGAGCGCGTTTGTGTACGTGAGATGTGTTTCGACATAGTTAACTGGAATATTATCAAATTCACAATAAGTGTGATATCCAGATCACAGGAGCTGAAGTGTTGAGCTGAAGGTGAAAATGTGCAACAAAGCGGCATTAAAACAAAAGAGACGTCCTGGAAAACATGTTTGGGCCACATCTTCGTGATTTTACTAGTTTTCTTCAGTGAAAAATGCAAAAAATCAAAGCTGTCGTTTCCACTTTCACGTCCGCGTGTCAACAGTTTCCTCGGCCTGCGGTAAATGGACAACGGACGTAGATTTACATCGCACTTATCTGGTCAAACGCTGATGGCAGAGGCCGCCACACGAGGAGCAAGAAGCACTCAGCCGTTCACACACATCGGAAGCTGTTCAGGTTTCAGTTTCTCGCCCGACGATTCTTCTATATGCATCCAACAACAACCAACCCTACAATTAATGGCCGACCCGCTCTACCTCCTGAGCCACCCCTGCGGCGTGGACATCATCCCTCGGATCATCTAATAGCTTGTTGTTAATAGCTGCTGGCACATCTTTGTTCCTTCACCGCGATGCCTCCCGGTTGACTCGTCGCGGCTCGGGATGACCCTCTCATCCCTCTGCGTTGTTGTCAGCCAGCTTCCTCCTCCTCCCCCCCGTGATCCTCTACGCTCGCTCTCGTTGCTACTCGCCCTCTTTCAGCTGTGGTCTGTTTGGAGACGAGAGCGGAGAGTGGAGGATGGGGGATGACGAGCTCGGCCGGCTCACCGGGGAGCAATTAGCCACCATCATGGCTACTTTGATGAGCTGCCCAGGTGGAGACTGAAATCCAGACGCCGCGGAGGGGATGTGTGTTGCCTGGAGTTAAAACACGGAGAAAAACAGCACAACAGAGCTAAAAACAACCTCCGCTTCAGTGACGGATTAGACGCTCGGTTTATTTTCTGAGATGAATAATTAATCTTTGTTCACCCCCGTTACAAATTGTACTTTCTCACTCTCACGTACGAGCCGGTGTGACTAATGGTGGTCATGTGTCAAAGCAGCAGCATCGAATCAAACTAATTCATCCCCAAGTTATTACCAGCTAAATACTTTTTGTGTACTCCTCTTTCGTGAACACGTACGATGGGCGTGATGACTAATGCGCCCACCGGATCTATTTGTTCAACACGCTTTCAGATTTTTCGTTTTCCCACAGACAGTATGTTCGCACCAAAACGTTTTCATTATGCTCGTAGAAAACACCTTTTAAAAGCACATTTTAATACCGAGTCCTTCAACCAAAAAGGAAGATAATAAACTCTACAAATATATTTCATGATAGAAATCAACTTGCATTCGTTGGGTCAGCTGTTTTTCTGTTCCTGATTAATCTACCAACAATTAAAGCATTCATCTGATTAATTAGTCTCTCTGTGAAATGTCAAATAATAATAATAATAATTAACTCCACAGGACACTAGGCTGCAAAATGCTCACATGCCAGAAGTTCTCAGCAGGTGTGTGTTGTTATTATAGCAGATAAACAACACAGATGATCATTAAGCTGAAAACATCATGAGATGGTCCTCTGTGGATCTCCAGCTGTGTCCGTATGAAGACCTCTCTTCGGTTTCGGCTGTGAGTGAAGTGTTGGTCATCTGTGTGTCGCCGTCCAAGAGTCTCTTAATGCACTCGCTCGCCTGACAGATACAGGACGATTAGAGGCAATTTAACCGTGTTAGCTGTTTTTCAGCAGGAGGGAGCGGCACAAAGGGCCGATCCCGCTGACGTGACGCTCATTTTCTTTATGTCAGATTTAACTGCTGATTACGACCGAAGGAAAATGGCTCGGATAAAACATTTTAATTCTACTGAACACGCCTGTGGAAAATACAGGCTGCTCCATCTCCCTGCATCTTCTGTCTCCCACTGAATCATTAGCGTTTTATTTATATGAGCTCTACAGCGACAGACAAATTTCCCAAGTGTGGCATAAACAGAGAATTGTTTGTATCGCCGCCACCGATGAAGTTTGTTGCTGCAGAGACGGCGACACACTCGGGATCTTTCTCTGTAGCTCGGCGGATGGATGGCAGCTCTCATCTAGCGGAGAGGTTTTCGGAGGTTGCTGTCTTTGCCATCTGAGACTTTTAGCAGAAATAATGAGTGACTAAGCAGGAAGAGTTATATTTGGAGACCTTTTCAAGTTACACTTTGCTCTGACATTTCTGGAGATGTGGGGGTGAAAGAAAAAAAAAAACACAGCTCAGACAGATATGGAGCAAAATGCAGAAAGACAGAGAGAAGGAACAAAAGTGCAGAGAAGATTATGAGGATATAAATTAGATTAAAATGAAAAAAGTGAGAGATGATGACACTTTTATTGCCCAGGTTGAAGTAAAACCCTGTTAACAGAGATCTTAGTAGCAGCGGCGACGGAGAAAGTGACAGATTCACAGAGCCGAGGGAGAGAAGCCACGTTCGAACGAGTGAGGGTGATGGAAAGAGAGAGATCACGATGCTGATGAGCCGCCGCCGCTGCCACCGCCCCTCCCTTCCCCTCCCTCGCGCTCGTCTCTCCCAGAGCTCGATCACTCCATCAACAGGGGTTGCCACGGCAACATCAGCCTTCCCCCTGACCCCATGTGAACAGAGCCGCAGGATTAGCCCTGAAAGAAAACTCAAATGTCAACACAGCTCCTGCCACGTAGGCCTAAGAGAGGGAGAAGGGGTGTCTGCGCTCCCTGCTCGGTCGAGTGATTGTGCGAGTGTGTGTCGTCGACGTGTGTCCACCACAAGCTCGTCGTCGCTCAGGCAAAGGTGATTACGTGGAGAGGCAGGAATGAATTAAAAATGTTTTCACCGCACGTAGACGATCAGCTTAGAAAATGTGTGACCTAGATTAGAGTGAATACAAAACACTTACCAAACGTAAAGCAGAGTGGTTCGATTAGATTAAATCCAACAGGTTATATGTATTGCAGATTATTTTCTCCTCATCATTTCCTCTGCTGCGGATTTGGATAGAGTGACAGATCCAGGAAACTTTTCTTAACATTGCGAGACATTTTCGTCAATGTCTGAGGGAGGCTGCAAAAGGGAGTACAATTTGATGTGCGGATTTTAAATGCATATTTATTTGAAGGGGACTGTGACTTGATGAAGAAGCTCCAGAACGTACAGTCCTTTATTATTATCCTGATTTATTCTGAGTTACATGGAGGTGCCTGCATTGATTTTTGAAAATCCTTAACATGATACCACGGCTGATATCTCAGCTTTCCCATCGTATCCCACGAACAGACATATCAGATGTGTGGAAATAGTTTCTTAACTCAATGTGAGGTCAAGTTACTCCAATTTAAAAATCATCCGCTTCATGAAACAATATAAAGCACGCATAATAACAGCGGGCATGCAGCACTGTGCTCTGTCACATGACATCTGACATGCACAAATGCATCGCCATTGTTTTTTATAATGTTGTACCGAGGGCTTCCTGCAGAGCAGCGCTGACACTTGAGTGGACCGTCCTGGTGAAACACTGTGAATTGAATATGCATAATGTTTGTGCCACAGAACTGCATTTATTTTATGAAAAATGCCCCCGAATTGTCACAAATTCACGTTTTATGGCACAAAATGTTTGCCTCAAATGTTATAAATTAAGGCTGTAGTATTTTATATGTTAATAGAAACAGTGGAACAGATATTCTGAAGCTCTTTGGTCTGTTTTGCTGTCTTTCTGCTGATTGTCCACAGATTAAATGTGCCAGAGTTTAATACTTTTCTAAGTAGTTGGTGGAGACCAAAACAGAGATAAAGGGAGAGTTTCTCATGTGGTCACACAGACTCTAATTTAAAGGGATATTCTGGTGTAAGTTTAATCCATGGTCTAACACACCTTGACACCGAGTAAGACTCCCCCTCGAGAGGTCAAGTTAGCTGACCGCTAGCTTAGCTAGTTTTAGCAACCTCAGAAAAGACTGCATGAAAACAATACACTGCAGATTATGTCTCCAACTAGAAACCGCCATCAAAAAGCCACAATTAATGGTGAGAACAGCAGCAAACTTCAGCAACAGTACATGTACAGTCCCAGCACACAGTACGAAGCATCAAACATCTGCTAGCTTTGCCGGATTTGTATTAAAAACACAGCACAACTCACCCTCTCCTCCAGCAGCCTGCCTGTGTGGGGAAGCCCTGACGAGTCGATTACCGAGTGCAGTAGATTTCCTCAGCTGAAGGATGAAAATGTATGATTATTACTCCATGGAATGCTCAGTTCTTATTATCGAGAGCTGACAGGGAAAATAAGGGAAGTAATGGAGTAATAATCAGACATTTTCATCCTTCAGCTTTTCTGAGGTTGCTAAAACTAGCTAAGCTAGCGGTCAGCAAACTTGACCTCTCGAGGGGGAGTCTTACTCAGTGTCAAGATGTGTTAGACCATGGATTAAACTTACACCAGAATATCCCTTTAATGCGACTGTTGCTCCAACATATTGCCACAACAACTTAACGTGTCAGCATCGTGTTCATCATATATTTATTTATTCCCCCCGAGTGTAAGTAACCGTGTGTTTGTGTCCACGCAGCTGCGGTGGAGGCGTGCGTCCTGCACGGGCTGAAGCGGCGAGCGGCGGGCTTTCTGCGCAGCAACAAGGTGGCGGCTCTCTTCATGAAGGTGGGGAAGAGCTTCGCCCCGGCCGAGGAGCTGTGCAGGAAGGCCCAGGAGGTCGAGCAGATCATCGAGACAAAGTGAGAGACGCACACACGTCACCGCCCGTTCGCTCGCATCACAGCAGACTTCAAAGCGCACATCAAAGCTCCGCCGGCGAATCAAACAAGCGGCTGTCTGCGCACTCGAAGGGCTATTTTTTAATATGAAAAGCTTTTAAATAATTCATGTTAATGAGCTTTTATGAACGATGAATCACTGATGCCATTAAGCTAATGTGGCTGCAGTTTTACTTAATGGAATTTCTAAAACGCGTCGTACCAGTTTTGTGTAAACTCAAACTCTCGTCTCGTCTCGCAGACGGAGCCAGAGCTTGCAGAGTCAGGACAGCTTCCGCAAGATACCGCGACTGCCCAGCCTCAACCCGCAGGGAGTCAAGAACCTGTGGATCCGCACGGCTCTGTTCGAGAAGGTGCTGGACAAGATTGTCCTCTACCTGGTGGAGAACAGCAGGTATGTTCCGGAAGGGTCGATGTCCGTCTGTGAAACTGTTCGTGTTACGGGAACAAAATGGTCCTTTCACATTTGTCTTCCAGTAAATACTACGAGAAAGAGGCTGTTCTAATGGACCCCGTGGACGGACCTATCCTTGCCTCTTTGTTAGGTAATTACATGTGACATTGTGAGCATTTGTCTCTTTTATTGACAATGCAAAGTACCCGACACAAGAACATTACGGCACCCTTTTATTTCTGTTTATCTCCTTGTGACAGCCAGTTCCTCCTGCGCTGCAGCGTTTGTTGATGCAAACTTCAACAGTTTACCAGACGAGGATGTTCAGAGACACTAATCCCTCACTGGCTTCCCACCAGTGAACACAGATTTTAGTTTTTTAAAAGTGGTGTCGAGCTAGAAGCACAGCTGCTGGGGACCGAATTAAGGTCTCAGCTCGATTAACAAGACGGAAAAGCAAAAAAAAGCCTCACAAAATCTTTTGTTTTTCCTTTTTTGCTTGCAACAATCACTCTTTGAATTGGCCACCACCTGTGGATTTGTAAAACCTGTTAGGCGGGGTTACAAATCCAGAACTTACTTCAAGAGGTTGCAAACCAACCAGCTCCGAACTATCACAACAAGTCCATCATCAGATGCCTGTTATGGTACATCTCATTAGTGATGTCAGGACACTAGGTTTGATTCAAAGGGGAAACATCTGCATAACACAAAAGTTTAGATTTTATTAAAAGATAAATATAATGAGGCCTGTTTGCTGTGTATTAAGATCAATCATCTGAGTTCATTTACCTCTTGGCGAGGAGGGCAGTAGGAGAGAGTGTAAACCGCGGCTAATGTTCATAATCGATATGTATATTTCAATATTTTTGATAACACTGATGCTCATTGATATTTCAGCTAATCCGATGTTTATCATCGGGTAACAGTGAATCTTACAGCGGTGTCTGCACAGGTGTCGTAGTATTCCTTGGTCTACGACAGAGACCAGATCTGCAGGGACATCACTGAGTTGTTTGATAGATGCTGGACTTAATGATGGTTTCCATGGGGAGACAAGAGTCACCCAGAAAACCTGACGCTTGCACAAAAAAATGTGTTAGCTTGATAGTGAAACGTGGGAAAAGGGATGTTGAATAAAGATGGATACGTTTATTTGAGCTTCCTTTTGCGTTTGTATTTGTTAGCTCATAGAAAACAAAGTAAAACTCCCACATGGGAAATTAATCTCTGCCGTGATCTTTGATTATTTTATCGAGACATTGCTGACGGTACACGTGGGTGTTTTTATTGCGAACGTGGATCTTTCAGCTGATTTTAAGAGCCTATGGTTTCAAGCATTGTGTGACTCTGCACTGGTCTTGGTCTTGACTCGGTCCTGTCCATGACTTGGTCTCGACTGAGTTAGACCACAACACTGGTAACAGTCCACCTTCATTGTCACAGTGGGACCTTGTGCTTTGGAGTACACAAAGATGAAGACGGCCGACCACTTCTGGACCGACCCGTCTGCCGACGAGTTGGTGCAGAGGCATCGCATCCACGGTGGCCACTGCAGACAGGACTCCCCCACTAAGAGGCCGACACTGTGTGTAAGTACAACAACTGGTGATACAGCAGATTATTATTCTACCCCGCACATAAAGAGGGTGTATGTATCGTGGTTTATGAGCCGGCAGGCAGAGTTTTACTGTTGCATCTGATCGGTTCTATTCCCTTCTGAGTTGCTGTCTGTCTGATTAAAGAGGACCTGCTGTGATTACCGTGCAAAGTGAAGCACAGCACATCCCAGGAGAAGGAACAGACTGTATCTGAGACCTTCGCACTTGTTCAGTCTCGAACATATCAGTAAACCGGGTCAACTCGGCATATCTTACAACACCACGATACACTCTGTATACACTGTATATGTGCAGAGGTAGACGAGGGACGGTGCATCGCTGCACATCAACGAACGCTATATTGTCTCATGTTCTTACTGGCTGGCTGTGACTCATTCTGCCGAGAGTCACGATGCCTTATTGTCTGATACGACATATTTTGTGTATCCGTGTTGTTCAGATCCAGAAGCGGCACTCCAGCAGCAGCATGGATGAACGCCCCTCCCCCTCGCCGTCAGCTCGTGAATACGTGGAGTCCCTGCATCAGAACAACAGGGTGACGCTACTGTTCGGCAAAAACAATGTGCTCGTGCAACCGGTAACCGTCCGATTCCTCTCGATCACTCTCATGTGTAGATATGAAACTTCGTTGGAAGTGATGTCAAATTAAAAAAACCTCCGTCCTCGTGGCTGTTTCAGAGGGATGACATGGAGGCCGTGCCAGGTTACCTCTCTCTGCACCAGAACGCTGACATCATGACCCTGAAGTGGACGCCCAATCAGCTGATGAACGGCTCCGTCGGAGACTTGGACTATGAACGCAGGTGCAAAAACGACCCAGCTGCAGATGAATTGTGGTTATGGTTATCTACAAAGCCGGCGTCTGACAATCTGATCAACCCCTCTCTGATAATCTGACGTTTATTCTGCTTTCTCGAGGACGAGTAAACTCTCTGCATCATTTTTCTGTTGTTTGCTTAAAACCCGGCTGTTGCTGAATAATGCAGCGTGTTTGCGCCCGGCTCAGCGGCTCAGTGTGCAGCCGATCTGATGAGGCCTATTTTCAGCACAACCAGCAGCCAGTAGATGGTTTTATTGACTTAGACAATGTAAGACATTTCTCAAACCAGCAAACCGTGTTATGTTCCTGTGCCTGCACATGGTTCCTCTCACCAAACAAAAAAAAAACGATTATCGCGGTAGTCAACTCTGTGTCCGCTCGTCTGTGTGCACACTGCTGACTGCTGCATCTATTATCCATAAAAATCAATGTTCCGTGAGGTTTCGATGAACACGCGAAGGACATAAACGTTTCCTGTGGATTGGTTTTTTAAGCTGGTCTGGTGTAGGGTTTTATTTCACTGACTGTGTGTTTGATTCGATGTTTTTCAGCGTTTACTGGGACTATGCAATGACGATCCCTCTCGAGGAGATAGTTTACTTGCACTGTCACCAACAAGGTAAGTCCACACGATCCTTTAAAGGATAAGTTCGCCAAAAAATGAAAAGATTTAGTCATCGGCTCCGTACAGCTTGACATGACCCGGTGATGCCGTATTGATTTGAAAAGCCCTTTTCAGAGCCGTAATCTTCCCCAGGCGGCTAAGCCAAAAGCTGTCTGTAGTGGGTGCACAGGCTCGACTTTCCATTAATTAATGACTGGTTGTTAATGTTTTGGGGGGTGAACTTATCCTTTATCCTCACCCTTTGTGACCCAGTTCAGGCAGACAACTGGAGCTGCCCCCTTTCTCACAATCATCTACTAAAACACACCCTCCCAGTTTGGCGGCCGAGATGTTCTGCTCATCGCTCCTCTGTAAACACATCTGCAGGGAGGGATGATGAGATCGGGAGTTGTCTGACTGAACTCAGTGCTTCCGTGTTTTTTTTACGGCCTTTTCAATTTATGACCAGTGTCAATAAAACATCATCACAGTTGATGAAACAAAGAAATCTACGGAGCCCCAGACATGACATGGTCAAAAAAAAAATTTAATTGTGGCCACAATATAGCTATAACGTGCGCACGAAATACTAATTTGTGGCCACAAAATGCTAATTTGTGGCCACGAAATAGGTATAATGTGCGCACGAAATACTAATTAATAATATTAATATCATTCCTGGACCGCTGGGTAAGCAAATCGAGCGCACCTTCTCTAAGGTCTAAGGTAGAGGCAGTAGAGGGGCTAAAGCTACACGATGGACGGGGATAGTATGATTGAATTTTATTTTAGGCTGGGAATGAGCTACAGAGACATTAATAGCCTAATTAAATAACTGTCTAAATGGGGGATAACAAGATATTGACTAGAACAGAATAAGAAAAGACGCTCACCTCCAGGACATCACGTAGGCTATTGCAGTTTCTAGAGAAGGTGCGCTCGATTTGCTTACCCAGCTGTCCAGGAATGATATTAATATTATTAATTAGTATTTCGTGCGCACGTTATACCTACTTCGTGGCCACAAATTAGTATTTTGTGGCCACGAATTAGTATTTCGTGCCCACGTTATAGCTATATTGTGGCCACAATTTAATTTTGTTTTGACCATGTCATGTCTGGGGCTCCGTAGAAATCACCTCCTCTGTCTCCCTGTAGTTGACAGCGGGGGGACAGTGGTGCTGGTCAGTCAGGACGGGATACAAAGACCTCCGCTTCGCTTCCCCAGAGGAGGCCACCTGCTCCAGTTCCTCTCCTGCCTGGAGAACGGCCTGCTTCCCCACGGCCAGCTGGACCCTCCGCTCTGGTCCCAGAGGGGAAAGGTCAGAACAGAAGGTCCTTCTTTGCAAAACACGGATATGTATAATAGGCAAAAAAAAAAAGGAAGCGCTAAATCAGCCTTAACCGATCAATAAATCAATAAGAAAGACATTTGGATTTGGGAATAGATGCAGCGCCTGGTTGCATTCATTAGCTGGAGTGATACTGATGAAAGCATGTAATGTTCTCTCTGCACCACCACACAAGAGCGACCTCCTCTAATGAACGGATGATTCTGTCAGACGTGAAAAGCATTGTATCTGCAGCTAAACTGGATAATGAAAGGCCACCCACGCATGTTCAGCCTCTATTAATAAGCTCCGGCATACGGACACTCATCATTTTTAATTCACGTCGAGTGCTCGGCGAGGCTCTAATGGTTGGAAATGTTTTGTTGTTGGTATTGGTTTTAATCACAGTTAATATTCTCGTCGCAGGGAAAGGTGTTCCCCAAGCTGCGGAACAGGGTTCCTCAGGGATCTGGATCCACAGAGTCGGTCTCCGACAAGGAGGAGGACGAGGCCACAGACTACGTCTTCCGCATCCTCTTTCCAAACAGCCAGTCGGAGTTTGGTGAGGCTCCCAGACGCAAATTAATATGAGCAAGCGCCCCACACCGTTGCATTTCTTTATGAATATGTTACCCGTTGTTTGTTACAGTGACTGTAACCCATCCTCCCCACCTGACTTCCTCCCTCTCCCCTCACCTGAGCGGACAGTCCCCGTCCAAAACAGGCATCCTGGTTGTTCCCAAGAGGTCCCGCAGCTGTCCGGAAGAATCCCCCTCGCTCGCAGGAAGCAGCCGTAACGACTGTCACACCTCGGCTCGTCTGTCAGCTTCGCCTCGCTTTAATCCCCTGCATCTAATATCCTCTCGGCCTGTCCTGCGCCCTCTGGCAAAGTTTATTGACGTGTCCCGTTATTAAAGCCCCTCCCCCCTCCCTGCTACCTTGTGTCACACCTTTTTTATCACTGCATTACAGCGCGGTAACCTTTCAACCGCCGATGGGCGAAACAGCTGATTGATCTAGTGTGACTCCCGAGCGGAGAAAAGCCTCTCGCTCAATTCATCCCCCCTCTCACGACAATGTGATCGAGTGCGATGGCTTCATGCTTTCAAAACCGCGCATCATTCCCTGGTTGCGTAATTGTTCTTTATCTTTACGCTTTGTCTTTGCTCGAACGGGAATCAAGTGCACACATATTGTCCTCTGAAGCGCTCTCAGCAGATCACAATTGATCAGCGTAATTCTGCTTATGCAAAAATGTTTTCCAGCTGTGTTTTTAAATCACACAAGTGCAAATGTAATTGTTCTTGAGAGCCCCGAGCGGCACGATTTTAAGCTTTTAAGCGACAATGATGGTGTGTTTTTTTGTTGTGTTTTGTGTGCGTGCGTGCTGCAGTGACTCCTCCGGACTTGATGGATCAGGGAGCTACGATGTGGCACCCCACTCTCAGGAAGTCCTCGTGCTCCTCCTGCTCTCAGGGGAGCTTCTCCGACGGGGCGACGCCCAAGGGGTGCAACCACGAGAGGTGAGAGAGAGAGAAAGCGCTTCAAGGTAGACTGAGTCGGTGAGGAAACTGCTGAAGGGACACACACACACACATCTGACATCCCGTAGTGCTGGCGAGAAATCCTGAACTGGGAAGCAAAGATACAAGAACCTCGTAATTACCTGGGAGACAATTATGTGACATTTACCTCGCTGACAGGGAAAATGTGTTGGGAAAATGAGGTGATTAGCGCGGCAGATAAAACGGCTGGAGGCTGCACAAAAAGCTGCTGAGCCAATTTTCTCTATATGGCAGCACAATAGGTTATCGTTTGAATGATAAAGGTTCGCTACGACGCTGTTATAAACATCCACATTAGCTACAGTATCTCGTGCGCTCAGGACGATACGAGTGATTCTGATGCAGGAGATGATTAAATTTGTGATTCTGCTCTGTGCTGTTATCTTCCTGCAGGGCTCCTCTGAAGATGCTGTGCGACAACATGAAGTATCAGATCATCTCTCGGGCGTTTTACGGCTGTACGTGATCGCCTCCTGTTCACACTCACGAGCCTTAAAGGGATATTCCGGTGTAAATTTAATCCATGGTCTAACACATCTTGACACCGAGTAAGACTCCCCCTCGAGAGGTCAAGTTAGCTGACCGCTAGCTTAGCTAGTTTTAGCAACCTCAGAAAAGACCGCACGATAACAATACACTGCAGCTTATGTCTCCAACTAGAAACCGCCATCAAAAAGCCACAATTAATGGTGAGAACAGCAGCAAACTTCAGCAACAGTACATGTACAGTCCCAGCACACAGTACGAAGCATCAAACATCTGCTAGCTTTGCTGGATTTGTATTAAAAACACAGCTCAACTCACCCTCTCCTCCAGCAGCCTGCCTGTGTGGGGAAGCCCTGACGAGTCGATTACCGAGTGCAGTAGATTTCCTGCAGCTGAAGGATGAAAATGTCTGATTATTACTCCAATGGACTTCCCTTATTTTCCCTGTCGAGCTCTACAGGGAAAATAAGGGAAGTAATGGAGTCATAAACAGACATTTTCATCCTTCAGCTGCGGAAATCTACTGCACTCGGTAATCGACTCGTCAGGGCTTCCCCACACAGGCAGGCTGCTGGAGGAGAGGGTGAGTTGAGCTGTGTTTTTAATACAAATCCAGCAAAGCTAGCAGATGTTTGATGCTTCGTACTGTGTGCTGGGACTGTACATGTACTGCTGCTGAAGTTTGGTGCTGTTCTCACCATTAATTGTGGCTTTTTGATGGCGGTTTCTAGTTGGAGACATAAGCTGCAGTGTATTGTTTTCGTGTAGTCTTTTCTGAGGTTGCTAAAACTAGCTAAGCTAGCGGTCAGCTAACTTGACCTCTCGAGGGGGAGTCTTACTCGGTGTCAAGGTGTGTTAGACCATGGATTAAACTTACACCGGAATATCCCTTTAAAGGGAGGATAAACCTCGGCCCTGTGTTTACGTGTTCTTGTGTGTAAATGATTCATGTTTAGAAGAAGGTTTTGGGATCCATCCAGTCATCCGCCTCAGCTGGCAGCCGCGACAAGGCTGCGACGTAATCCTTCAGGCCAACTATGACTGTCAAATTTACGTCTACAAGTGTTTGTATCGCCACTGACAGGCTGAGGTTGTTATTTAGTGTTTTATGGGAACTATTCCGACAGAGAGAGACCAGAAACATGCCTCCCTCGCCCAAGGAGAAGTCTTCGGTTTCAGTTGTTGCCTCACCTAGATTGTCAAAAAACATAATTGTCAGCCGGGAGGTCGGAAACAAATCCTCGCTGGCTGGTCTTCTGGGTAAACTCCACACTCCCTCTCCCGACACCTCACCTCTCAGGAGATTTCAGCGCTTGTGTTTCTGGTTACAAAAAGGATCTTATTATTTAACGAAAAAAAGCAAGAATCCCCTCTGTGATGTCGTCTGGCACAGAATAACAAGCTCGGCCTGTCGGCGGCTAAAACAAACACTTTAAGTGGTTCGTATCTTTGACGGTCCAAGTTCCCGAGGGATCACGTTGAAGCCGTGTCGCAGCTGCCAGCTGAGGCTTTTCTACTTGTGATGGAGGGAGACAGAAACGCCATTCACTTTATTACAAGACACTGTGCCATCAAAATGATCTGAAGCTGTGATTTTAAGGTGTGAAGGCTACATAACGTTGCTTCAGATGTCAGTATGTATCCGTGTTTTAATCATCACTAACGTCCACAGAGGCCATCAGCTAATTAACACTTCTGCCCACCAGGGTTGGCGTACTGCCGTCACCTGTCCACCGTGCGCACTCACCTCTCCGCGCTCGTCAATCACACCATCGTGGCTCCCGACGCGCCGCGCGACGCCTACAAAGGGCTCACCGCAGACGTGTGGCAGACGTTTCTCCAGGACCGCACGGTAAGAGTCGCCGCTGTCACGCCACTGTGAACATATGCTGTCCACACACACACACACACACACACACACACACACACACACTCTGTCACTCTTCTGTCTTCATCCTGTACTGATCATGTGACTCACACCATTAGTCTCACGACAGTGTGCACGAAGCGTCGCTAATGGAGCCGTCAGTCAAACAGTCGGCCTCCACAGTTTATCTGGTCATTAGTCTAATTTCCCAGGAGCCTCGGAGAGTTTGACCTGAACATAAAACACATTTTTACGTGTTTAATAGGCGAATAATTTTCATAGTCCTATCTGTTTTTTGGATTTTTTAATAATTGTACAATGTAATATTTGATCACGTTTACGACCGAGGGGCCTGAAAGATAAGTGGTTTATTTTAAAAGGATTACTTTTTTCTACCAAATACTCTTCATACTAACAAAGTATTTACTTTTGAGCTATCTTATAAAAACCCATGTAAATCTGCCTCATAATTAATGAAGGGCACAAATAAATCCTCTTAATGTTTGATTAAAGAGTTTATATTATGTTCTTTGGGTTTTTGTGTTTTGTAGCATTTATGTGCATGTAAAAAGTCTGCAAAGTGAAAAAGCCCGAAGTCTTACTGACTTCGGTAACTTATGTGTGTCACTATGTAACAGGCGTTTTAAATATATATATTTATTTATGTATAAAAAATGTATATAAAGAGCTCTAAAGCTCCTGAGCTCCCAGTCCGGACCGCTAGCTTCATGGCTAACTGAGCTAACTAGTAACTAGAATTAGAGGCAATCTGGCGATACGCTGCTCCTTCTTTGCTCTGAGTATGAATATGGCAGGTGGTCAGTTCTTGTACATATTACCCCTTTAAAGGGATATTCCGGTGTAAATTTAATCCATGGTCTAACACACCTTGACACCGAGTAAGACTCCCCCTCGAGAGGTCAAGTTTGCTGACCGCTAGCTTAGCTAGTTTTAGCAACCTCAGAAAAGACCGCACAAAAACAATACACTGCAGCTTATGCCTCCATTTAGAAACCGCCATCAAAAAGCCACAATTAATGGTCAGAACAGCACCAAACTTCAGCAACAGTACATGTACAGTCCCAGCACACAGTACAAAGCATCAAACATCTGCTAGCTTAGCCGGATTTGTATTAAAAACACAGCTCAACTCACCCTCTCCTCCAGCAGCCTGCCTGTGTTTGGAAGCCCCGACGAGTCGATTACCGAGTGCAGTAGATTTCCGCAGCTCAAGGGTGAAAATGTATGATTATTACTCCATGGGATGCTCAGTTCTTATTATCGAGAGCTGACAGGGAAAATAAGGAAAGTAATGGAGTAATAATCATACGTTTTCATCCTTCAGCTGAGGAAATCTACTGCACTCGGTAATCGACTCGTCAGGGCTGTTCTCACCATTAATTGTGGCTATGAGTGGCTTTTTGATGGCGGTTTCTAGTTGGAGACATAAGCTGCAGTGTATTGTTATCGTGCGGTCTTTTCTGAGGTTGCTAAAACTAGCTAAGCTAGCGGTCAGCTAACTTGACCTCTCGAGGGGGAGTCTTAGTCGGTGTCAAGGTGTGTTAGACCATGGATTAAATTTACACCGGAATATCCCTTTAAGGTATTGATCTTGTGTCTTCAGGCGTATGAGGAGAAGGAGCTGCTTCGCCTGGTCTACTTTGGCGGCGTGGACGCCTCGCTGCGTAAAGAAGTGTGGCCTTTCCTGCTCGGTCATTACCAGTTTGGAATGTCAGAAGCTGAGAGAAACAAGGTTTGTCATTTCCCGCGGTCGTGGCTCAGCTTTTACAGCATCTTCCTCCTGAATGACCGACCCTTGACCCCCCCCGCAGGTGGATGAACAGGTGCGAGCGTGCTACCAGCAGACCATGTGTGAGTGGCTCCGCTGTGAGGAGATCGTTCGCCAGCGGGAGAAGGAGCAGCATGCCGCGGCGTTAGCCAAGTGCTCCTCGGGAGCGAGCATGGACAGTTCAAGTCAGAAGATGATGCACCATGACTCCACCGTCAGCAATGAGGTGAAGCAGTAACACACACTCTGTCAGGCCGGGCTCGAAGCAGGACTCAGACGCAGAGATAGAGTTTGTCAGAAGGCACTTTATTTGTTGACTTTGACAGCAAGAGGTAATCCTCGAACAGAGGAAACAAAAGGGCTATGAAAACTATCAGGCTAGTAGACCTTAAACTAAAATTCCCTGAAAAGAGGGAAAAACACAAAACTCCTGACTACCCTGAATCTCTGAGCAAAACTATCCTAAGGGAATAAAGGAAAAATCAAACCTGACAAGGAAGGGAAAAAAGGGACAAAATGAAATACTAAATAACAAAAGGCGCTCCAAAAGGGAGGAAACAACCTAACAAGAAAAAGACTAAACTAAAAATCACTCCGCAAAACTGGAGGACTGGCTAAGGGAAGAATCTAAGTAAACTCAAAATCGCTCCGAAAGGAGGAAAAACAAAACAGCTATCTAACAGCTAACAAACTAAGGGAGCAGCTAAGCTGTAAAAATTACAAAAGAAAATCACCCTTACGAGGAAAACACACTTGTCGACGAAGCAAGGCAAAAGACTGTGGCTGTGGCGAGATCTGAGGCAAGGCTGGCGAGACGATAAACGACACACTGGCACAAGACACAAGGGAGACGCAGACTATTTAACACATGGGGGAAGAGCGCACCAGGTGAACACAATCGGTGATTAGGGGAGACACTCAGACAGGTGACACACAGGGAAGGGCAAGTGACCTGAAACGAGAGGAGAGTTACTTTTCAAAATAAAAGCAATGACGAGACCAGAACACAAAATAAAACAAGACCTCACCGCGGTGTGACACACTCAGATTCAGATTTAAGTTCCCGCCAGCTAATAAGCTTGTGACGGTGCCAGTGTCGCCGTTTACACCAGGAAAAGGCGCTCAATCTGATTCCCTTCTGTTGCGGCTTCACATCAAAAGCGTTTAACCGCTGAAGCACAAGTTGACTTTTATTTTGAAGTGGGCTCGACACAGGAAATGCAATGTGTTCACTGCTATCGTTCATCAGAAATGCATCTTCGAAGCAAAACAACAGCTATTTTGGGCATTTTACCATAAAGTGACGTCATTATCTGAACTTAGCAGACTGCTCTGTCATACATACAATATTGTTGAACACTGACATTGAAGTATGGCCTGTTCGGTCGTTCCGGGGACTTGATCCATGTAATGAATGTTGATTTTGACCTTTCTTTTTTGTGCCTCAGATCACTGGAGAATCCCTTTAATGTCAGCTGAGCACATGAGCCAACGTATAATAAGACTGTATATCGATGAAATATTTCAATATAATAATATCTGGGCCTGAATGTCTTTATTTCCCAGTCCCAGTCCCCCCAGAGCTCAGACAGACAGAGTCTGACTCGCCTGCAGAGTGACTCCAGCAGCAGCACACAGGTAACAAATGCTCACCTGCACAGACGGTGTTTTTATTATAGTCTTCCAGACAAACTGAACAGCACCTCTGCATTTTCAGCATTTTCCTAATATGCGACTAAAGCATTGCATGTCATCTCAACTTTTTTTGAACCAATACTCCTCATTCCTGCACTCTTTCTCCTGCTAGTTCTTCACATCCTCCCATCCCTTCCCCTGGACTAGCTTGCTTCCCTTTGGCTTGTTCTTTCAGGTGTTCGAGTCGGTGGAGGAGGTGGACCAGATCGAGACGGAGCCCAAGACCGAAGAGGCCAAGCAGGTGCCGAAGATGCCCAACGGAGCTCTGCAGAACGGGACGAGCTCTCCGGACTCCGGGCATCCCTCCTCCCGCAACTTCTCCGTCACTTCCGGCCTGTCGGACGGCTCGTTCAGCACGGAGGACAGCGGCGCGCATGATTCAACCTCCAGATCTGCGGCTGTACCTCCGCCGCCTGCAGGGCCAGAGAGTGAAGGTCTGTCAGAGGACGGTCAGGTGAAAGGTGAAGCGAGGGACAAAGAGGACGAGGAGGGGAAAGAACCTGATGTGACCAAAACGGCAGAAAACACCAAGACTGAGGCGACAGGTGATGGCGTGATAGAGTCGCTGGAAGAGGGGCTGGTGAAGGAGCTCAAAACACAAGAAACTGTTGAGGAGTCTGGAGCGATCAAAACAGAAGTGTGTGATGGGAAAGACCTGGATGCACCAGCAGGTGTTAAAGGAATTACATCAGAAACAGAAAAAGAAATGCCCCCTGAGGATACATCACAGCTCGAGGCAGAAACAAATGCAACGGACGAAACAAGTAAACCACAAGAGGTTTCATTGGCAGAGAGGAAAGAAGATGCGTCGATAGATCCCGTGGCTCCCGAAGCTGAAAAGAGCCTTGTTTTCTCAGCAGATGCTGGAGTCTCCAGAGCGAGAGAATCGTACTTTACCCCTCAGAAAGACGACGTTCAGGTCATGACCGAATCCGATGAGTCTCCCTCGGCCATAGAGATGGAGGAGATCCCCAAAGCCAAAGTTTCGATGGTGCCTTGGAGCAGGAAGGGACGCTGCGAAGGACCGTCTCTCTCCGACGACTCGGCCGCTCACGTGGAGCTCAGGCAGGAGGAGGAGCAGGGAAAGCCCAGTCCGGAGGGCACCGAGTCCATCCTGTCCGAGGAGCCGGAGATGGAGAGCCTCTACCCCAACTTTGACTCTCTGGCCGGGTCCGAGAGCGCCAAGACTGAAGCCAGATCTCAAGAATCTGCTGGGGGCCCCTTTTCTGTAGGCACACACATTTACACACAAGTTAATTTATCCTCAAGTTATTTTATTTATTCATCCATTCATTCATGTTCTGTTTGTTTCAGCAAGAGCTTTTGGACTTGTATACATTAAATCTGCACCGCATCGAGAAGGATGTCCAGCGCTGCGACAGGAACTACTGGTACTTCACTCCGGCCAATCTGGAGAAACTGCGCAACATCATGTGCAGGTAAAATATCAGGAGATGTGTTTTAGCTCTAAATCTTGCCAGCAGCGTGTGATGTGTTCACTTCTCTCGGTTTCATGTGTTCAGTTATATCTGGAGGCACCTTGACATCGGCTATGTTCAGGGCATGTGTGATCTGCTGGCTCCGCTTCTTGTCATTCTGGATGATGGTGAGTCAACACACTGAATCATGTTTTTATTCTTCCCTCCTCTCTTGACATCTGGTGTATTTTTACAGCTTTTGACGGAGCGGCTTGCCCACTCACTTTTTCGCTTTCTCCCCCTCTGCTCGCTCCGTTTTTTTTCAGAGGCCATGGCCTTCAGCTGTTTCACGGAGCTCATGAAGAGAATGAATCAAAACTTTCCTCACGGAGGAGCTATGGACACTCACTTTGCCAACATGCGCTCTCTAATCCAGGTAATACAGCACCAGCGAGGTTCTTTACACATTCGTTACCACTAAATCCATTCATTAGCTGCAAACGCCCCACTTTTTCACACTTCTCCTCCGCAACCAGTCTCATTATTTCTTTTTCCTGAATCTCCTCTGATCCCCTCTGTGCGCAGATCCTGGACTCTGAGCTGTTCGAGCTGATGCACCAGAACGGAGACTACACCCACTTCTACTTCTGCTACCGCTGGTTCCTCCTCGACTTCAAGCGAGGTAAAGTGGCGGCGTGGTGCGAACGAGTTTGTGCCAATTAGAGAAGCAGAAGATTCGCTCCTCTTTAACAACACACTTGGCAGCTTGCTAGCAAGACATGTAGTTAGTTATTAACGCCTAGAAAGAATTTAACAAGTCTGTAATATTTATGGAAACCTATTCCTGGTTGCCATGAACTGGTTTGGTCATTAATCATGCTTCATACTGAACATTCAGCTGTGGACTGTTGTTGTTTTCTGTACATTTCTCACCTTGCTGCTTCCACTCTCATCTCTCTCTGATAACTTTCACTTTTTTCGTGCTTTTGTTTTCTCAGAGCTGGTGTACGATGACGTGTTCGCAGTCTGGGAAACCATCTGGGCCGCCAAGTGTGTCTCTTCTAGTCACTTTGTCCTCTTCATCGCCCTGGCGCTGGTGGAGATCTACAGGGACATCATCCTGGAGAACAACATGGACTTCACTGACATCATTAAGTTCTTCAACGGTAAAAAAAAACATGCGCCTTCACAGCTCACGGTGTCCACGTAGACACCTTCTCATCCCTGGAGGGCGGGGCTAAAGATAATAACTTAAAGGGATATTCCGGTGTAAGTTTAATCCATGGTCTAACACACCTTGACACCGAGTAAGACTCCCCCTCGAGAGGTCAAGTTAGCTGACCGCTAGCTTAGCTAGTTTTAGCAACCTCAGAAAAGACCACACGAAAACAATACACTGCAGCTTATGTCTCCAACTAGAAACCGCCATCAAAAAGCCACAATTAATGGTGAGAACAGCAGCAAACTTCAGCAACAGTACATGTACAGTCCCAGCACACAGTACGAAGCATCAAACATCTGCTAGCTTTGCCGGATTTGTATTAAAAACACAGCTCAACTCTCCGTGCTCCTCCAGCAACCTGCCTGTGTGTGGAAGCCCCGACGAGTCGATTACCGAGTGCAGTAGATTTCCACAGCTGAAGGATGAAAATGTCTGATTATTACTCCATGGAATGCTCAGTTCTTATTATCGAGAGCTGACAGGGAAAATAATGAAAGTATTGGAGTAATAATCAGTACATTTTCATCCTTCAGCTGCAGAAATCTACTGCACTCGGTAATCGACTCGTAGGGCTTCCCCACACAGGCAGGCTGCTGGAGGAGAGGGTGAGTTGTGCTGTGTTTTTAATACAAATCCGGCAAAGCTAGCAGATGTTTGATGCTTCGTACTGTGTGCTGGGACTGTACATGTACTGTTGCTGAAGTTTGCTGCTGTTCTCACCATTAATTGTGGCTTTTTGATGGCGGTTTCTAGTTGGAGACATAAGCGGCAGTGTATTGTTTTCGTGCTGTCTTTTCTGAGGTTGCTAAAACTAGCTAAGCTAGCGGTCAGCTAACTTGACCTCTCGAGGGGGAGTCTTACTCGGTGTCAAGGTGTGTTAGACCATGGATTAAACTTACACCGGAATATCCCTTTAAGTGATGTCATCAGATGTCTCCTCCCCAGGCTTAAAAGCCAATTTTTTACATAGTGACCAAACTGTGTAAAGACAATGTCACGTGTTGCACCAGGGCCAAAAAAGCTAAAAGATGTGGCGGCTGTGAAACGGTGGATAAATAATTTATTGGTTTCGCGTCACAACCTCCACAAAATGACATCACTCCTTATCAGATTTAAATGTATTCAATCCAATAACATTTGGAAAGTCGAGAAGAGCGGCACGATTAAATCGTTTTTTATTGACCGTCTCAGAAGTCTCTATGGACCCCACAAGGCGGAGTATCCGGGTCATATTACACCTGGGGAAGTAAGGGGATAACTGGGCAATATCACAAAATTCTGTTTCGATCCAATACCAAGTCATTAAAGGCCAATATCGGCTTCTTGTTATTTGTGATAAAAAGAACTGAACCCGCCCGTTCTTTCTTTTGTTCTTTCAGAAATGGCCGAGCACCACAACATCAAGCAGATCCTGACCCAGGCCCGAGATCTGGTGTGCAAGGTGCAGATGCTGATAGAGAACAAGTGATTGTGCTGTTTGTCTTCTTTCTCCTTCCAAGTAAAGTGTGATCGGCTGTAGCAGCACAAAGAGACAAACACACATGAGCTCACACACACACACACACACACACACTACACACACTACACAAGGCCTTTACAATCACAGTTTGCTGCTATGAGCCTTATTCTCTGTATTGTTTGTGTTGTCAGCAGGTGTATGAGAATATTACGCTTCATATTTGTCAGTATGTTCAAGTGCAAAAAACAAAAAAAACGTATCTGAAAAAAAAAACTAAATTTCTCTGATTCCTAAATATTTTTGTCAGAAAATCCCGCAAGTGTCGATCTTAAAATCCGAGTGCACTTAGTATTTTGAGATAGAAGACGGTCGTAGTTGCACATTTCAAAACCAAAATGCAAGAGCTGAATTCAAGCAGAGACTATATTTATGAGAAATATACATTGTGATAATAGTTTATAATAGTTATTTTAGAGTAAAGAGTAAACTTTGGATATACACAAGTTGTCCCCCGATACCTCGACCTTAATGAAGGAAAGAATGTAAGCAGACTTTTGTTTTTTTTGTTTTTAAACACCCAAAAGTCAAATTAATTTCCACTGATGACTGGTTCAGAGCACGCTGGATCACTGCAGTCCAAAAAACTATCCAACAACTCGGTTATGTTTAACACACACACACACACACAACGTTTAACGATGATTTAGCTTTTAGCACCACGTCAGTGATTTAGCATCCAACAGTGTTTTTCAGTGTCTGAAACTGCCTTTGTCTGCCAAATATTATGTCTTTGTTCTGTGTGAACTTGTACTGTACTGAGAGAAAACTGTGTTTAACTTATTAAAAAAAAAAGATGATATTATGTTAACTCTTGTAAAATCATAACCAAATCTTTAAGTGGACTTATGGATGTGTGGGCAGAGATTTACGTAACGCAGCAAGCCTGATTTGATCGTCTTCTCCAGTTTTGTTCCGTTATCCAGTGAGCCGCTGTATATTTTTGTAAATCGTGCCGTTTACTCACCTTGATTTTTTTTGTCTTCTAACGTCTGTTGAATCAAATGTTTACTTGAGCTCGAGTGTGATTATGAATTAGGCGGATCAGGATTTAGTGACATCCAGCAGACTGCGACTAACTGAACGCCCCTCGTCTCACCCTTCCTGACGGCGGCCGTTAAAAATGTGTAAAAATGTGAATGGCCCTCTCTCGAGTCAGCGTTTAGTTTGTCCATTCTGGGCTACTGTAGGAACATGATGGACCCTCCAGGCTCTCTGTAGATACAAAAGGCTCATTGTAAGGTAATAAAAACACCAGGATTCTTGGCCCTCTCCACATGTTTTCCTCAAAACGTAGCTTTTTCTATGCATTTTGGCATTTCGTACACACATAAACAGCGTTTCAGGTCACAGAAAACAGACCTTTTGGAAAACTCCTTCCAGGCTGAAGATATTCAGAAGCTCCATTTTCAGTGTTTTCGTCTTTAAAGGCAGAAACTGAGATTTTTGGGGGAAATGACACACACGTTTACGTCATTTTTAGAGAGGCAGAGACCGAGACGATAGAGAGGAGACATTGTAAGACTCCGTACGATGATTCTGTGAAGAGCAGCCACGTTTAACTCCCTCGTTCGAGGTTTTTCCTCTCTCTAAGCAGCCGACCAGAGTGTACAGTCTGCTTCCTGTTTACAGTGTGGACTAGTCCTTAGTTTCAGGTGAGTGTACACTAATGAAAACATTATTTTTCTGACTGATTATATTCCATTTTCACCTCTAAATCCTACGCGCCGGAATTTTTAAACACGGGATGAAATGATGAAAGGAATGGGACATTTTTTTTTTTTAATGACCGGATGTTATGATGGAAACAGATTTATTGTTTTGGCAGATTTGGGGCTTGTGAGGACGTTCAATAGATGTGTTTATCTTTTCCTTGAATTGGTACAAATGTCGGTCTCAGTTACATTCACGATGGTCATTCATCGCCTGAAACTTCACTCAGTCGGTCTTCAAGTGTTGCTCCATGAATGTGGTATAAAGATGAATTGCTTTTGCTATCGGTGTTTCTTTGTGAATGCAAACTGCTGTCAGAAAACCTGTTTTTTTTATTTATTGTAACATTTATTTGCTTAAGTATTTATTTATTTATTTATTCCTCTTTTTTTTTTTTTTGTTCATTCAGATGCTGCTTTTGTTTGTAAAGCTGATATTTTTTATTTCCTGGCCAGTTCTAAATGTTTACTGTAAAACAATCAAGATTCTATACTCAGAGTTCATTTATATATATAAATATATATATTAAATGGTATATGTTCTTCTAATAAAAATATTAAAAATGGATTCATCATTATTTTTTAAAGCATGTTGTAATGTGCGTTTTACTAATTAAAGTTTGTAGAACCGTCATCAGGTCAAAATGATAATACTTACTACAGACATTGTCATTAACATCAGACTTTATTTATGTTTACTGCTCATTAGCAAGTATTAGCACACGTGGCAACCCTTCTGTAACAAAAGCACATTAGCCTTATCACTGTGAACACTTTAGCATGCTCTGGTTAGCATTTAGCACACAGTTTCACATTAGACTCCTTGGTGAAACCTGATGAAACGACAAATAAAACCTCTGACTGATAATATAACCAGAGGGGGTCTTCTTCAGGTCTCAGCAGTGAACACACCTGTATTTAATACACAATAATGAAACAGAAATATCTCCTAATTCACCTAAATAAGTCACTGAACCACTCCTGTAGTCGTATGGATCAGTACATCTGTACTGGAGTGTTTAAACTTTATTGACACTGCAACATGTTGACACTCTTTATATTTCCTTTTCGACAGAACAGACATCATACACGCTGATTTATTTACCAAATGAAAATATAAAATAGCTAAAGAGCAAACAAGAAACTTTATTTATAACAGTGTATAATAATGTCATATTTTGTGATCATACTTGAGCGATACAGACAAGGAATATTGTATTGTAATAATAGTATAAATATGGCAGATCTCAGAGAGGACAAGATGGGGCAGCAGACTGATTTGTTTAGTTCAAATACGAATGGGACTTTTTAAATGTGAATATCAGTCAATTAAATATTTACCTAGTTATTACATCACTTACAGACACTTCATTTTGAAACAGACATGTGTTGAATACTGCCGTTGGAGGCACGAGAAGCAAATGCATAACTGAGACATAACTGAGATATAACATGAGGAGAAGATTGTGTTGTGTCATTCTTTAAAATTGTCAATAAAGTTGTCTGCAGAGCCCGGATAGCTCAGTCGGTAGAGCATCAGACTTTTAATCTGAGGGTCCAGGGTTCAAGTCCCTGTTCGGGCGATAGTATTTTCTTTGGAGAGACTTGAAATGTGCTCTAGCCGGGACTTTTCTGCTGCTCCAGGAAGAAACAACAATGAAACTGTAGAAACCCTAAAAAACTGTTAAATTGCGAAAGACGGAGAAGATGAATATGTGGCCAATTTTAAGAATAAGACAGTCATAACAAGACGGGATTTGACTAAAGTAGCCATGTTTAGATGAAGTAATCGCGGCGCCGCTAACACGATTGTAGCCTGAACACAAAAATAAAAAATACCATCGCCCGAACAGGGACTTGAACCCTGGACCCTCAGATTAAAAGTCTGATGCTCTACCGACTGAGCTATCCGGGCTCTGTTAGAAACTTTATTGACAGTTCTTCATAATGACACAGAACGATCTTCTCGTCGTGTCTCAGTTAGTCATGTCTCACTTAGCAGTTTAGCATTTGTTTTTTTCTACGACAGCAGTATTCAACACATGTCTGTTTCACAATGAAGTGTCTGTGAATGTTGTCACACTAGAGTAGAGTAAATATTTCATTGACTGATATTCACATCTAAAAAGTCCCATTTGTATTTGAACTTATTTTTACTTGTAGTGTTAAACTAGGTTACAAATTCAGCTAATATATATTTTTCTAATTTGTAAATTTAAATGATACCGATTCTGATTTTTACTATCGTGTATTTTAATAGTACGCATGCGTCAACGACAGCATTCGACACAGGAAAGGGCGATTTTATGCTACCTGTGTCTTTCAAATATATAACACTTAACGATATTTTTGCTAAATAAGGTTTTATGTTAAACAGAAAAAAACAAATTTAAGCCGTCCTCAGTATTTATCGACTAAAACGAACCGGTCTGTTGTCTGCTCGGGACATAAAACGAAGGCGGAAGTAAGTGGAGGTTGACCCTCTCGCTTCCCTTCGACGTCCTGCCTCCTCTGAGCTAATAGCTACAACAGACTGTTAGCTAGCGTCCAAGTGAAGCTAGTTCAGTTTAGAAAATGTGACGCTGTTTTTATACAACTTGGACAGTTAGCTAGCTCAACGAGCTGAAAATGTCGGTGTTTAGCTTCACTGTTACACGAACATACGTGTCACTGAAAACCGTCCGACCTTCATATAAACTGTTGAACGGTGGACACTCGGGAACAAACGTTCAGGATTTCCTCAGAAGAAGAAACAGTTGCTTACAGACACGTCTGTCGAGCTCTAGACCACTTAACCCCAAGGTACATAATAAGTTATTGTTTTTGTCACAGTGGGTTTGTTCAGAAGTCAGTGCAGTACATACTTGACATGTGTGTTTCATATCTGATAGGTACCACAGTTTCCAACATGGCAGCCAGTACCAGAGGACCAACTACCCCCGGTAACCTCCTCAATGCTGGATGAATGCAAACATACTACAGTATTAGCATGGTGTTAAGTATGAAGTGACATAATAATGCCTTGACAGACACCGAGGTGAAGTTAGTTTTAGGTTGGATATTGGACAAACATTCACTCACTCACACACATTAGGAAACAATGGAAGGAAACTGTTTCTAAAGCAACACACCATCGTTTTTTTTACAGCCTGCCCAGATCCCTGCAGACCTGGTGGACAAACTGGAGAGACTGGCCTTGGTGGACTTTCGCACCAAACAGGGACTGGAGTGTTTGGAGAAAGCTATACGATTCGCAGACCAGCTTCATGTTGTTGACACATCAGGGGTTGAACCAATGGATTCAGTTCTGGAAGACAGGTATAGTAGAGTATATACCTTTAGTATATGATGTTTTTGGATTTATATTACTGCTGCATTCATGTGTATGTTGTTGTTTTGTTTGTTTTTTTTTTACTGCTGAAGATGTGGAACTCATTTTAACTACTTTATTTGCTGCTGGGTATTTTACAGGAGAACAACAGATCTCTAAAAAAGTAAACCTTTCATGAACTCTGAGCTCTGTGACATTACATTTTCCAGCTTATCCAAGATGCTTTATACATTTTTTTGTTTATTTTATTAAGTAGGAGAATTTTCTCAACACATGAAGGAACACACCATCCTTCAGTTTATTACAAACATTCAAAGTGAACACATTTGGGGGATTCAATGTTTTCACTGGGCAGGAAGGGTACGAAAAATTATAATCCATACAGTAACTGAAGCTGTCAGACAAATGAAGCTGAATAAAAGGTGCAATATTCTCCTCTTAGATAAAGTGGAGTAGAAGTGTGAAGTTACTTAAGTACAGTTGAGTTTATCAAAGAAAAACACATGTTGTGTTTTATTTGTACACATTCAGGGCGTTAATCCTGCGGGACGATGCAGCGACCGAGGGGGACTGTGCTGAAGAACTGCTGCAGCTCTCCACAAACACAGTTGAAGAATATTTTGTGGCACCACCAGGTAAGAAAAAATACTAAATATGTTGATTTTTAATTGGTTGCACATTTTGAGATGATAATAAGGCAATCACCTTTTTATTATGAGGATCATTAACTAATATCTGTTTTCTGTCCACAGGAAATATTCCTCTACCAAAGAGGGAGGAGAGGGCTGCCATGCTGAAACACTCAGAGTTCTGATGTTCGTGAATTTATGTTTGATATTTATTACTAATTGTTGATTTGGGAAGTTGTTGTTAGAAATAAAAACTTGCTGGTCATGGATCTAGATTTTCAGTTTCATTTATCTTATTTTAGCTTCAGTATCGGTTTATTACACATGTAAGTGAGCAGCGTGTTGGCAACCTGTGCCCTGACTCTCTCCAGTCTGCCAGCATAGTCAAACAATCAAAAGATCAAAATCATAAACGACCGGATTCCAGCGCAACACAGAAGCTCCTGAGAGCCTGCTTTAAGTCTGTTATTGTGGTTTGTAAGAAACAGTAGAAACCTCAAATGTCCAGCTTTAATTTCAGTGTTTTGAAGTTGATTAAAAGGAAACTACTAATCCTTTTCCCTCTTTCGGTTTAGTTTCCACATAAAGCATGTTTTCACAAGTATGAAGCTTAAAATAGACTTTTAATGTGATTAATTGATCGAGCCACTCCTTAGTACAAGTGGAAAGTCCCGGTTTGACGTCAGATAACCTAATCGGGCCATCACCTGTAAATCGTCATGATTCATGCATGCCCCACCTGTGTTATAAAAAACTTTGTTATTGCTGAAGGAGGTAAATTCCTAAACATGCCCTGGATCTACCATCAAAACATTTCACATTGTCACAGTAGTTGCATCATTGTTTGGAGAATGGAAACTGAAAGTTAAGGAAAACGAATGTTAAGTGAAAGGGGGCAGTGTTGTGAGCAGCTGACGCAGCCTGTCGGTATATAAACAGAGGAGATCTGAAGCCTCTGGCACAGCTGCTGCTATTGTTGAGCATCATCTGTGTGCTTGTCGACGTCTCAAGACTTTTCAAGTGATCAAAACAAGGTAGGAAGCTCTTTTTATCAACACTGTGATATACTTAACTTCAAGAGTGTTTTCTAGACTTGGATATAAAATAAAAATAGACTTTTAATATGGATTTTAATTATCTTTCAGACAATTTTCATCATGGATATCACCATCACTATGCTGGGTGAGAGCCACCACCTGACGGTGTACCCACAGGACACAGTGGGCTCCCTGAAGCAACTCATCCAGGATAAACTGAGAGTCCCCGTTCAGAAGCAGAAGCTGGTGTTTGTGAACGGTCAGAGGACTCATCTCAGCGACGACTCAAAGCCCGTCAGCTCGTACGGTCTACAGTCCGGCTCCCAGGTGTCTCTCCTGGTCACCCAGCCGCCACCCTTCCAGGTCTTCCTCACCAACCTACGGGGGGAGAAGAGCACCTATGACATCAAACCTGACGAGACCGTGAGGGACTTCAAGAAAAGGGTGGAGAAAAGAGAGGAGGTCCCAGCGAACCAGCAGAGGCTCATTTACCAGGACCGACAGCTGGAAGATGAGAAAAGTCTCTCTTACTATAATATTAAACCCCTCGGCATCATCAACATGACGTCCCGTCTGAGAGGAGGCTGCTGAGGACACTGCTGGTTTAAATATGATCACTAAAACCTGTTGAATGAAAAAACAAATAGCATCACATTCTGTACTTTTTTTTTACTTGTATATTTATTTTAAATTTATTTAAATCAAAGCATTCCTTATGTAAGTGTGTCATGTCTTAAAAACTTGATTGACTTAGTATTGTTTTGTCTTGACAGTATAAATGTTATTCATAGAGCACAGCATGTTGTAATCTCTCTGTACAAATACATGTTTTATTTATGTCACTGTTCCAAAATAAAGTCCCACATGTGAATTTGAATGGTGTCTCTGCATTTCCTTGACCTTGTTCCCTCAGCTCAGAGGTGGAGCTGCACCCTGTACAGACCACGACCACATAAAAAAATCACTTTTATATACATCCTGTATGCGAGAATGATGTCAGTAGTACAGTGAACAGGAAGCCGTCTTCCTTCAGATTTGCTGTCTGTGCATAAAAATTAAAAGAAGCTTTTCATTTCCTCACAGCTGCAAAGGTCGTCACACCAAACAAGGAAAACCACATTAGTGCCGTCAGTATGTGACTCATCATTTGTTCAATGGCAGGACTGCAGTGAGATACACGGCCTAACTTAACAAACAAAGTTTTACTAACTTCCTCCCATCGTTCTCCAAGCCTCAAACAAGACAAAGGAGAACTGTTAGTTGATTTATTATGACTCCAAACTTGATTTAATGGTAGTGAAATGCCAAAGACACTTTTTATCAAGTGGCATCCATCTCAACTTGGATGTGATTATTGTATTCACGTGATCAAACAAAATTCTACATGATTTATAAAAGATTTTGTGCAGAGCAGTGGCTGTGAAAATGCTCTTCTTGCCAGTGGAAAAGTCAAATCAACAAGTCAAACATTGTGATGGATGAACCACAGTGCCAGTGCTTACAGATGTGGTCACAGTGCTGCTGCGTGATACCGTCATGATATCACGCCGTCTGCCGCTGCACAGGATGAACAGTAACTCACAGCAGCTCAGCTCTGTGTGTCAGGTCACGACAGTACTCTAAACTCCTATAATATGTGCTATTAGATGCACCAATCACATATTTTCTCCCCTGATGCAATATCCACCAGCTAAAGTCAGGTTTTAACTGATACAGAGAGCAACTCCAGTATAAGTGCTCTTTAAAATAACAATAATAATACATTTAAAATCTGTAAATTCTCACTATGTAGAAGTCTCTGAAACATGAACTGTAGTTTTGTTTAAATTCTAACTGTGTTGTTCTTGAAAATGTATGAAATTATATAATCATAATGCATCAGCCTCATGATAAAAGACAGCTCATCTTGTTTTACTCGTCTCCTGTAAAACACACAGCACGTCCTGCAGTGTAACTGTTGCTGTGTAGCCATGTTTGCAGACAGTGTGTGAGTGTTTAATAAGCTACATTAAGACCACAAGGTCAGTGAGGCTGGAAGATAAGACACACAACACACCTTTCATTCTAACAGTGACTGTAAGCTTTCTAGGCTGTGTCTTCCTTGTTTCTACAGCTCTTACAAAACTTGATATCTGCCTTTTTTTATTCCCTCCGGAGGTTTTGCTGTGGAGGTTCTGTGCACATTGAGTGTGAACACAAAGGCTGATGGGCCCTGTGTTGTGACAGATGCACAAATCTAAAGCTCAAATCTGCTGTCCATTTTAGCAGCATAATGCAAAATACTGATTTTGAAATGTGTAAGTAACCCTGAAGTTTATGCATCCACATGAAAAACCTGTTGGTGGTCAGCTGATTCAGGGATACGGACAACTACAAAGTTATCATGAAGGCATATAAAGCCCAAACAATATGTGTCTTTTAAAGAAATACAGCTGATTTTGGGATATAAACATACAGAAATAGCTGCAGAATCAGGCCTCCACATCCTGACAGGACTACATGATGATACAAAACAAAAAATACCACTTCAAAAACCTGAGTGGAAACTCCCTGTCATCTACTTTCCATACTGAGTCCACCTGTAAACGTGCAGTTACCTGTCAGTGATACTGACAGCAGTCTCTCCTCTTGTTGTTATCGGGAGTGTTGTTTTTTACGATGACCAAAACCCCCAGAAAGAGCTGCATCACGTCAGGAGAATGGAAACCGAAAGCTAACGAGGGCCGAGGAAAGGAAAATGAATGTTACAGACAGGGGGCGGTGTGATCAGCTGATGGAGCGCATATAAACAGAGCTCAGCTGAAGCTTCTGTCACAGCTGCTCTCACTGCCGCAACAATAACGACTCCGAACTCGAACAGAAGCTTCCAGAGTTTTTCCTCAAGTGATCACACGGTAAGACGATCTCTTTCTTTAAAAACAGTTTTTCTACACGTATTTTTAAAAATGTGTTAAATCCCAGTGATGGAATGTAACTAAGTACATTTACTCAAGTGATGTGATTAAGGCTAATTAACACAGTTGTGAGGTGTTTGTACTGAACTTGAGTATTTCCATTTTCCATCACTGTATACTGAGACAAGTAGCCTATTGTACTGTTTTACTCCACGACATTTATTCGATAACTTTAGTAAGTTAGTGGAGAGAATCAGGACCAGAGAGGAGGGAGAGAATGAGCACATCAAGAGAAAAGTGGAAATGTCGAGATTAAAGTCGACATTTTAATATATGACTGCCTCAACAAAATGCTGCTTTAGTAACAAATAAATGATTTCTGTTATTTTTAAGCTCATTAACACAGTGTAGTTGTCAGTATTAGGACCTTGAAGAGAGTGTTACACCACAGATTTGACTTTATTCTCGTGCAAAATGGAAAAAACAACAACTTCCTACTCTGATTTTTTTTCTCACCCCTCGGCTTTGATCCTCATCCTTGTTAGTCTACTAGTTACTGGGCAGTTCAGACCCAAAGTAGTGCATTTTTAAATTAAGTTAATTAGAAAAAAAAAATAAAAACAGTAATAATTGGTAAAAAAAAAGAAAAAAAAAAGTGCTGAATATTGGAGCCGATAATCGGCAGACAGGAAATACAGTGGTTGTTGCTGCTGTTGTGCTGTTATTTTGGATGACGTCATCTTGCTCGGCATGTCCCGCCCTACTCTGCCTCTGATTGGCTACATCCTGCCCGTTAAGTAATGCGCATGTGCAACTCTCACCAAAGATTGAACAGAGATTGAGGCAAGATGTCTCACTCTGTGGCTACAACGGTGCGTTCAAGACACAGTGTGTAAAGAGACGCTGCAGCAATGCACCATATGAGAAAAATAATGTGTTTTTTGACAATTAAAGTAGCCTATGTAAAGCTATTCTTATAGGACCCCCAAATAACCTGAACATTAGTTATACATCAGCATATTCGAACATCATATCTCTGACTTTTGGGTACTTTTAACAACAGTTTCAATTATCTCCCATCTTCCTCTCTGGACTTATTTTTAATATGCATTCAATTATCTTTCAGACAACTTCCATCATGGAAATAACCATCACTATGCTGAATGGGACGTCCCACCGCCTGAGGGTGCACCCACAGGACACAGTGGGCTCCCTGAAGCAACTCATCCAGGATAAACTGCGAGTCCCCGTTCAGACGCAGAAGCTGGTGTTTGTGAACGGCGAGAAGAAGACTCTCAACGACGACTCAAAGCCTCTCAGCTGGTACGGTCTACAGTCCGGCTGCCAGGTGTCTCTGCTGGTCACCCAGCCGCCACCCTTCCAGGTCTTCCTCAGAAACGAGAAGAACAAATTGACCACCTATGATATCAAACCTGACGAGACCGTGAACAACTTCAAGGCCAGGGTGCATCAGAGAGAGGGGGTCCCAGTGAGCCAGCAGAGGCTCCTCCACCAGAGCAGAGAGATGACCACTGGACGACTGTCAGACTACAACGTCACGAATCAAAGCACCATCGACCTGATGCTCCGCCTGAGGGGAGGCTGAGGACTCTACTCTACATATAGCCTTTTGTATTATATTTAATAGAAATTAAGTATTATTATTATTAAGTATTTTTATTTTTTAACTTAAAATAAATCAGTATCAGCTTTAGTATTGACAAATTGGACTAAGTGCAACTCTGAAGAATGAAATCAGTCCTATGCAATTGTGTCATAACTTAAAACATGATTTTGTTCTGACCATACAAATGTTACACACACAGAAATTTAATTTTTCATGTTTAAATTACATTAAAAACTCCAAGCATTCCCCGATGTGTACAGAAATGACGACCTCCAATGCTGCGTTTTTTATTTACTTTTATTTTTGACTTGGAAAATCATTCCCAAACCTGTAAATGTGTCATATCTTAAACATTTGTCATGGCTTTATATGTTTGTTTGTTTTTTGCTTTGGCCATACACAAGTTAAACACCTTTAATTGTTTTTGATTATGTGCTTAGAAATTCAAGCATTCCTTGATGTGTGTCCTGATTCAGTCATTCCTCAAAAACGTGTTTTGTTATTTTGTTTGGACAATTCACACAACGCAGCATGTTTTAATATCATTACACCTGTAAATGTCCATTTATGGTGACTGGAAACTGTTATAAAAAATAAAATAAAAGATTTTAAATTTTCATGCGTCTTGAATATTTCCTCAGCTCAGAGTCGGAGCTGCACTCTGTTCAGACCACAACCAACACAAACAAAAATGCACTTTAGCATTAGAAATTTAAAAAGCATATTGCAGGTTATATATATATATTTTTTTTAAATGCACGCGTAATCTGGTCTAAAAATGACCTTTTCAAAACATGATTGAGGATTTAAAATGTTTTTGAAGACATTAAGGCACAAATTTAACCAAAAAAGTGAGAGTTTTGAACAAAGCGCCAAAAAACGTCTTTTTTTTCCAACATCGCGTCATATTACGTCACGAGAGGGAGCCGTATGCTAGGCTAGGCGCTGCCATCAGCGTGGGAGAAGGTCAGAGCGGTTGTGTTTTCGTGAGTCAGTGTGTTTTCAGTAGTTTTGGATTGCGTTGATTTACCTTCAAAATGGTAAATTATTGCGTTTGTGGAGGTTGCACAAACTCCAGCCTGTCAGGACACCGAGTCCACCGGATTCCTAACAGAAAAAAACAGTGCTCTCTTCCGTGCCTGGGTGCGTTTTGTGCAGCTAAAGAGACGTGACTTCACCGACCGCAGTGAAGTTAGTTTTAAGTTGGATATTCGACAGACATTCGCTCCGGTTAAACCTCTTCTTCGCTCCGGGTACACTGTGATCCGAGCAAGCCGCTCCAACAAGTGTACAAGTGCACCCGTATTGCAGACTTTACAGTAAACACACGGCGATATTAGACGGCTACAGCGTGTACCGACTTCCTGTTTTCAAAATAAAAATGTGAGCTATTTAAAGCAGAGATATTGTGTTTAAAGCTATTGAGAAGCTATTGAGCTAAAATGCTAATATAATGCTAATATTTACATATAAAAATTAATAAAACATATTTAGAGATGTAAAATGCAAAAATAAGAGGTGTATCTCATGCAGCCAGTGGAGTACTATGATCCCACACCGATTTTAAGTCAATTGATCACATGGCCCGGAAGCTATTGAGCTAAAATGCTAATATTTACATAGAAAAATTAATAAAAAATATTTAGAGATTAAAAATGCAAAAACAAGAGGTTGGTCAGCTGATTCAGGGATAGGGACAACTACAAAGTTAAATTGAACTTAAATCTACAATAACTGCCTCATGAAGGCATATAAAGCCCAAACAATATGTGTCTTTTGAAGAAATAGGCTACAGCTGATTTTGGGATATAAAGATCAGGCATCCACATCCTGACAGGATACAAAACGAAAATATCACTTCAAAAACCTGAAACTCCCTGTCATCTACTTTCCATACTGAGTCCACCTGTAAACGTGCAGTTACCTGTCAGTGATACTGACAGCAGTCTCTCCTCTTGTTGTTATCGGGAGTGTTGTTGTTTTTTTGATGATGACCAAAACCCCCAGAAAGCGCTGCATCACATCAGGAGAATGGAAACAGAAAGTTAACGAGGGCCGAGGAAAGAAAAATGAATGTTACAGACAGGGGGCGGTGTGATCAGCTGATGGAGCGCATATAAACAGAGCTCAGCTGAAGCTTCTGTCACAGCTGCTCTCACTGCCGCAACATCACCTGTCCGCGCGACACCGAACTGAACTCTTAACAGAAGCTTCCAGAAGTTTCCAGAAGTTTCCAGAGGTTCGAGTCTTTTCCTGAAGTTTCTCAAGTGGAGTTTTTCCTCAAGTGATCACACGGTAAGACGATCTCTTTCTTTAAAAAGAGTTTTTCTACACGTATTTAAACAAAAATTTATTAAATCCAGCGATGGAATGTAACTAAGTGATCGACTAAATTGTAAATTGTAGCCTTAATCACATCAAGCTACAGTTAACACAGTTGTGAGGTATTTGTACTGAACTTGAGTATTTCCATTTTCTACCACTGTATATGGAGACAAGTATATTGTACTGTTTTACTCCACTACATTTATTTGATAACTTCAGTAAGGGAAAGAATGAGAGGAGGAAGCTTTTTTTCATTATGCACTTCAAGAGAAAAGACATTTTGATATATGACTGCCTCAACAAAATGCTGCTTTAGTAACAAATAAATGATTTCTGTTTTTAAGCTCATTAACACAGTGTAGTTGTCAGTATTAAGACTTTGAAGAGATTGTTAATAGGGATGCACCGATACCGATACTGCGCTCATATACTCGTACTCGCAAAAATTCACAGATGCCACTTTATTGCATTAATCCGTACATTAGCCTACATGAAACTGAACTGGCTTGTCATTTCTTGTTGTACTTTAGGACCCAGACGCCGTACTATACGGACCTGGGCCTATAGTCAATACATTTTGAATATCAAATTTTGACCGGCGCCGCCTTTTTAGACTCTGGCGGGTCAGGAAACCCCCTGACCAATTGCATGCGAGTTAAGCCACCCCACGTGACGCTATTCAGCCAATCAGATCTGTGCATTCCAGGCGACTCTGAATATAGACAGACGAAAGAGGTGAAAAGTGAGTGACAGACGGAGAGACGAGTGAGCGATACAGGGAGAGAAAAATAACTCCACGTGTTGCTCTCTAAGAGCCGATGAATGTTCCCCCAGAGTCGATGGATTTTTGGTCAATAGGCTATAAAAAGCCATTTACTGATGGAGGGGTTGTCCAGGAGTGCATGAGTGCAGTAGCTGGAACCTGACTTGAGGGGAAACAGAAACAGAAATGTTATTTTTGAAAAATTAAGCTCTTTATTTTAAGATGCACAATTTTAAAAAGCTATTTTATTTATTTTCAGTATTTTATTTATAAATGCAGCCCTTCTTTTCCTTAAAGAGAGAAGAAACTAATACATATGTACAGTATTATATAGCCTATCTGTATAATAAATCTTAAGTGACAATAAATATTGTCAAAATGTTCCCTTCTTTATTTGATTTGACAGTCAGTTCTTGATTACATGCAGATATTGATACAACTATTAGGCTACTTCAGTATATATCACACTGATTCAAATGTGGAAACTGTTAATGTGACCTCTTTAACACTTTTACTCAAGTACTATTTGTGTGGCCGACTTTCAGTTATATATCATCATATCTTTACTTTTAGTAAAGTCTGACTTTTAGGTACTTTTAACAACAGTTTCAATTATCTCCCATCTTCCTTTCAGGACTTATTTTTAATATGCATTCAATTATCTTTCAGACAACTTTCATCATGTACATGGAAATAACCATCACTATGATGAATGGGACGTCCCATCCCCTGACTGTGCACCCACAGGCCACAGTGGGCTCCCTGAAGCAACTCATCCAGGATAAACTGGGAATCGCCGCTCAGACGCAGAAGCTGGCATTTGTGAACGGTGAGGAGATGACTTCTCAACGACGACTCAAAGCCTCTCAGCGAGTACGGTCTACAGTCCGGCTGCCAGGTGTCTCTGCTGGTCACCCAGTCGCCACCCTTCCAGGTCTTCCTCAGAAATGAGAAGGGCAAATCGACCCCCTATGATATCACACCTGACGAGACCGTGAACAACTTCAAGGCCAGGGTGGAGAAAAGAGAGGGGGTCCCAGTGAGCCAGCAGAGGCTCCTCCACCAGAGCAGAGAGATGACCACTGGACGACTGTCAGACTACAACGTCACGAATCAAAGCACCATCGACCTGATGTTCCGCCTGAGGGGAGGCTGAGGACTCTACTCTACATATAGCCTTTTTTATTATATTTAATAGAAATTAAGATCTTAAATTCTGTATATTTATTTCTTAACTTAAAAAAAATCAGAATCAGCTTTATTGGCCAAGTATTGACAAATTGGACTAAGTGCAACTCTGAGGAGTGAAATCAGGCCTAGATATGTAATTGTGTCATAGCTTAAAACATGATTTTGTTTTGACCATACAAATGTCACACATACAGCATTGCATGTTAAAATTTAATTTTTCATGTTTAAATTACATTAAAAACTCCAAGCACTCCTCGATGTGTACAGAAATGACGACCTCCAATGCTGCGTTTTTTATTTACTTTTATTTATGACTTGGAAAAAATCATTCCCAGACCTGTAAATGTGTCATATCTTAAACATTTGTAATGGCTTAATATGTTTGTTTTTTTGGTTGTTTTGGCCATACACACGTTAAAAACACACAACATGATATTTTTCACAAATCTGTTTAGTTGTTTTTGATTATGTGCTCAGATATTCAAGCATTCCTTGATGTGTGTCCTGATCCAGTCATTCCTCAAAAACACGTTTTGTTATTTTGTTTGGACAATTCACACAACGCAGCATGTTTTAATCTCATTACACCTGTAAATGTCCATTTATGGTCGACTGGAAACTGTTATAAAAAAATAAAATAAAGTCCCAGATTTTAAATTTTCATGCGTCTTCAAACTTCCTGTGCTTGAATATTTCCTCAGCTCAGAGTCGGAGCTGCACTCTGTTCAGACCACAACCAACACAAACAAAAAGGCACTTTGGCATTAGAAATTTAAACCTGACATTATTCTGATATATAACAGAGACTGTCTCAATTATATAACTCCAGGTTTACTATAACATCTTGGCAGTGCTCTGTAAAAAAAAAAAAAACAGTTCATAGTAAACCACATGTATAATGTTCTGTTGTTACAAACACAGCAGCAGGTTAGAATGGCTTCAATTCAGTGGTTTGTTAGGAGATAATCCGCAGAGAGTCCCTGTATGTGAGAATTACCGTCCAGATTAGCAACACGTATTCAGTCGTACAGTGAAGAAACAGTTTTCCTCCGGATGACGGACGCCTCACTTCCTCACAGATGCAAGGTAGGCGTACCAAAACAAGGCGACCATGTTGGCAAACAGCACTCGGAACTGGAAGGAAAAACACAGACATGTCAGTGTGTGACTCACTGTTTGCAGCGATGACAGGACGCCAGTGAAATACATACTTGAACAGGCACGAAGTTGATATTGATGAACTGGAAGGGAGTCCAGACTTTCCAGTTCATCTTTAAGGCAGTCCAGTAACTCGCTTTCATCTTCCGTTCAAAGTCTCTCCACCCTTTAGCCTGGGAACAGATTGGAGTGACAACAAAAGCATTTGTTTTAGCATTTTATCCTTAATTTCTATGGATACAAAAGCTTCGCAGGAGGTAAATAGAGAAGTATAGCCAATGACGTGTTTTTGGAGGCTTTAGAATTAGCATCAATTAGCTCCCTCAACAAAAAGCCAATGGGATTTTGGAATATCGCAAAAAATAATCTCTGTCTCTCTACAACATAAAATAAATCAGTAAATACCACACTTGTGAATTTTAAAGTGTTAACGTGTCATAAAAAAAAGCAAACAACTGGCTACAGATGAGACTACAGAGGTTGTCGGGGAAATTAAGCGCCACATTCATGTGGATGCCACTTGACACGCACCACCTACCCAAACATGGCAACAGCGCTCCCAGATGGCAGTGCCCCCCTCCACCCGCCCTAGGAGAGGCTGTACATGATCTGCAGCGGTGTTTAGGTGGGTGGTGGGTGTCAAGTGGTTTCCACATGAATGCCGGGAACCAATTTCCCGGCAGAACAATGCATTGTGACAAGATAATCAGTGTTATTCACTTCACCTCTCAGTGGTTTTAATGTTGTGGCTGATGGGTGCATGTGCCGGTGCAATATATCAAAATTGACAGGGTGCTTCTCTACTGAGGTGATTAAGGAGGGACAGTTTCTGAGATGACCCACCTCCAGGATGTTCATAACAAAGTAGAAAATGAGCAGGAATCCGGGGGCGAAGAAAAGCCGATCCAGTAGGAGGCGTTTGACTATACAGTACGGGTCTGTGGTGGGCATCCACACCTCCATCAGCTGGTAAAAGTAATGGCTCACCGGTCCTGTAATGAGCAACCTGCAACAGACAACAAGGTATAATATTAAGAACAGAAATTAATGAATAAAAATACACGGATGTAAGAGGGGAGCAGGGAACACTGTGTCCCACATGCAACAGGATCAGTGACAGTAACTGTAACAGCATCACATTAACATTGTGTAAAGTCTCACCCATAAATAGCGTAACGTGCAGCTCCAGCTGTGTCAATTGGACTGACCGGGGCTCCATTTTTGGCCTTTTTTCTTGCCTCCAAAATCTGAGACAGAAGATTTCCTAAAGCTGAGAGGATGGCACTGAACACAGAAATACACACACACACACACACACACACACACACACACACACACAATCAGCATGTAGTAACAGGTACATTCATGGTGATACACTCTGACTCAATCACATCAGTGTCATACAGCTGTGGGGGTGGGGGGAGGTTTTCCTGGCAGATGCTGATTGGCTAACAGCCTGAGTGACAGTGCAAACAAAGATACACACTGAAGCCAAAAGTCAAACACAAGCTGCTAACAAATGGCGACACTGGCTGTAACGTAGCAGAGGGTAACCTGACTTTTTTCCTCAGTGCTTTAGTGAACGACACTGTCTCACACTGTCAAACTGAACAAAAGCACCAGAGCTGCAGAACACCAACAAGCTAACAAGTCAGTTTATCAAGCTAACGTTACTTAAAAACTAACTTTTCACTGACCTCGTCACAGATTTAGTGATGATGGGGTATTTCTTCAGGAGGAACAGATACTGCTGCAGTAAACGGAGATGAACGGACGCATCCCGGACAGGTAGACTCTCTACAGGCATCGTCAGTTGTTGAACGGTACAAACATCAGCCCTGACAGACAGGGCGAAGCTGAGCAGGAGCGCTTCCTGTCGACGTCACCGCGTCGGAGAGCGTAACCACGCCCCCCACGTCGACGTCAGATACAGCAAACAAAGATTTCTACATGTTTAATTGGACGTTTATCAGTTTTTCTGACTGACGACGAGCTGTTTACTGACTGTAACCACTGACAACAGCCAAGGATGGGTTAATACATCAGCAGGCAGCCTCCAATTTATTTTTTATATTCATTTTTTAATAAAAAAACAGCACACAACTCTGCTTCAGATATAAACACATGTTAAAGGTTTAATTTACAGTAGGCAAACATGACTCATTGCTTTACTGTCGGTCAGGTTTGTTTAGTGTCGATTTTAGAGTCCCGGTCGACAGTCCTCATGTTTCACCTCGAGCTGTCATTGAGTCTGATTCAGCTGGTGCATCATCATGTGTTAGATTTGTGATATTTGTCCTTGTGCCCAAAGACTTTTCCTCCATCGGGGCCCCTTAGTGAGATGTTTCTTGGGCATTGTTCTGCTGATAATCCACACTTGGTTATTTCTTTATGTCCTTCAGGATGCGTCTAAAGGTGAGGTTGATACGAGGCAGAGAAATCCTCTTGCGGACAGGCAGGCTGTGGTACCAGAAGGTGTTGGTGGGGGAGTTCATGAGGAGCAGGCTGCCATGAGCGAGCTCCAGCTTCACGGGTTCGATCCGTCGACGGGCCTGATTTCCCCTCGTGTCTCTGTGCCGGAAGATAAAGTCTCGTGCCGCTCCGAGAGAGACAGAGGCGATGGGACAGAGGGGGTCCAGCTCCTTCTCATCGTCACGATGCTCACCCATGTGATCCTGCCCATCCTTGTACCTGGAGGAGAGAGGGACACGTTCAGCGGGGAGACACATCAACCTGAGACCTTTACAACTAATGTCTCACCTGTTGACCAGAACAAAGTTAAATGTTTGTCCGGTTGTTTTTGTGACAGCATCCCGGATATATTCCAAAGTTGGTGTCCACGGGCAAGCTAAACGTTTCACCCCAGAGTAAGCGTAGGTTAGACCAGCGTCTCCATATGTGGCCTGCTTCCTCGGTATATCGTGCAACTTTCCAAACACGTGGACCCTTGCTTCTTCACCTGGAACAAAAAACAGCCACAGTCGATCAACTACGCTACAACTTCTGGTCACAGCTTCACAGAAAAATGGTTTGACGTCGTACCTGTTGAGTACACCACCTCCTCCTCCAGCTGTTTGAAAAGCTTGTCTGCTTCCTCTTTGGAGAACAGCAGAGCGTAATCACAGTCGAGTCCCTCCGCCTCTATTTTCTGCCAGGGGACAGGATGAGAGAACTCTTCCTCCTCCTCCTCCTCCTCTTCCTCTTCCTTCATCCTCTTATCACTTTCCAGTTTGATCTTCTTCTGTGGACTCGGTGCTTCACTGGTGTCGGAGCGTTTATGCCGCCTCGGAACCACAAACTTTTCCATCACAGTGAATCGATGTCTGTGGCACTTTAAGGAGAACTTTTTTCAGGACCTGGATGATGCAAAGAAGAATGAAACATTAAGATATTCATTTTGAGTTTTGAATAAATGTGGAAAAAGTATGACGATGAGAGTCTGCTTTGAGTGGTTCATTGTATCATATGCTAGTATTTAAATGTTTTGGGTTGAAATCTACTATATTTTGTTGAATTAAAAAAGTGCACTATGTAGTTTTGGGGAAGACATTTTAATCAGAGAAGAAAAATCTTCATTAATTGTTACGATTGAATAAGCAAACTGTACTGAAAGGACGACAGAAGTTCATACTGTTTTACCTCTGTCATCTTTCAATGTTAAAAACAGCATTCTGGGTAAATTATTCCCGTCTGAGGACAGCTTGTTGATTCAGTCATGGAAACATATCAAATTAATATATCTAGTTTATATTGTAAATGTCACCTGTCTGAGTTTGTTTTCAAAACTACATAATGCACCTTTAAGAACCTTTATACAAATGGCTTTAACTGAGAAAATTACATTGTAATCTGTAGACTATTTTCCACAGTTAACAAATTAGTCATTTTGTTTATAAAATGTTGAAGAACAGTGAAAATGCAATAACATTTATCCTGAGCCCAAGGTGGAACATCAAACCATGTTAAAATGTTACGATAATCAACATGCTGTCATGTAAGACATTTAAGAACACGGAAGAAGCAATCTTCGACATTTTGGCTTGAAAACTTACTTAAATATTTAGCAGAATGGACAAAGATCTCGACATTAAACGTTAAAAACAGCAAAATAATCACATAAAGCGAAAAATGATCGAGGAACGTCTATTTCTCTTATGCTAAACGCTTTACTCGCCTATGAACTGTGGAGAACGCTCGGAGCAGCAGTTTGTCTTGAACGTCCCTCAGCTCATTATCATAACTCTGCTTTCGTCACTTGTTCGGGCGCCAAATAGTTTTATCCCGGTGGTTGTCCGAGGAGCTCGCCGCTGTTTTGCTCCCACATCAGTTAAGAAGTTAAAGTTTTTGACTTTCCGGCAGCTTTTCACGCCAAAGTGTTCCTCAAGAAAATGATTGGACAGAAGACCATTAACTCGTTTTTCACGCCCGTGTCGAAGAAGAGAGTTTGTAAGGATCTAAATGAAGCCGAGGAAGATGCTAACGACCCGGTGAGTCCGCGAGCATTAGCCAGCACGTGTAGTTTATAATGACAAAACAACGTTATTAATTTTGAAACATAACTCACAGTGTATTTGCAGAAGTTTCTCAGTCAGGAGGGTTTGTTGTTTCCCGCGACACGTTCAGCGGAATCCAAGCTGCGTTCACAAGCGCCGCCGTGTTCGTGCTTGTTTGTTAAAAGTGCTGCTCGCTGCTACTTTAGCTCGAGAATGTTTGTGTTGCGGTGTCGACGCTTCTTAACGCCGCGTTCGCCTCCAGCTGCTCGCTTCTCACCGGCTGTGTGTGTCTCCCAATACATTAAAATCCTGCAGAGGAAGAAGCCGAAGTCGGTGGAGCCCGAGCCGTCCAGTCCGCCTCCTGCTCCTCTGTCCCCGGATCAGCTGGACAGGATCGCCCGCAACAAGCGAGCGGCGCTGGAGAAGCTGGCTTCCGCTCAGACGCCTCCAGGGTTTGGGGAGAGCTGGAGAAAAGGACTGTCGGCTGAGTTTGGAAAACCCTACTTCAAACAAGTGAGAGGACGAGTTGTCATCATCATCATCATCATCACACTACACATGTTGTCTCTGCTGTTTGCAGCAGTTTTAATAGCTCCATGTCTTTTTGCCACAGTTGATGAACTTTGTGTCTGAAGAGAGGAAACGCCACACTGTGTACCCACCTGCCGAACACGTCTTCACCTGGACGCAGATGTGTGACATCCGAGATGTAAGTTCAGCTCACCTGAGACATTATTGTCTGACACCAAAGTGTGAATGTAATATTATCTCTGTTCGAGACAGAGGTTGCAAAGTGCTTCACGTGAGAAGACAAAAGACAAGAGATGACACAATGCAGACACGTGAACAAACCACAAAATGTTACCTCACAAAAACCTCAGCAAGAGGTGCCTTTTAAAAGATCTGCACTGATTTGGTTTCTGAGTCAAACTGCAACAAAAGTGCTGCACAATCAACACAGTGTGTTGGGAAAAAGTATGTAAGTAGTGGTTTGACCTCATTGTTAGTCAGGAGAAAACATGGAAGATGTCCATTGAAATATCTGAAACTCAGTAAGTAAAGGTGCATGTTAAAATGAGATCTGTACCCTTTTCCTATAAAAACATGACTAATCAATTACATATGAAAACCAAGAAAATACATTCCCAACAACATTAATGAGCATTATAATCGTCAGGTGTCAGTTTAGTCTTTTTGTCCGGCCCAGCAGGCAGATTGTTTTTTAATGGTGGAACCTGTTAAACGTGTTCAGATGAAGCTCTGTGTGTTGCCTTTCTTTAACACGTGTCATCTGAAGTATCTGGCAGTGATTGTCGCCAGATGTTTTAGTTTAATTTCTGTCTCTGATTCCAGGTCAAAGTGGTGATTCTGGGCCAGGATCCATATCACGGTCCGAACCAGGCCCACGGACTGTGCTTCAGTGTGAAACGACCAGTGCATCCTCCACCCAGGTTTAAAAAAAACCTTCTCCGTGTCTTTCACTACTTTTGAAACTCTTTGCTGTGAACTAGTCCGTTTCTAATACAGACTACCTTTTTCTTTTTCAGTTTGGAGAACATGTACAAAGAACTGGTGTCGGACATCGAAGGCTTTCAGCACCCCGGACACGGAGATCTGACCGGATGGGCCAAACAAGGTATATTTAAAGAACAATCAATTGAATATTCAGACGACTAGACAGCTGTTGATCATTAACCGGACCTGTGACCCCCGCTCATCAGGCGTGCTGTTGCTCAACGCTGTGTTGACCGTCCGAGCGCACCAGGCCAACTCCCACAAAGAGAAAGGCTGGGAGACGTTCACGGACGCCGTGGTTCAGTGGCTCAGCAAAAACCAGGAGGGCCTCGTCTTCATGCTGTGGGGGTCGTACGCTCAGAAGAAAGGCGCTGCCATCGACAGGGTGAGTCTACGCTGTCCAATCCAAACACACTGACAATAACCTTTTTATTACATTCATACATCTCATGTTTGTGTTCTCTCGGTTTGTAGAAGCGCCACCACGTCCTGCAGGCTGTGCATCCGTCTCCGCTGTCGGCTCACCGAGGATTTTTCGGTTGCAAGCATTTCTCCAAGGCCAACGAGCTGCTAAAGAAATCAGGGAAGTCTCCCGTAGACTGGAAAGCACTTTAAGTTGTTCAGCATGGCGGCTTTTCTAACACGTCTGCTGGTTTGACTACACAACAGAACCCACCCATAAGCTTTACTCCGTTTCCTGTTCTAGCAAATAGATTCCTTGTGGCAACTGTTATATTTTGTGTTATACACTGAAGTTTCATAAAGGCCTTTATCTACAGCTGTTTGTAAGATCTGCACCTCTTGTTATTGTCAACATTGTAAATATGTCCTGTTTGTTTTTTTTACTTTTTTTATTGAAAGGATCTATTAAAAGTGGTTCCAGAAGTTGATATTGTGTATTAATGTCTCTAAGTTTGCACAGTGCAGAGTTTCAGGAAGACTTTGTCACTTCATCAGTGTTGTTTCACGCACCAAGCGGCTTTACAAAGCTGCCGAGTCGCTGCTTGTGGAAACTCAATGTTTATTACAGACTATTAAAGTTGCTGTAAGTGATCTATTTGTTTAGTAGTTAAATAACACAATATTCCAACAGTAACCAGTGTTATAGAGAGTTTGGTCAGTGACTCATGTCTCTCCTCCCTGTGCTAATGCAGTGAAAGAGAAAATAAGTTTTCTGGTGTCCCTGCCCACTTTATCCAATCAGGGCAGAGAGAATGGTTCTGTCTGGTACCTACAGCGGCACCGGGGAATTCTGCCAGTTCCAGCGCTGCCAGTGACGGCTTATACTATCCAACAGGCCAAGTGATGAGAAACAAAGAGGAGTCGTGCAAGTGTGGTGACGTAGAGAGGAGGGAGGAAACGCTACCTGCAACACAGACAAACTAAAGCGATGACACAGAGCAGCTTTAAAGGATTGAACTGCTTTTCCTGAATCACTTTTTATGAGACAGACACACAGTGTCCGCTGCAGTGGACCGATTAATATAATCTTCGAAATAATAAGTAATGGGGGGAAAAGTTACTGGCGTGATCTTTCACTTGTTTAGGAGTCAAATCAATCACTGAAAAAGTGCTTTCAGCTTCAACTCAAAGTCTTTATGAGCCTGTGCTCAGGATTGTTTAGCCCTTCATCGTACATACTGTATTGATTCTTTTGCAACATATACTCTGATTTGCACATTTGTTTTATTTTTTTAAAACCTGAAAACAATCACCTTAACAGAGTGCACACAAATACACACACAGTCTCACATGAATATACTGTACATTAGTGCAAAAATCGCAAACATCAACGAGGAGTTCTGCACCTGGCCAAATTTCATCAAGGTGACGTAGTTGTTTTGGTAGGAGCAAAAAAAATGGCAGTTATCTGTCTTCACAGAGTCAAAAATATTCAGGATAACTTGCCGAAAAAACCTGCAGTCATACTGTGACTTTAATAACTGAGAGAGGATCATTGTTAATCTGTTCAACACCGGGCCGAATGGCTCCGATGCATCGTATCGTATGTTCACACGTTCATGGCTTCACGTGTTAAAAAGACAACATGGCACTTGGACCTCCACTGTGCAGCTCTGGCAATCATCACGACAGTGTAAGGATTATTGGAAACATAGAAAAATATCAAATTCAACTGCTTATGAACGTCGATTAAACATTATTTCCATTACAGCCTACGGACACTTCTGGGAATGATTAGACAAATTAGATTAGGTGATAGAGAACCAGAGTCGAGGAAAAGTTCTACCTAGTTGACTGTTTTTTCTTTTTAATACCATGTAACGACGTCTAAGTAACATGTCCAAGAATTCCTAATCAGCTACTTCTGTCTGTGTCTGAACAGGCAGGGGACAAAATAACAGGAACACCTTCATGTATACTGCATTACAAGTTTAACAGCAGAAACTACAGCGTCATTAAAATGCCAAAGAATCGAGTCAACGCCTCTGACAGCCTCCACAAAAACATCGTAAGCTTCAGATATGAACAAGGTTTTGCAAAGCTACTACCTCAGAGTGCACTATATTGTCAGGTGTTCCCGTTTTTTGTCCGAATCGAAGCCAAAATGTTACCTAACAGAGAAACTGTTACACCTGTCAAAGAGAAGTTTGTTTATAGGATCAAAGATTTTCATCTACACATCCTTCAGGTCCGTAATCTTTGGGAATGACGGCCTCCTGCTCTGGATCAGAGGAAGAGTCCACTCATGGATTTAATATGAGACCGTGATGACCTTCGTTATGCTCCATGATGCATAATCATCTCTACAATACCTCTGCTCTCGTCGTCACAATGTTATAATCCGGCTGTTGGTAACTGACATGCAGCTGTGACAGCCTGACTGGAAAGGCTGAAGTCAGTCAGGCTGCGATGCTGGAAGCTTCTGGTCACTCCTCTGAGCGCAGAGCGAGGTTCAGTCTTCGGACTCTCTCGTAGAAGAGCATGTACGCGTTGGACGACAGCACCTCGTGCAGGCTGGCTTTTCGTACCGAGTCGTCCGACACCCACAGCCACTGTGAGCTGAAGGTTGAGGGAGGCGAGGAAGGGCTGCGGCGGTACGTGACGAAATGTCCTGAGTGCATGTCACCGTGGTGAACCAGCACAGCCATGAGCTGGAAAAGGTACTCTGCAGAGCTGGAAGGAAAGAGACGGCGATGATCAGAGGACGCGTACAGATGGCTGCCAAGTAAAGAGAAAACAACACATGCCACCACGAGCCTGCAGAAAAGCTCCAGCACTGCTGTCACTTATCCAAGTCTTCACAAACAGTATTTTTAGGTGACGAAAACGATGATTTAAAATGTCTCTCTGAGTGCAGATTTTTCAAAACTGGGGGGAAATGATGACGTCAGTGCCTCAATCTGTGCGCGCCCATTGTCACCTCTGCCAAGGAGATTGTGTTTCCGTGTCTGTTTCATGTTTGGTTAGTTTGTCAACAGGATTACACTAAAACTACTGAACTGATTTCAGTGAAATCTGGATGGAGGAAGGGTATCGGCCCAGAATAGACCCCATTAACCTTTGGTGCGGACCCAGATAAAGGGATGGATCCAGGAATGTTGTCTTACTATGAGATAGGGTGCACGTTCACAAAAGAAATCATGCAAATTTAGACGGTTGATATCTTTGACTGAGTACAATTTAATGCAGATCCTAATAAAGATACAGATCTACTGAATTTAAATAGGTTTTATTTGATATCTGATTAGGCTTGATTGAATTAAAGGGACCTTGGCAGAGGTAGTTGTAACGAGCATGTGCCTGAAACAACAACAAAGGTGGACTTTTCACAAGCTCACAGTTAAACTTAGTGGTTTTCTTTTGTTTTGGATCATTTTATTTGAACAGAATAAGCTCAGTCACTAGAAGTGCTGAAATAGTTTTCTCTGGTGTTTGACGTTTTTTTGAGAGGTTTTGCAAAATGCAGGTCCTGTGGAAAATATCTGTTTGGGCAAATATACAACAAGACAAGGACCAGTACATCAGCCCAGAATCTCTCAAAAGGTGTTTTTATATTAAGATCTGACAGCTATGAGGGTCACAGCGTAAGATTCACATCCTTTTCATACTAATCAGAGCAGTCGGTCGCCACTCTGTGCCCGGTGTGGAATCATATTCATGTCTTGACACCTTTACTGAGGTTTTCCTTTAATTTTCCAGCTGACTGATAAACCCTACTGGTGGGACAAATACAGAATTGTGCTACGCTTTCTTGCAAATTATTGGGTTTACGTCAGAAGTAGTCGCTTGAAAACTGAAACCAAACGTTGCTGTTTCTTCATTAACATGCTGCATCCTCTCTTTCAACACTTGAGTTGTTCTACTTTCAGACAGTTTAGCCTTTGGAGAGTTTAAAGCGGATTAGCACTTGAATGTGACATGTTACTTCTTTGTTTGAAAGGCTCAGACTGTGACATTTTCTGAAGTGTGACCAGGACAAAAGAATGAAAAAAAACCTCTCTGAGCCACATTAATAATCTGACTCTCTCGTCGTTTTCAGTGTTCATTCATGCAAACTGCCTGGTTGAGACAATGAATCCATACGGTCGAGTGAGTTGATATTAAGTTTACCTGTAGTCGTAAGTGAGGCCGAACTGTGGGCCGACACCAGGAGAGTGAAGAAATACAGACGAACAGGTCCCGTTGGAGAAAGGTTTGTTGTTGTTGTTGCGATGTTCCGCATCTGAAAACAAAATACAACAAATGTACGACGACAAAAAAAACAAACTGAACGTGAAGCAGAATTAAATCAGAGATGAATAATCGAACGTACCGGCGCCGTTAGCAGTTGGCTTTGCTGTGGAGTCGTCTGAGTTTTCTGGCCTTATGGGACCCGGTGCACATTTGACCCGCTGACTTCTCTGTGCGGAAGAATTGTGTTTGTAGCGGTCCATTGATAGATACTCTGTGAACTGCACGTGCTCCTGTCGCTTGATGGGGGTTCCTTCAGTGGACCACGTCAGTCTTTGTAAGTGGATGCAGAGGCACTGGGGGAGCTTGCAGAGGGAGGGAAACATTAGCTGTGCGTAAAGATTTTCTGCCTTGTGATTAACATTTTAAGGCGACCAGCATTTATGTGATGGTGACGTGATAATTACAAAATTACCTTTCCCAGTTTTAGCTGTTTAACAAACGTCGTCCTCTGGTTTTGCATAAGTTGCCCATTTACTGTGGTCCCTTGTTGAAGCTGAGGAGAAATTATCCAAAACAAAATCAGCATTTAAATTCTACTGCAGGCCTTTCTGCTGTCAAACATTATCATATGAATGCAGGTGGAAGTATCTTGTTGGTAGTTTCGTCACATGAGTTTCCTGTCAATGGTTAGTTTTCAGTGAGCTACACATTAACCTCACGATTACCAAAATTGTGGCAAGACTGCGCCGAACGTACCTTGGTGCAGTTTTCACACTCTACTTCTTTGATGGTTTCTGAGGAGATAAAATGCTGAAGACACTGATCTAGAGACATGGGTCGACCCTGAGGACAAACACAGATCAAGTTAAGGCAAACAGATAACGAAACGATAAGGTACATTAAAGGGTAACTCCACCAGTTTTACACATTAAAGTGTGTTTACAGGTCTCGTGGAGCACATATGTGAAAAAGTAGTATGAAGCCTTTTGTGGCTCCAGAGGAAACTTCATGTCATCTGATAAATCATCTCCAGGGATGACAGTTGCATTGTGGGCAATGTAGGAACCACAGACTCCCCAAGATCTGTGAACACACTTTTTGTAAAAATGGTGGAGTTACCCTTTGAGTAGTGATATTATAATAATTTTTAATATTCATGTGTCATTTCTGGTATTTTTGCTTACCCACTGAGGTAAAGGGATGGACAGGGAAAGGCTTTCAAATGAGTCATACCGTACTGGACTCTAAACAAAGGCAACGCAGAGTTATAAATCACGTCAACAACGTCAACAACAGTCTAAAGAACACAAAATAACTTCCCTGACGAACATAAAAAGTAAACCTCACCTGTTGTTCGCATCGCTTGCATGACATGTTGCTCGTTAAACGGCCGTGAAAAGGATGCTGAAACTTCCAAGGACTTGGTATTGGATGTAGAGGGGCTAAAAAATTATGTAACAAAAAATTAATACAGATAAAATACGCTTTCTTCGTGTGTTGAGATTCTAGGCTCCATCATTTCTTTGTCTCCTTACCTCGACTTCTGCAGGTCATAGTTTTCTCAACTTGATCAGGGAGACTCTGATGGGACAAACATACACGCAGAGTAGCTGTGAGTGCAAATGTGGCATTTTTGACACTTCTATAACAACTTGTAACATAAAGAGATTTGAAAATGAGAGGCTGGCAGAGTTTGGGTTAAAACTTCCCTTCAGAGCATACTGGAGTCATCGCTGCAAGAGATATTTGTGTGCAGTAGAGAGATGATAACTTGCCTCTAGTGACTGCATGTCAAATAAGTGAGTGACTTTGGGTTGATGATCCCGCTCCTCTTCCAGAGAAGATGTGAGGACGTGAAAAAGTTCATGTGCATCCTGAGAGGGGATAAAACCAACACAAACAGACAAATTCATAAAACGCTGCATCTGTCAATAAATTGAAATATATTTTTTAAAAACACACAAATACAAAAGCATTACGGACTCACCTGCTCTTCAAAAGAACTGATGTGCCACCGGTACAGTCTGAGAACATCCAGGAGGCAGCCGGCATCGAGGACATCCTCCTCCCCGGGCTCATCACTGGACAGAGCTGTCAGCGAAGAAACAGTGACGTCATCCATGTCAGAAATATGAAGCATAAAAGAAAACTGCATGTCTACTACACTCTAATATCACAGCCTGCTTTTATATACCTTTGAGAAGCTGAAGCAGTGTCATAGACAGCTGTTTGTCTTTGCATGACTGGACCGCGGGCGAACCTGAAAACTTCTCCAGCCACCTGATGAAGGACGGACATGATGCCAACCCCTGAAGCAACGAGTTCAGGAAGCAGGTGTTGCCTATATTTAACAAACCAGGAACCATACCTGAAAGAAAACACAAGTCATTATAAGTTACTGCGTACCAATCAGCGCCCTTACAGTAACACCCTGTCATACTGATCCTCACCTCTCTTTCTCTTCTTTCGCTCTGTAATTGGGCCCCACAAAACGTAAACTCCAGCTGCGATCGCAGCAGCTATCCCTCCAATGACACCCCAGTTCTTTATCATCTTGTTTCTGAAAAGAAAACATCATGTTAAAGATGCACAATGGATAACTACGCTTGAAGGGGAGCAATCACATCTGTATCTGGACATTATAACAGAAAACAAGTTGATTTTTTGCAGTACAATCAATCTGACTGTAGCTGCAGCCTTGATCATCCTCAGAAATTATGTACGTCATCGTTCCTCAAACCCACACTATCTTTGGTGAAGTGTTAGCAACTTCATCCTGGTGTGAGCTACAGAGACACCTCAAACTTGATTATTTGAAAAACATAAAAGATTATACAAATAGGATTTAGGAATATTTGACCACTGAATGCGCATGTCCTTCTACTGAACACAAGTAAACTCATTGTCTTGATCTACTGTGCCGATTGTCTCAAGTCAGTTACTAGCTTCTTTTATGCAAAACTTTTCACAATGGTATCGTGGCCAGGACTGTGAAATAAAGGTATGTTGGTCTCCTTCCCTAATTTCCCATCAGAAAAAGAAAACTAAGTAAGATCAAAATCTGCAGCACAATCACTGGTACTCAACAGAAAAGTAATTTATATGCCATAAAATAAAGCCAAATAAAGACCTTCAGACTCAACATGTAGGTTCAGAGCTGTGAGGTGGTTGTAAATAGATTTCATCATCACGTTCTCTTCTCTATATGACGCACTATATGTTCTCTCGCCTTAACACACAGACACAACAACACGTCATATAATACTAGCTAAATGCATTAGTAGAGGAACCCATTAACCTTTCAACCACTGATCTCAGGTGCAGACAAACCTGCTGCGACCTCAGGCAACAGCTCCTCAGAAGTAGACTCGTCGGCTAAGTGCCACAGTTAGCCATCTTTAAATGTTAGTTATTGTGTTATTTAGCAGCACATTACTAGTTAGTGACGATACTCGCCACTGTGTCGCCACCTCACCAGCTCACAGTACCGTTAGCATACAGTGGCAGCAGGGCTAGCTTTAGCTTTAGCACCTCGGCTAACTTACCGACCACACCGAAGTTAGGCTGCCCTCGGCGGACTATGTCGCACCCATAGATAAATATCCAAACTGCTTTTTCGAGTCAAAGACTAAACTTCTCATTGCTTCGTATGTCCGCTGGCAGGTTTCGGGACGTTATGTCGGTCTGTCCTCTTGTCTGCGCATGTTACACTTCGGGTTCGACGTACGGCGACGTTACGTGACCCACATTAACTTCTGCCCCAGTGCGCTAAAATAAGCTCAACTTGTTGTTTGCCTTGAGAGAGGTTTTACCTGATGACGGGTCCGGTGCCAAGAAACTCCCCAATGAGCTTATCAGAGCTTTCTGGTCTGCACCACAACATCCTGCTTTCATTGCGGAACTCCCGCCTTTGATGCCGTGTTCCCGGACGGACCCATCACGGAGCGTACCGATGTGTTCACGGTTTACTGTCCGACCACCAAAGTGTTTGATGCGCACATTTGTGAAGTCACGTGTCATATTTACAGCTATTTCAGCCTTTTGTTTTGTTGTTGAAATAATTTCAATTGATTATTTTTTCTTTACTGTTTATTTTTCTTTATTGACAATTAAAATTCACACACAAACATTTAATACAGACCACAGACAAAACAAGAACAAAGCCAGCGTGATGTCTCAAACAAGGAGCACAAATAAATAGTTTTCGAAGCTTTCTTGTTTTCTGACTCTGTATTGTGTTATTTTACTGCGTAGTTTCCTTTTCAAAAATTACAATTAAAGGTTTAGAGTGGCTAAATATAAAATAATAATAATAAAAAAATTCTGACATTTTCAAATTAAATGGGGGGTAAACATTTATTGTGGTCATACTTTATAGACTAGCAGCAGAAAAACAATGGCTCAAACAAGCAATACAACTTTTTAAAATATGTATTATTCTATGTATCTTTATTTTATTGCTTTTATCAATCTTTTATTATGGGAGTGTCTTTCATGTGGGAGTGTCCTTACAGAGTGGTTGAGTGAATGTTAATCCAGTTTTACCCAAACAGCTTAACAACCATTCACACCTGGGCTCACCTAACCCTAGCAACCCACATGAGGGCCTGTTGGGTCAATGACCCACAAGTGACCCTAATGACTCTCAAGCTCACTCCTGTCCTTAATAACTCTGTCAGGACGCTCCCACATAAAGTTTAAAAGCCTGCAAACTCCCCTCCAGTTAGTTAGAACTGAAGAAGCCTCTTGGACGTGAGGTGAGACATCTTCAAGAAAATTAAACAAGTCCAGTTGCCCATGAAACAGCACTTAGAATTATTGCTCTAAGGATAAAAGGAGAAAAAAAAAAAACACATGTTCATCCTCATGTTGTTTTTCTACTGCTAGTCTATAAAGTATGACCTTTTGCTTAAATGATTGCTGGTCCTGTCAAAAGATTTATATTCTAGTCTTTAAAATGTTCTGGATGGATAGGTGGGGGTGGGCGGGACTGGACCCTGAGTCCTGTCCACACCCCTGACACCATCAGAACCGGGTTGCAGGTGTTCATAAACATATCGTGCCGGGTGTCCCGGTCAGACAGCGTCGGCAGGTCATGTGCAGGAGCAGCAGTCATGCACGCTCAGATCCTCCCCGGCTCGTCCTATCCACGGCTGCTCTCCCGAGCTGTGTGACTCGCTCACGGCCGCTCCTCATTGGCTGCCGGCGGACTCCCGGAGCAGGTCGCTCTCCTCGGTGCTGAAATCGCTGCTCGTCGTGATCATGTAAACGGCGATGAGGCCAAAAAACGGAGCGTCTGTCAGTAAACACCAAAATGGACGATGATCTGTTCCAACTGAGACAGCTGCCGTGAGTAGACACAGTCTGCACGTTTAACGCCTCTTGTCTTTATTTATTTATTAATTTATTTATTGTGTCAGATTTCCAACCATGACAGCGTGTTCGGCCGACGCGTCGCCCTCTGACAGCCTCGCATCGCGTTTTGTCCGATAAGCGCCACAAATAGCCTCATGTGCTTGAAGAGCATCAGTCATTTATTCTCACGTGTCCACCTTTATTCTGTAGAAATGCTCCAGGGTTAAAGGAAACATTTAAGGACAGCACAGCACCTTTGTTTACAGCCGAAGCATTTCCCCCCTCAGGAAGACTGTTGTGGTTTAATTTATTCAGGTGTGCTGTGATTCTCTCAGCCGGTCAGCTTTCTATCTGAACTTGTTGTCTGCTGTCATGACTCAGAGGCTGCTTCAGGTGATTTATTTCAACCCTGCTGAAGCTACAAAACATTAAGCTAAAGGCTGGAGAGGCGCATGGGAGTCTAGCCTGCTCGGCATCAGGAGCGTTTATCAAAGACATCCATTATTTTATAGTCTTATTTCATTGATGACATGAAAACACGTGCATGAAAAAATAGTGGAAGAGTAGATTTTTAGATTTGGGTGAAGAACTTTTACATTTATTTCACATTGTAACACACAAGAAAGAAAGAAATATCAATGTACTCACTAATGTGTTTCTAAATAACTAAAATCATTAATCCATTCAAGGTTTATTTAAATCTCGAAAAATCAATGATGTCAAGAGCACAAATAAATAAATTAGAAAAACAGAATAGGTGCAAAAATGTGATAACAACCAGAAATAACAGAGCGAATAAACAGGATGGTTACATAAAGATGATAACAGATAAGAAGCAGTGCGACAGAATACAAATAAAATGGAGAAAAAAAGGTGCTTGAAACTGCAAACGACCGTGACAAAACACAAGTAAAACATTAAGATGAACGGCAGACGACTGTACAGGACAACATGTGGTTAAAAACAGTTACATTCAAATGCTGAGTAGTCAAAGTCTTAATCTGACCTTTAGGTAGAACTGTGTCAAGTTTAAATGTACATTGTAAAATGTTCCAAGTGTTTGGAGAACTGACACTGAAAGCAGCTTTCCAGGGGAACTTCCAGCATTATACATGCTTACTTTCTAATAAAGAGCTGATATGTGGTGGCATCTTCAAGGCTTTAAGAAGGAACAGAAACCACTGTCTTACTGTTAAAGGTGCCCATCATGAAGGAAACAACGATGAGTGGAATAACAGTCACCACTAACGAATCTGAGGGCGGAGTGATAAACCGAGTCTAGTGGAGTAGGAGTGGAGACATGTCTGTAGATATCATCACCATAATCCAGGACCAATAAAAACACAGCTTGAGGGATCCGTTTCCTCCAGAACATGGGGAAAGTAGTTCTGTTTCTGTATAAATGATGCCCAAATATTTGTATTCAGAAACCCTTTCGATACTGTGTCCTGTTGGAGCGATCACATTTAGACCAATGTCTTCGATATCTCTTGCTCTTGAGGATATCATGAATTTGGTTTTGTTTGCATTGAGGACTAATTTCAGGTTAAAGAGAGAATCTTGCAGTTTGTCAAAAGCTTGCTGGAGAATTGTAACGGCTTTTTGTGCGGTTTCATCACAGCAGCACATGACTGTATCATCAGCATAGAGACGGGCTTTACAGTTTGTTATAGAAGATGTAATATTGTTGATATAGATTGTGAATAAGACAGGACCCAGTATTGAACCTTGCAGAACCCCTTTAGACAATCATAAAAAGACACGGGACAATCTTTTCCTACAGTCAAACATTGTTGTCTGGGAGACGAGTCGTCCTCGAACCAACTGACAATTACAGTTGCTGAACATCTCACGAACTGCAGCGCTCAGAGGCCACTTACCATTCCAAGTAGGCTAATGTTATATAATCATGGTGATTAAGGCTTCACTGGCGCTCTCCAAGTTCCCTCACAGTGTTTCATCCCGAATGAACCATCTATTACAACGTGTGGGAGAAGATTATACCTTCCAATCTGTAGAAAACATGCACATCTCAGGGTGTTTGGGCTTTATAAGGTTGCCAAGCGGTAAAAAAAAAAAAGCAGTGTGCAGAGCTGCTGCTGCCAGTTGCCCTGGCATGGTTTTCGCCCATAGGACGACTTTAACCACCCGTTCACAAAATCACAGCCAGAAAAAGCTCACATCACCTAGGCAACAGCCTCTGACTCCCATCTGTACTCAGCTTTGCCCTGACGCCAGTCCTCTGATGCTACCCTGACCGGACATGTTGTGAAGATGTTAATCCCTGTGAGCGTTTTTTTTCTTCAAAGACGATTCTGTTTTTTCTTTTTTTTTTGTAGTGTTGTCCGCTTCCGTCGCACTGGTGAGAGCACACGCTCGGAGGACGATGGCGAGAATAGAGAACAGGTCATCAAGATCGCCGAGCAGACTGACCAGGAGTCTGTGGCGCTCGCAGACGGAGCGCCGGTTCCTCGGGAGTTTGCGAATCCAACTGATGGTAGAGTATGACTTCACTTTACTCACTTCTCTGTCTCTACACTTTCACACCAAACTCACTGTCGCTGTTTCACTTCCTCCCCAAAGTAACATGAGATACTAGTCATATAAATATGCCTCAATATGTTCATCAAGATCCACGCAATGTTCCCTGAGAAATTAACAAAAATGTTGAAATCACCCGTCCTGCATTGTTAAAGAAAGAGAGAAAACATTCTTGGATCCATGCCTTTATCAGCTTAGTAGTTTTTAGTGAAATCGTTGCTGACAAACCAACCAACCAACCAACAAACGGACGCGGACGAAACGTAACCTTGACGGAACTAAAATTAACTTTCAGTAACATACGTGTAACATCTCATCAAGCGAACAGTTTCTCAGGAGCCATATTTGCTGTTTCGAGCTTTCGATTTCACTTTAAGACCTTTTACGAGAAGCTCGTAGAGGCGCGAGGAAACAACAGCTTGTTGGATCAACTAGATGATGTCACGGGCCAAACCTGTTAGTAAGAGACTAATACATGTCAACACTCATTTCTCTCAGACCGCTGCTCAGAGACAGTTTGTATACTGCTCACTGAAATAAATCATTTCCACGTTCCCACAGACACATTCATGGTGGAAGATGCCGTAGAGGCCATCGGCTTCGGGACGTTTCAGTGGAAGCTCTCCATCCTCACCGGGCTGTCATGGGTGAGAACTGCTCCTTACTGAACACACACCGGTCCAGACGCTGTGTGCGTTTCCTTCAGTTAACACTTGTATGTTGCGTGTTTCTGTTTGCTCAGATGGCCGACGCCATGGAGATGATGATCCTCAGCATCTTGGCCCCACAGCTCCACTGCGAGTGGAGGCTGCCCAGCCTGGAGGTGGCACTGCTCACATCGGTAATGGCTCTCTAATGTCTGTAAAGTGCTCTGCGATATGACGGTCCTGATAGTCATTGATTAAGAGAGGATTGTTTTGGAATAAGTGCTTGTATTGAACAGTGACAACCGCAGACAAAACGGGCCCCTAATGGTTTCATGTCACCAGATATGTGTTGCAATATTTGGATTTCAGACACATATTTACCTTTCTACAGCACACACTAGTACTAAAGGTTTTACATGGAGGATTTGCATGAAAATTAAACCCTCAGTAAGCTCCAGTGCACGGCTTCTCAAAGTCTGGACCCAGTTTGGGTATTTGAGACTTCATGTTGCGTTCAGCTGCACAACAGTAAACTCCAGAATCTATACCGCTTTGTACTGAAAAGCGTATGGATGCCGACAGGGACGTCATGGTGCATTCAGGTGCACCTGATCAACTCAGAAATCTCTACTGGAATGGCCACGAAAGTTGATTAAAACGGGAATGTGCTATAATTAATTTTATAATTATCACGTTATTTAAATTCAAGCTTCTTTGCCATCTCTGGACGCCTGACCTTGAATAAAAATCAGCTGCTGCCCTTTCAGTAAAAAAGTTTGAGAATCTCTGCTCTAGTGGCTCGCACCAAAACCAAAAAACTACAGGACTGTCTGCAGCCTGAAAACACTGTGTGCATGACAGGATGTGCACGATATCAGCCATGCACGGAGAGATTATCGTTAAGTGCACGCTTGAGATGCTGCAACACGCCCCGTCGTCACTCTCTGTTCTCGTTGACGCAGGCCGTGTTTATCGGGATGATGATCAGCTCTTCTCTCTGGGGAAACATATCGGACAAATATGGCAGGAAGACAGTAAGTTTTCATTTAAACCTTTGCTTGACATGATGATAATTCCTGGAACTTAATCTTGAGTTTACGTGCATGGGAAGCGTGGCTTCCTTGGCTTCGATCGATATCAGATACCGCTCTGAGGAGCCTCATCACATCACCATCATTTATTTAGCAGCTCGTTTGTGCCCACAGGGTCTTAAGATGAGCGTCCTGTGGACTATGTTCTACGGCCTGATGAGTGCATTTGCACCTGTTTACGGGTGGATCCTCGTCCTCCGTGCACTGGTGGGCTTTGGCATCGGAGGAGCCCCACAGTCGTGAGTAACCCTCGTTTATCCCTCTAATAAACAACCCTGTAATTAACGATTTGAGTCGGGATTAACCGTGAAGTGTCCGTCCTTTATCAGGGTGACGCTGTATGCTGAATTCCTGCCTATGAAGTCCAGAGCGACGTGCATCCTGTTGATTGAGGTACGATCATCCCGCTCATCGATCATCCGCACAGAGCTGCACAGCGCTCACATGCTCCGATTGACTCACGGGGTTTTATGTAATTATATAATTTGCCTTCCAGATATTTTGGGCGCTGGGCACCGTGTTTGAGGTGCTCTTAGCGATCCTGGTGATGCCCACTCTGGGCTGGCGTTGGCTGCTCGGCCTCTCTACCATCCCTCTCTTCATCTTTGCCTTCTTCTGCTTTGTGAGTATCAGTCTTAACATGTTCGTTTTTGAGGCGTTTTACTTTATACTTCCACTTTAGGGGCAAATATTGTACTTTTTACTCCACTACATTTGTTTGATAACTTTTTCAGATTACTTTATTTTATCAGCAGAAAAAAAAAACACTTATTCTGATAATCAGATCCAATAATCGACCATCAGCGTTGTAAAAAAGTACCCAAAAGTACCCAGAAAATACTTGAATAAAAGTAAAGGTATCGTTTTTAAATATGACTTTGGTAAAAGTGAAAGTCACCCATACAGATAGTACTTGTGTAAAGTATCTGATACTAAATTAAGTCTATATATATGTAAAGTATATATAAAGTATATTATTGGTTAATCGATTATCAGCCTGGTCGATTATCTGAGCCGATAGTCAGCATTTTCCTGATTTTCGAATAAAAAAATGCTTTCAGATAAATCAAACTGATTTAAAAATCCTCTGATGCAGCATGAAATCTGCACTTTTAAATAAAAGTAGTGAATAAATGTAATGAAGTAAAAAGTCAATATCTGCCTCAAGTATCGCAAAATTGTACTTAAGTACAGTACTTAAGTAAATCTACTTGTTTTACCTTCCACCACTGCTCATTGATCCTTCGTCTGACTGAGGTTTGTGCAGGTTAGGATCTATGGCCAGAAATATCAGTATCTGCTGTGTATTGATCAATGAGAGCTACTGAGAGAAAAAAGTCCGTCTATCTGTCATCTTCTAATCTATAATATTCTCTAAACTATATATCATTGATACACAATTCCATACTTTATTGTCGCCTATATTCTCTATAGAGTAGTGTCACCTTCATGATTTGCAAAGTAACGATGCGTAGACGTCGTACAGACACACTGCTCGATGATCATTGGTTAACACAATAAATGGCGGCTTCATCAACTGACATGTCTGTTTGTTGATGTCGGGGGGAGCAGTGGCTTCCAGAGAGCGCTCGATACGACGTGCTGACGGGGAACCAGGAGAAGGCTCTGGCCACGCTGAAGCGCATCGCCACAGAGAACGGAGCGCCGATGCCTCTGGGAAAACTGATCGCTGCCAGACAGGTAGGAGCCTGATTCCTTCAGCGCACGACACAAACTCTCTGGACGTTACTCATGTATTCTGCCTGTTTTATGTTTTTGTGTTGCTGTCTGTTCTTCACATCAGGAGGATCGGGGAAAGATTAAAGACCTGTTTTCATCACACTTTCGCTGGACCACGGTCCTGCTGTGGTTCATTTGGTGAGTCACGCAAGAACAAAACCGTATGTTCTCCAAGTGCATAGACAAATTAAAGGATAAGTTCACCCCCCAAAAAATGAAGATTTAATCAACAGATAAGATAATGGGCGAACTTACCCTTTAATCTGTGTGTCTCACTGTCTCCTCCAGGTTTGCAAACGCCTTCTCCTACTACGGACTGGTGCTGCTCACCACGGAGCTGTTCCAGGAGGGGGGTGCGTGTGGAAGTGAGTCACCGCTCAGCACCGACAGACGCCCTCACACACACACTCAAGGACACACACGCGCACACATTTTAATTCTGTACACTGATAAAACAAAGAGAGACATTGTAGTTCAGCGATTTGTGTGTTGTAGTATTCGTTTCTAAAAACCCAAAAGAGGGAATTGTGTCAGGAGTCTGTACGTGCACGTCCACTAAATCACGCTTCTCAGATTCAGTAGAAGAACCGGGTCTTAATTAAGAACATTAACGGGGGAGTTTTTAGTGTCACCTTTTCTTTTCCTTCTGTGTGCAATCAAAGTGTCTGCCGTGATGAAAGTCTGTACATGACTGAGCAGCTGTTGGCTGTGAACCGTCTCGTTAACTGCTGTTTTATGCCTCCCTCTAGTGTCCAAAGGCAGTAAGAGGGAGCTCCGATGCAGCTTGGAGTGTAAATATCTGAACTCGGACGACTACAAAGACCTGCTGTGGACCACCTTGTCTGAATTCCCAGGTACGAATCAGTTAATCATCACAAAGCCAATAAATATATATATATATATGTTTTATTTAGATGTCCTCTTTACTGTACATTTTGAGGTCATAATTCTAATTCTGCATTAGGACTGCTGGTGACCCTGTGGGCTATCGATCGACTGGGCAGGAGGAAGACCATGGCGTTGTGTTTCTTCATCTTCTCCATGTGCATCATTCCACTCTACGGCTGTGTTGGGAGGTGAGGTGGACACCAACATGGTGAGAGTGTTAGAAATAAAAATAGTGGATCCGCTGTGTCTTCAGCGTCACTGTTTTCTCTACCGCAGAACATCCATGACAGTGTTGATATTCATCGCGAGAGCTTTCATCGCAGGCGGATTCCAGGCCGCCTACGTGTACACGCCAGAGGTAAGATGTCACAATCAGAGGTACAGCTCGGATAAAATCATCATCAACAGCAGGACAGGCTTCTCAGTGTGTTCTAATCTCTGCAGGTGTACCCGACAGCGACCAGGGCTTTAGGTCTGGGAACCAGCAGTGGAATGGCCAGAGTCGGTGCCCTCATTACACCTTTTGTTGCGCAGGTAACACCCTTCACTTTCCCCGTTTAAAGGGATATTCCGGTGTAAGTTTAATCCATGGTCTAACACACCTTGACACCGAGTAAGACTCCCCCTCGAGAGGTCAAGTTAGCTGACCGCTAGCTTAGCTAGTTTTAGCAACCTCAGAAAAGACCGCACGATAACAATACACTGCCGCTTATGCCTCCATTTAGAAACCGCCATCAAAAAGCCACAATTAATGGTGAGAACAGCACCAAACTTCAGCAACAGTACATGTACAGTCCCAGCACACAGTACGAAGCATCAAACATCTGCTAGCTTTGCCGGATTTGTATTAAAAACACAGCTCAACTCACCCTCTCCTCCAGCAGCCTGCCTGTGTGGGGAAGCCCTGACGAGTCGATTACCGAGTGCAGTAGATTTCCTCAGCTGAAGGATGAAAATGTCTGATTATTACTCCATGGAATGCTCAGTTCTTATTATCGAGAGCTGACAGGGAAAATAAGGGAAGTAATGGAGTAATAAACATGCATTTTCATCCTTCAGCTGAGGAAATCTACTGCACTCAGTAATGGACTCGTCGAGCTTCCAAACACAGGCAGGCTGCTGGAGGAGAGGGTGAGTTGTGCTGTGTTTTTAATACAAATCCAGCAAAGCTAGCAGATGTTTGATGCTTCGTACTGTGTGCTGGGACTGTACATGTACTGTTGCTGAAGTTTGGTGCTGTTCTCACCATTAATTGTGGCTTTTTGATGGCGGTTTCTAGTTGGAGACATAAGCTGCAGTGTATTGTTTTCGTGCGGTCTTTTCTGAGGTTGCTAAAACTAGCTAAGCTAGCGGTCAGCTAACTTGACCTCTCGAGGGGGAGTCTTACTCGGTGTCAAGGTGTGTTAGACCATGGATTAAACTTACACCGGAATATCCCTTTAAATACGTCACGACACAAGACAGCGGGGATCATTTTTGTTCTCCACCCTGCAGGTGATGCTGGAGTCGTCCGTGTACCTCGCTCTGTCGGTCTACTGCTGCTGCTGCCTTCTAGCTGCCGTCGCCTCCTGCGCACTTCCGATTGAGACGACGGGCCGCGGCCTGCAGGAGTCCAGTCACCGCGAGTGGGGCCAGGAGATGGTGGGCCGGGCCTCCGCCCCCGGCTCAGAGAGGATCCCTCAGTCCAGCCCCGGCTCCCAGGGTTGAGTCCAACCGAGAGAGAGGCGACCACAGCGAGGAAAAGAGGAAAGAAGGGACAAAAAAAAAAAAAGCTAGAGCAGCTTTCCGTGTCCATCCCCCGTCCCATCCAAAGACTCTTCAGTTTCGGCACCACAGTGGCTTCAGAGAGCCAGGCAGCACAATATTACCTATTATTATTATATAGTCTTCAAACACCATCGCTGTCACATTTTTGCCACTGAGTGAACGCACACGGGGTGATCGCTAAGACCAAACGACCTGCGCGAGTGCAAAGAGTGAGAAAACAAACGGTGGGCGATGTGTGAAACAAGCGGCGACTCCAACGCAGATCAGAACAACAAGGGTAGACGTGTTAGATGACCATTTTCTTTTGAAAGAGCCTTAAAACTACCTTATCTCTTTGAAAGTACTCGCAAGCCTGGTAAAAAAAAGCTGCGATCGCATCGGCGTGTAGATGAGAAAGAGCATTTCGTCTTGTGCACACAAATTGCCTGTTAAAATACACTAACTGCAAACTCAGCTTAATAAAAACTACACTGCTGGAATGAAGAGCAGTTCATCGACTTAACGGACCGTTAAACTTAAATGAGGTCTGTAGTTACTTTATTTTAGCTTCACTTCTGCCGAAGCAGTGAAATGACCTACTGCACAGCGGCTCACCAACTAAAGTCCTGTGTTAAATGCGATCTTTCTGTTTCCTGTGTCAGTATTATTTCACATCTCAACATGGATGATATGTGTTTTCTGAGGAAAAGGCAGGTATTTCTCTAGTAATAATGACAATACCACCTCCCGTCGGGATTCACTGTGTGGTCATTTTATTTACAACAATCTGCGGAAGCCGTCATCAGAACAATTTTTAAAAAATCGGCCATAATTCATAATTATAACACAACAAGTCCATAGACGGACGACAACATTATGTAAGTTCACGTTGAAGTATTAGGAAAAAATCTAAATCTGAGTATTTTCATCACCCAAAGCTGATTCAACCTACTTAGTAAGAATAACATGAAACGACATCATGAGTACACGTTGCATCTCTTAACCTACACGTTCATACGCAGCCATTTAGCGAGACGTCACGTTCTGTCTTTCTGTAAATAATGTATCAATACCTGGTTTAGTTGTTGTCTTTGCTTTTTTTGTTTGTAACAAAAGGTGATGTGGAGGTGGACTTTGCCCCGAGCGGCCCGCACCGGGCAAAGTGTTTGTGTTTTAAAGAGAGTAACTAGTACAGCTTCCGGCGAGCTGAGTCTTACCTGCCAGTGTTTGAGATTTAGTGCTGCATTAAGTGTGTGTGTGTGCACAGATTCTTGTCAGCACACTGGATGTAAATGTGTATGATACTACAGTAAATAATCTTTCAAAAAGAAGAGTGGATTCATGTTGTTATTCATTACTAAACAGTGATATTAAAGATGCTATTGCAGATTTATCAATATCAGTGTCATTATGAACATTGTTTTAGAGATTACAATGCAGAAAAGATGCGTGGGGTAATTTATAATAATTTAATTCCTGTTAAAATGTACTGTTACATATTTGTCACTGGTGTTTCATAATCACATCCGAGGGAACGCTGCACCGATATTGAAAGTTTTTACTCCCCATTATCGCCGTTAGCCCGAGCTTTATTTCTAACCTCAGCCAAGAAGTTTTCTGATTTTGGTCCAGTCTGTCTGTTTGCCTGTTTGACAGCAGGATAAACTCGTATCCTGATTGTCATGAAACTTGGTGTGAAAGTGCAGCACGGGTCAAGAAAGAACCTGAGCCTACGTGAATCAGTGCAAATTTAAAGTGATGTTACTATCTCATGATGTGATAAGAATATCTGTGTGCTTTTAAATGTTAGTTATAGGCTAGAGAAGTTGGGATACAAAGCACCGACATTAAAAAGGCATTTTAAAAAAGGCACCGATCATTTCTTCTCCCGGACGAACATTCACAAGCGAGCTTTTGGACCTTTGCCTTTTTGTTCCACAATCTGACCGAAGAGCCTCGCTGCCTCCTGGGCGCAGCCTCTGTGGATGGTGAGGCCGAACCCTCCGTGGCCGTAGTTGTGTATCACCTGAACGAGAGCCAGAATATATTCAGAATACGATGAATGACCAAAATATATATTGTAAGTACCGCTCAGCTGTTAAAGTTTACCTCTATTGAAGTTGCACCGGACCGTACGGTCTCTCTCTCCAGGCGGACTTTGCTGCGAACGGGCCTGAGGCCGGACCAGTCCTCCACTATCCTGGCATGCTGAGGGCAGAAGACAACAAGAGATAATCCGTCTCAAACTTGAACTTTAGCTGAAATTAAAAATATAAAATCATTTCAAGCAAAAGTAACCATCACTTTGAGATGTTAGTGAGGTTAGATCCAGTGGATGCCTTCAGATTTGGGCCACTCGCATGTTGAAGAACTGAAGTATTCTAAATATATAAACTGTGAATGTTGAACACTTCAGCACTACAGACGACTCCTGGTGAATAATTAATCACAAACGAGACAGAAAGTCGTTTTATGGCCTCTCAGACGAGCAACAGTTTGATATATCGCCTCACCTTGAGACTCGGCTCCAGCCGACAAGCGTGCTCCCAGATGTGTTTATGGTCGACGGAGTTGTTCTGTTCACTCCAGTTTCCTAACTGAAAACAGCCGCCGACTGTCACGAGACGACTCCTGCAGACACAGATGATCTGTTCGCTCATGGAAACGTTTTTTTACACACTACAGAAGTTTCTTTAAAACTGTGAGTGCAACAGCACCGCAGCACACTTCTCCCTCACTATAAAGGCTTTAAGAGAAGCTGCTGTCCTCTCTTTAAATTCAGTGTTCATGAAGGTTTCGTGTCACTGGATCTACCCTGGAATGATGTACGGTGAATTGTAGACTCCTGCGGAAAAATTGTGGGTGAGAATCCAATGCTTGAGCCACGGAGCGTCCACCTGCAGCGACAAGGAGGAGAAAACGTGCAACCAGTATCTTTCCACTGTGCGGTTATTGCAGGTTATATAAAAACTGTTTGCATTCTCACCTTCACTATCTGACCGCGGCCTGGTTTGAGGTCAGGATCCGGCTGGAGCTCCCCTGATCTCATTCCAGTGCAGTTTATTACCACGTCTGCCCCAGATTCTGCCAGCTGCACACAAGGCAGCAAGATAAGAGAAAAACAGATGTCACAAGCAGCATTTGGCGAGTATAACAATATACTAAAGAAAAAAATATTGAATAACCTTCACTAACCTCCTTGAAGGACTCTATTTTCCGCTGATAAAACTTCACACCCCTTTTTTCCAACCTGAGAAGGACACAAAACATTATGAGCACGAGAAAACCTCCTGAAAAATAAACTTCTGGAGCTGTTCAAGATCAAGAAGCAGTTATGTTGGTCAGTTATTGTCACACCACGGTGAGGGTTGTCTCGTTCTGGGTTTTTGTCTCGTGACTTCCTGTTTTATTTTGAAAAGTAACTCTCCTCTCGTTTCAGGCCGCTTGCCCTTCCTCATGTGTCACCAGTCTGATTGTCTTCCCTGATTCCTGATCGTGTCCACCTGTTCCCCATCACCCTCGTGTGTTTTATAGTCTGCGTCTTCCTTTGTCTTGTGCCAGAGTGTTTCGTTTCTGTCGCGCACCCCAGCCCGTCGCCACAGTCCTCGTCCTTGATCCAAGTGATTTTGTGTGTGTAATTTTCATAGCTCAGTCTGGTAGTGTAGTTTAAGTTTATAGCCTTATTGCTCACCTCCGTTGGAGTGTTTTTTGTTGTTAAATTTTCATAGCTCAGATACGTAGTGTAGTCAGTTCATAGCCGTTTCGCTTTGCCTCCTGAGGAGTGATTTTCTGTTTGTCTTTGAGTTTTATTCTCCCTCCGTGTTTGGAGTGTGTTGCTTTGTTTGTTTTAGCTCTAGATTATATGGGTCATTTTCAAAGCCTGTTTTCTTTGTCACTTTGTCTAAGAAGTTTAAGAATTTGGAGGGAATAAAAGCCTGCCTTAACTGTCTCTGCTCTGCATCTGAGTCCTCGTTGAAAGTCCAGGCCTGATGGTTATAAACAACATATCAGGACGTCTGAGCGGCTGCGTCTGAAATGATTCATCACAGTGTGCAGGGACTAGTATGATGAGGACAATGTACTGTGGTGTGTCGGACAGAAACATTTTAAACACGTTTCAGACACTCGACGGGTCACTCAGCTCTCAGTTATTGAATGATTTGAGATCGATGGATCTATCTTTTGGAGGCCGTGGTCACAAAACACATTTCCAAATTTCAGAAAACATACACAAGTGACATTGCTTTTTCTCAAATGTTGCGTTTTGACCCTCAGGGCCACCATACAAAATGTGAAACACAGTATGTAATGGTCAAGAAATTTAAAATCCACTGAAATGAATAAGAAAAACATAACAAGCAGTCCTGCGCTTCCTTTCATCTTTGTATTGGGTAATAATTGAAGTTGCACCAGGATGAACTGAATTCAAGTTAACTTGGGGTTAAAATAAAACAAAAACTTTGATACAAGATATGAAGTAAATCATTTAAGAGAGAGGTTAATCACTCACCATTCCATCAGCCAGGGCAGGTATGTTTTACCTTCCACCATGAGAGCAGTGTTGAACCAACCATAACTGGACAGGTGAGAAGAGACAGACGTGTGAAGACAGAGAAAAACTTTGACACAATATTGTTTTATCAATTTCTACATATTTGTAACATCACATATTGTTTATTAAGATAAAAACATTCAGCCGTGTCTTGTAATCTCATGTTAGTAGGTTCAAATGTTTGGCGTTAGATGGAAATAGATAACGACCAAACTAACTAATGTTTTGCACCTCTGCTTTTCTTTTTTGTTCTTTCAGTGTTTTTGCTTTTTCGGGGCAGTTTCGGCAGGAACCTACTTGTATCCGGGGAACATCTGCAGTTCCCGCTCTGTGAGGCGTCTGAAGCCCAGGACGGTATCTTTGAACGAGGGATCCTGCAATTCAAAACATGTCACTCGTGATTAGATCACATGTCCTGAATATGTGTTGGCTGTGTTGGTTTGCTAACCTCTCAAACCCTTGATGAGGCCTCCCTGTTTTCCGACCACGGCAGGCACCCATCTCTGTTTAGCTGAATAGAGCTCTGCTTCAGCCCGGCTGAATACTAATTGACTGTGTGTTTCACTGGCATGTGATAAATCTATGAAAGAGTTATCTGAGCTTAGAGTTTAACTATACATTTAATTGCACAGTGTCTTTGTTCTTGGTTGTAAAAGGCTTCCTAATCTAGGTCATAACTTATCTTTGAGGTCACCTTGCAGTACAAAGGAATACTCACCGGGGCTGGTTCGGTGCACAGGTTGTAGCCAGACTGAAGGAATACCCCCATTTTTACAGACTCAGGTGAACTGAGGCTGCTCAGCAAGTAGTCGAACGTCTCTTTGTTCCATTTTCTAAATGGGAGGACAAACACAGTGTTGAAATGGTGGAAACTTGTTGCAGAAAAAGGGTCAATAGAGGGTTAAAGACACAGCACGTACGTCTCCTGGACGTTGCCCTTATCGTAGAGATACGGCTGCCAGAAGCCAGCAGCTCCATCACTAGTGGTCAGTGGAGTGAAGCGGTCCGCGTACACCTCAATGGTCAGCGGACTGATGATGGAGTGATACTGCTCATAGATGCTCTGAGCTGTTGACAGGCCGATGACTCCTGCTCCGATCACTGCAACCCGCATGTCTGGATTAACATGGGACAGAAAACACATTTACATCTGAGGCTTCATCACCCACAGAGGCCTCCTACATGTAAACACAACAACATGACCACCTAGAAAAGGGATAGACTGATTATCAGGGCAGATACTCATTTATTTTTTGGATTATAGGTATCAGTGTTGTACAATCAAACACTTAAAATAAAAGAAAATTAGGTTTGACTTTCCTGTCATTTCCCTACCTTCTGTACAAACCTTTTGGACAGGTGTTTCAGTAAACCACGTGCTGTGCTGAGTACTACTACTAGAGTAACAGGCCTGTATTATCATACATACAGCATATTATGTAACAGAGCAGGTGACATGCCACATGAATACCCAGTAAAGTTACATCCGAGCTGAGCGAAGCAGAACAAACTTGTGGCGATCAGGTGAAAATATTGTACAGACAATCAACCCACAACTTGAGATTCTCGAAAAGTTTTGCTTTACCTTCAGTGAAGCGTTGACCAGTTCTCTGCAGGAGTTGTTGAAGCCAGAGCTTACTCACTGGTCCAGCTGTCACGTGGACAGGGGGCGGAGACAGACCCCAACATGGGCGTGACCAAGTGTTTGACTCCGCCCACCCATCCCCTCCACATTGGTGTAGACTGCAGAACAACCAAATCAGGATTTACTGCCTCACACACTGTGATGTGAAAAGCAGCCATAAATCAGACATGAGTAAAAGCAAAGATATCATTCTAAAATATAATTTCATCTAGTATCAAAAGTACATGTAAAATTAAGTTAAACATATATTTATTATTACAAATGCACGAATTTGGCTGTGATGCAGCATGCAATCTTCAAAGTAACTAGTAACTAAAGTTATGTAGTGGAGTAAAAAGTACGACATTTGCCTCCAAAATGTGTGGAAGTATAAAGTAAAAGAAAAAGATTTTCTTTTTAAAATTTAAATATTTACACGCCCCAACTGGCATTTCATGTTTATAATCTCTTTACGACCTTCCACATCTGATCTTATTTTATTGTGTTAAATCTAACTTATATGAGTCTATCTTTTACAACTTGTGTCCTTTTTTTTTACTACTGTGAGTATAAAAAGTAGTCAGCAGTGCCTTGCCTTATCATCACGGTGCCCTGAGCGGCAGCACTTCCTGCACAGACAGCCCTGCATGCAGGATATTAAGGCTCCTCTCCCTCCATCCACCCGTCCATCCATCACTCGTATGTATCGTTAGCCCGGCAGTTAGCAGCTCACCAGGCCCAGCGGCCGGCCGGTGCATCCTCAGCTTCCAGCCATGGCGTTGGTTACTCTGCAGCGGTCCCCGACCCCGAGCGCCGCATCCTCCGCCAGCACGGCGACGACGACAGCGGGGGAGGTCAGTTTGGGTCCCGGGGTGAACGAAACGATGCTCCGGGTGGTGGTGTTGGTGCTGACTGAAGGGGCAGAGGATGGTGGGGGAGATGATGCCGGAGAAAGGCCCCGCTTGATTGAAGCTAAATTAGCACCGTTAGTTAACGGCGTTATGCTAGCTAGGTCTTTAAGCTAACGGCAGCTAGCAAGACGTCTTCGCGACTGATAACCACATATTTCCTGCCACCACACACACCAACACGGCTGATGTACTTGTCGTTTTTTAGTTTATTTTGACTTCCTCGTGAAAAATCTCAAACCTGTTCAATGAGCTGTAACATTTCTAAAGAGCTAGCTGAGTGTGTCAAGTGCCTTATGAATGATATAAGCTGTGGCTAACGTTAGCAGTTTATGATGTGGACTAGCTGACATTGCAAATAACCTGATTTTGTGTTTCGCTAAAATCTGAAATATGTTTAAGACGAACACCGTTAGCACAATAATAGTCTTCACGACGGTGCTGTAGTCCAATCACTGCCATATTCATATTAATTTACTAGTATTATCCGTCAGATTTTGGATGTTTTATTCTGACAGCCTGATTTAGCTATACTCTCTGTAGCATACAACAAATCAGAGACAGTCGTATACACAGGATATTTCTCTGTCAGTTTCCATTCTGCTGTCTTGCTGGCCTCACCAGTAAGTATAGGAAAATATGAGATTTCCAGACTGGTGAAGAGCCATAAAGGGAAGAAGACTGAACTTTAAGGTGTGCTCACACTTCTGTACAACAGTATGGAGTCACAGCTTGAGCTTCCTTGTTTTCTGGGTGCGTAGAGCAATAGACAGTGATTGTGCCTGGCCACAAAACTATAATGAATCAAAGATAACTTCCTTGTATATTTTTTTAAGTACAGATATCTTCCTCGTCTTTACTGCCAGAGGAGGGCGCCAACCACCAGCTGTAGGCAGGAAAGTTCACCTTATTCTGCTCAGCATGACCAAATCAGACCAAACAGACTTGACATCTAGTTCATTTTTACAACCATCTGTGTTTGAGATAGAGATGTGGATTAAAACACTTCGTTTTTTGTTACTGCGTGTTCAAAATCACGCAACGCTTCAGATGTCATACATAGTACGTGTTTATTGAAAACAGATTTCATCCTTTCAGAGAAATCTCTCCACGCACGGCCATCTCCCACGTACCTCAGCGTTGTGCTGGAGCGGGTGGTGTCGTCCAGCTGGGTGCTGAGGTGTGACAGATAAAGCTGGCAGAAAGCTGCTGCAGCTATGATGTCATCTACTCTCACTGAGGGGTGGGTGGGGTGGTAGTGGTGGAGTACTACTGTAGGAAAAGGGAGGACGGAGGTAAACAGATTTAATGGATGCTGGCATGAGGCGGTGAATATGTGAGATTATTTCACCTAATACACAGTAACGTACGGTTGGTCATGCAGCGTTACATGCCAGCGGTACTCGGTACAAACTGTGCCATAGCATTTCTTTTTCCTTTTTTTTCTCCTGCTGAGTATACTCGACCTGCTGCAGCTGTACTGTGGTGTTATTGAATTTCCCTGACAGCGGAAAACCATGTCTTCATGTGCCCTTAAACTTTGCTTTTAATTTGCAAAGGTATTTTTATGGTACGATAACCATCTCAGAAAATATCATGGTGTTTACGGTAAATGGTATTACGCAATGTAATCAGTTACAATGACCTTTAATCAGATGAAAATAGAAGGAACAAAACAAAACAAACGCATTGTAACTGATACTAATGCTTAATAAATGTGTAATACTGTTTACCGTCATAGTGTGAAACTGTGATATTTTTGGAGATTGCTATCATACCAAAAAAATCTCATACTGGCACACAGTATAATAATCTTCAGATTTAATACCACGGTATAGCTTCAGTGAGGTATCGCTGCCACCCGAGTCACAACCGTGTTGACTTTTGGTCAAAGTCACTCAGGTGAGGCTGTGGCTCAGGTAGAGCAGCTGCCAATTGGGAAGGTCGGTGGTCCGATTCCAGGCCCCTGCGGTCAAAATGTCGTAGTATCCTGAAGATACTGAACCCCAAATTGCTGTATGTGTGCCTATGAATGTTATCGCTCCTGATGATCAGGTGGCAGTGAAGAATTGTGGTCAAAACGTTTGTCACTGTAATTAAGTGCTGTAGTGCTGCAGCGATGCAGATGTAAGAAAACATGTTTTTTTACCCATGTCGTGCAACCATCAGATGCAGCAAACCTCTTAACATGCTCTTACATACCCTCCCTTATCCCTTATTGGCTGGCAGCGTGCCCGAAATTATGTAAAATGTGGTGTGTTTCCTTCAGGCAACGAGGCAGGTCTGTGACCAAACTGAGGCAAAGCTTTTAACTTACATTACTGCAGCCTTGTTAATTTTCTTTCAGGCAGCCTTGTTCATTAGCTCCCATCATACTTCTTCCATGTAATTGCTCGTCATGTAATTTCTTGCAGAACATGCTTTCTTCAGTGCAGCCATACAAACAAAATGCTCACACTTTTTAATTAACTTTCAAGTCATCTCTGCTCCCTCTGCGTCTCGTCAGCTCCTCCAGGCGCCGTGGATACTATTAAACACATATAACACACACCTGCAGTGACGACACTGGTATTTGCTCGCAGCTCTATATGTCAGACAGCAGGCTAAGTTTGACTTTGATTGGTGTGTACTGCCAGACTGATGCTCAAACTACACTCTTTTCTGTCTACAACGCTGTGTGATCCAACGACCTCTGAATACCTGAGGTCTAATATGGCTGTAATGAAACACTACATATTATATAATGACTAGGAGTGGTGGTAAAAATACAGTATATACAAACCTCAAGCCTGTTGCTTCTGTTTTGCGGCAGTCTTGAAATGTTTGTTCGTTATGCCAAAACAGCTTCAATGTGGTATTAATTTTCTCTCTTATCTGTTTTTCAGGATTTTGGGAGTGAAGATGAACGGCGAATAAATCAGAGGTAAGTTTACTTTAAGTCAAGTTCAGCCCCTGTGTTGCATGGTACGTGGCAAAGGCAGGTAGAAATGTTACGCACAGGTGTTGTTGACTGATCGCCTGCATCTGCCTTTGAGTCATTTAGTGAAATCTGGAGTGGCGGCAGACTAGCTGGCATCAACAAACGAGGACAGCTAAGCGTTTGTGTCATAGTACACCTGTCTGTCTGTCTTGTTGGCAGAGTCATCAACTCCCAATAACCAACTGTAAAACCGTGTTATTCTCAGTAGCCAAGTAACATGTTGACGGGTGTGTCAGAACTTTTATCAGCAGGAAGATCGAGGAACTTGCTCTTGAACTGTGAATGATCAGTTGAGTCACTTGGCTTTTTTGTTTAGCTGTTTCACAGAAGGCTGATTACTGTGCTGTTTTCGTTTAGAACCATGCTGTCATTTACAGAGAAAAATATATCTTAAAAAGTGAATATTTACAGTTTTCTCAACTCTGTTTCATCCAGTCAAATAAACCTATAAGCAGAAAGACAGAGAAATTATAATACCGGCGCTTCTTAATAAACCTTTTTCACCCTCCAAGTTAGGACTAGAGAGCTATTGTTTCACTTGATTGCTCATAGACGTAAATGAAGTAAGTTACAGTATCTTCTGTTTTGTCTGCCACTTTCGTAATTTTAAAGTAAATGATTGCAACAAACCACCTGTGGCAGTAAATTGCTTTCAAACCTGCCCGAACCTACGTAGATTATAAACAAAAAATATGTATATCTACAGGGAAAATGGGGCAACAAAGAAATCTCAATAGACATCTAAACAGACCAGAGTGACGCAATCTATTGGGATGAGGTCGGCAGTGCGTCAGGGACAGATTCAGAATGAGAGTGAGTCCAACCTGGGTGTCATTCCCCACCTCTCTAAAGCCTTCACAAAAGGGCATTGTCACACCCTGACTGGCTGCGTCCACTCATTAATTAGGAGTCAGTCTCCACACCTTCACACAGGTGATCAGACAAAACAACAAAAAAAGATCTTGCACAATGGGACTGCTGCACACCTCCTGTCTCCAGTAACTTGTGTTTTGTGCATTGTAGCATGCATGGATTTGTTATCTTTGGATATGAGACAAGTGCTTTACAAATTGCAGTAGACTGAGTCACTAGTGTTAAAACCTTTATGAAGTCAGTTTTCTGTCAAAGGCTGAGTCCCTGAGGGCAGTTTGAAAGGTACAAGATCTTTTCAAGTAGAAGAGCTGGAAGTTTGACTTCGCTCTTCTACTATGTCTCCTACGTTTTGAGCATTTTGAATTCGTTATAATGTAAATTTGTCTCTCAGATACAGAAAATCCAAATTATTTTGTTCATTTTCTGCAGACTAAACCATTTCTTTCTGGATGTTATCATCCAAATACCAATCCATTCTGTCTAGACTTAAATTAACCCACTAAAATGTAATGACGGTGTAACAATTATGCGTGTTAAAGAGCACCCACAGATTGCAGCTGTTCTTCAGGTGTCTGAATGTGCTCTTCTTAAATATTCTGCTTTGGAGACAAGAATTCCTAAAACTGAGCTGAACTGTGCTGCTTGAATTCAACAGCGCAGATCTTATTGCAACCCAACAGCAGTGAAGTTGTTTACTGGAGATGATTTAATTTCAGTACAGAGCAGATCAATACAAAGGCTTTTGTGACAATGATGACAGAAAGTAGGTCTTTGTGATTCTTACTGGCTGAATCTCTCTGTTCTAATGCGAATGTGCACTCTTGTCATGAATTTGTGATTTTTCTGTTGTGATTTGTCACATGTTATGACTCCACTTATGACCCTGAGATAGTCGAACACGTCATTCCAAGAGTGCAGTTTCTTCTCAGTTATGCAACGGCCTTTGCAATGTCCCAAAGCAATGCATGTTTGTCAGAATGATCTATGTGTGATGCGAGTCCCGTCCTGCCTCAAGATTGCCTCCATTTTTTCGTGCTGGTAAGCCACGTTATGGAATGAATTTGCTAGTAAATTCATGTTTTAAACGGCATTTAAATCAGTCTTTTATTTGACAGCCATATTTCTCTTTAAGATCAGCATGTACTGATCTAGCCCACTGTATAAACAGCCACATCTGTCGATGGACAGCTTTTACATTGCGAGGTGGGAGTACTTGCACTTGCTGTTCCTGCCTGACCTTGATAACGATGACAAGCCGGAGGGGGTTGATGGAGGCCAAAGCAAACATCGTGCAGGTGTCGGTGGCGCCGAACCAAGGAGTGATTTCATCTTACCACCTTGTACAACAGCGGAGTTGGGCAAGAAGCACAGTTGCACAAAAATGTGTCTTTACATGTTGACATTGGGTGCAATGAGAAGGAGGGCGGAGATTATTAGCTCAACAGGAATATTATATACCACAAAACTCCCACCGAAACGCTTTCTTACTCAAGCAGCATATCTTGTCGAGACTGGTAATAATTTAAATGCAATAATATGTAAAACTCCTCTCTCTGGATTTGAGTGTAGAATATGTGTTGATGGTTGTGCTGTAGGACTCAAGATCGGTCTTGGTCTAAGGACCACTTTCTGAAGGTCTCGTCTCAGAATCAACCGCATTTTTTCTCTGTCTTGTCTCGTTCTCAGACAAAGAGGACTCTGGAATTTACCTCAAGACCAGTCAAGACAGCAACTGAAGGGTCATCACTGTATGACTTGATGCATACTCTTCTTAATGATGGTTTCTGTGGGAAGACAAGAGTCTGCCAAAATAATGGTATTGTGTTAGTTTGATGGTCAGAGATGAGAAATTATTGTTAGGTCAAGTTGCTTTTAGCTCCTTTGTGTTTCAATTGTTTGCTCATAGAAAACCAAGTGAAATTCCCCAGACAATTGATTCCTATTCTTGCGAATGTGGAAATTTTATGCAAATGAATATTAGGAGTGCCTATGGTTTGCATGTTCCACATTTTTTTGTGCATGCATGCTGGTCTTGGTCTTGATTTTGGTCTCTGATTCGGTGGACGAAACTTTGGCCCTGTTCACACCTGCAATGAGCCTGCATCTTTGGTGACAGCTCTTAGTACAGGTGTAATGCACCCAAGATTCATTGAGGATGCATTGAGATCTCATTGGCAGGACCACGTTTGGAGATGGGCCAGCTGTGAACTAGATCTGTCCTCCAAGACGCATGGTATTGTCAGGTGTAAACAGGCAGACAGACTGCAGCAGAAGCCCCATCTCCAGATCTTTAATGTAGGTTAACCTTTCCTCAGTAACATGATGATGTCATTAGTTTCCTGCTCTGGCCCTCCGTGTCCCCACTGACACCTGAGGAGGTTTGTTCCTCCCCGTCGGACCCCTCCCTCTCTCTATACTCCCTTTCAGTGGTGTAAGTGAGAAAATGCCAGCATTATGCAACTGGCTGCCCCAAGAGGAGGCCTTTATTCCTCATTGTGAAGAACACTCTGAGACCTTGAATAAACCAGCCCGTTTGCTGCCTCTGTGTAGCCTTTTTGTAGTGAGTCCTCGGTGTAATCCAAACCTCTCTCACATACCAGTACACCTGGTGATTCAGAGCAGTGGCTTAAAGGACATCTGGTCTTGTTTGGCCCTGTTCAGCCATCCATCTGGCTACTGCAGCAGCAACAAAATACACCTGAACATCCAAGCATTCATACCTGCTGCTCCTTCTAAAGCTTGACCTCAGGAAGTCCCTCTGTCCCAATAAGATCCTTCCACCTCTCCGTGCACCTGACATATTGAGGTGTCCAAGTTTCCAACTGGAACATGACGTCAGCTTGTAGAGTTTAGTGTGTGCGGGACACCACTTGTGACAGACGTTGTCCTATTGTTGAGGAGAATAGGAGGGCTATCTTGTTATCTGTGTCGCAAAGCTATTGTGTATGTCTGTCAGCAAATCCTCCCAGATTAACAGAGTTGTGCCACTTCTTTGTGTACGTGTGTGTGTGTGGGGGGGGGGGTTGCTTAGTGAGAGAGGGAAAGTGAGAAAGAAAGTACTATTTTAGCCTTCAGTGCCGAAACAGAAGCTTATCTGTGGGCTCAAATTTCAGTTATTATTTTGGGCTGTCAGTTTTATATTTAACTTTCCCTCTATTCATCTAAAAATAACCTTCGCTACCGTCGCAGGTGCATCACACACATAAAGGATCTGTCCTCTTTAACCTGCCATTGTCTCTAGTAGACTCATTGTGGTTTGTCTGCGTTACATCTGCGTGAGTGACAGCGAGCGCTGGCCACTTGAAGGAGAGAGACAAGATAATCTCCCCCCTGTAAGCCTGGGTATAATGAGATTTGGGAGTTTTGGGAGCATTCCAGTTCTCTCTGCCCTTTCAACCAATGCTTGGCCCATGTGTTCAGCTCCCTGGAGGCACTACCTTGGATTCTGTTGACCCTAAAGGTGGCATGCACAGGGAGACATCCCATTAGAAAGTTTTAGCCAAAAATTCCTCTGGCTGCCTTTTTTTTCCCCCCTCCTCCTCCAATTGAGCAAGTGGTCTTGTGCTTTTCCCCCGGAAGACAGAGAGACAAAACGGCACTCTCAGTGGGTTTCTGTTGGACGGCAACACAGGATCCTACATGTGGACATGTTTTGCATTGGCTAAAGAGGAAACCTGTTGTTCGCTTTGAAAGTAAAGAAGGAAGGGGAAATCCGCCTCTTGAATCCTCGAGGATTCACTCTGTAACACTTCTGTTTTTCTGCTCACATGTTCTGAAAAGCCAACGAAAGCATGTGACTGACTTTGTGTCTTTGTTGGAAAAGGTTAGACGCGCTTACCGTGAATGTCAAACTCAAACCTGCTCTTTCCTTCTTACGGGTGTGAATGTGTAACTACGTGGTGTTAAAAAAAAAAAAGTGTGACGAGACCGAACAGACTGAGGGATGGAGGAGACGCTCACAGCTGTGTGTTTGCCCGAGGCAGCGGGTGGAGACTGCAGCACGTCGCTCCAGGCAGGAGTCTGACTCGCTCTCGCACACAGACGCGCTCCGATGAGGGAGGAGGAGGAGGAAACAAGAGGGTGTGGCATCTGAACAGACGGCACTTCTTCACTGAGCGGCACAGATGCGCGCAGGCTGTCAGTCAGTCTGTCACTCAAAAGTGGTGAACCCGTCAACTCTGCTTCTGTCGCCCTTCTTCGACTCTTTCTGGAGGCTGATGAAGAGGAGGTAGCTCGCGGCGGAGAGGCCTGGGGTTTTTCGTTTTCGGACAACAGGATGCATTTGGTGGTAGAACCCATTCAGGAGGCCATGATGAAGATGCTGCCGTATTTTGTGGAGAATGCCGTGTTGACCCAGAGCGAGATAAACCGCATGTGAGTTCAGATTTCCTGTGAGATTTTAGATGAAGCACTTTACTGCGGTTGTGAGTTTTTGCTCTAGTTCTTTAACGTTTTAAAACTAATTTTAAATATTTTTTGTGAGACTTTTAACTATTAATTTATCAGTTCAGTGTAGGTGTTTGACTGTTAGTTGCAGATACAGATAATATGGTGTCATTTCAGGCCAGCAGACTGAATCAATCACATAAGTCCAGCTGAAGACCTCAGCCAGATTCACTGGTTCAGTGTTTCTACGACAGTTTGTCTGTATGACCTGATGTGGCGGCAGTCTTCGCCTTTCTGTCTGTAAAGGAGCTATAGGTACCGCAGGTTGTAATCATGTGGAATCATTGAGGCTATCTGGCGAGCTTTTCTGTCATGGGCTTTGTTTGCTTTGATACCAGATGTATTTTTAGCCCCAGTGCTTGTGGAGAAGCTGATAGCAGGGTGCTGCAGGGCAAGAGACAGTAGAGCCGAAGCTGTTTAATTAGGATGTCTGAGTACAGCCTGTAAAGCAACGGGACAGCTCTTGATTTACACATAAGGACAAGTTTCACACATCCTCAAGTTTCACCAAAGTGCACCTTTTGTACGTGTGTTTTTTTTTCTGTGAAGCTATCAGGTATCACAAAGTAAGACCTGTGGATTTACTAGTTCAAGATGGAAAAACAAGCAGCAGGGATTTGCACACAGTACTAAGCAGCAACGAGGCCGGAGCACTCTGCTCGCTCTCGCCACTTTTGCCTCATATTATCCATCACTCCCTGACAGTGGACCCTCCTGACAGCATCATAAATCTCAAACAGAGAACAAACAGGAACAAAAATCCACCAAAGTGAGACAAAAGCTCCTGTTGAGAAGTGTCCACCCCCGTGCTTTGTCACTGTGGAACTTGTTCTATGGCGCTGGGGGCGGAGGGAATTTATTGCGAGGTGCACAAAATGAAGTCCATTGTTCCCACAAAATCATCTGTTTGGCCCGGGCCAGCTCTTCTGTATGTGGGTTTTGAATGAGATCAGACAGAGCTGAGTGAGGGGACGGATTCAGAGCTGGATGAAAAAATGCGATGGTGAAAGTTGTGGTCGATGATATGATTTAAATTAAGGTCTTTTATTCCTACCTGTTTAAACTGAAGGTAACTGGTCGGTGGGTTCTTTGCAGTTGGAGATGCATCTATACGAGAGGCTTTACACTTTTTAAGGATATGAACCAATATAGGTTTTTTAAGCCAGTGCCAATCAGGGCTCAACAATAAGGATTCACAATTTCACAGAGCGGTTATATTTTCAAGAGCTGATAATCATAGCAGCTAAGCAGTGAGCCATCTCTCTTCTTTCTCATCTCAGTTGAGAGTTGAACATGTGCTTTACCGATTGGGTGAAGAAGAGAACTATATAATATTATACTGGTAGCAGAATTGCTTTATGAAGCTGACACATGCTGGCACTGTGCTATACGCTGATGTTCTACCTGTATTTAGAGACCGGTTTGTTTTTAGTACGTGCTTTGATTTGGTCTTGTTTCCTGTCACTCATCACGTCAGTACTTACCTAATAATTTCCTGGTTTGCCCGACTGCACACACAGAATACATGGGGCATGTGTTCCTCCCTGCTGCCAGGTAGATTTATGTATGTGCGCACATTGTTTTCCACTGAAATAGAGTGATTGAATTCAGCCCGGAGGAAACGCCTCACTTCTTTTTTATTGCAGTTTTCTTAAGTCATGCTGACAGCTCCGATGCCTGACCTAAAAAAAGTTGTTTTTACGAGTTGGTGTGAACTGGTAATTGCTGCTGTTGTTAAAGCATCACAAACAACTGCAGTTAAGTCAATTATTCAGGTCTTTGTTGCATTAAAACAAGCCAGCAGAGACCTGACAAGTCAAATCTGAGTGTAGCCCATGCAGCAGAAAAAAGACAGATAAGCATTCACTTGATTCATAGCTGCTGCAGAGCAGACCTGAGGTCTGCCTCTAGCGTGGCAGCTGGGCTTTTCCACTCAGCTGTTGAGGTAAATCACCAGCAGCAGACAAGCATGATTTATGCTCATCCCTCGGCTGTGTCTACTGAACTCAACTGTCCTGTTAAAACTGAATATTTAATTTGTCTCCTGTCCCACTTCTCAGCCTCGCTGTCCAACGAACAAGCTGGCACAGTTGTACTGAGCTGTGTGATGTATAGCGTCTGTGTTTCAATGCATTGAACTCCTCTGTCTCGTTGGTTTTGCAGCCTGAGCGAGAGCTTCTTCATGGTGAAGGGTGCTGCTCTCTTCCTGCAGCAGGGAAGCAGTCAGCAGGGCCAGAAAGCACATCCTCACCACAAACATGCAGGTGAGATCCACAGTTCACGACACCCAAAAAACTCCACCTTGTTATCCTCCACAATTACACAAACTGTAGTTTGAATCTCTTCAGTATCCCTGTCAGCTCCTCGTCCAGGCTGTGTGGAGCGTTTGTGTTATGAGTTCATGCACTTCACTTCACCTCCTAACACTGCAGCAGATGTGTGTAGCTGAGGAGATGAGGATGGAGGCCGCCTCGTTGATCAGCATGTTCCAGACCTATAGCTTAGGCAGATTAGTGTTTAAATCCACTGTGAGCAAAACTTGTGTTGACGCTTAAATGCCCTTATTGTTTGTGTTACCTCCTCTGCTGCTCTCAAAGTGCTTTATGGTGTAAAGCATACATAAGTCACATTTAATGTTCCCATCACACCCTCTATGACTTTATTAAGGTAGCTGACTTTGAGGGAGAAACAGTTTTTGGCACAATCTGAATGAATTGCACAGAATCAGGGCAACATTGATAATAGGTATTTGATCTTACAGGTTGTGTGTTTATTGAAGAGAAAGTAGCCACAATTATAAAGTGCTCATACTCTACTATGAGAGTCCCAGCGTCCCCTTCTCCTCTCTTAGATGTGACTGTAGTGGATTTTTATTTTATTGATTGGACTGAACAATGAACCGACCACTGTATTAAATCAAAGGCTGTTTTTTAAACTGTCACCATTGAAGGCCAGAGTTATTATTTAAAAGACATAAGACTGACCTGACAGCCCACTGGCATGATGGGAAATAAGAACCAGCCAACATCCTAAGTGCTGCCAAGCTATTTGGCCAGTCATGTCCTGATGTTGGCAGGTTTGTCCACTCTCCCAGCCACTTTGTCAAGTAACCCACTTACTCGCTTGTCCTACCAAACATTTGGCTGAGAAATAGTTGTATCATTTCCTAGTAACGGTGACCTTCAGGATAAAAAAACAAAAACGGTGTGAGGTGAATTGTGTAAAGTGTTAGATGATATTTATTTGATTTTTCAGGGATGTTCATAACTCTGTGAAGTTGAAGTACTGAATTATATTTAATATTATACGTGGTCTCTCTACAAATAACATAAATTAATAAATTAAGAGACGACTGAGAACCTCCATCAACATGTAAATAAAAGATGGTTACAGGTATTCCTGCAGTATGCTCACATGAGGCAGTTTCATAGAAGTACATACTATTTCACAGAGTTTAAAATATACAAAGACACATTCTTCTGTTATGTTTAACTTAAGTGTGACATTTAAAAGGAGGTCAGTTATCTTTTACATGTCGTACTTTCAGCGAGGGAATCAGCGAATGCCCACTCACACAGCCCCTGGTGTCAGTTGAGGCTATCAGCTGGACCGGTTTGAACCTCTCACGTCAACACGGACACTCGACACATAATTGTCTGTAGATGTATTTATGATTCAGTGTATGATTCTCATATCTTGCACCTGTTGTTATTCAGAAGAGATGCCAACTTGGCAGCCGCAGACCGATGAACTCGCTTGACTTTTTAAACAGTTTGATCCACTTGGATCCATCTCAACCTTCAAAATCACACATAAAGGGTTTTTACCAGATTTTTTCTTCCAGCATCTGACGATCTATAGCATTCATTGTTGGAGAAATGGGTGTTAGAAGGGCCAACCTGTTCAAATAGTAGCTCAGTTCATTATGATACAATCAAAATAGGTATATAGTTTTTAAAATCGTATCTTCCTTAATGGATCAGTTGTTTAAGGAATTGTATTAAACAAATAAAGTTTTAAAGCGTGAATAACAACCAAACAATTACGATGTCCACTTTATAAAGGATGTAAATAATGTCTTTGTAATACATTTTGGATGTCGGGGGGCTTCCAGAGACTTTAAGTACGCTGGACGAGCTGTATGGAGCCATTTCATGTTTCTTTCAGTTGTTTTTAACTTTTTAAAACAATCTTCTTCAGTTGTTGAGGAGAATGCTGCAGGGCTGTTTTGCATTATAAGAAAAACTATGGGTTCAAGTAGAAAATGTCTTAATTTTCATGCTTGGGTGAACTTTTTTTGGGGTCGTGTAAGTGCTTTTAATTTTTATTTCTTTATGTGTTCAGTTCCCTTCTGACAGTTTCTACATGCATGTGCCCCAATTAAAGATAACCAGTTCAAAACCACAGGGTCTTATTGTCAAGGTCATCTACCTTGACAATAAGATATTCCTTCACCTGTGCTGCAGCATTTCCTCCTCAAAGATTCATCTTCATCATTAAGGAAATAAGTTTAGAAGGAGCGGTTGGTGGCTATAAACTTCAGAAAAATGTCAGTCACTATCTGAAGTGTTTTACAAGAAAATGTATGTACTATCCAAAAAACAAAAACAGTGATCCACATGTTAATGAGGTTCAAAGAGTTCAAGAGTCAAGCGGTCTTTGTTTGATACCTGTAGCTTCAGTTAGAACCAGTCAGGGTGACATGATTTGTCTACGTGTTGTGACATTTCAACATAGTTGGCTCTCCATCAGCTTCTACTTTTGACTTGCTGTTGGCCCATCCCCACACCCTGTTTTTATTATCCATCTTCAGTGGCACGTCTTACATCAGACCTGGCACAGGGAGCAATGAAAAAAAAATAAATGCATCATCCATTCATTCCTCTTCACTGAACACACGTCAGCTGATAAAGAACTGCTGAACTGGTTCTATGTTGTTGTCTCCAGCGTGAAGAGTGTAAACACTAGGGAGCAGTATAACTTCAAGTGTTGTCAAAATGAAACTTAATTTTGGATCTTTTCATTCAAGTCAAACACACAAGTCGTGTGTCAGTGCGTACGCCCGGGTAGATTTACGATCGCTGACACCAAACAGCCAGCGCTCATCACGGATCAATTTTCTTTATGATCTTCTCCAACAGGCGACTTACCTCAACACTTGCAGGTGATGATAAACATCCTTCGCTCGGAGGACAGAGTCAAACTGGTGAGAGACGACATAAGTATACATCAAAACAAAAACATGCTCACACATACAGGCCAGTGACTAACAATCTGGCATAGCAAAACCCTCCAGAATGCATTTTATTGTGTACTTAAGACGGCTTATTTGTTCACTGTAATTACTAGCTCATGAGAGCAGGTTTGAACACACTCAGAAGAGCATTACCAAATGTTTCCATGGTGTAGGTGTGTGTGTGTGTGTGTGTGTGTGTGTGTGTGTGTTAGTGTGAAGCTGAGTTATTTCATTTTATGTTCTGTGTTCTCACACATCCTGAGGACCCGGTTAACCTATTACATCAAACTCGCACTGCAGTTTCTTTGCACATCCAGCTGTGACACTCTGTTGGACACAGATTTGAGCAGGAGGGTCAGCTCTCAGGGCAAATTCTCTCGTGTACAATCAGAGTTTTGTGCTCGTGTAAAAGGCGGCATGATGATCAAAAAAAACCTACCACACTAGATTTACTTGAATTAAGTGTGGCTCACATGTTTTAAGTTTATCTAAGAATGTTTATTAAATCTGTGTACCTTAATGCATTCTTATGCTGAAATTCATTTAATCTGTATACCACAGCAATTAAACGTATTTTGCTTGGCAATATGACAGACAGAGAAAAAACAGGATTTTTTTACTCTTAATCAAAAAGTGCTGACTTGACTTTGAAGTGAAACTGTCTTCACCCTGTCCAGGCGGTGCGGCTGGAGAGCGCATGGTCAGATCGTGTGCGGTACATGGTGGTGGTGTACACCAGCGGGCGACAAGACACGGAGGAGAACATCCTACTGGGAATCGACTTTACGAGCAAGGACTGGTAAGTGTAAGCCCCTTTTGTACGCAAGGGTTTGATGATCATTGTTGTCCAGATAGACAGCCATTGGTTAAAAGTTAACAGAGCTCCGGTTATGAATTGATTAATGAACTGTTTGATTTGAACCCTGGGCTGCTGCCATTAGTTAATATTGTTCTGTGTTCAGAGCATCACCAAACCTGCAGAAACTCTTCCTAGAATGCAGGAAGTGTAGTAATAGAGGTTTTTAATGTGGAAAACCACATCTGTTGGCTTTGCACTGTTTCAGAGTTTAATTTTCTCCCTCCTTTGCCAGCAAAAGCTGTTCGATCGGCATGGTGCTACCTCTGTGGAGTGACACAAAGATCCATCTGGATGGAGACGGGTGAGTTCTCTCGTAGACGACGCAGCTGCATCAGTTAACCCAGCCGATATTTCCCTACTTTATTGTACGCAACAATGCATTTACACCTGACACTCGTGTTGAACATGATACACGCATAGCTACGTGGACGACCATCTGTTTTGTTTGCTCCTCAGGGGTTTTACTGTGAACACGGCGGGTCGGACTCACGTCTTCAAACCCGTGTCGGTGCAGGCTATGTGGTGAGTAATGAACAACCTCTGGAGACACAGTGGCGGTCTAAAAAAAATCTATCTTCGTGACACACCACAGTAAACCTCCATATAAACACACGTGCCAATCTGCTGCACATGTGTCACTCTGCTGCGTGGAGGCAGGTCGAGGCAGCGCTGATTAAGTCTGCCACCTGCTGACACGAGGACGCATGTGCAGAGAGTTGCATTGATCTTTGAACAGATCGTTAGCGAGACAGAAATATCTCACAAAACCAGACTTTAATCTTCTACAGCTATGACCTTTTTATCTTTCCAAACAATCCCAATCTAGGTCAGCCCTGCAGGTGCTGCACAAGGTATGCGAGGTGTCACGCAGGTATAACTACTTCCCCGGAGGCATGGCGCTCACCTGGATGGGATACTACGAGAGCTGCATAGCTTCAGACCAGAGCTGCATCAACGAGTGGAACGCCATGAAGGACCTGGAGACCACGAGGCCGGACTCGCCTCCCATGTTTGTCGACAAGTCAGTAAACTTTGAATCACAATCCTCAGATAAAGACGGAAGTTAATCAATGCTACGCTTGTTTTGAGACGGTGTGAACAACGCTCTTTCTTTGGCAGGCCTTCAGAGAGAGAGAGGACAGAGTGCCTTGTTAAAGCCAAACTCAGAAGCATCATGACATGCCAAGACCTCGAGAACGTCACCTGCAAACAGGTAAAGTGTACAGCACACACACACACACACACACGAAATAAAAAACTGCCTTGCATTTATTTTTTCTGTGGTTTCATTTCTATTGCCTGCATTTCTATTTCTTTGTATGAAGATTAGAGCTGCAACAATTAGTCGATTTAATGGATTAGTCAATCAAAACAAAATGAATCGGCAACTATTTTGATAATCGATTAATCGTTACAGGCCTTTTTTCTTTGCAAAAAATGTCAAATATATTTGCTGGTTCCGTTTGTATTAAATGTAAGGATTTACTGCTTGTCTTTGTCATTTATGATAGTAAATGAAGAGTACTTCAAAAACCAGAGGCAATCCCGGCACTGCAAAGAACAAAAAGTATCAAAACAACAAGAGGAAGTAAATATTTAAAAGCCTTTATTTTAGTCGCTAAATCAGTGGCTCCTGTTTGGAGCCCTGATGAAGATCTATTGGTTGAAACATGTCAGCTTTTTTAGTGATTTAGCCACGTTTACAGTACTTTTTCTAACTGCAGGTATCTGATTGTGTTGTGTATTCTAACAACAAACTAATGTTATTAGATGGCTGCGAACGAAGACTTTAGAAAACTATTATCAACCCAAACTTTTGTGCTGTTGTGATTAAGTCATATTTGATCTCCCATCTTTTGACTGTCACATCACATTTGTGTAGTTTCAGGGAACGTATTTAAAGCGAACCTTCCCAGTGACTGATAGAAATCAACATATTCTGTCTAATTTCTCGGGCAGATCCGCACAGAGTTGGAGCAACACATGAACTGTAACCTGAAAGAGTACAAGGAGTTCATCGACAATGAGATGCTGCTGATCCTGGGCCAGATGGACAAAGCCACCCTCATCTTTGACCACGTCTACCTGGTGAGATCACATCATCATACGTCTTTTGTTTCCTGTGAACAACTGAGATGAAATGATAGTCTTTCCATTCAGAAGACTGATTGCTTCGCTGTCACATGATTGTTTTTAGAAGATTTGAAGTCTAAACAATATTTTCCCCTCATTTGTTTGTAGGGATCCGAATGGAATGCGTCTAATTTGGAGGAGCTGCAGGAGACGGGGTGATTTATTTTATGTTATGGAGGAACTGAGATAGCTGCACAAAAAAATATTTTCATTATGACTTGAGCGAGGAATGTTGTTGACGAGTTAACTTTATCTTTCCTCCCCAGGGTGGGCTATATCCTCAACGTTACCAGGGAGATAGACAACTTCTTTCCAGGCACATTCAGTTATCACAACATACGCGTCTACGATGAGGACGCCACTGACCTGCTGGCTCACTGGAATGAAACGTACAACTTCATTGTCAAAGCAAAGTGAGTCCTGAGAAAACATGTTGCTCATGTATGTGTCAGTTCATGAAGACCATCACAGCAGGCTCACATGTCGATTTACACATTTAAATGTTATTTGGGGGATCAGATTACTTTTCTATATAGTCCCAAAGAGAATTATGATACAAGTCTTTTAACAGTAATATGCTGTAACTTTATTTTTTAGACTTAAGTCCTCCAAAGGACTCCTGATTTGTTCTACTGTTTTTATTAAGCACCAAAGTTAATTCTATTTCTTTTTTCTCTATGATGACATGCTGGGCCCGTAGTTATTTGATAACAGCTGAGGTATCACCAAGCTCCATCCACTGAGAAAGCTTTTATGTCAAGATTTTCCCCTGATGTTTTAAATTCTTGCCCACAGAAAGAACCGCTCCAAGTGTCTAGTTCACTGCAAGATGGGCGTCAGTCGGTCCGCCTCCACTGTCATCGCGTACGCCATGAAGGAGTTCGGTTGGTCGCTGGAGAAGGCTTACAACTTTGTCAAGCAGAAGAGGAGCATCACTCGACCGAACCCAGGTTTCATGAGACAGCTGGCCGAGTACGAGGGCATCCTGGATGCCAGGTACAGCCCCTCGTGTGTGTGTGTGTGTGTGTGTGTGTGTGTGTGTGTGTGTGTGTGTGTGTGTGTGTGTGTGTGTGTGTGTGTGTGTGTGTGTGTGTGTGTGTGTGTGTGTGTGTGTGTGTGTGTGTGTGTGTGTGTGTGTGTGTGTGTGTGTGTGTGTGTGTGTGTGTGCACAGTGTTGTTTTGTCGTTGTATTTTCTCTAGTGCTGCACGATATATCGGCCACCGATATAATATCGGCCGATATGGTCATTTTTTTACACATCGGTATCGGTCCGATATCAAAATAGTGTGAATTCAGGGCACACTTGTATCTTTCCTTTATAAAAAAAATATTTTTATATGAATATTTATTTTTATTTAACATGTTTTTTGGCCTTGAATTGTTTCAAAATATCAGTCATTTCTGAAAAAAATGCGTTTTGGAAAATATCTCTTTATTTGATTATCAAAAAAATGTGTTTTCTATACAGAGATATTGACATCGGTAAATATTGGTATCGGCCATAACAGCAATATTATCGGTATCGGCCACAATTTTCACATCGGTGCATCACTCATTTTCTCACTGGGCCTGTTTTTTGACATCTGCGCATGTTATTTGTATGTTTCCAGTAAACAGCGTCACAACAAGCTGTGGCATCCGGACGCAGACTGTGAGATGTCGGAGGGGCAGCAGGGCTTGTCTCAGTGCTGTGGAGGAGAGGAGGGAGGCCACCTCACTCCTGAGCCGGGGATGTCTCCCTGCTGTGAGGAGGCGCTGTCCGATAAGGGGGCTGCGTGTCCCTCCCCATGTAGGACTGTTTCACTGGATATCGACCCCGCCTACAACAACTATTATTTCCGCCGACTCTCTGACTCAGCGCTGGACAGCGAACCGTCGACGCCTGTGCGTGGCCCTCCCCTTCTCGGCATGGAAAAGGTCTTTATAGAAATCGAGGATGTGGAGCGGGACGCGCTGCTGGACGATGAGGCCTTGCCGCTCTCCCACTTCGGGCCTTCGGCGGAGGGAACCGCCGCCCAGACGAGCTCTCGGGGCCCCGAGCCGCTGGAGGAGCTGCGACTGAGGCTGGAGTTCAGCACGGTGGAGGAGGAGGACGAGGAGGAGGTGCAGAAGGAGGAGGCAGAGATGGAGGTGCTCATGCAGCCAGATGACGGAGGGGGCGGGGAAGGAGGCGGAGGAGAAGAAACACAAGATGTGGATACGGAGGGTAATGGGATGGACCTGGCAACCCTCAATGAGAACTCCAACAACAACAACCGTCTGAGCGCGCCGCGTTACCTTAATGCAAGTTTGAGTTTTATGATTCACCTTCATTTTAGAGAGCGAATGCTGTTGTTAATTTCATGAATCTATTTTTAAAAAGTGACCACATCCCCTCTGACATTTATCCTCTTTTCTCTTTTTATTTAGGAAAATGCGTTCTCCATCACTCCGTCAGTCGATGCTTCTACCCTGTCTTCTTCTTGGGATTCAAAGTGCAAGCAGAAAGAAGATGCTGCAGCCCTCATATCTAAGCTTTGCCTTAACCCCAGTCCTCCTGAAGTCCCAAGTGCTTCGCCCCCACTGACCCATACCTCTTCTGAAGGCCTCGTGTCCTCAGTGGTTCTGCTGTGCCCCTGTGGGCCTCTGTGTGACTGTGCCAACTGTGCTGCCTCCACACCCACAGCTGGACTCGACCGAGACCAGCAGCCAGGAGACTCGCTTCACTCGGAGCTGATGGATAACGGTGATTTATTGGGGGTTAAGATGGAGACGGAGAAAAGTAATTCTGCAGCTTCCTCAGATACTCTCCCTGAGCTGATGAGCATGGATTTGGAGGAAGAGAAGCCCGGCGTGGCTTGCTACATTGGCCAACAACAGGAGACCCTTTTGCAGCTGCAGAGGTCTGGGCTGGTCCGCCCGGCGTGCCGAGAGACTAGAGAGACTTTCAGGTTTATCCCAGCCTTTGCACGCATGCCAAAGGTCTAAAAAGAGCCCCTGTCACGCTGAGGATGAAGAGGAGATCTCTGGCTTCTCCGGAGATTTCCCTAAATCCTCTACACCATGCCAAGTGCGGTTAGAGCCACTGGTGGTGCCGCTGACCAACGAAGCCTTGCTGGGGGTGGTGGGGTCCGGGCTGATCACACCTAACTCCTCGCCTCACGGCTCCACCCTGACACGCAGCTCCAGCAGCGACAGCCTGCGCAGCGTTCGGGGGAAACCGGGCCTCGTGCGTCAGAGGGCGCAGGAGATCGAGACCCGCATGCGTCTGGCGGGCCTGACCGTGCCCTCGAGGCTGAAGCGGTCCAACTCGCTGGCCAAGTTGGGCAGCCTCAACTTCTCCTCGGAGGACCTGTGTTCGGCCTGCTCCTCGGACGCAGGAACACTACTGCTCCTCTCGCTGTCCCCAGAGCCCGACCCCGGCCTCGACGGGGACTCCCCCACCGCCTCCGCTCTGCCCCGGCTCTGCAAGGACCTGCACACTCCAGAGAGAGCACTACCCGGCGAGCCCAGGAGCTGACACATCAAGCGGAGGCTATAAACACTCCACCCATCCCCTCATCCGTCACCCTGTGGGTCTGGAGAGTTCAGTCAAATCAAACACATGAAACGAAACACAAAAAAAAAACAATGCCAAGTGTTGTTATTAGGAGTCTACGCTCTCCTTTGCCACATAGTTTCTCTAACTGCTGTTCACAGTGATCAAAGTCATATTGCTGTATCTGACAAATGTGTAAAGCCATCAGTTCACCTCTTACTTGGTTTGATTCATGGACAAACAAGTGCCTTACGTATGAGACCAGAGGCACAGAGCTGTGTGTGTGACTGCAGGACGAGACGCTACAAGACGCTCTCTAACCTTTAACTTCACAGTACCTGATGTATGTACCAAACTATGGTATCCATTGGCACTTAGATTATTTTTTACTGTCCGGTACGTAAGTGGTAGCCTATATTGAACTTGAGTCCCTCGGTGGAGCATGACAGAAAGCAAAGTGTTAATAAATGTAGAGTTGTTTACCGCACAGTTTATGTTTTTAGATGCTAGAGGGTTGTAAAATTAATGGTTTCCTCGTGTTGCATTCACGGAGCCACCAGGCGAGAGTGTAATTCAGTTAATTTGCCGATGTCGAATTAAAGTGAGGAAGTCGGTCTTGAAATCGTCGCGCAGAGGAGCGTGCTGATGCATTTACTGTATGTGAGACTGTGAGTGTGTGAATGGGATGAAAGACGAGAGAAGAGGTTGTGACTTTGTTTGCCAGAGGCTTGCTCACTGTTGTCAACAAACAGAACAAAAACATTTCTGAGTTTGTTGTTCCTTTGCACTGCTTTTTTTTTTTTTTTTTTGAGTGAATAGTGGTACACAGCAAGCTATCTTCCAAAATAACATTAGATTAATGTTATTGACCTCATCGTTCCCGACAATGTTTCTTGGGAAAGCAGAGAGCGGAGTCACGCCGCATAGCTCGAAATCATAAAACAAACACCTAGTGTGACAGGAACTGAGGATTTATGGCAGTCAAATCATATTTCATGTGTCATCTGATGAAAAAATATAAACATAAGACATTTTAGTTGAACACGAAACAAACCTTCTGTACCTTAAATTAGCTCATCCTCCAGGGTTGCCAACACTTTAAACTCATTTGTGCTTTTTGAAATGTGAAAGACCAAAGTTCTTTGGCTGTCTTGACAAATTGGAAAACACCATTGACGCTGTACAAAATATGTGAACTGTAATGTCAATCATGTACGTATTTAAATGCTGTCTCATCTTTTTGCACCTTTTGGGAGAAAGAGACTCAGTGAAGTCATCGGGCTCATAGCTGTTAAGCTTTTTACGCTCATATCATCGGTGAGTTTGAAAAAGCTCTCGTCACACTGACGTGACAACGATCACAATAGGTTACTTCACAGTTTTGTAACCATTTTCTTTTTATATTTAAGTATGCAGTAACTTTTGTACTGTACATTGCTGTAGTTTGAATGCATATTGCACTTTTTATGTTCAAAAATAATGTACTGTATGTGTTCATTATGGAAATAAACATTTCTTTTACATAAAATTCAACGGATCGTGGTTTTTTTTTTCTTGCCAACACATTTCATTCAAAACAGAAGTGGGATTATTTACTGTATCATCATGAATGTCACAGTTTATGACTGAGTGGGCAAACCATCACAGGCATAACTAAATATCTGTGCACTGACTCGACCGATGGCGTCTGCATCCTGGGATTACATCATCGTGACCCCATCTGTATGCTTTGGCAGGAGAGCCGTTTTCTAACAGCCAGGTTATATAACATTTGGCTTCCCGTCACTGTTTGCATGACATCAGTTCAACTCTTAAGTTACACGCTCTTGTTCTTCATATACGAGTGTGTGCGTGTCTGTAAAGTGAATAGTAGGGCCTTGTTTACAGTGTGGTGGTTAAGATGTTATATAGTGTTTGTGTTTGAGCTGAAACTACGAAGCATTTCAGCTTCTGTTTTTTTAAAGCGTGTAACAAAAATAACGTCTGAAACTTGCATTCTGATTTCATTTCTGTACAGCGACCTTCACTTGGTTTTAAATTGCTGTTCAACTCAAAACAAAATGCATGTTCCCTAGAAAACATAGCCCCATAGTCCCAAGAGTGATCCTAGCATTATTCTTTCTTTTCAAAACCTGGCGCCTACATTACCCACAATACAACTTAGCCACGGAGTGACATCACCGGAGGCAATTCATCAGATTACATGCAGCCTCCTCTGGAGCCACAACATGCTTTCAACCAGGTTTTTCCCCAGGACTGCATGAAATTGGTGGGTTTACCCTTTAAAGACCCCTCAGCTGACTTCGAGCAGGATGTGTTTTCATTGACTGTTCGTGGTTTGGTTTGTTTTTGCTGCGTATTTATTATAAACCTGCCTGTGTATTATAAACTGTTATATGAGCATGTTTTGCTTCTTTATTGATGATTTTATTGTAGTTTCTGTCTTTATTGTCCAAACACACAGAACACCCGTGAAGGAAGCGAATCATTTCTCATATTTAGATTTATCTTTATTGTCATCTTACTCACGTACAGCGGACCTTTGTTTTGGCTTCTCTCTGTTAACTACATAATAAGAGCAGGACAGACCAGATTAAAGCTGATAAATAAAACAGATGAAATAAAAATGTAATCTGTTTGGACCACCCTGTATAAATAAAGGTGGAATGAAACTTGGTACAAACATGTCTGACTCGTGAACATCTCAGTGACAGAGGGACTAAATAAGAAGCTTTGTAAAAGTCATCATCAGTGTGCCAAGAATCCCGTAGAGTCAATGATGATCTTAAATTAGAGACAGATTGGCTTTTGTCTAGACGAGACTGAGAGTGAAACAGAAAAAACACCGGCTGACGCGGTCGTTTAGCTGCACGTCTGTCAGCACGGCGGCCCTCGGCGGTGCAGCGTCTGGGTGTGGGCCGGCCCCTCTTCCCCTTCTTCTGCCGGTGAATTCTTGGCTGCCAAAACCTCCACTTTTGTTTTATTATCTGAGAGCGTATCCTGTTTTGGACATTACTATAGAGACCAAGAGAAACAAAAGAAAAAGGGTCTGAGCTATTTCTCAGATGACTTCCCACACTCATGAGGCCTTTGACCATCTTCTACTTATCTCAACTAGACTCTTGGAGCGAAGCAGACACTGTGCAGCCCATGACGCTGGTATGCTAACAGTGTTGTGTAAGAGCAACAGAAACAGAAATGAGGACATTCCTTGTATTCACTTTAACTTGGATACAAGGTGAAAAGGTCACCTCTTACGTATCAGCTCAGCTCAGCATCAAACACTCTCTCCACCTGAATCCACACCAGCAAACTAAAAGATGGAGACGGTGAAGATGAACTTCTGCGAGGTTTCTCAAGACAGCAAAAAAAAAAAAAGCAAAAGCTGCAAGGTCCCCTGATTGTGTTAGTCAAATGTGCTGTGACATCACATGGATGTCATATAAGGCTCCCATTGCTTGTGCATTTGAGGGAGGACTGAACACCACCAAACAACAACCAACAAAGAGCACTCTGTCGGTCCCGAGAGAGAGAGAGCGATCGACTCGGCTGCGACGTCTTACTGGTAAGTGTCAGCCTCAGCGTATGAGGAGAGATCAATAATATATGCATGTTGTTGTGAGAGTAGGGATCTGTCATGAGCCAGGCCTGCGCCCAGCTTGATGAATCAGATTTTTTTTTTAAAAAAAGGGTAAATTGTCTATTTTCCAGATGCTGAAACTTGTGAGAAGTTGCTGGTTTTGTGGTTTTGAATTCCTGTACGTCTGAATATGCGGAGGCAGCGGAGCACATGGTCATCAAGTGACCAGCTTTGGGTGTTCATGGAGGATAAGACAGGATAATGGAGCAGTTGTTATCAGGGATGCACGGCCTCGGGGGAAGGGGTTCCCCACTCAATCAGCGAATGCTAATTCCACTCATTTAACCTGATGAGTCCAGATGATCTAAAGCAAAGAGAAAGGAGCCCTGTAACTTATTTGTCAAGTCTCCTCGCAGACTTCTGCACAACTCTCGAATAACGACATCACCACCGCCATTGTAGGGTGATAACATTTCGCTCTCTCAGCCGTGTGTCTCGCCTGTCAGATGATAAGACAACAGCAGTCATATGTTGTCACACAGACGGGGGATGAGGCCGCAGACAGGAAACATACTCATGGTCCGCGTCATTGTTCATTGTGCTGCACCATTTTCTCTGCTTACGGCTGCAGTTTGGAGGATGAAAACTCATTAAACAATTAGACGGTGTCATGGAAAAAGTTTTGTCTCTGCAACATGATAATGTAGGTTTTGCAACAACCGGTTATCAGTCCGCCTCCTCCAACTGGTACGACTAATACTCCCTTTAACCATTTATCAGGAGCAGCACCATGACAGTCAACAGCACCAGATAATGTTCCTCAGAGAGGCCTAATTAAGTACAAAACACATCCAAAGTTAAGTCAAATGGTGCAGGGGGGTTTTGAAATGCTACTATCATCTCTTCGTGAGTGAACACTAAAAGAATTTGGACTAATAATTCAAATGGAGTCACATGAAACCAAATCGGCAAAAAAATTCTGACAACAAGAAGAAGTATGAGACAACAAGCTGACCGGGAGAGTCGGAAAAATGGTTTCCGACAGACTGTCATAAGACTTTGTGAACTGTAAATACTAACAGGGTCGGATCAAACAATTAAACTCTGTGTTCTTGTTGTTCCCCTTCTGCTCTGACGCTGAATACCCCGAAGTATGATGCAATTTTTATTATTATATTACAGATTTTAAAGGTTAAAGTTTCTCTTTTTTTTTGTCGTTTACAACAGCAGGGTTGCAAAGAAACAAGGAAGTCTCAAATGCTACTAGAGTTTTAGGGAACTTTTGGACAGTTGATTATCAATAGCAGAGTTTTGTGTTTTTGTCCTCATCAGCCTGTTTGTGGCCTTACTGGCTACAAAGATGCAGATGAAAGATTTGGATAATAATTAAAATTGTACTTAGTATTCGATTATGATTTTAAAGTTGCTATGTTTGTTCAGCTGGACTGAAAAGAATGGATCAGAGTTTGTTAAGAGAGTCCCCATACACATATTTTTATTTGATTTCTTTTTCTGTTCTGTAAGAGTTTTTGTTCAACGCTAAACCAACGCAGCGTTTTTTGTTTTTTTTAAAAAAGGCAACTAAGTAGATAACGGGGACGCCCCGACCTGTCACAGTCCAAAACTAGCCAATGGCACTAATTGATTTGCAGTATGAATTCAACAGGTATATTACATATCGCACCTTTAGGTCAGAGTAAAATTACATACTTAAAGTAAAAGTAAAGTAAAAGTAAAGTAAAAAATACTTAAAATGTCCAAATACTGAGTTAATTACAGTAATCTGAGTAGCTCTAATTAGTTACACAAAAACAAAACAAGCTAGATTTAATCATCAGCACTGTTTATCTGCAGATGAGGCTTCCATTCAACATGACGTGCAGTTTAAGTGGAACGTAATGCTGCAGGAACACGGCTGAGTCACTCCTCAGTCCAAAACAAAAGATTCGGATTTGCAAGTGAGATCGATGCAAAATCTTGTGACTGTAATTTGACTCAAGGTCGAGCAACAGTGGACATCGCAAGTGCATGAATAACCCAACAGAGGGTATACTATGGCAGCGAAAGTCATGAGATACTCCTCTTCACCCCGTCCATGAACACAGCTGCTGTGTGACTGTGTGAGCTGTTTGGAACATGCTACATGGTCAAATCTGATGTCTAGACAGTGATGTTAATCCCAGGTGTCTGCTCCTCTTCTGTTTAGCAGTTTATTATTCAACCAGGAAATATGAGTTTGGATGCTGTAGTAGCGCAGATAGTCAAAAGAAACCACTCATGGGCTGGCATTCCTAATGCGTGGTATGATTCTGGAGGATTTGTGTCTTGTTGTGAGGTTAACGTCATGACTTTCTCTACAGACAAGTATGGGACAGAACCAGGATAAACTTGAAGAGGGAGAACAGGCTCTCAGTGGAGGATCGGAGGAGGCGAGACCAAGCCCCGAGTCTGGAGGTGAAGGCAGTCACACAGGTGATGTCATGGAGGGAGGAAGCTCCGGTGAGGAGGAGGAGGCTGGTAACGCCAGGGAAAATTCAGGGGAGCCAGACGCTCATGAACTGGACGGGAGCCCCGGCCGGGAGCCAACAACACCTTCTAGCGAGAGGCATATAAATTTGTGCGGGAGTCCTTCTGCTGAAAGGGAGGTGAGACAGGGAGGGGCTGCAGGAAAGGAGGGAGGAGGAGAAGGAGGCAGGACGGCTCGGCTGGTTCCACAGGAGACGGACGAGAAGCAAAAGAGTAGTGCGAGGGGTGAGGAGAGAACCAGAGCGTACAAGCTGCACAATCAAGCAAAGAGACAGGACAAGAGGACTGAGAAGGAGTTCAACAAGATGGAGTATCAGGACGAGGGAACCGGCCCACGTGAGGAGACCCAGGATGAAAACTTCTCAACTGGAGTTTCTTATGAAAGGTATGGCCTTACTGTGACCTCAGAGGATGCAAACTCGCTTGGAGACACTGAGGAGGACCCTGTGATGGTGAAAATGAGAAGATGTGGAGCTCATGCTGGAAGTGAGTTTTTAATGTCAGATCAGAATGAAACCATCATGGCTGAAGTTGCGGATGAAGATCTTAAGCTCGTTGCAGGAACAGTGGGCCGCTTGAGTGAGAGGAAGGGACCGCCCTCGGCTCAACTCCAACATCCTTTGAAAAACAGTCTGCAGAAGGAGTCTCTATCAGACATGAGTGATACCATTCACTGCAGAGCTCCAAAAGAGAGAACAGAGAATAATACAAAGGAGGAAATGCTACCGTGTGAGGTGTGGCCAGTTTTTAATGAATACTCTTCGGCAAAACCAAAGGTCACTGACACTGAGGATCAGACGGAGTCGGTGAGGCCTCATCTACACGTGCACATGAATGAAACAGGCTCCAATTCAGCATCAAATCCAGCCTCACCCACTGAACCCAGCTCTATTCTGGAGAAGCTGCTGAAGAGAAATAGAAAGGAGAAGACCCCAGAAATAGATGACAAGGATATCACTGATGTTAATGCAAAGCGGATCCTTGACACCGCCGCAACAGAGCTATCTACTGATAGAGTTGATCATTCAGATGTAGACACACCTCGGTCAGCGAGTGACATGAAGGGGTCGAAAGAGAAACCACCGAAAGAAAAACCTGCAGCAAAAGATCATCGCATTAAAGGCCCGGGCCTGAAGCAGACACCCTGTGCCGACACCTCAGATGATCTTTGCTCTCAGTCTGGAGTGAACAGAAATACTACGTGTGAGAGCACAGACACAAACTCACATTACTCCACAGCTGATCGTCAGGGTTCAGAGAACATCCACTCGACAGATGCTTCAGTCAAGGAGGAGAAGCCGAATATAAGCCCCTATACAAACACGCCCTCAGACAACTTACAATCAGCTGTTTCACATGAAAGAACGTCATGTGATGTGAGTGGTGTGATCGCTGAGGAATCTGCACCTTCCTCACCGTCTGATGACCAGTCTCCACCCACAAACAATGATTGGCAAATCGCAGCAGACAAGACAGACTCGACTACTGTACGACCACAAGTAAAGAGTGACAGCGAGAGCAAAGCTGAGCCAGTGTTATCTGGATCTGCATGCTCGTTTGATCAATCAGTGAGAAGGAAGAAGGTGAAGGACTCCACTGAGGAGGTGGCTGCACCAGCTGTGGACGCTGGGACAGAGAGCCACCAGGTCACAGCAGGCCTGAAGCAGGATCCTCACATGACACTTAACGCTAAAAATGTGGCATCAGATCAACCTCATAAGAAACCTGTCAAAGAGAGCGATGACAGTGTCACAATGAGAGATAAATCCCAAAGCACTCCCAAACCTCGGCCTGTCTCAGAGCTCATAAAGGAAACAATCCAACTGCATGAAAAGCTGCAGCACCACGACCGCCCGAAGTCAGTTGAAGTGAAGCCTGATGAGCAGGGCCAGTCTGTGAAGGTGGCACAGATGAAGGCGGCTTTCGACGCAGCTCAGAAATCCCCGGACAGGGCAGTCGAGAGGAAGCCATCCATGAGAAAAGGTAGGACTTATTGCAATATATTCACTATATAAATAGCAGGATAGCAGGTAAATTAATCAGTGAGTCACTTGTCTTATTACAAAAGACTGTTGACCAATGAAGTCTGCTTTCCTGGTCACTGAACCATCAGAATTTGGGGCGGCCAGATTCACCACAAACACTTGCATCAACCCTCATCTAGAAGACTGAAGGAGGGTGAAGAAAAATATAGACCACTGATGTAAGACAGCTGTTTTCTTCTGTCAAGTCTGCATCTCTCTGGATTTGTGAAATAACGCCATCTTGTGGCGCTGTAATACACTAGTGGTACATTGTGTTCTTGAAATTATTTTTTTATTATCATAAACTGATACCCAGGACAGTAATATTGTACATGCATGTTCTGTTGGTTCACTGCCTGCCTCACACACTCTATATTGTAGTTGTAATTGCACACATAAACACACACTCTACCTACTCTAACGCTCATAATTATTCCCTCACCTGAATTTCTTTTTAATATTATGGCTCTTCTTGCTCTTAAATGCTGTCCAATGAGTAAACAGGATGCACATGTCTGCCCTTCTAAAAATGAACCACACAAATCCTATTAAATGATAAATAAATTATATAATTTGTGTAGAAATATTGATGCTTCGCTAAATCATGTTTTTATAAGATCATAAGGAGATAGTGATAAATAGATGATGCATATCAAAAAGGTGATTAAAATGCCATAAAGTCACCAGGAACACACAATTAATGGTGATTTTCTCTAACTGGGGAAACTGAAGAAAGGGGCGTGAGCTCTGTTCCCAGTTATGCAAAGAAATCGCTCTTATTGGTGGTAGGAGCTGTCCGTTAAAGGCTACCGATCCAATCAGGGCTCGCCAAGCCAAACGAGGGGGCGTGGCTAGCGTCAGAGTGGGGAAAGAGCACACAGAGCGAGCGGTGTCAGCTCAGCAGCGGCTCCGGCAGAGGGAGGAATCAAGAGGGATACGCGTTGGGCTGTGTTATATCATTCGGCTTTCGGGAATACTTTCATTTTCCTCTCAGAAGGTAGGTTAAAGACTAAGTGGATTTTTTAGAATAAAACCATGTTTGGCTGTTTTTCCTCTCTTGAACGGTTCGTAATTTGTCCCCCCCTTCAAGCCATCCAGACAGGAAAGTGCACGCGCTAGCTAAAATGAATCGGGATAGTCTGTAGAATGTGAACTAGTGTCTTTTTTTTAAGCTAGCGCTAGCCTTCAACGGCGGTCAACTGACACTGCCAAAGAAAGTTTTGACCGATAACCAGGGAAAAATGCCGTCTGAGAGAAAGGTTTCTGCTCCTTTTTGGTGTCGGTTGGATATTTCACGATATGAAATGTGCTGTTGGACGTTATTGAGCGGGGTGGGGTAGCTAACCATAGTGCGGCAGGAAAACTTATCTCCGATACATCCACATACACGGAGGTACAGGCAGCACAACCGCGCCCTGGCCCCTGGCGTCCTGATTGTTAATATAGACTCCTTCCAAACTGAACAATAGGCTCCAAACATTCAAATATCCAAGAGTTGACTCTTTCATTTACAGAGACGTCTTTAATTTTTTTTTTTTTTTTTTTTTTTGTAAAATCCAATATCTTGCCATATGCAATCCAGATGCCAGGTTTAGATTTGACCCACTAACACACTGCTAGGGAAGATAAATGCTAAAAGGGGTCATAAATATTGAAGCTGCATCCATGCTAGCTCAAAATTCATAACCACTGTGTCCCTTCCACCAGCTCTGCTTGTTTGGCCATAACACGTGGAGAATCGTTGGTATGAAATTATGCAGACTTTCTCTTGTAGTTGGTTAGTTGCTACACCTGAGGGTATTGCTGAGGCTATCAGTATTACGCTGGCAGCTGTTTTTAATTATACTCCTTTTTAAAGCTAAACAAAAGGTTTGGTTTAGTCATATTCAAGTCAAATTAAAATGGGTTGTTCATTATTTATTGCCTGATCTGTTAAATGTTATTAAAGTTTCCATAACTGGACCATCTATGTTGTAATTAAAATGGGGCTGTATATAAATGAATGCCTCAACAGGAAAAATGAGCTCTGAAGTGTGTCTTAAGTAGGGCTGTGGCTAGAATTTGTATAAATTATTAACTGACTCTGCCCATTATTTTTTGATTCAGTCAAAATCTGAGACATATTCAATACTTAATGATATAAAAGCAGAGATAAGCTGCAAATTGACATTTGAGTAGCTGGAACCAGAGAGTATTTGGCACTTTTGGTTGATTTCTTTCTTTAAAATGATTAAAACAATCAATCCATTCATTCTCAGTCCCTCATCTAATCAATTAATTGATTAATTGTTTCAGCCACAGTCAATCATTTGTAAGCCTCACCCTTTAAAATTTGACTTGGTTCTGCCTTGGAGCAGCGAGTAATGTGACTCTCAAATACCATTACCATTCTAGAAAAGCGGTATACTTAAAATTGATCCAAAAGTGAGTATTCCCATCCCTCACTTGGCAGCTGTAAATGGCCTCTCCAGTCGAAGCTGCTGGGTGTTGACCCAAGTGGTCCTTTGTGTGACCTCTCTGTTTGAACACCAGCACCGGCCCATTTGCTTGCTCATGTCAGTAGCGCTTTTTGATTTGTAATGATCGTGGTTAGTGTGCCAAAAGGGCAGCATGATTAGCATATATTTTGCCCCATCTTGAACTAGGGTTACCCAGCCTCCTTGTGTAACCAGCTTTTGAGTTGCAGGAGTTTCCCTCGCCAAGATCTGCGGTTGTGGGATGCAGAGCAGGTGAAGGCTGCGACCCCAGGGTCAACAGTCAGCGGTACTACAGCTGTGTTTGGGCTTGTTAACCATTCCAGACGCATCAACCACTGCTGGATGTGCTGCAGTACAAGGTCTTTAGAAGTGCGTAGCCTGCCTTCCTATGGCTAGGCTGAGAGAGGAAGTGGGTCAGGAAGCAGAGGGAAACTAAGCATGAGATGTGAGGGAGTGTTGGCTCCTATCAACTGCAGCAAGGCGTGTTGGTGTGCGCTGTGGTGAAGTCTTGAGGGCATTTTTTTTTTTTTACATTTTGAAGTGGTTTTGGGATAATCTTAAAGATTTATATCCATTACATTTATTTCATCAGTTCTGATAGAGGTCTAGCTAAGTCCAGCTGTTCCCTGCTGGCCATCTCAAGTCACTGTTCATTATTGTGCTGAAATTATTAAAAAGTTTTAGACTTTGGATTTGTTTTGTGGACTAAGGAATGTGTACATTAGATAGAAAGTAGCTTGATATATTTCCTGTTGCAGTCAGTTCCCATATCAGTCTGCTAGAATAATCAGCATTCTGTAAAAGAAGCTAAATATTTGGGCATGTTTGGCCTCAGCAGCATCTCAGTTGGACTCAAAGGTTGCATTCTTTTAACATGTCTGACATACCCCAGTTTGTGTCCAGTCCTGTCTGTGCAGATGTTATCTCAGCCCACACTTAGTGCCAGAAACTCTCAGATTGACTTGCCACACCTTAAAAAATAATTTGATTTTTGATTGACTAATAATAATCATGGTTTTGATGAACTGAATTTTGTCTCCTCAACAAAATGTCAGGGAGTTTTTTTTCTGAGGACAGGTGGGAGGGAAATCTCATTAACCAATCACCTGCTTAGCATATTAGTGCGTTCGTTTGTTTTGACCAGCCTGGAAGAGGATCACATGCCTAAATCTGTGCCGCTAATTGTTTACACAGTAGAAAAACCGACACACAGGTATTTGACAGTGGGTGATCCTTGTTTAATAAGCCACAGTCAAGTAGGGCTGGGGCATTTCAGGTTTTGTGGTCCGGTCTGGAGTACAAGGATAACCTGGTTTGATGTCAAGCCTACTGACGGAACAGACATTTCTCAGGTGGAGGGAGCTAGCAGCGTGTGGTTCGGTCCACAAATGAGAGCTCTTATCAGAAGCAAGTTTGGTACAGGTTACTGCCTATGTTCACATGCTGCAATACTTTTGTATGAAACCTAGCATTGATCCACTCTCATTTATCCTCATAAAGTTAATTTATAATGCTCTTGATTCAAGCTCAACCCTTCCTGTATCCATTTCGATTTAAAAGCGCTCTTGTGTTCCAACGGACAGAAACCCTTCATTTCCTAACAAGGCTTGTATTGTGACTTGCAAGGTTCTCAAACACACTTGTCTTGAAATGTAGCTACCAACATCTATTCTTAAGTTGCACGAGACCAAAGAAAAGTGTAGAAGAAGAAAATTTGAGTTGAATGACTGAAATAAAAACACAGTGTCACAGTTGTCCTGATGTGGTGCCAGGGCACACATGAGTTTTTTCAGGAGGGGCTGAGGTGGTACTCTGAGTGTAAACGTCTCTGTTCGGTCCGGTATTTGGCTTAATATCAAACAGGTTTAGAAAATAATCACAATGGCTCAACCTTGCAATAAAGTATGTTAGATACTGTCTCTGAATAGTTGTTTGTCATAGCTTGTTAGATGTCTGGGAGTTTGTTTGTCATTAAGAGTAAACTATATAATTCCCTTTCTCGGGTTTCTGTTTTACAGAGATTTTAGAAATGTTTTGTTTTGCTTGGAGTCTCAATCAAAGATGATGTCACCTCCTCTTTTGGCTTTGTAATGCTTGTAGCTTAGCAATTCCAGTAGACACACAGAGACCAATACTATTTCTTCCACTGGCCTTTCCCACCACAGCTGACAACATCTGTTGAAATGGAGCAGTGGTTTGTGCATTGCTCATTGGGGGAGGGGGAAGAACCTGATCAGGAAGAGGAAGGGACATGCTTTGTACTCTCAGGCTGTAATATTTAGGAGTGGACTTGAAATGAATTGAGCAATAGGCAGGGTTTGTTGTGTGGTTCTGCTGTGTTGATCACCTTTTAGGAAAGGTGCAAGTGAGAGCTTAGGCAGTTGTTAAACGTTCAGTTTGTGTTGCTGTAGATAGAAAACTAACCCTACACACAAACACTAATAAAAAGTAGAGCTTTTTCTGTTTTGACTAATTTTATAGGATTTTAGAGTGGTCTCTCTTAAATCTCAAACTTTAAGTAGGATAAGAAGTTTAGCGGTTAGTCTTTTAAATCTCACCAGTAGAAAGTGATTGAGCGCCGGGCAGCTGAGAGTACAGTAAAAGGCATGGTCATCATCACACTAAACATATACATTTGTTTAACATTTAACGTTTAACACAAAACGTTTTCTGGCACATTTATGTTTCCTGTGACTAATCCAAGGAGTCTGTTTTTCCTGTTTTGGAATGAGGAAGTAAGCAAACCCTCGTCCTCTTAATGTATGGTGTTGAAATCTGTAGCCAGTCTGTAAATGTCTGACTCATTACATGCTATTGTTGCATGTATATAACTTGAACCTGGTTTTATTTTGATTTTAGCTGGCATTTGGTTCTGTCTGCTGTCGTATCGCCTAGAAATGAGTTTGACTTGAGGCCACATTTCTCTTGTGTCTGCAGATCACACTTCCTCTACAAAGTATAAAAGAACACAATAGCATTCCTTGAAACACTGATGCGTAATGTGTTCCAGTAGTATTTTAAACTGAGCAGAGCAAAGACCGCATGGTCACTTGGTGTAGGAGAGGGGTGAAAAAACATCACCTTATCTCATTGTTGCAAAAAAGCACTGGAATGTAGCTGGAATCTGATTACAATGGTGGTCCGTGGCCTTGGTTACAGGAAGGGGATTTAGGTGGCGTCTCATGCGGTCTTGGTGACAAAAGGCAAAAGGCATCCAGTGTATGGGGAGCACTGAGGCGACATCACTGGTGTGTGTGTACTGGCGGCGAGGGGTGGCATGGGTAGCAAAGTGTGGGAAAGAAAAGTCTGTGTCCAATAATGACTCTTACAATACTTACAATATGAAACTTTCTGATTAAGCTCCCCTGTGTATTTTAGGACTAGTAGCATACGATTTGTTGGAGCTATGACCTGGACTGTGGCTCCCAAGATGACGCTAGCAGCCACATTGCAGGGAAGTCGGCAATAACAACAATGATGAAATGCACCAACAAACAAAGGAATTGCAAAAGTAAACACTGAGCAGATAAGACCTTTTTGAGAAACGTTGTCGGGCCCTGTTTTATTTACTGATTGCATGTATCCGCAGAGGAGTTTGTGTGCCAGTGACCTCAACTGTAGACTGCACGGCATTTTCAAGATAAATGGCTGAAGTTGAGACAAATGCTGGGTTGTGATGAACACAGAACCACAATATGCATCTTTTAACAACAAGGCTGAAGTCCTCTGTGGTAAGCAAGTATTATTGCTCATACAGCAGCAACTATCTTTGTGTATTGACCTCATGTCGATACAATTTGGTGGGTAGTGATCAATTAATCAAATACCATTTGTACACCAAAATTAGCGTGTACATGCAGGTTTTTTTGTATTGACTCCTTTCCCAGTGCCAGATGATGAGTTTGCTTTTTCTGTTCTTCAAGAATGCATTTTTTTGTTAACTTAAATTCTGGTTGGACAAGTCGTTGGCTCTGGCTGTACCCTGAAGCTGTGGAGGGACTAGTGGGTTTTTTGTTGCCTTGTCAACAGTCCAACCTGTTGTGATAGACTGGTCTGTTTTCTGTCAACATTGCAGTCGACACCCCTTTACAACCTCAGAAAGAACCATTTCAGAAATATTTGTTACAGCCATGTTTGATTATAATAGCTAATGGAATAATAATGGTGATATTTTCATGCATATCTTGTAGTATAGTAATTTCCTGTTAAAACAACTGTTGTGGAGATGATTCAGGCTTTGTCATAATATCGCTCTAATACTGCTGCCCCTCCCTCTCCCACATCAGCTCATCCCGATTTGTGGCTGGGATTTTCATGTTATGTCACATCTCACTCACCAAGCACACTATGAAACACTGAGCCTCAAGGACAGTCTTGCACCCCAGCAACAAGGCGGAGAAAAGATATAAATAAGCCATTATCTTTGGGTATCACAGAGCCGTAATAGGCAGTGAGTTTTAATCCTGGTTAGGCTGGTTATCTGTCGTAGCAGGGATCTTATAGTCCAAGTGTTGTGTATAAGCAGTTCAGTAAATCTGATCCTTGTACAAACATTTATCTCGCAACTGAAGCCCAAGTATTTGTCGTCTTTAAACAACTGTTTCTTTCCTACTGCTGTCTTTATTTCAGGGTGGGGCAATAGCGTGTCATTTTATTGTCCATTCCCCTGTCAAGATACCAGTTGGAGTACATAGCAGTTGTCATAAATGAGGTTGTCCCATGTTTTATTAGGAATATGTGAACATGATGGCAGGGATAGGCAACAGTCGCTTTCTAAAAGATGGAGGTCTCAGTTGAAGGGACCGGTGATGACTCAGTAGGACCAAGCAAGAGGAGAAATTAAGATTATCCTGGATGATGGATACCAGCAAGTGCTTCACTGATCTTAGTTTACGTTTACTGAAAAGCAACTGGGATCAAATGATAGAAAGGGTGCTTTTTCCTTCCAGTAATGCTCAAGGAAAGACCAAACATGAGCCCTCACCAGCTTTCAGCTCTCGTTTTTTTATTACTTGTTTCCTCTCTCTAGCTGTTTTGCAGTCTTATGTCAGAGCAAAACAATTTCCCCTTGGTTTAATGGAAGGCAGCAGTTGATGAGACGAGAAGGGAAACCCTTCATGGCCTAACACAGCGAGCTTGACGGCGAGCATGGAGAGCCTAAATTCTAGTTTTCAAAGAAGTATTTCACTACTGGAAAGAAAGTTTTGCATCAACTGGAGGGCTTTTGCCATCAAAACAGTGGGGGGGCTCTATGTGCAGTCTAAATGGAGAGACGTTTGCCATTGTTCATTTACATATAATACCGGTATTGTAGTAACACAAAGCAGATTGAAAATCTTTGATGTTTCCCTTTTTTAAGATATGGTCAGAGTAAGCAATGAAAGTGTAGCACTGGATTTGCCATGGGTCCCACATTTCCTCCACAGTATTGTCAGATGTAAATGGACTCAGGAATGCAGAGATGGGTGCTTGAAAAGTGTGTCACACTGGTCCCATTTCCTGTTGGTCATTTCCTCAGGCTGTGGGGTCCTCCTTCTGTCTCTGCACATCAGGGTCAGCTCTGCTGGCTCAGGAGGCAATAAGGTATATAGCTCTGCTTTCATCTGATTTGCCCAAAAGATACTCGAATCTCTTTGCTCGAATTAGGGCTGCATCAGTGAACTGTAAATCTCAGGAGAGTGTCACTGAGTAGCATCACATTCCCCCAAGGTGTGTCTCTGTCTCTCTCTGGTGTACGTCTGAGGCTTTCAGACTGGTGCCAACCTATGACTGCCTCAGCACAGCCCCTGCTGACATTGATGCATATAAATGTCAGCCATGATTATTATGACGTTATTGTTTTGGAAAGGGCATGGGTCATAAACTGAATGATAAGTACTTGAGATACAGGCTTCAGCGTTGACTCTTTTAGCTCCTCTAGTTATTTGGAGGTCTTTCTGTCTTTTTTTACAGATACAAATTTCAGTTAATGATTCAGTTTAATTTTAGTTTAATCAGTACTGTCGCTCCACTGTATGACAAAAATTGGTGTTTGTCAGTGGGTCCATTGTACATCCAAGTTTTGGTAATTTTACGCATTACTGGCAACTAAAATACTACAAATTACTGCCCAACCACCATAAGGAAAACACACAAGCATTCACCTTCATTTTCTGTCATCCCTGGTGTTTTTGTAGGCTACAGCTACGTGTTTCAGCTCATCAGGCGCAGGTGTGGCATAATTAACGTTCTTACATAAGTCCCACAAGATAAAGTAGCTTTCGGTTTGGCATTTGCCCATGGCGGGAATGGTATCTGCCTCTCCCAGTGAAGTAGGGGAGATTTGTTTGAAACTTAGAGGAAATTCTGCCTAAAGGAGGCTCAACACAAGTCCTGTCATGTTGTAGCTCTAAAGTCTGAGGTGATTGAGTTATCCGGAATGTTAAAAGGATTCCAGGTTTTTACTGAGCCTGAGGTTAACAGCATTTCAGCTTGAGTCTGATTTTGAGTCCTAGTCCAGGACTTGAGCAGTACAATAATCGGTTTATGTGAAATAAATGTGGCGAGTGACATATGCATATTTTTTTCTTTTATGTTTTACTACATGTATTAGTGGGAATGGTTGATGCATCTAATCCATAGTGAGCATCCTGTGACTAAGAAATGATGATTGCTTCCTTAAAAGGTTTGTCAGGGAACACCTCTATCATGTAACAAGGCTTACTCACCAAGAGCCAGTGTTGTAAAGTTAGCTGCAACCCCACCCATGCAATGTGTGCACTGATATAGCTCAACCCTTGCTCCATAAAGGTTTAATATCCAGTGTCTGCAATCTAGTTTATCCCAGACGACTTTTATTTACAGATGCTCGGGTAACAATGAGTCAAGCTGGTAAACACCGGTCGTGTTAAGTTTTGGTGAAAATGCACAGGATCGACCTCAACTCTCACGTATGATATTGAACATTTCCTGCAGTTTGTAGAGCTAAAGGACAGTGTGAGTGGGGATCTTTGTGCAGGCCCAGACTGAACCCAAGAATGCGGTGATTGTTTTGTCTCGGCTTGTCACACTATTGTGGTGATGAAACGGCACATCTTATAAAGCTCTCTTGCGTAAAACAATGTACTAGTCTGCTGCAAATTAACAGAGAAATGAGCACCAGGATAGTTTCACAGTGCCGTCTGTATTAAGAATGGGAAAGGCTCAATAGACACAGGTTAGGGGTGTCATCAATAGAAATTACCCTGTAGACGATTGTATCAGCCTTTCCCATTATCATCGTCATTAAACTGTACTGCTGTCCTGTCTTAATGTGTTGCCCCTTTTTGCCACTGTGTAAAGACTTGGTGGCAGTTTGGAAAACAGCACATTTCCACATAATAGTCAGTTTACATTTCAGGTGCGAAATCGGCCGTGCGGTCATGCTTCATTTTAGATTTACAACGCCTTGTTATTCGTCTCAGGGTTCAGTAGTTTAGAGGCAGCGTGGCAGCTCTCAGAAACTACTCCAAATACAGCTCTGCTTGTTCTCATTATCATCTAAACCTCCTTCCTTAGTTTGCTGATTGGTCTGGCCTCCAGCTGCTCAGCGCACACTATTGTCAGTGGATGTTTTCCAGACTAAAATCTCATAGAGAAACCTGAGCTAATTAAATTTTGTCTGATTTTGCAAGGTAAAGAGTAATCCAAATGTGAGGATATACATGAGTTTAACAGTTGTCGGCATTGTTTGACATTTTGACATTTATAAATAACCTTTTAAGACATTTGGTTGTATTTTACTATTGTATTGTGTTTCTTTCCTGGGTTGGTATTTCCCTGATGTTGCTAAGCAGCATGTCTGTGTTACTAAACATGTCTTGGAGACGGATTGCAGCCAACCAAACACCCATGCATTTGCCAGTGGCATAAAGTGAATTTTTGCTCTACTTTTCCTTTTTCTCCTACCTTTGACTAGGACTGACCTGAACCCTTTGAAGCTCTGCCCTTGCCATGGCAATCGAAGTACAAATCTGTATTGGAATGCTTTGTTTTGTTGGCTGAACAAAAAGAGGCAAAATAGTGATAAAGAGCAAGAAATAGAGCTCCTCTAGTTTAATTGGTCTCTGCTCACTCCTCTGCACGGTGGCTGATGTCTTCCCTCCTGTCCTCGTCTCCAATTAGACTCATAATTGCAACGATAGCAGAGTAGATAAGAAAAAAATGGCTGCAAGTTTAATGAAAATCTAAATTGCAATCATTGTTTGATGTTTACTCAGGCTATCTTAGTGGGATTATGTAATGATAAATACGAGTTGTCAAGCACTTTGTCACATTTTAGCAAAAGTTCAGTATTGCTGCAACATACTAAAAATGATCATAATAGATAACCTAGCCTTCCTCTGCCCATTAAATTGCTGATGAGCCAGAAATTGCCTCATAAGGCAGTGATTGCTATTCCCCCCCTAGGAAAGAGTATTCCCTCCAGCCAAGAGAGCATATGTTCCATCAGACAACCACTGGGGACCGACTCTAATTGACCACTTGTAAGGGCAAACAGTTAGCCTGTCAAACACTGGAGGATCATTCATTTTTAGGGATGCACTATATATATCGGACTGATAATGGAATATGTACGTTATCAGCAGATAATAAAATTGTGGTTTTTAAAGTTGGTTTGCCAGCTGCCAATAAACACAGAGAAGGAGAACAACGGTGCTGTTGTCGCGCTCATGACGTAGAGCTGCTGCACCTGTACAGAGCCATGCAATGTAGGCAAGAGCCACACATGTCGTCACTGAAGTGGGCGTTGTTTTTCAGGTTCAGAAGACGACAACACAATTGTAACTTGAAATACGTGTTCTGCAAGTGTTTGGAGAGGAAGGGAGCAGTCTGAATTCAATACTTACTACTAAAAATCCATCTTTGCCTGCTACATCTTAGCCTTTTTAACCTCAGGATGCATAAAATACAGGTTATGAACTCAGTTTTGAAATACAAAAATGTGAAATTATTATCGGGTATCGATATCGCCCATGAGAAGCAGCTATTCAGTTTAAGAAGCATGCCAAATTCAACTTTGTTAAATATGTTTCTCTAATATTTTAAAGGCTTTTTATCACATATTTGCTTAATTGAATAAAAAAAAGACAAATCACGGAACAAATACATTTCGGCTTCATTGCTTGATAACTTTGTAAAGTAAAGTACCACTACCACTTGAGGGCAGAAGCACCATCATGTCTAGCTTGTCTAATGCTTACGGTACACACAGTTACTCATTCAAAGAGATAGACAGGTGGCTGATTTAGGTGGCTGTTCACATGTAGCTCCTATTCCAACAGATTATACGATAGATCCATAGCTTCAAAGGCATCACTCCTCCTGACAAAGTTGTCCTTGTTGAGTGTTGCCCCAGAATACTGTCACATTACTGTGAGGAAGAATGACTCTTCTTTTCCCATTTTTCTTTCTTTCTTTTTTTTTTTTTCACATATTTGAAAAGTAATTGTAACAGACTGTGTAAGGACTTCTCAGCAGTGACAAAAGACTGATTCTCGCCTGCCGATGACATGCTGTGACATGAGAGAACTATCTCCATCTGTGTCAGAGTATCCATTTATTGCCTTCAAAGTGAATGTAGTGTGTTTTGTTTTTTTTAAACTATAATGTATCTTCCAGGATTTCTGGATGCCAGTCAGTTGCTCTTGGTCTGACTCAGCCTTTCCCGGAGTAATCAAATTTAGTTTCCTAGACAAATGCACGTCTGCTCCAGATAAATTTAGAGGAGGATTTAAAGAAGCTTATGTAACTCAAGTGAAAACTGGAAAATCCTCCATTTAAGGAAGATTAACACTCAAGTGCCACTGTCCATGTTCGGTGACATCAAAATGAAGCAATGGTAATGACGGACATGTTTTACAGACAAGCTGCGCTGTTAGGACGCTCCCACATCCATACAGGAAGAACTTCCTGCTTGTGTTGTGATCCTTGTACTGTTGGAAAACATGCCATACAAGCGTTTCTCGCTCACGCTCTGTCTTTTACACAGACACACACACATACGCACACACAGTGGAAAACCACCTCCAAAACATTTCCCACATCCTGTGCTGTGATTTTATCATGTTGGTGATTCAGTCTGGGAAACTGTTACCATGTGCTGTGTCAAACAATTAAAAAAAGATTTGGGGAGCTTCACAAAAACAAGACTTCTTAAGAGCTTTTGTCTTTCTTTAGGTTGCAGGTCAGACTGACCGCCGTTTCTGGTGATTTATCTGAAACTGGCCAGCTTTCCGTTATCTTTGGAAGTGGTCTGTTGTTGTAAGCACAGCACTTGGACGTGTAGCTTTTGAATGAGCTAGTTTTCCAAAGTTCCCTTGTCTGCCAGCAGATTCTTGTCTGGTGAAGATTTAAGCTGAACCAGCTACAAAGTCTGTTTTTGTTTGGGTTGGGTATGTCCTACTTTTCTTTGGATGTTGCTCTTAAAGTGTGCCACACAGCGTGCCACAAGCATGTTAGTATTTCAGATGTTTAATATTTGGCACAGCTGAGGATGAAAAGAAACAACATCACAGGGCAAAGAGTTTGAAGTCATGAAATATCATCAGACATGCATGTTTGTTTTATAATTCATATGTTGTGTCTTTGTGAAATCAGAAACTTGAAACCCCCTTTTAAATATTGCACTCATTGGTAATAAGTGTAATTGTGTCACTATTCTAGGATATTAATACCCTGGTGGAGGTGCTTACCAGAAATTATATTGTCACATACCATTAGAAATGTTACTTATGAACAACTGTGCTGTAATAGTGCTTGTAATTTATGATTGAGGGAAATCTTAAGTGCTTGCACTGTGATTGCATGGTGAGGGGAGCCCACACTGAGAATAGTAGATAAAAGTAAGTGTTTTTAAGGGCGCAGGCTTGTTTTTGCCTTGAATATCACCCAACAGAGGAGTTAAGGGAAAGAAAATGTAAAAGGGTCTGTGTTAGAGTAGCAGGACCTCTTTCAGAAAAGCTGTTAGGCCAGCAGGCGGTGGGTCGTAAGAGTTTATAGTCACCTTCATTTCAACACTGCATGTCTTTGAATGAATTGCCAACTAACATTTGTTAAATCTTCCTCTCTTCTCTTTGCACAGATATGAAACGAGTTGTACGGTGTAGCAAATTCCGTCACGTCTTTGGCCAGCCGGTGAAGAATGACCAATGCTACGATGATATCCGGGTGTCAAGGGTCACATGGGACAGCGCCCTCTGTACAGTCAACCCCAAGTTTGTTGCCATAATCGTTGAAGCCAGTGGTGGTGGAGCTTTCCTCGTTCTCCCTCTTCATAAGGTACGTTTATGGTGTATGATGGAGTAGTTGAAGCCACATCAGAGCTGCTTGTGTTTGCATTCACTGCTTCTGTATGCTACATCAGTAGAGCACACTGAGTGTCAGTGCCTTGGTTAATCACTGTGTTTTTGGTAGTTTTTAATTACTTTTTTACTGTGAAATTGGCTACTTTGATACACATTCTTGTGCCTCAGTGACGCTGCAACATCAGAAATTGCAGATTGCTATGAAAATCTCTCATTGTGGTGTCATTTTTTAATTCAAAACTTCAGGTTTAAGGGGTGAAATGAATCTATATTTAGACATTTTTTTATTTCTACAGTCTCTGCCTATTGCTTGCCAGGCACACATGACTGATCAATGGTGTTCATCTTCATGATCATGCGTTTTGATGGAAAGGTTTACCAACAGGCCAATTGCTTTAAATGTTTTGATGGAAAACCAGTTTGAAGAGGATGTGTGTCGTCCTTGTTGTAAGAAAATATAAGGCATTGAAATGGTGTTAATCTAACCTTTTAAAAGGCATTGTGTGTCTTTTTGAGTGTGGTTATGCGTGTGATGCTTTTGTTACAGATGATTGAAGAGGATCACATTACGTCTGGAGATTCGTAGATGGGGGTGGGAGGGAGATCGTGATATTAGAAAGGGAAGAAAAGCCTTGCTCACTGAAGGATCATATTCCTACCGACATGAATACAAACATAAGCACTTCAAGGGCCGGGAGAGTTGAACTAAAAAATCTTGATTCCTCCTTCTATTTTAGTATCAGCCTTTTTCCCATGTTATGTGTAGAGTAAATAATCATTTGCATTGAAGACTTGACCTCTTACAAGCACTACTGCTGACTCTTCATGTCAGTGTACATTGCGATTAATGTTTACCAGCAGGCTGTTTCACACACCCTCATGTGTACAACAGAAACTACTCAAAGCCCTGCAGCGAACAGTCTTCTGATCCTTGCCTCCATATAAGGAATCACTCCACTCCAACTAGAATTACTTCTG